>CM063457.1:16564500-17189500 GCA_032191425.1 Lymantria dispar | reverse complement strand
TAAGCTAAGTTCAAAGTTTTGCTTTTCATTTTAAATGAATTGATAAAGGATGAATTTGTTATTATCAAAAACTACAAACAAATTTTATTTTTTTATATAACGATACATCTTGTTCGCTATGGCTCATAAGCCCCTTGCTGATGGACACAAATGGACTGTAAATTGGCTTAATTACCTCACTGAGACATGGTTTTGCACTTTTGCATGTATTATGTAGTTTCGAAATTATCTCATCCAGCAACATAAGTAAATGACTAATAACGTACCTACTTAAGGTATACCTATAAATTTAATTACAAGAATTATTAAACAGACTACGTTTCTAATGCAGTCGCGAATTTAATGTAGAGATCAAGAGACGCTTAAGTAGTGAGTCATTCTAATAAAAAAAGTGATTATCCTCGATCATGCATACAAGTCTCACGTAGATGGGTACTTAAAAGTGAATGGCCTACTGTTTCTTCAGTATTAGTATGAATGTTCTTTCTTTATTAACAACAGACAGTGTGTTCAAGCATACCATTCAGTCTCACTGTGAAGTCATCTTATCCTGTACTACCAAAAGGAATCGTGTAGTTTCGAGTTAACAATCAACCAAATAATTCCTAGAGTCCAACACGCTGGTTTTGTGATTTTGAATAATATGAATGACTGCGTAATATGAACCTATTATTTGTCTACTAGTTTCTGCCCGAAGATTCGGAATTATGCTTGATTGAGTAAAAAAGCGAAGTGCACTGATTATTTCAAGGGAACACATTGCTGGAATAAAAGGGAGCCTATATATTAAGGTGTCAGCTACCTTCATTCTAAACTGTATCAAAATTGGTCCAGCCGTTAAAGTGTAAAAAGGTAACAAAGATACATACGCACTCACACACGCAAATAATATTGCTGCAAGAGGGGGAAAATTGGAAATTGTGTCTTTACCAACTGTCTCATCAATGTGGTAATAAATTATTAATTTGCTCTCTGTGGAGAAGAGAGTGTTCAGTGTAAGAACGTAAAGAAGAATAAAAAACAAACGTAAATAAAAATAAGCTTAGTAAAATTGTGTACCAGTAATTAATCCGTAACAATAAAAAGGCGAAAAGGACCAGACGAAGTTATTATCGCAGTAATGCAACAATGTTACAGGGACGGTTACATCCAACATAAAGCATAAAATTAAGAACCGAGTACGAATATTTACTTCATATCATCTCAGCTCATGTAGGTACGATCCTGTGCGGGGCTTAAGCCTCCTCTATAATAGCAGGGAAATTTACCTAATATAATCTCTATAGTCAACATTTTAATTGCAATCAGCCTCTGTAATTTAATTCAAAAAATTACGATATTCAGGATGTATCAGGTTATTGGGCAACTGGTCAAACGGGAGATAGGCAATGGTGGTAGGAACCCATAAAAAATTTGAAGGAAAAATCTCGATTCGTTAATGAATTAGAGACATGTAATGTTTTCTATTTTGTCATCGCTTTTTCGTGTAAATCTGATTGAAATGTATAAAGTCAGTGATACTTTATCTGCAACATATTCGTACTTTGTAAAATGTTCATTAGAAATTGAAAAACTGAATGATTACGTTCGTATAAGCAAAACAAACTTCGCTTTAAATCAGCTGATCGGCCGATGACCGGCGCCGAGTCGCGTTTTTACCTACGCTACCATTGAAGCGTTGCCGCAATTCCTACCTATTGATACTGTCGAAGCTTTATATGCCTACATGTATCCTGTCTATACGTGCCTACATAATACGTAACATTTAAGGCATAGACTGTTTAACACACATTTCTAAATCACTATAACTTTTATGTTATATTGTTTTTTGTGTAATATGCATTTTAATTACGATCTATGACCGTTAAACTACAATATACTCGAACAGTTGTCCCATAACCTGATACAGTCTGTATATATTAGGGTAGGTAACATCTCCATTAAGGAATAAATCGGGCTAAGGAATAAGCAAGACTACAAACATATTAAACATAAGTTTGTAAAAACTAAAACAAACACGCCGGTTGATATAGTGATATACTTTATATAGTTTTGCATATACTCTTATTTTAAAATTTTCATGCTTGTAACAAAAAAGTAATGAACAAAATGACACGGAAAACGATTTTAGTTATAGACGAGGTGAAGAAAATTCCTCTTAGTTATATAAAGAGACTCGCGCCTTTTACATGAAGCTTCAAAATTTTTTGATAAATTGATGTTATCGCCTACCATTTTGACTATAACGCGAGTTTATAAAAGGCGCATATAAAAACACTTTACAACACCGTTAATCACTTAACATGCACTATACTAAAAACTAATGCTTATCAACTGAACTACACATAAATTATTATTGAAGAAACTATCACAATTCGGTTGGGTAAAATTCATTCTGTTATACACAAAAACACGTCACAGATTGAACGGTCCAAACGTTATCTTGTTTCTGAGAAACGAGATAAAAAAGTTCTTGGTGACGAAAACGTCGCCACGCAACTAAACGCATTTTTTTAAGAATTATTAGTCTGCCTATAGAAATGTATGGTTGAAAACCGAAGATTCTAAAATGTTTATTATGTACTACATATCAAAAGTTTCTGTTAGATATGTAAGTAATATATATACATACTTGCGTCTGAATAGACGTTCTTGTTGAAAGAGTTACCGTTTCGAATCGGGACCTAATTAATTTAACTTCTGATAGAAGTGCCTGTTAGAAGTGGAGTTTAGATGAACT
This sequence comes from Lymantria dispar, assembly GCA_032191425.1. Lineage (NCBI taxonomy): Eukaryota > Metazoa > Arthropoda > Insecta > Lepidoptera > Erebidae > Lymantria > Lymantria dispar. Next base: position 17,186,760 of record CM063457.1, on the reverse strand, counting down.
TCATATTTTAGCAATATAAAATTTGAACGCTTGTTGTGAATTTGAATTCGAACGTTACTAGACTCTGATGGTCATTTTCATGATGGGTAATAATGAATGAAAATCGTGATGTAGGCGTGATTAATGCATACTATAGCAACAATAATATTTTGTAGAATCAACACGGATTATTGTGTAATTGCGAGCAATCGCAGAACGGTACAGTATCGACGCCACAGAAAGTTCAGAAACAAATCACTGCAATTTCGTGGGGCATTATAACAACGTTTTTGTAAAATTACACGCTGCGCTCAATACGCAACGTATGTTTACGGAAAATATGAGGCTAACTATTTAATACGTTGTATTATAGAAACAAATGTGGCCATGCATGATTCCAATTAATATTTCTTTCTGCTTGTTAAAATTCTAACCAATCAGTATTACTTTATAATAATTGATTAGTTTATGTTAATTGCAAACGTTTAGTGAGTTTAAATTAGAAAGTAATATTATATAAGTGCGTTTACAAAAAACATGATGGTATAGTACACATGTATTGAATAGATCATTAGCAATAAATGAGACAATATTGTCAGAGTGTTCGCCGGTTGGCGTACTCGTCTCACTATCGCTGTTGCTTAAGTCATTAATCATTCGTCACTGGCGTCCGTATGGACATAAAACACTGAGATTACACTACCCACAGACAGATAGATGTTACATCACCCTATTACATACATTTGGTCTTAGGTTTATATAAATATATTTAAAAAACCTGCCAAAACTACATAACGATTGATTATACAGCTACCTGCAATTTCCTTATTTATATGTAAAATCTAGAAGCTCGCACTAAAAAACACATCCTTGTATCATGCAGGGTCTACGTATATACAACATGAGCCATTACAACGAGGTTAATTGACAACAAACATTTGACACTTGCAAAAAAATCTCCGTGTAGAAAGAATACATTTCACCACCCCCTTTTTGCCGGTAGGTGTCATAAAACACGACTAAGGGACATAATTTGTAGATAAGAATATACATGAGAAAGAAAACTTCACAAAAACCATCAACAGGAGAACTCGCCTCCTATTATCGAGGAGGCTCGAACCCAGTATTGGGACATGTATGAGCTGAGGAATGACGACAAAAATTTAAATTATTAAATATAATGAATGATACGAAAAATAAAAGCAAGTATGACCAAAAGGTAACAAAAAAGATTATGTTTAAATAAAATATTAAATAAAGAAAAATATAGCGGGAGAGAAGACTAAAGAAAAAGAAAATGACATTTTGGGAGAAAAGCATTTTGAGATTAGAAACATTATAATATATTTATAACAATAGTATTGTAGTAATTGTTATTACTTTTAATTATGAGCTACGAATGCTGCAAGCATTCCGAGATCTGTCACAAAGAGGCGTTGATCAGCCATACATATTATGCCATATATATCATGAAACTAATTCTATGGATTTTATCGCAATTAATTTTATTATCATAGATTTTACCTTTATAAGACTGACGACGTGTTGAAAATCAATGTTCTGTTGACTATAAAAGCTATAAACGAGGTTAAACATCAGTATATTAAAATCAGCTTCATTTCGTGTATTATATTTACATTTAATAGACGTAGTAAATTTCTTGAAGTTATTTTCATTTTATTTATAATTTAATTGTCCCTAGTAGAGTTTTTCTATCTGTTGGAAGGTTTAATCTTGTTTTGATTACCCTACATTTAACAAGGTCACGTAAACATTATCTGAAATTCAAATAGTATACTTTGCCGCCAAGAAAAGTATTGCTATGTGCCATCAACTGGAATGTAGCCGAATATCACTTTAATGTAACTAATTTCACCATAATTTATGTGTTTATAATATCTCCACATGCAATGATGATAGACTACAATCGTAAACAGCGAACAATGGCGCACTTTCGTATCTCGGTAAGCGCGGCGATCGCGACAGCATCAAAGATACCACAGCATGACAACGTCGCAACAACCAAATATAAAAAACCTTTATTAACGAAGCCATTCATTGTAAATTCATAGCTGACTCTCACGATGTCATGTATCGCTTAATTTGATACCGTATTGTGGACGAGCCAAGAAAACAAAATGTGATTTTTATAATTATTGACTACAATTAATGAAATAGATCTAAGTTATTATTTATACACTTATGTATATTGTCTGGGGCAGATTTAGGTGAACACATAGTTATGTTATTAAGTTACAGCTGTTTATCCACAACTGTTAAAATATTTGTATAATGAAGTAGAAATGTATATTACCTTAAAGTTTCAATTACCTACTAATATTATAAACCTAAGTATGTGCGGCTGTAGAGATGATAGCTGCTAATGAAAGGACCGTATACCAACAATCCGTAATACCAACGTCAACGTAACCCCGTCTTAAAACATTGTGTTTAAAAAAGTAAATATAGAATTCGATTGCCAGAAAAAATTGCCCGAGTTCTATAAAACATGATAGATAGAGCATTTGTTCATCATACTGAATATATGGCAATTATTACAAAATAAGGAGTGATTAATTCAAAACACAAACCCTAATATGCTGCCATGGGACCACGTCGCAAATACACTTAAAAAAAGATCAGGCAAGATAACTCATTAGGCATGATCATCATCATTTCAGCTCATTACGTCGCACTGCTGGACTCGAGCCTCCTCCATAATAAGAGGGAAATAGACCTTACTATACCATGCTTGTCAGACAGGTTGGTATAGGGTTTTGTTTCGTGTTTTCCATTTCTTGCGATGTTATATGCGTAATATATCCTTTAGTGGTCTTTTACGACACCCACAGGTGTATTCTTACTCCGTCACCACACGGAAAGTATGATACTACATAATATTGCATATTTTTGGGTATATGTTTAAAAAAAAACAAAAATCAAAATAACCATTATAATAATACAAATAAAAATGTTTTAACGGATTTTATCATGTTTATATTTGATTTTTGATTACCCGACGATATTCCCACGGGAACGGGAACTACGCGGGTAAAATGACTATAACCGAAGCGAAGCGAGGACAGGTTGCTAGTCTATACCAATAAATAAAATTGGAGTGTCTGTTTGTAATGTCAAAATAATAGGCTTTTTTCATGCTCACACGGTTATTTGCACGACACCTATGCCTAAAATACAGATTCAAAAATTTTTGTCTGTCTGTCTGTTTGTTCCGGGTAATCTTCAAAACGGCTGGACCGATTTCAAAAATTCTTTCACCAATGGAAAGCTATAATATCAGGGCGTAAACTAGGCTATATTATATCCCGGTATTCCCACGGGAACGGGAACTACGCGGGTAAAACGACTATAACCTATAAGCGAAGCGAAGCGAGGGCGGGTTGCTAGTCTATACCAATAAATAAAATTGGAGTGTCTGTTTGTAATGTCAAAATAATAGGCTTTTTTCATGCTCACTCGGTTATTTGTACGACACCTATGCCTAAAATAGCAATTAAAAAATTTTTGTCTGTCTGTCTGTTTGTTCCAGGTAATCTTCAAAACGGCTGGACCGATTTTAAAAATTCTTTCACCAATGGAAAGCTATAATATCAGGGCGTAAACTAGGCTATATTTTATCCCGGTATTCCCACGGGAACGGGAACTACGCGGGTAAAACGACTATAACCTATAACCGAAGCGAAGCGAGGGCGGATTGCTAGTTACAAATACAAACGCAATAACGTCCGTAAAAAATAGTTTTATTTATAACTAGCAACCCGCCCTCGCTTCGCTTCGGTTATAGGTTATAGACGTTTTACCCGCGTAGTACCCGTTCCTGTGGGAATACTGGGATAAAATATAGCCTAGTTTACGCCCTGATATTATAGCTTTCCATTGGTGAAAGAATTTTTGAAATCGGTCCAGCCGTTTTGAAGATTACCCGGAACAAACAGACAGACAGACAAATTTTTTTTAATTGCTATTTTAGGCATAGGTGTCGTGCAAATAACCGTGTGAGCATGAAAAAAGCCTATTATTTTGACATTACAAACAGACACTCCAATTTTATTTATTGGTATAGACTAGCAACCCGCCCTCGCTTCGCTTCGCTTATAGGTTATAGTCGTTTTACCCGCGTAGTTCCCGTTCCCGTGGGAATACCGGGATATAATATAGCCTAGTTTACGCCCTGATATTATAGCTTTCCATTGGTGAAAGAATTTTTGAAATCGGTCCAGCCGTTTTGAAGATTACCCGGAACAAACAGACAGACAGACAAAAATTTTTTAATCTGTATTTTAGGCATAGGTGTCGTGCAAATAACCGTGTGAGCATGAAAAAAGCCTATTATTTTGACATTACAAACAGACACTCCAATTTTATTTATTGGTATAGATGTGAGTACTCGCGTAAACATCAAAATAATTAAAACGCCATAAAAGCTGAACTATAGTTTAAAACGCAATAACAATACTATAATTACTGTGGCATTTATAAAACAGTTAATAACGAGCAAACATGAAGATAACACCTATGAAAAAGTATTGATGAAATAAAAGAGGTATGTTGATAGTGTGGCAATTGGGTATCTGATGATGGTGGAAACAGGCATGAAACTGTAATTTGTGATAAAATTCTCTCGTAATTAACATCAACTACTTCTAATGTCAAGAGACAGTGACCGTGCGCAACTAAGAAACCGTGTGGGTGGTGTGATTCAACGATAACGCATTCATTAAGAGGACCTATTGACTGGCAGATATTCTACCTTTGGCCACCGATTGATGTATGTTGTATTGAAACGTCACTATCTCCGATAACATCTAACCATCGTTAGGCTACCCTCAAAACGTTTACCAACATAGTTGTATACGTGGGGAGCCTACAACATTAGTTATTCAGTTATGCGAACTGCGACTATCTGATAGCTGTTCAACGGGGCTTTTGTAAAGTAAATATAACTTCAATGATGCTTTGTGAAAAAACGAGTAACAATGCAGCAACAATAAGTCAAAATATGAATAGATTATATCTTTTAAAAAAGACGTATGAATATGAAAGGACATGTTTTGTAAGAGTTAATATTGCAGTTCAGACAGATCACAATATACATATGTAAGCATCATTATGCATTTATCTTTTGAAAAGTTTTCCCTAAAGAGTAGGCAACGATGTATCTTACCTTCTGAAGTAGATAAGCACATATCACAGCTCATATACTGCCGGGCTCGAGTTAAATTAACCTACTATACCACGCTGGTCATACGGGTTGGTACAAGGTTTATTTAGTTTTCTTCTCTTGTTGTATGCATATTATTATCCCTTGGTCGTCGTTTACGACACCCACGGGCGAGAAAGGGAGTGATGATTTGTATTCTTACTCCGTCACCACATGGAAACCACTATAAAAAAACATAAAATCCTGGTTGTCCTAGAAGAACCGCTTCACTTATTCCGGATAAAGTACGTATACCTACTAAATATATAAATATAGTGTTTTGGTCACACGTAAAGCACTAGGGGAATAAACCCTAAAAATTGTTAAAACTGTAATATTTTTTATAGTGATGCATTTTTGGACGCGAATTTATTGCCTTGAGAGGTGCACACTTACAAGCAACTACGAAATCTAAAAATCTCATAACAAGTTTTCAAATTCTGCATTGTAACCTAACCTTGTTGACATTATTAAACTACCACTGTCCCCGAATGAGCGGTCGACCGCAACCAAAGCTAGCCACTGGGCCGAGGACTTAACCCTTTTTACATACAATCCCAAACCGATTATCTAATAAAATAGTAATTAATCGCTTTTTTTTTAGGTGGGTTGCGGTCGTCGCGCTCCTCGCACCACTCCGTCCGGGGCGACAGAGGGGCGTAAGCACGCACACCCACAACTCACCCACGATGCACGTCGCCTTCGTCGTTGGGCCGACCACCGGAGCAGCGTTACTTGTCATTAGTGGTCGGCCCGACGGAATACCCCCTATTTGGGGTACCCTGCCATCGACCGACGTCCCCCTCTCGGGGAGGACGTCGGTCTTTCCTCACGCGGTCGGCCTCTCGGCGGGTGACGGACTAATTCCCCGGTCACGTCACCCGCGTCCGGAGCTGGGGCGGCATGAGACGCAGGTATTCGCACCTACGCCGCCCCAGTCGCCGGCGGCGGATCGCCTCATCGAGGCTGCGCTGCTCGCGCAGGCGACCCGCCGCCTCCTTCTGCGAGATCACTGCCTCGCAGAAGGCTGCGACCGCGTCCCAATTCCTGACGCTGCCGACCATCGCCCTGGCGATAGTTGGCAGCGTCAGGTCGGCACTGATAATTGCGACGAGTTCACGACGCTGCTCTGCCCAAGCGGCACAGACCTCGAGCGTATACTGCGCCGTGTCCTCGTCGCAATCGCAGTGGTGGCAGGACGGTATACTCTCCCTCCTAACGACCTTGTGCAGGTATTTGGCGAAGCACCCATGCCCCGTCAACACCTGCACTAGTCGGAAGGAGAGCACCCCGTGTCGCCTTTCCAACCACTGCATCAGCACCGGCCGGAAGGCCTCCACGAATCGCACCCCTAACTGAGGCCTCTCCAGCCGGACTGCCCAACGGGCAATAACGTCCCGGAGTAATTAATCGCTGGAGTTAATGTTAAAATTGTCCTATTCATTAGTGTTCCTTAATATATTGTCCTTATAAAATTGCTAATGCACCAATATAAACACGCGAGAGTACGTTCGACGTTACAAGTAGGTGTCGCAGGCGCATCAACAATTCCCTCGAATAAAGGCTCGTTACTCGCTTGCGCTCGTGAATGATGGATGGCCGTAGCCGATCAGCCAACATGCGCGCAATAGCCATGCCGAGCGGTTTACACTACTCACATTACTATACTTTATTTCCTCAAGTTAAGTTTCAAAATCACTTGAAACATAAAATGGTCAAGTGTAATTTTGATGTCTGGTACGTATCCACGTGATTGACAAGTCCGTGCCGATGGTATCGCCCGTCATAAATAACACCGCCACCGCTAGTTAGTGCACATTCATAGCTTTATCGCCTCAGAATACATGGTTATAATATAGCTACAGTTTGATCGTGTAGCTATCTACAATGTTGAGAAAGTACAAAAATGCCTGCCGAGTGCGACTCAGACTCGCTCACGAAGGGTTCCTCAAAACAAGGATCATCTTAATTCGATAGCAATGTTTTTTTTTTTGTTTTTGTTAGCAATGTTTTGTTACGCAATTTTACCGTCGATTGTGGTCCGATTTTTAATTTATGTTTTATTTAAAATATTATGCTCCTGAATATACACCTATTATCATTAAGCCAGCTTAATTTGATGGGTATAGATAATAATGGAAAATAAATAAACATCAAAAAGTTTGATACTTTTTGCCAAGTTCAAAAAACAAAACAAAAGTAGGAGAAAAGACAACTGACGACGGGCTAAATCAAATTGGAAGAACAGAGGACTTATGGATCTGGTTTGATTCCAGACGATCGTTAACTAAATCTTTGGCCATTTAGATTGTTATGTGCACGAGAAGAAAGATTTTGTTTGTAAAGAACTACTATAATCCATAAAATATAGCTTGATCTCTGTGACAGATGTCAACAAAACCGACGAAGTAAGTTTGAACGAGCGACATGTTTACAATTTCATTTTGTATCACATATATTTTCATTATTTTCGTGCCAGTTTTATTGCAACTGAAATGCATTATATTATAAATATAAAAATATTAATATTCATGCCTAAAATGTACCTCGTAAGTAGTGAAATACCTAGTAAACATTTAATAGAAAAATTACGGTTACACGCATACAAAGTCATACTGGACTGAAAATATAAAAGAGATGGGACAGTCGATATACGTCAATCGATAACCGATCTTTATTAAATTATTCATAAAAGAAATAAACCCAATACAGTACCTATATAATACTTTCAACATATTTTTTACAATTACAACAAGCAGTTACATTATAAAATACATAAATTAAATTAATTAAACATTAAAAAAACTACTTTTTGTCTTAGAGTAAATAATAATATTTTAATGCGTATGCATTATTGTCAAAACAGTCGCAATTGATCGATTGATCGAACGACTATTTGAACGACGTATTTTGGCAAAAAAGTGATAAATTTTCTAGCAAGAACGCTCCAGTGATGTAGACCTTGATTGTACTCCTTTTTGAATAATCAAAATAGTCAAAAATAAGTTTATGTTTGAAATAAATTCAAAAAGATTTTCATTGATTGTATTTCAATTATAATATAAAATCACAATTTTAAAAGTAAACAGTTTTATCGATATAAAACTACGGACTTCGTCGTAAGCCTGACAGCACTAGGGACAACTGTCACAGAGATCAAGCTATATTTTATGGACTATAGTGTCTATTTGATCTGACACCGTCGTCAAATCGATTAGATCGTCTATTATATTATATCCATACTTTTTACTTTTATCGTATCAATAAAAATACACGCTGTAAAAATTTCAATTGTTTACCTAGTACGCATCATAAGATACACGACAAAAAACACGTTCCTAGTATCTATGGGAGTGATTTTAACTTTATTTTTATTATTTTTGCCGTATAGGCAATAAGAAATTTAACCATCTACCTAGTTCGTTGCATGATAAATAGAGGGCGGAGAGACCGACTGAGACTTAGTATTAGGGCACAGCACTATTGACACTCTACTATACGGTACCCTAAAAACGGGACCATTTTTTACTTGATGACATTGCTGTAAGCTTTATGAGACCATGAGAACTCACGAAAAGGAAACAAAACGTTATGATCTCGAAAAGATGCAACAGCTATTAACGTGGTATGTAACACGACCACCGGTATCGATGTATTCCACGAATAAAACACACGTTGCCAAATAATTTGTAATCTTAAATAACTAAACATTTTTGGCACTGGAAATATTAATTTTAAAACTTTTACAACAGCTATCTATACCAATAAATAAAATTGGAGTGTCCGTTTGTAATGTCAAAATAATAGGCTTTTTTCATGCTCACACGGTTATTTGCACGACACCTATGCCTAAAATAGCAATTTAAAAAAATTTGTCTGTCTGTCTGTTTGTTCCGGGTAATCTTCAAAACGGCTGGACCGATTTCAAAAATTTTTTCACCAATGGAAAGCTATAATATCAGGGCGTAAACTAGGCTATATTTTATCCCGGTATTCCCACGGGAACGGGCACTACGCGGGTAAAACGACTATAACCTATAACCAAAGCGAAGCGAGGGCGGATTGCTAGTAATAAATATATCAAATGAGATACGACGCCGCAATACAAACGTTTCTTCTTGAATATTATACATGATATTACGATTAGTTAATATAAATATTACAATGATAGTGAAAGTGGTCAATACAACACAATAGAACGGATACCTATATAATTTTAAGACACCATCATCGCACTAAGGTATTTGGATCGTCCTGTTGCGGACTTTGCAATACAACTAGGAAAGGTAAATATCAGGAATATTAGATCATCTGTGCTGCTTGTACAATATATATAGCAAACTAGTTTTTGCCTGCGTTGTGTAAAAAGTAACCGTAATGTAAAGTAAGTAGGCCTTAGGTCGTCCGGCCGGTGCTGATGCAGTGGTTGGAGAGGCGGCACGGGGTGCTCTCCTTCCGACTGGTGCAGGTTTTGACGGGGCATGGGTGCTTCGCCAAATACCTGCACAAGGTCGTTAGGAGGGAGAGTACACCGTCCTGCCACCACTGCGATTGCGACGAGGACACGGCGCGCCATACGCTCGAGGCCTGCGCGGCTTGGGAAGTGCAGCACTATGAACTCGTCGCAATCATCGGTACAGACCTGACGCTGCCGGCTATGGCTAGGGCGATGGTCGACAGCGTCGGGAATTGGGACGCGGTCGCAGTCTTCTGCGAGACAGTGATCTCGCGGAAGGAGGCGGCGGATCGCCTGCGCGAGGAGCGCAGCCTCGATGAGGAGATCCGCCGCCGGCGACTGGGGCGGCGTAGGCGCAACTACCTGCACCTCATGCCGCCCTAGCCGAGGCCGCGGGTGACGTGACCGGGGATTAGTCCGTCACCCGCCGAGAGGGCGACCGCGTGAGGAAAGACCGACGTCCTCCCCGAGAGGGGGACGTCGGTCGATGGGAGGGTACCTCAATAGGGGGTATTCCGTCGGGCCGACCACTGATGTCAAGTAACCCTGCTCCGGTGGTCGGCCCAACGACGAAGGCGACGTGGTTTTCGGGTGGGTTGCGGGAGTTGCGTGCTTAAGCCCCTCTGTCGCCCCGGACGGAGTGGTGCGGAGGCGCGCCGACCGCAGCCCACCCACAAAAAAAAAAAATATGTAAAGTAAGTAGATTATATTCTTTTTACGATATTAGTAAGGACTAGCAACCCGCCCTCGCTTCGCTTCGGTTTTAGGTTATAGTCGTTTTACCCGCGTAGTTCCCGTTCCCGTGGGAATACCGGGATAAAATATAGCCTAGTTTACGCCCTGATATTATAGCTTTCCATTGGTGAAAGAATTTTTGAAATCGGTCCAGCCGTTTTGAAGACTACCCGCAACAAACAGACAGACAGACAGACAAAAATTTTTTAATTGCTATTTTAGGCATAGGTGACGTGCAAATAACCGTGTGAGCATGAAAAAAGCCTATTATTTTGACATTACAAACAGACACTCCAATTTTATTTATTGGTATAGATTATTCTCCTAGCGCAGCGTTCATTAACGCTGTAAAGTGTTCAAAACGTCGGGCAATCAAAAAATCATGTTAAAAAAACAATAATTAAAACATTATAAATAAAACTATTTTTACGGTTTTTATCGCCTTTGTATTTGATTTCTGATTACGCGACGTTACATGATAAAAGCCGTAAAATAGCTTTATTTACAACATCAGAAATCATTATGCAAACTATTGCTGTTAATTATAATTGCTGATTAAAATACTTAATCTAAATAAACTATTTACGGTCTTGAGATATTTGAATTATGATATTCAAGTTAGTCGCCATATCTAAAACGGATGGCTTTGGCCGTACCATATAATAAGATCCGACGGCGACCACTGCAGGGCCAGTGCAGACGCAACCGTTATTTCGTGTCCAATAAATTCAAGAACAAACGACAGCAATAAGGAACCAACCGCGGCCAGACATCCATCTCCTGTCAGGCAGACTATGGACTTATAAAGAGCCGACGCAACCTATCATACGTAAATAGCTAAACGGTAAATCAAATTCAGTACTGTGCCCTACTAGATGTAGATGTGATTAATATAAGTATTTATATTCCTCTTACATTACAAATATATAGCATCAAAGGTTTCCTAGCATTGATGATGATGAAGCTCAAGAAAATATTTATCAATTAAAAAAAAGTGAGCCGTCACTCAGGACGCCTGGCAGATGTGAAACATCGAAATTATTTGTACAAGTATATATGCATAAAAGAATACATTACGACAGAACTAATATGGCATAAAGTATTGAATAAAATAATACGAATAAAATAATGGAAATCCATTATTATTTGAAATATTACACAGAAATAAAATTAATCCACCGCACACTGAATGAATTCTAAACATTTATTTTCATTAGTATACATTATAGATAACAATTTACTTTGAGTTCACTAGATGGCGTTGTACAAAATTTTAAATCGCACCATGGTTTCGTTACAAAAATGTACATATATATCCCGATATTTATTTAATAGTTAAGCAAGAGGGCATCGTGAAGCGTGGCGTTAAACGCCACGCAACCATCGCGGTCACCCTCGCCTATAGATGTTTCACATCAAAAAGTTAAATTATGAAATTATAAATTGTACGTAATCTTTGGTATCAACTATGGTACGTATTAATAATACGTTGTTGCAAAAAAACACCTATCATCATTGGTAATCTAATAGCGGAATTTTATTTTTAGTAAATGGCAAACACGCAATGAACATCAGCATAAAACAATTGTGTGATGTCATAGTAGTTACTAAACTTAAGTAAAAAAACATATTATATCGACAAAGTTGTTTATTCATGTTTATATATTTTCCATCATCTTATAATCGAAAGGGTCAGCAGAGAGGTACTATAAATATACCCACAGTTCGCTCCGCAAACCTGTCTCTATCCATGAGCCTAAAACATCCATTGTTGGAAATTTTATGACACGTGTCTTGACAATCAAAAATTGTTACACCTATATTAGTAGAGTCTAATACCTAATTAGGCATGATACCAAACTGAGATTATATTCCAAAGGACCGTCCGATTTTATCAAAATTCTAAATTCATCAAATATATAATATTAGTTAATAGTTTTCCGTGTGGTGACGGAGTAAGTATACAATTCACCACTCCCTATCTTGCCCGTGGATGTCGTACAAGACGACTGTGGGATATAATATGCACATAACATTTGTACAAGAGAAGCAAAACTCGAAATGAAACCCTATACCAACATGTTTGACCAGCATGGTATAGTAGGTCGAATTCCCTCCGATTGTGAAGGAGGCCCAAGTCCAACAGTGGGGCGTATGTGGGCTGCGATGATGATGATGATGATGATAATATTAGTTTGCCGTGTGGTGACGGAATAAGAATACAATTCACCACCCCCTTGCTCGTGGGTGCCGTAAAAGACGACTAAGGAATTAAACGTGCATATAACAGCCATGGAAGAGAAGGAAAACTTGATATGAAACCCTATACCCAGACGTCTGACCAGAGTGGTATAGTAGGTCAATTGACCTTCTATTGTGGAGGAGGCTTGAGCCCAACAGTGGGACATATATGAGCTAAAATGATGATGATGATGATAGTATTATTATCATGTTATTAAAGGCGATAATGACATCAGATCAATAACAACAGAAGCCGAATAAGCAGATGTCCCGGATGTTACTCATATACCATACGTTCAAAAGTGTGCATTGATAGTGCGAATCGAGCTCAATAATTACAATTGAAGACTTCCTGTCGCTTGGAACGTCTCGCAACTGATTAAATCATATATTTAAAATTGAATTATAGTATATGATTTCATGTTTCATATTCGTTTTAACCTTCCTTATTCCATGACTGTGTGGTGACGGAGTAAGAATACAATTCACCACCCCCTATCTTATCCGTGGGTGATCGTACGAGACGACTAAGGGATATAAAACGCAAATAACATCTATGCGAGAGAAGGAAAACTCGAAATAAAACCCTATACCAACACGTGTGACCAGCGCGGTATAGTAGGTCAATTACCCTTCCATTATGGAGGAGGCCCGAGCCCAATAATGGGACGTATATGGGCTGAGATGATGATTCCATGACAGGTGATGACTACAGATGACGAATGAGGAGTTTACATTGAGTTTTATACCATATCCAATGCAACTACAGAACTCTTTATGAGGTATCAAACGCTTTTACACTTTAGTAAGGGTTCGAATGCAGATTTTGATGGAATAGATCATTAGGCAAAACATTCTTACGATGTCATTATTAAATCTAAATCAAACTTCATTAAATTTATTACCTGGATTGAATAACGAAATTCATTGCGTTGCCCCGTGTGGAGAAGGTTTAACAATACAACGAATCTTTAACCGTTAACTCCCGTCGGAATCATAAACAACTGAAGGATCACCGGAATAATGGGCAGCAGCATTCTATCCTATAACCACATTACACCAACTGTGTTTGCCAACATACCAGCGAAACGTGGCGATTTATGGTATTGACTCTTATGAAAACGTCTATTAGTCCTAAATCCAACAGTAGTCCGAATGGAATTAATTAAATCCGATTGTATTCAAATGATATTTAATAAAGATAGTCTAAAACATCTTAACGAAATTAAAAGCATTGCGGCAAAGATTTGTCAGTTTACTATTAGAAGTACAATTCATCACTTCTCCTTTATTCGAGGGTGTCGTAAAAGGGACTAAGTACTATGCGATGGAAGAAAATAGTATTAAAATAAAAGAAAGTGCGAAATAATATATATCATTATATCATTCCGTCTAGAAGGCGTATTAATTTCCAACCCATTGTGGTACCCAGTATAGAAGTACAATACGCACATCGATGCGAAGATCTATGATGTTTTTTATGACGCTTTTATCGAAATACTAGCTTATGCCCGCGACTTCGTCCGCGTGGAACAGTTACTAGGGGCTAATGCTAACTTTAACCCACGACTTTGTTTACGTAGAAGGTGAAAATATTTTTACATTATTATGTATGAATGTATTCAATTCTGTTACACATGATTTTTGCGAAATCTAACCGTTTATGTAGTGCACGCAGCGGCAGCTCTCAAAAGGAAAAAAACCCGATTCTGAAACATTTTCCATTGTTGCTCCGCTTTTATTGGTCTTAGCGTGATGATATACCTATAGCCTTCCACAATAAATAGGCTATCACTGAAAGAATTCTTCAAATTGGACCAGTAGTTCATGAGATTAACGCGTTCAAACAAACAAACTCTTCCGTATTATACATTAGTATAGATAGTATTTTTTTAAATAATTAATATTTTTCACATTTTGCTTTAATAAAACGTCGATTTTATTGTTATTTTTTTACTGACTCTACTTTTGGGGATCATTCGTGCATATACAAAACTAAGCTTACGCCTTGACGACTGTTGTTACTAACAACACACTGAAAAGTCTCTATACCATGCGATCAATGCTTAAGATTTGAATGCAGTGAGTCACGTGTAAGCTATTAGTAAACAGTTAAACACAGATACGAATGTGTCCCAGTCAGGCCAACTAGAAACCAGTAGATGTCATTAAGATTCATTATGAGACAATTAAAGATATATTTTTTTTAATTTGTCATAGTGTTAGCTTTTTTTATTATTATTGGTGGCAAACGTGCAAACATGGTGGTGGTAAGTGATACATGTTTGTAAAGTCCCCGCAATACAAGAATTATTACCTTAGTGTAGGGCAGTGATGGGCAAAGTACGGCCCGCGGGCCGTTCTTAATCCGGCCCGCCGAGAGTCCATCTATCCTAAATATTCTAGTCAGCATTATGGCGCGAAAAATAAAATCTGACGTTTATAATTGCAAAGCTTTCTCTATCGAAAATATTATGGAAAATCAAAAATAATTCCATATGTCCCACACGCCTACAATTATAATTATATTATAATTCTGGCCCTCCTCTAGAATTTCTTAAACTTTGTGGACGGCCATTAAAAAAGTTTGCCCACCGCTGGTGTAGGGTGTTATCTAATTGTCTTTAAAAAAATGTGTGTATGTGTACTTTTGCACGCACGTAAGTAGTTATACTTTTTTGGCGTAATAAGATAAAAAAAACATTTCTGAAAATGTTATCTTTCGCGTTATCCTACATTTGAAACAGAAAAAACGACACTAATATTAAAAACGATACTAATAATAGAAAAAGGTATTTAAAACATTTAAAGTTTTATTATAACGCATTATCTAGTTGACATTCACGACAGTGTGCGCGCGCATCATAAAAATTTACCTTCATAATTATTCCCAAACGCGCAAAAACAAGTATAACATCCAAAATAAAATATATTGTAATGTCTACAAAAAAATCGAACAATGAATCGTTAACTTTTAACATTAACATAATAAGTACATTATTATAAACTATTAGCTGACTATAATAATAAAGAAATATAAATGTTTAACCACGAACTCTAACAGCGACAAAGACATAAGTCTTAAGTCTATTTTCTTCTTCTTATAAAATAATAGAAAATTATAGTGTGATAACTAAATTATAAATGCGAAAGTAAGTTTGTTTGTTTGTTACGCTTTCACGCTTAAGCCACCGAACCGATTTCAAAAATTCTTTCACCAATGGAAAGCTATGATATCAGTGAGTAACATAGGCTATATCAAGAGTGGTAGGACCACACTGTCGACAGTTATCTGTCTACAGCCGCGGGCCGGTCCGTCCGGGGTAGTACCACACTCTCGCAGAAAATCGACGTCTGAGTAGCAATTTGTTACTGCGCTTCGTTCGGTGAGCGAGAGAGCCGGAAGCCCAACTTTCTGAGAGTGTTTGCGTGTGGAGGGTTTTGGTGGTGCCCTTGGTATCACCGAGCCTTAATGCACGCATTCACACTCCCTTCACTTTTTTCGCGGTAGGCAGCGACCCTGTAAAGGTCCATGAGCGGCAGCAACACTTACCACCAGGTGTACTGTTTGCTCGTTTGCCACCGTTTGCAATAAAAAAATAATATATATATATATATATATATATATATATATATATATATATATATATATATTTTATACCGGTATTCCCACGGGAACGGGAACTACGCGGGTAAGGCGACTGAAACCGAAGCGAGGCGAGGGCGGGTTGCTAGTAATTTAATAACTACCTAAAAAACACAAGCTGACAGCACGAATCATTTTCGCGCATGCATAGTTCGCATATTAGCGCCATCTCTCTTGCTCTTATGCAAAAGATACGATTAGAAATTTCTAAATCCTGGCAAATCTAATCAGGATTGTTGCTTATTTTGATCGAATTATTGCATTGTCATCGGCTTTTGACGAACGTGCAAAGTTTATATAAAATCTGTTCGTTCAAAGTGAGGCAAAATGACGTCCAAAGATTCCGTTACATACATACATACAGGTGAAACTAATAAAAGCGTGTTAAAAATAATGGAATTTAGTAGTGTAATAGGTATTCCAATTTCAAATCACTCAATAACTACTAGTCTTTAGTGTTCATTAATAATAATTAGTATCAACTTACAATATAAATATATAAACAAATCTATACCAATAAATAAAATTGGAGTGTCTGTTTGTAATGTCAAAATAATAGGCTTTTTTCATGCTCACACGGTTATTTGCACTATACACATGCCTAAAATACACTTTATATTTTTTGTCTGTCTGTTTGTTCCGGGTAATCTTCAAAACGGCTGGACCTATTTCAAAAATTCTTTCACCAATGGAAAGCTACAATATCAGGGAGTAAACTAGGCTATATTTTATCCCGGTATTCCTACGCGAACAACGGGGATAAGGCGACAGAAACAGAAAGCGAGGACAGGTTGCTAGTACATCTATAAAACTGATCCAATTGAAACCTACAAGACAGCAGAGGAAACCGTACCAATAATTTAACCTCCACGTTCCGAGTCAAGAGGTGCACATTATTGCCTATTAACAGTCATAAAATTCATAGAGATCACGCGCGCGAACGCGCCTACGCAAAGCAAACGACAATACCATAACAATTCTGGTAGTTTGAAGTCCCGAAACGTATAATTAGGTCACTATACATTGTATATCATCATCACAACTCATATATGTCCCACTGCTGGGCTCGAGCCTCCTCCACAATAGGAGGGAAATTGATCTACTATAATCGCGCTGGTCAAACGAGTTTACCTTCTCTTGCATAAATGACATCTGCGTATTATAATCCCTTAGTCGTCTTTTACGACACCCACGGGCAAGAAAGGACGTACTGAATTGTATTCTTACTCCGTCACCACACGTATATAACATACAGTATTTATTATTAAAAATCCCAATATGATGCGAACAGTAGAACTAATTTTTTTCTTTTTGGAACGAAGTTCCTTACGGCAGGCTTGGAGGAGATAGGGATTTTGTGGCGCGACCGAACTGAAAAAAATGTGATAGTAAAACCGTAAGAAAAAGTGCGTGGAATAAAACCGTTAAATGAGACGAAATTATTTTGACCGCCGTATCTCAAAAACTATAAGTGCTAGACCATTTTTGATAGAAATTTTGAACCCCCTTGCATCCTACATTGCCGCCCGGACTACCCCTACCCCCGATTAGAAACTTCCCTCCCCCCCTTCTTTTGATGTGAAACATCGTTCAACCTACAATTGTTTTGACCGCCGTATCTCAAAAACTATAAGTGCTAGACCATTTTTGATAGAAATGTTAACCCCCCTTGCACCTAACATTGCCGCCCGGACTACCCCTACCCCCCATTAGAAACTTCCCTCCCCCCCTTCTTTTGATGTGAAACATCGTTCAACCTACAATTGTTTTGACCGCCGTATCTCAAAAACTATAAGTGCTAGACCATTTTGATAGAAATTTCGACCCCCCCTTGCAACCTACATTGCCGCCCGGACTACCCCTACCCCCATTAGAAACTTTCCTCTCCCCTTTTTTGATGTGAAACATCGTTCAAACCCCAAACTGTCATAAATCAGTCATCTTTGACCGCAGGAACTCCGGATTTTTGACAAACCACATAGAATTTCCAGTAGAACCGATTTAATACTAAAAACCTAAATTTCAAGAGCCTACACTCAATAGTTTAGTCACAATAAATTTTATAATTAGAAACTAACAATGTTCGGAACAAGGACACCAACTAAAAGAGCCCTGAAGTTTGATTTTTTTTGCAAATTCTGTCGATTCTACATTAGCCGAAGGAACTTCGTTCCTACCTTTTTTTAATTTTTTTTTATGGGTGGGCTATGGTATGCGCACACGCCGTCCATTCCGTCCGGGATGACGAAAGGATGGCGCGCAGGCCCATAATCCACCCGTACCGTCGCCTTCGTCGTTGGGCCGACCACCACTGCCGGGTTCTTTGTCCTCAGTGGTCGGCCCGACGGAATACTCTTTCGGGTACCCTCACCTGTCGACGTCCCTGTCCCGGGACGTCGCGAAAAGTAGAACTAACGTTTTTTTTTTTTAAAACAAAGTTATCACATGTTAACCCTCCATGATTGATAGTTTTATATAATCAATCACCCACAATCATAGAATGACGAGATATCGGCACTCCTACTGCGATTCAAAGAAACATTACCGCAGTGGGTACACAGATAGCGTACTGATTAAGATATTGACCTACCACTCCGTGTGTGCTATTTATTATCTATACGTAACAATACTTTGTGCAATTCACAAATTGTTGTTCTGAATCTGGGTGTAATTTCTGTAGGTTATGTTTACAAAGTCCCCCGCAATGAAGTGCTTCTTTCCTAAGTGCAGGGTGTTCTAAAAAAACAAGAACTTATGTTTATATCACATCTAAGTAGGTAGTACTTATAAATCTATACAAATAAATAAAATTGAAGTGTCTGTTTCTAATGTCAAAATACTGGGTTTTTTCATGCTCACACGGTTATTTGCACGACACCTATGTCTGAAATACAGTTAAAAAAAAATTATCTGTCTGTTTGTTTGAGGTTTGTAAATCTTCAAAATGGTTGGGCCGATTTTAATAATATTTTACTACCAGGTAGCTGTCTATATAAAGAGTAATTTATGCTATATTTTATGCCGGTATTCCCACGGGAACGGGAACTACGCGGGTAAGGCGACTAAAACCGAAGCGAAGCGAGGGCGGGTTGCTAGTAAAAATATAATTAAGATTATCATAATAATTATATAAAATGTATTGCATTGCGCGTCGCAGATTTTCATCTTAATAAAGGCAGTTCGTAGATCTAATAAAAAAACTAAATATTGATTGGTTATGAAGCTCGTAAAAACCTATCCCTTAGGTTCTTGAGTTTTACGATAGGTAATATATTTGCGTAATTAATTCCACACAGCGACATGACAAATTATACGTAAGACTTTAAAATGTCACGTCATTGCATGTTATGCGCGTATTTCCTTTCTCCTTCGGAGTCTATAAATTGTACCTCGTACCCCTAGTCAAATTGAAAATCATTTATATTATTAATAAGCCCACGGGTTATTGTCATATCGTCAATTAAACATTTTACCTTAAAAATGTAAAAAACTGCCTCCGGATCGGAACGTAGCCGCTACCGAGAGGATCCGGCAAGAAACTCAGTCGACTTGCCTTTGTTTAGTCTTTCTTTATATAAAATTATATACCTGTTTAATAAGTATTAGTTCCAGTGTGATAAGATGTGATTTGAACCCATAAATAATACCTATAAATAATATGATTTTCAAATACTAAACTAATTGTTAGTTATAATATGTTTGACTTCTTATATGTAAGTCTTCCTACAATACAAGGATTATTTCATAAGTGCAGGGGGGTTATGGTTTAAAAAAAATGAATATTACTCTTAAAATTTAATTGACTACAAGGTAGATAACATATTAACATATTAATTTTGACTATAAAAACTGCTAGTGATGGTTGCTTTAGTAGTTAACACGGGATCAAATACCTCTTGTGGGATCCAATTCAGCCATAATCGTTTCATCTCACCTCAGGCGATATACGTCCCACTATTGAGCTCGGGCCTCCTCCAGGGTAATCCTCCCTATAGTGGAGGCCCGAGCCCAATAGGATTTATTATTATACCAATCTGATCAGACATGTGGGTTTTATGTTGAATTTTTCTTCTTTTGAAATGATGTTATCTCTGTATTACATTCCTTAGTCGCATTGTACGACACCCACGGGCAAGATAGTCGGTGGTGAATTGTATTCTTAATCTGTCACCATACGGAAAATCAGGATAGTTGGTATAGGAGTTTGTTGCCAATTTTCCTTTATTTACACAAACATACATATCTAATGATTTCTGATGTTTACTCGATTTTAGATTGCCCGACGTTCTTATACTGGCAACCAAAATGTGGATTAAAATTTAATAATTAATTTTCTGTATCGGGTAGATAATTGTAATAACTATGACTTGTTGGACGTGTGACATATTAGTCCACCCGCGACCATGAACGCTGCAAAGTGTTCGAAACGTCGGACAGTCAAAAATCAAATACAAACGCGATGAAATCCGTAAAGTAGTTTTATTCACAATACAAGTTTTTATATGTATAGTACTTATCTATTACAGTTTGTAAAAATATTCATTGCATGTTTAATTGAAATTCCTTTCACAAAACATATGCATTTAAAACTTTAAAAAATAAATAAGTTGAATCTTATATCTACATCGTACATCTTTTACGAGGATTTATTAATTATTAGCTATTAGACCAAACGACGCGATTAACGCGTTAGATCTAGTGATTAATAATAGGACTTTACTGTATTATAAGAATGTAGGACAACGTAACGGTTCAACTTTTATAAACTTATCATAAAATATGTGTAATATGGAATTTAGTTTTAATAACTTTAAAAACTCTATTAAAATTACTGATCATAATAAAAGAACTTGAAAACGAATTCTTATTCATAAGTCAATAGAATCATTTAATAGATGTCTACTTGCGACCGCTAGACGGGCAACAATTATTTTACATATTAGATGTATTAACATAGTCTGCTTCCGAAATGTTTCTATTTAAATTTACATATTTTCTAAAGTTACAAGGAATATATGATTATTTTTGTTTCGTTTATTATGTAACATGACAATGATATATTGCGATTGTGTAGCCGTTGCAATATCCACGATAATGTTTTTGGCTATCGTATTATTTTCTAGACGTAATGATTAAATTTATACAATTTAAACGTCGTGAAAAAATCGATGCTTTAATGTTCATACAAAATATATTTCACCTTATTTCATCCCAAAAAAAAATACAGAGCAATATTGTAATCTATTGA
This sequence comes from Lymantria dispar, assembly GCA_032191425.1. Classification (NCBI taxonomy): domain Eukaryota; kingdom Metazoa; phylum Arthropoda; class Insecta; order Lepidoptera; family Erebidae; genus Lymantria; species Lymantria dispar. The sequence goes on along the minus strand of CM063457.1, from coordinate 17,165,234 downwards.
TTAAAAATGCTTCAAATGAGTTTGTTTCATAAGTGTCCATAAAAGGCAGATAGAGACTTAAGATAAGGGACGTACGACGATAACACTATTGCATGAGGAAAAGAAACCCAAAGAAAACCGTGTGTTTACTTTCTGGCTAGTCATAATATCCCATAAATTAGATCAGGGATTTATAAAGTGGGTTCCGTAGAATAGTCATCAGGGTTCCGCCAAAAGATAAAAAGCTTTTAATTTTAGTAATTTGGCTGTAAAATAATACTACGGTTATAAATATTATTTTGAAATAGAGCAAAATTAGAGATGAGAATTATGTAAGTAGGTAAGCAGCATGTATTCAGCTCCGACTGACTATGTCACAGCAGCCAGCGCGACTCACGCGCATCCCGTATTATCATTTAATAAAGGGTTCCGTAAAATGAAAACTATTTGGTTGGTGTTCCGTTATCTTTTAAGTTTAGGAGCCTCTGAATTAGATCATATCTATTCCCTGTTATTAAGGAGTAAGATTGAGACCAATGATCAGAATTATGATATTATAATTCATTAGCCACGACACTATAAAATATCTTGAACCACTGGAATTAAAATACTATCATTCTATTGATATTCGTAAAATATTGTTGCAAAATTCCAAACAAAAATGTTTTTTTGCAAATGAATTAACTTGAATAAATATCAGACACAGCTAGTGCTCTTTTAATGCATAAGCACATAAGTATTTGATCTAGTCTACTACGACTCCTACTTTCTGTCATTTGACAAAGTTGACAGTTAAAGTTGACATCGAAGTTTATCACCAAAAGTTAACCTAAAAAAATAGGATAAGAAGGCATTTGGCGCGTGCGTATGACAATTTAAGCTCCGCCCCAATGAGCAACAAGTAACTTCAACAGTAAAACTTCTGTAAAAGTTTAATTTATAGCAACTTAGTTCTTCTAAGTCAACCTGACACTTAAGAAAACCCCTGTTAATTAAAAATCGTTTCAAACTGTATACTTATCTACTACAACGAACGTTATCAATATAATTTCAAAAGTTCTAATAACAACTAATTCACTTATCAATTTAAAAGAAACTTTTGTTAACATATTATTATGATGTATGAACCTACATGTACGTTTTATCTCGTCGCCTTGATAGATAAATTACACACTCATCCATGAATTTTAACATATCGATATAAAAAGTAGAGTTCAAAAACACAAAGATAAAAATATTACTAAACAGAATACACTTACATATTTCTTTGAACAAAACGATCTCGACGTCGACTAGATAAATTTGAAAAGGAAACACTCAGTTATTCACACAGCACTTAGTTCATAAACACTACGTAAATCATGAGACATAAATTAAATATGATACGTGCGACCACTATGACGTCTCAGCGTGGAATAGAATGGAATGGGTATCTCTATCTTCAATACTTGATGATGGCGAAGCGAAAGACAGGGGGTGGGTGAGGGATGAGGGGTTTGCGACGTAGTGGGCGTGGCTTCGCAGGTGTATCAGCTAGAACCATGATATATGCGCATGTTAACACTTGGATGGAAACACGCCTTACTGTCACGTATCAAGTCGAATTATGGGAGCACTGTTTAATTGTTTGTTAGAAAGGAAAAGTGTATCAGTGTGTATAATGAATACACATAAGAATCCATTAATAAAAAATCTATTCGATACTATTAAATATTGACTCGTTTCATTTTAAATGTCAAGCGACGCAGATGCTTTGATGGCAGGCAAGATAACTTTTTTAAGACAAACCAACAGAGATATCATTATCTTACAGAGAAACTTTTTAATAAATTATGTAATACTATCAACACTTATTATTAAATGTGTAAAACATTTGTAAGCAATATGTTAATATTATAAATATAGACTCTAATATCAATGTTTATGATTTAAATTTTTCATTAGGTACTGGGTGTACCTAATGAAAAATTGATGCAAAATTTGTGTTTATATTAGCAGTACTAAAGTTTTCACTGTCGTAACGGAGTAAGAATACAGTTCACCACCCCCCTTTTTACCCGTGGGTATAGTAAAAGCCAACTAAGAGATATGATATACAGATAATATGTATGCAAGAGAAGGAAAACTGGACATAACACCCTATACCAACACGTCTGACAAGCGCGGTATAGTTGGTCAGTTTCCGTTCTATTGTGGAGGAGGCCCAAACCCAACAGTGGGCTTACATGCTCTGAGATGATGAGATGATAATGACTAAGGTTAAAAGAACATACGCTCTATATTTTAGCTGGCTCTACGATTCCGCTCGTCATAACTAAAGTATTATCGCTAATGTTTTTTTGTAGTTAATACGTAAATATCCTAAGCTCTTGTCATTTAAGGACAAATATTATTTTCATTATGTTTTAAGGTTTATTCATCTCATCTCTGAGCATATACGTCCCACGGCTGGGTTCAAACCTCCTCCATAATTAATATGAGGGATTTGAACTGGTCTCTCTCGCTGGGCAAACATGTTGATATAGGGTTTTATTTTGAACTAGCAACCCGCCCTCGCTTCGCTTCAGTTTTAGTCGTTTTACCCGCGTAGTTCCCGTTCCCGTGGGAATACCGGGATAAAATATAGCCTAGTTTACGCCCTGATATTATAGCTTTTCATTGGTGAAAGAATTTTTGAAATCGGTCCAGCCGTTTTGAAGATTACCCGGCACAAACAGACAGACAGACAAAAATTTTTTAATCGCTATTTTAGGCATAGGTGTCGTGCAAATAACCGTGTGAGCATGAAAATGTCTATTATTTTGACATTACAAACAGACACTCCAATTTTATTTATTGGTATAGATTTCCCTTCTCTTGCATTGATGTTACATGCTTATTATATCCTTTAGTCGTCTTTTACGACACCCACGGGCAAGAAAGGGTGGGTAGCAAATTGTATTCTTACTTCGTCACCACACGGAAAAGGTTTATTACTTTACATAAAGTATGCATTATAGCTAGTAACATAAACTGATTAAAAATGAAAATATACCTACAGATAGGCAGAGAGACGTAGAATATAGATATTCATATTATTATTAATATAGTATTTATAAATATATAACCCGTGTGGTGACAGAGTAAGAATACAATTTGCTACCCAGGGTAGGTTATCTTGCCCGTGGCGTAAAAGACGACTAAGATATATTAATATGCATAGTATAGAACACATAGATATGATGCGGGGGGAGAATAACTCGAAATAAAACCCTCTACCTACCCTATATCACGTCTAACCAGAGTGATATGGTAGGTTAGCTTCTCTCCTATTGTGGAGGAAGCTCGCTTCCAACTGCGGCACATTTACAAGTTGAAATAAATTTTCCGTTTGTTAGTGACCACAAAACCTACTATTCTAAACACTGAACGTCTATGTATAATATGTATGTAGTTTATCCATGTCCAATGTCCATAGTTGGATATAGACATCATTAAGATAGGATTATGCAATAATCACGACAGTTGGCAGACATCACACTTGGAGCTTTACCCGCATAGCCCATTCTCCTAACCCCTTAACCGGTTATTAAGACTCAAACGGCAAATGAAGGGAAGGTAGCATATTCGTCTATTACGTTCAACCTTTCTACGGGTGGCTGACTAATCCCTGATTCAGTCAGACAATCACCCACGGCCTCATTTAGGCATACAAAACAGACTACTCTGACGTCATCAATTGGAATTAGGCCAGGAGAATGATGACAATTTCTATGTAACTATCTCATTATCTACATTTTTCTTATAAATGCGAATGTTAATTTATCTGTTCAAACGTTTTCACACTTTAACTTCCGATCATACCCTGCCCAAACCGTTCGGGATGACAAAAGGGACGGCGTGCAACCTCATAACCTGCTGTACTGTATCTCTATATCGTCAATAAAGCGGGCTGCATGCCGGTACTGAGTTCAGGCCTCAACTCGACTCTCCGAGGGAAGGAAAAATAACCTATTACCTCGTGCTACTAAAACGTTTTAACATAAGGTTTTAGTCAAGTTTTCTTCTTTTACATCGCTATTATCTGTAAACCATCCCTTAGTCATTTTTATGGCACACACAGGCAAGAGAAGAGGTGATGAAATGTATTCTTTCACCACACAGAAAGCGTATTATAGTTACTTATACTTTTCAAGGCTACAAAAGGCTATACTATAAGCTAGAATCCAAGAAAAAGTACTGTTCCCGATACGAGGAACTAAAAGAAAACCAATTGACAAAATCTACAATAACGTGCACGAAACCGCAGGAATGTTTAGTATACATAATAAAGTTGTCATTAGTGAATTGCAATTACGTACTAGTGTTAGAATAGGTATAAATATTTGTTAACGTGTTTAAAGCAATCATCCCTTCCGTCAGCACAGGATTTATCGCCACTGCGTTTACTCTGAACACATTTATAATGTAACTATCAAATATATTACTATGCAAATAAAGTTGAAATTCGATTGCAACAATCGTGGATAATTATTATAATTTAGTTTTAACATCGGCAATAAGTACAATAATTTCACAAACGAGTAATATATAATAAGAATAGTTTACAATAATAAAACTTAATTACAGATAGACGGGTTGTAGTATTACCATGTTTTGGCGCAAATGGATACGTTGAAGCATTCCTTTATTTTTTATCAACTTTAAAAAAAAGAGTTCTCACATCAACAGTACATACATATACATATTTTAGCTTAGCGATGAAGTAAGAAAAACTCGAAATAAATCCCTATACCAAGCCAAAGCCAACCAATACTAATCTGACCAGCATGGCGTGGTAGGTCAATTCTCTTTTTTTTTTTAACTGCATTCCTGCCATTATGGAGAAGGTAAGTGCAAACATATAAGAGAGTTGAGACGATGAGATGATAACCAAATCAAGTAATTTATTCTGTTTAAGCCCCTTAGGGACACCTAAATATGGTGAAATTTACATATCCTTTGAAATTAATCCAATAATCTACCACAAGGTTGGAACGTGACCATAAGCTGAGAAGATTTGGCAAGAAACTCAGCAGACTATATTTTTTTAAAGAACTTCTTTTAATTGGACTTGTATGTATACAACACGTAGTCTTAGTTCCAGTGTGATGGATGGCCAGATGGCCTTCGAAATACGAGACATTTTTTTATTTTCGAAATTGAATACAAAAAAAAAGATATGGATGGCCAGATTCTATCACGAGCTAGAGCAGCCATCACTCCCCTCAATCACATTGGAGGAAAGCTCGAGACCCGCCTCACATAGAACCTTTTAAGTGAACATGACCAAGCCATAAACTGCGAACTATAAGAATTTAAAATAGAAAAATTGCCTTTTTTGGGGTGGGCTTTAGTCAACGCACCCACCGCCCGTCTGCGTCACCTTGCGTGTGTGCTGCGCCGTGTCTTCGTAGCAATCACAGTGGTGGCAAAACGGTGTGCTCTCCTTCCTCACAACCGTGTGCAGGTACTTGGCGAAACAACCATTCCATCAGCACCGGCCGGGGGGCCTCGACGGTCCTGATACCGGAACGAGGCCTCTCCAGCCGGACTTCCCAATAGGCAATGAAGTCTCGACGAGCGTCGATCCGCCAGGCGGCAATCTCCTTGAACGACATCGTGCCGCCTGCGACTAGCGTTTTCGACACCCGCCAGACAACCCAGCGAGCATATCCGCTTTCAGGTCCCACGGGGAAGTCCCGGCCAACAGGCACGCTGCCTCCGTCGCCACCGAACGGTATCCGTGTATGGCCCTGTCCGCCATGGCTCTCTGTGGACGTCATAACATAGCCCCAAGACGGACGGTCAGGGACCCCGCCCACACCGATGCAATGTACAGGACCATCGACCGGGTGACCTCCGCGTACAGCCGTCGACACGCAGCGCCACCAGCCGCCTCAGGTAAATGGGCACCTCTCGGCGTCCACCTGGGACGTTAAGGACAGCCATGAGTGAACGATGGCTGCAGAGGAAAAATAACCTAAGTTATTTCTTATACATATAAAGAGCTACCTGGTAATAAAATATTATCAAAATCCATCCAGCTGTTTTAAAGATTACCCGGAACAAATAGTCGGACAAAAAATTGAAAATTAGTATTTAGGCATAGGTATCGTGCAAATAGCCGTGCGAGCCTGCAAAAAAAAACCTATTTCGACGTTACAAACAGACACTTCGATTTTATTTGTGTGGAAAATCTTAAATATCTACATATATTATATTCCATGAAATCAATATTTATGCAAATCAAGAACAATGTATTTTACTAAAATAATTGAATATCTATTTGTCCGAACGTAAGCGCCGAGATGAGTATTATTTTATACTCTCGCTTTCACTGCCCAACAAAATTTCATGAGACAGCAACCCGACACCTGTTAACGCAAGACCCACGGCTTAGTTGTCTCGCGAATACTAAAAGGCAATGACAATTTATGATTAAAAGCTAATAATTAGGAATTGTGTCTGAACTGTGATGGTTCAAACTGTTAGGGTATTACTAATTTTCTGATATAAAAGTCGCTAATGTGAGATAATATGTCGGGCTGGCCACGGACGACAAGGACCTCGGTACCGGTGGTCGGCACAATGGCGAAGGAGAAGGCATGCGGTAGGTTATGGGGCCGCGCTCCACCCTTTTTCATCTCGGACGGAAGGGACGGCGTGGGCACTGACCATAAACCACCCAAACAAAAAAGGTGAGATAATGCCATAATTTTCAAGCTTGCTTGTTGAGCTTGAACTTTTAATATTAAAATTTGAAATTTCATAATGTTTGAATAAAATTTATCAACATCAATCTGGTTTTCATATCTATTGACACTCCGAGCAACAATTACAGGTTTTTTATTATTCAAATATATTACGGGCTGTAATAATTTTTCAATTAAACGATTCAAATACTAATCCAAAAAAAAAAACACTATTTTAACAATGCATAGTATATACAATTATACATATTAAACTTTGCCATTCAATTTTACTTATAAGATAAACACAGCACTATACGTCAGCTGTATAGCTCCAGATAATCAGATATACAGCTATAAGCATGTCGGTGACGCGAAAGCACGAGATTTCACCCATACAAAAAGTATCGAAGGCGCACAGCACACTGCGCGTGTGCAAGTCATGAGCATGTCGGTGATACGAACCCATAACATTTCCCCCCTACCAAAAATTGCCTAACGCGCCTAAAGAAGTATTCACTTAAAACCTGTGAATACTCATGTATTTGTTTTTAAAATAATCATTGAACGTTCTACACACCGAATGCATCGTACCCGGCGACAGAGTTAGGCGACATGGTGTCGGCGACCTCATTTGGTTAGAACCATGCCGTCAACTTCCGTCCGCGTCTACAATTCTACGGTATGTCGCCAAAATGTCGGTGATTTGCGTAAATAATAAATAATTTACGCGATATGAAAGGAGCTACATCTATCACACTGGCCAATCATTAACAGATAATTCTAAGTCACTCATTGCCGTTATTCATGACTAATAGTTACGGTCCAACTTGCAATGATGTTAGCCATATTTACCACAGGGACTAAAAATAGAACATTCTGCTAGGGTACCTTATAAAACGGATAGCATTGTAGAAGATAAAAACTTGAAGTAAAATTTTTTGGGCACTTCGTTTAATTAGAGTAGGATTAGTATACCATATTTCTTTCCGCAATGTATGTATGTAAGGTCAGGCCACATCGCTCGACGAACCGACAACCGCTGGGGAAGAAAGGTTCTCGAGTGGCGACCACGTATCGGACGACACAGTGTAGGACGAAGGTGGACTGACGACCTGGTGATAGTTGCTAGGCGTCGTTGGATGTAGGCGGCACAGGAGCGCACATTGTGGCGTAACATGAGGGCCTACGTCCAGCAGTGGACGGCGATAGGCTGAAATGATGAGTATGTAAGGTAAGAAGTAGAAGGTTAACATGAATTGACAAATACGTAAAATGTTTAAATATATCCCATATTAACTGGTGTACTTAGTATTCAATAGTGCACACTATCATAAATTAAAAACAGCGTACGAACTGTCCTTAATTAACTCGCAACGGAAAATTGCACTTATCTAAGTTATATCGAACAATCGCCCACAGAGTTAATTATGTGTTTCCATCCGGTTAAGAGTCGATATCTAAATGAGTATTTTAATATTCATTTTACAGTATATTGATTTAGAAAGGATTGCTGATAACCAATAAGTACAATGTACGTGTAGTAACGGAGTAAGAATACAATTCACCACTCCCTATCTTGCCCGTGGATGTCGTATAAGACGACTATGGGATATAATGTGCACATAATATCTGTGCAAGAGAAGGAAAACTCGAAATGAAATCCTATACCAACATGTCTGACCAGCATGGTATAGTAGGTCAAATTCCCTCCCATTGTGGAGGAGGCCCAAGCCCAACAGTGGGACGTATGTGGGCTGCGATGATGATGATGATGAATAAGTACAATTACCTTTTCGACTGCACCGATGGTGTACGGTGGTGTACCCTAAATAAGAACTTGCCATGCCGAGTGTCTCGAGTTCAATTCTCACACAAACCAGTTTCTTGTCGATCCACAAATGAGTGTAGGTATTATTTGTCACCATACATATTTATTAAGATTACATTTATTCCTTAGTGATACGTATGTATCACTAAGGAATAAATTAGTAGTGATACATACGCTATTATCTCACTTAGTGATACATACGTGTAGCCATTGTTTTATAAAAAAATAAAATAATTTTAATAACATACATACTCTTCTCTTAGCTAAAAACTACAAATTGTAATCTGGATGTGTTATTCTTCAGCAGGCTTTCTTCAGAAGGGTTAACCTTCTAAAATAAAATGTATTAGTCTATGACGATCCACTATCATCACAAGCTATTAGATTATTATTACCAGAAATTTTCTAGGAAAACGCTGCTGAACGTCATCAATCAGCCAGTTTACGCGAGTATTACACATTTTAAATAAAAGTAATTTACGGATTTTATCGCGATTGTATTTGATTTTTGATCGCCCGACGTTTCGAACACTTTGCAGCGTTCATGGTCACGGGCGGACTCAGATGTCTCTCGCCTTTGTCTGTCTGTCTGTCTGTTTGTTCCGGGTAATCTTCAAAACGGCTGGACCTATTTCAAAAATTCTTTCACCAATGGAAAGCTATAATATCAGGGCGTAAACTAGGGTATATTTTATCTCGGTATTCCCACGGGAACGGGAACTACGCGGGTAAAACAACTAAAACCGAAGCGAAGCGAGGGCGGGTTGCTAGTAGTAACTATATTTGAAAACCCTAACAATCTAGTATACTACCACCGGATCGGAACACGGCCACACTGAGAAAGATCCAGCAAGAAAACTCAGGTGACATGATGCTAAATTAATATTAATTTTGAAGGCGGCTTACTTTATGTTACTAAGAGGTTTTAATTTTTAAAATTATTTTTAGCTATTATTATTGTGGGTCAAATCTATACAATAAGAGCTCACAGTGTCTTGCAGTCTTGATGGTATTTTTAGATTTATTTTTAATAATGTTAATAACAGGATCCCAGCTTGATAGTAACACCCAGCCATCCTCTCTATTGAAATTTTTGTGTTTTTTAATCTCAATAGCCTCGCGTACCATTCTAGGCAGGTATCGGTGTTCTTTTGCGAGGATTTGTGGTTTATCAAACCTGATATTATGGCGGGTTCTGGTTTATCAAACCTGATATTATGGCGGTCCTGGCTATGTTCACAGTCTGCAGACTTAGTGTGACGGCGGTGTTTCACATCGGCTATGTGTTCTTTGATCCGAGTTCTTATGGATCTCTTTGTTTGCTCAATAAAAAGAGACCACAGTCACAGTCAAGTTTATATACTCCTGCATCTTGTAGAGGGATCTGGCACTTGACAGGCGGTAAGAATTGAATTGATTAATCCTCTTCAGTGGCTTAAAATAAGTTTTTATGGAAGACCGTTTCAGGATGTAGCCAATCTTGTCAGTGACTCCTTTAACATAAGGTAGTACTGCAGGGAGGCGCTCAACTGTGGTGGATTTGAGAATGGTTTAGATTCAGAATTGGACCCGGTAGGTGGCGCTGCTATCGATTTCAAGGTGGATTCCTTTTATTTTATTTGAACAGAACAATGTTGGGTCAACTAGTATATATATTAGAACCTTACACATGAAATTAGCGTTTTTTCGTAATGACCACTTTGATCTGAAATATCTCCTCTTTGGTTAAGAATTCCAAATTCAAATTTATATATTCATTTAGCTGGTACATTTTAATTTTGAAAACAGTAATTTATTTCTTTACTCCTCATTACTTTTGTCTTTATCGTCGTTTATTACCGCTCAATGGAAATCATGAAATATCTATACCAATAAATAAAATTGGAGTGTTTGTTTGTAATGACAAAATAATAGACTTTTTTCATGCTCACACGGTTATTTGCACGACACCTCTGCCTAAAATAGCAATTAAAAAATTTTTGTCTGTCTGCCTGTCTGTCTTTTTGTTCCGGGTAATCTTTAAAACGGCTGGACCGATTTCAAAAACTCTTTCACCAATGGAAAGCAATAATATCATGGCGTAAACTAGGCTATATTTTATCCCGGTATTCCTACGGGAACGGGAACTACGCGGGTAAAACGACTATAACCTATAACCGAAGCGAAGCGAGGGCGGGTTGCTAGTTGGTATATATTAAGAGTACGATTTCTACCGTGGCACCAGTGCTTGACTTTATATTCCTCCCGTACAAAAAGGCCAATTTCATATGTAAGGACCTAATATATATTATAGAGAAATCCATTAGACATGAACATATATTATACTATTTAGCAACCCGTCCTCTCTTCGCTTCGGTTTCAGTCTTTCCTGCGTAGTACCCGTTCCCGTGGGAATATCGGGATAAAATATAGCCTAGGTTACTCCCTGATATTATAGCTTTCCATTGGTGAAAGAATTTTTGAAATCGGTCCAGCCGTTTTGAAGATTACCCGGAACAAACAGACAAACAGACAAAAAATAAATAAAGTGTATTTTAGGCATATGTATAGTGCAAATAGCCGTGTGAGCATGAAAAATGTCTATTATTTTGACATTACAAACAGACACTCCAATTTTATTTATTGGTATAGATAATATTACTTTCGTTCATCACAGAAAACATTTTTCTTATAAAACATTAAAGGCAGATTTCTCCATATTTTCAAACTACGGTTATGATAGATCACCATCATAACAGAATATCGTAACGATATTACCTTCGACGTGAAAATAATTGAAATTAGCAAATTACGATTTACTACGCACCATAACTGCGAAGTCAGAGGTGAAAACTGTGGGTTCGAACGCGAGACCTTTTCATATCACTCTATTAGTAGCTTAACTCGGCTATGTTTTCTTCTACATTTATACTCATCATCGTCATCTTTCTTTAGTTCCAATTGCTTCAGGTCCACACTCCTCTTCGATATATATACGATATTGCAAAAATTTTGGCAACAGTTGCCTGCCTGCGTGATGTCAACTCTCCTTGAGAATGTCATTCTTAATAAGATGGTATCAGATAGAGTTGGCCCAGATATTAGGATGTTTTTTTTCTTTAACAACGCCCTGCACTAAGGAAATGATCCTTGTATTGCAGGGGACTTTACAAATATAATTAACACACACAAATTGCATCCAGACTCAGAACAAATATTTGTGGATCGCTCAGTGTCGTCCTGCATGGGATTCGAACCCGTGGCACTGGCACGGTAGGTCGGTATCTTAACCACTACGCCATCTGTGTAGTCTATGTAAATCCCTTGATGGTCTTTTACGGCACCCTCGAGCAATATAAAGGTTGGTTGTATTCTTAGCCGAGCCACACAGCAGTTATATATTTAGACCATATTTTTACTAAAAGATAAATTAATCGACACTGTATATGTTTGTAATGAATAAACTCCAAAATTATGTGCCGATTTTAAAAATTCTTTCACCATTAGAAAGCTACATTATCCCTGAGTAATATAGGCTATATTTTATCTCTGTATTCTCACGGGAACTACGCGGGTAAGGCGACTGTAATCGAAGCGAAGCGAGGGCGGGTTGCTAGTGATTTTATAAAAATAAAATAATTTTATTTTTAAACTTTCAAATCAATATTATTTACTCTATCCAGAGTAACTTTTAATATAAATGGATGAAGGCCGTTTCTAATAACGATACATCTTTAAACATAAAATCACATATCGCAATCGTGAAAGGTTGCACGTAAATAATCAACGGATCAGATGATTTAAATACCAAATAATGGCAAACATTATACCTTATAGTTTCACAATAAGACAACAAACAATGTAAACTACATTGACATTTGCCATGAAATAATATTTATTCATGGAAAATAATAACAATGTTGCTACTCATAGGAATTCATCATCATCTCAGCTCATATACATTCCACTGAGAGGTTAGTATAGAGTTTTATTTCGTGTTTTGTGCTTCATCGTTAGATTTCAGACACTAAAGACGACTATATGGCACTGACCATGCATATGGGCACATGTAATATTAGTAAATTATCTAATCCAGGGGTTCCCAAAGGATGGGACCCACTGGTAGGTCGCGAGAGGATATTGAGTGGTCCTTGAAATATAAGATAATCCGACACAAAATAAAAAAGGTCCTTTGAAACAAACTCTCAATCATCCGTTGTCTACGTCGTGAGGCCTCGCGTCGACGAATATTTTTTGACCACAGAGACTAAAGAATCTTTTACAACTATTTCATGTCATTTATCTGTGGGTCGGAGCCCAACAAGTTTAGAAGCCACTGATCTAAGCAATTTTATGCAGATGTTGACTTTGTGTCAGTGGGTAGTTTGTTTCAAAGCCTTCCTACAATGTCTGTATGTTAACTACCTACCTATTAGTGTTGAGTTTGTTCTTTTACTTTGTTACAAGACAACAAGTGTATATATATTGCACTTATTACGCTAATTGGTAGAAATTAAAATAACCTAAGTTAAAAAGTAGCCGAAAAAAATGTAGAATTAATTTGTAATGGATATCTAATAACTTGACCATAAGAGAGTTTACAACATAAGTTATACTAAAACAAGTTATACCCACAATCGTAAAAATTTGCGAATCGAACCCACAATACAAGTTTTTGGACCACTACGCCAACTATGCAATCAGAATATGTGGCAATGTGGTTCTGAGAAAAAAATATCCATATTCATGATACAAGACTTCAGACAAAATCATCAATCAATCAATGGGAGAATTCAAACAACTATTTGTCTTGGCATATTAGAATGCCGCCGATAAAAATACTACCAAATATAAATCTATACAACTTATATATATACATATTTACAAAAAGCAATATTGCCCTTAGCCTATATCCCGTCCTTATATCCTATACCGCGATTTGGATAGGTTTTAACTTTCTACAAATATTACAGTACTTAGTATTAATAAATCAGTAGATCACTAGATTAAGGTCACTACGTACAGCTATAGTTTTGTCGCGATCATTAGCAAGTCTAAACAATAGAGCTATCTAATTTAGTTGACACGTTGCTAGAGTCAATAATCAGATCTGCTCCTTGACGACGGATTATTTAGGTTCAAACTTTCCCCAATTATTGTAGCAGTTATAATAAATCAGTGAAGGTGTCTGAAAAAAGTTATTAATGGGTAATCTGGTGGATACTTGGTGATCGCGTTAACCCAGACTAAGCCGCGAAGATTTTTTTACAATTTTAGAGACTGTCTCGGAAGTTTTCTGTCACAAATACAAAATTTCGCGACCGTGCAAACCAAAGCCATACAGATAGTAATCAATAAATCAATTTCAAATACACAAATTATCGCCAAAGATTTCACTTCGATACCTACAAATAATTATTTCGTTTTCACTGCGATTATTGCTATTAATAGTTATTTACGTGTAAACGTCGCATACGTTGATAGATGATAATGACTGGGTGCGACCGCGGATCGCACACCAATATTATGTATAAATAGGGCGTGGCTAAACAACATTGATCAATTCAAAGAAATTTATACAACATTACGCAGCCAAGTAGAAACCGATTGCAACTCAATCTTTAAAATATTTAAAAAATGAATTATATTATAGACGATTATTGAATCAGTCGTTCCGCTTAATGGAAAAATGAAAAATGATATTTAAAAAAACGATGTCGCTTACAAATTATTTTATATTACTGTCAAATAAATCTAAGCATATGATTACTGATGTTATTATTACGTTAATCAGCTTACGTGTTGCCCATAATCTCCAATTTATCTCCTGACCAACACAATAGGGCAAAATAATTTTACTACATAGTCTAGCTGGCACCGAGCTTTCTAGAATACATAAAGATAAACATCACATAACTATTATGGATTTCTTAACTTTCCTTGGACCGTCATCTGTGTCTGGTTGGTGCACAATTACAACAGGGTAATATATTAAAATGAAAGCATGTACTGTATATGCGTTCATTCGCATTGAGAGACCGGCCGTGCCCAGAAGTGATATCACGCAACTCCGTTTATAATTCAACAACAATAAACAGATAGTTAATTGCGATGCTGTCACGGGCGCAGTATATGGTAATGAGGCATAGGGATTGCGGCCGTATGGACAATATCTCTCGACGGTGAAAGGCAATACGAAGACGGCGCAAAAGTGAACACAAAGCGAGAAGAATTTTCTACATCGTTCTTTAATTAATTCATTCACGTCAGATTTCTGGATCGCAAGTAATTAGCTATAACGGAAAATTTGATTTGATGATAAGTATAATTGTTAGTTTTTTCACGTCGTTGTATTTTTACTTACATTAACTTATGATAATTTTTATTTATGGGATTAATATTTTAGGTAGGACCACACTGTCGACAGTTATCTATCTACAGCCGCGGGCTGGTCCGTCCGGGGCAGTACCATGCTCTCGCAGAAAATCGACGTCTGAGTAGTAGCAATTTGTTACTGCGCTTCGTTCGGTGAGCGAGAGAGCCGGAAGCCCAACTTTCTGAGGGTGATTGCGTGTGGAGGGTTTTGGTGGTGCCCTTGGTATCACCGAGCCTCAATGCACGCATTCACACTCCCTTCGCTTTCTTCGCGGTAGGCAACGGCCTTGTAAAGGTCCATGAGCGGCAGCAACACTTCCACCAGGTGTACTGTTTGCTCGTTTGCCACCGTTTGCAACAAAAAAAAATAAAAATAAATTTTTAAACTAGCGATCCGCTCTCGTTTCACTTTAGTTTTAGTGGCCTTACCCGCGTAGTTCCCGTTCCCGTGGGAATACCAGAATAAAATATATCCCAAGTTACTCCTTATATAGACAGCTATCTGGTACTAAGATATTATCAAAATATATCTAGTCATTTTGAAAATTACCCAAAACAAACAGACAGCTAGACAGAGTCAAAAAAATTTGAAATTGGTGTTTAATCATAAGTATCGTGCAAATAACCGTGTGAGCATGAAAAAAGCCCAGAATTTTGACATTACAAACAGTCGCTTCAATTATATTTAAATAAATATAAATTTTATGCCTTAGTACTGAATATTATACCTATACCTACAAATGTAGGTATAGGTATAATATTCAGTACTAAGGCATAAAATTTGTAACGGGAGATCTGATATACATTATTAACGGATACAAAGACCCTCCAGCCAATATAATCATCTTGATTGCATTAAGAATTGTCTTGCATGAATATTTATCCTGCGCCACTCTACACAGAACCTTCCTACAAGATCAAAGCACTAGTAATTAACTATTGGACACAGACCTGACTGAGGGGGGTTAACCCATGAACGCTTGGCAGACGGATCGACGGTCATACTTGATGTTGTAAGGTTCGTAGTATGCGTATAAGAGTAATTTTTTCTTGCTTTTTGTGGTTCCTCAATCGGTTTTTAAGAATGCTGATTAGTGATTAACATCTAAGAACTACAGCGCTTCTTCTACTTTACTGCTTCTACTTTTTAACCATTGAAGACATAATATAATTAGATGTGTATGAAAACCTTGTAACAATTATTTAAACTTCATACTTTCCCTGAAGTGAAATATTATAACTCGCCTCACCTCTCATCTTACGCCCCATAACATTAGTATTTGCTTAGCCCATAGCCCGCGTCGGTGAGATAGGTACCGTACATGCGCTTTCAGGTACACGCCACAATCAACGTAGCTGACACCAATAGCTTTTTATCAGCATCGATCGGGGTTATGAGAAAGCTACCGACGATGTATAGAGTAGTATATAACACATCCCTAAAGGATTTTTTTTTATTGCAAACGGTGGCAAACGAGCAGACAGTACACCTGATGGTAAGTGTTGCTGCCGCTCATAGACCTTTACAAGGCCGCTCCCTACCGCGAAGAAAGTGAAGGGAGTGTGAATGCGTGCATTGAGGCTCGGTGATACCAAAACCCTCCACACGCAAACACCCTCAGAAAGTTGGGCTTCCGGCTCTCACTCACCGAACGAAGCGCAGTAACAAATTGCTACTACTCAGACGTCGATTTTCTGCGAGAGCGTGGTACTGCCCCGGACGGACCGGCTCGCGGCTGTAGACAAATAACTGTCGACAGTGTGGTCCTACCACTCTAGTAAGTCCTACTATATACTAGTAATAATAGATCATTGTAATAGTAATCCAACAAAGCCTAATATTTATAATTTCATCATTTCAGCTCAAATATATATAATAGGAGGGAAATTGACCTTATGCTGGTCAGACAGGTTTGTATAAGGTTTTATTTCGAGGTTTCCTTGTCTTACATAGATGTTATATGCGTATTATTTCCTTTAGTCGTCTTTTACGACATCCACGGGCAAGATAGGGAGTGGTGTATTGTATTCTTACTCCGTCACCACACGGAAAACTTATAATTTAGATATGAGTGAAAACGAGAAATAATGGAAACGATTATTATTAAACGATTCATATGGAAAACGAGAAATAACAATGGATAGATTTTATTCATATAAAAATATAAACGTATTCTTGGCTTTTTCACAATGCAAGCGAAATGAACCTACTGCGTCATGCCGCCAAGTCATTGCATCAATAAATAAGTGAAAATTCCATGGAAAAGGATCCTATAATCAAGTATCTTTCAAGTCAAGTATCTTTGCGCCTGATGCCACCCTAGCAGAGGCTGCAGGTGACCGGACCGGGGATTTGGTCCGGCACCCGCGGAGAGGTTAGCCTCGCGACGGCGATCGGCGTCCCGGGGGGATGTCGATGTGAGAGGGTACTCCTTCGGGGTATTCCGTCAGGTCGACCACTGAAGTCAAGGAACTCTGCACCGGTGGTAGGCCCAAAGACGAAGGGGACGTGCTTTATGGATGGCTGCGCGCCGACTGGCTGGCTGGTGCGCTGACCGTAACCAACCGAAAAAAAAAAATGTCATTTTCTTTTGTGGCGGAGCAAGCACTTAAGACGTCAGCAGAAATTTATATAAATGCACAAATGACGGAGATACATGAAATATCTGGGATGGCTGCCAAAATAAAAGCGTGTAAACACTAGACTTAGGCTGCGATAAAACTATTTTTCTAACTAAACAATACCTTTGTCTACATAGTAATTGGATTAATTAATTAGAAAGATTAATTAGAATAACGATTTCTGATGTTTACGCGAGCACTACACATTGTAAATAAAACTACTTTTACGGATTTTATCGCGTTTGTATTTGATTTATGATTACCTGACGTTGCGAACGCCTTACAACATTCATGGTCACGGGCGGACTAAGATGCCTAGACATCTTAGTCCGCCCGTGGCCATGAATTTAAACGCGATACAATAATTAAAATAAATTAATCTAAATTAATACGCCGTAAGTGCGCAATTGAGATATTATTAATTAATAATCTTAACAGCAGAAACTTCTTCGATATATCAATAGTCATTTCCTTATAAGCTGTATAGTAAAACAAACTTGATCATGGACCAAACGATTAAAGATCTTGTCCAATTAATAACTAGTTTAAAATATATTAATCAACATAATGATATTAAGGTATGTAAACTTTGACAATCCAATTTGTGAAATTGAAAAATATTAAATATATGTATTGCAAATATAGATGTAAGCGTAGATAGTGATCTAATGGCATTCATATATTATATTAGATATATATCAAACTCTGATCGTTCGATCTATATGATTTGGTGGCGCTGTTGTCAAGTGCCGATTTTTTTTAATTTTGCTATCGAATCTGATTGAAAGTATGACTACATATAAAGTTTATCAAATTGACTAATGCGAATAAATATAGGACTGCATTGGAAAAGTCCCCGTGTTTTTTTTTTTCATTGCAAAACGTGTCAAACGAGCAAACAGTGCACCTGATGGTAAGTGTTGCTGCCGCTCATGGACCTTTGCTAGGCCGCTGCTGTCTACCGTGAAGAAAGTGAAAGGAGTGTGTGTGAAGGCGTGCAATAGGGTTCAGTGAAACTATAGGTATCACCAAAACCCACCACACGCAAATACCCTCAGAACGGTCTGCCGGCTCGCGCTCATCGAACGAAGCGCAGTAACAAATTGCTACTACTCGGACGTCGATTTTCTGCGGGAGTGTGGTACTACCCCGGACGGACTGGCTCGCGGCTGTAGACAAACAACTGTCAGCAGTGTGGTCCTATCTCTAATATGGGATGGGATCAGAATACAATTGTCACCACCACTTAGTTGTCCGTGGAAGTCGTAAAACTCAGCCTGCAAAAAGTAGTGATTTCGGCACTGAATTGTGAGGTCTACATCTAGCAGTAGATGGCGAATGGAGGAATGATAATAATGATATAAAAAATAAGAAAAAGGTTGGCGAAAGTGACAGTGATCATCCGTGTGGTGACGGAGTAAGAATACAATTCATTACCACTCTCTTGCCCGTGGATATCGTAAAAGACTACTAAGGCATACAATATGCATATAAGAGCTATACAAGAGAAAGAACGCTCGAAACAAATCCTATGCCAATACGTCTGACCAGCGTGGTATAGTACCTTGGCCAATTACCTCACTGAAGGCTCGAACCCAATAGTGGCACGTGTGTAAGCTGTGATGATGAAGAAAGTGGAGAGATAAGTAACATTTGTCATACTTAGCTACACAGAAATAATTTTTCTGTGCTTAGGGTTGAGAGCCATCAGCGCTCACCCATAGTCCGGGCTAAGCTGTGAAAGCCATCTGAGGTTAACAGCTATACACACAAAAAAAAAACTCTTTTGATTTTAGCAGTTGACATCGTACGCAGTCATAATACATATTTATGCAACCCTAAAATGCGAAGCAAACTAAGTTCCGCACAACGAGTAAATGAATAGAATAACGATCTAATTATACAAATACCTGTTGGTATCTCGTTGTAAATGTCATTTCACACTTACACAGGCCCGGGCGGTTCGGTTCTCACGACATCGTTGGACTTGCTATACCAAGTTTCCGCGATTAGTCGAATTACCACCGACGCCAATGATATGGGTCTAATTTTACGAGCAAGGCTTATGTAAGGGCTCACTAATGAGGAGATATATAATTGCAGTGGATATGCCAACCGACTTCGTTACTATGTGGTCTGATCGCATTTGTTATTGCATGTATACAGATAATAAAATTGCAATAGGCACTTTTCTGTGTGCATGTGTGTGTCATCGTACGAGCAAAATAAATCCGAGTAGTGACGGAAAAATAAAAATATTCACCATCTTGCCCGTAGATGTCGTAAAAACACCTGAGGGATATAATATGTATATAATATCTATGAAACAGAAACAAAACCTTATATCAACTTGTCTGACCAGCACGGTATAGTAGATGATTTTCCCTCCTATTGTGGAGGAGGCTCGAACCTAGCAGTGGGACGTATATGTGTTAAAATGATGATGATGATGATGACAGACTACAATCCTTGATAGCCTAACATAATAATATAACAAATCGTTCATAGTATTTTTTTTTTAATATCAGTTATAATAAAACTGGACTGTGATGGTTACCGAGTAGGTACAATGGCAGAATATGCGTTAAAAGAAACAATTTTAAGCCGAAAATTTAAATAAATATAACCTCGATGTCTATCTCATCAACGCGCGGTCATCATTCGCGTGCTACATCTTGATTGATCTACAATGAGTTTGTATAGTAAAAGTATTCAAATTGTAGGTTATTTAATTTTGTTTTAATTACGTAATCTTGTGACAAAATTAGATAAGTGTACTAGGAAACCTGAAAGTGGCACCAATGATAGAGAAGATTAGGAGCGCGAGATTATCTTGATATAGACATGCGAAGGGGACGTATGAAAGGCATATGACAAGGATGGTTATCAATATGATTGTGTATGGACGTAAGAATCGTGGGAGAACCAAAATGGATCGATGGTAAATAAGGAAACGCACATGAAAGCCGTGAGTGCAGATATGACGCCTGACAGCTATGGACGGTAAGAATATGTTGTACCACCCTCAATGGGATGAGGGCAGGCTAAAATGTAATTTGGTGATAAAGTGAGAGATGGGATTCATCATTCATTTCGAACCAAATGGCTAGGTTACCAGCGCTTTTTCATTTATAATCATCCTTACTAATATTATAAAGGCGAAAGTTTATTTATTTTTTTATTTGTTTGTTACACTTCCACGCTTAAACCACAGAACTGATTCGAAAATTCTTTCACCAATGGAGAGCTATAATATCAGGGAGTAACATAGGCTATATTTTATCCCGGTATTCCCACAGTAACGGGAACTATGCGGGTAAGACGACTGAAATCAAAGCGAAGCGAGGGCGGGTTGCTAGTGCATAATAAAAATAAGTTATATAAAAGAAGCTACTTTAACTAAACAAAGGTTTTACTGCATTGACGGATACTTATAACCTCGTTGTGAAATTTATTTCCATTTCATGTATTGTGTACTAGTAACCCGCCCTCGCTTTGCTTCGGTTTCAGTCGTCTTACCCGCGTAGTTCCTGTTCCTGTGGAAATACCGGGATAAAATATAGCCTATGTTACTCCCTGATATTACAGCTTTTCATTGGTGATAGAATTTTTGAAATCGGTTTAGTGGTTTAAACGTGAAAGCGTAACAAACAAACAAATAGACAAACAAACTTACTTTCGCATTTATAATATTAGTAAGGATGGAAAATGAAAATACAATTCACTCGCGTTTACATAAAAAGCTGACGAAAACTAGAAAGTTTTCTCGATTGTTAAAGACTATTTTTTTTCTTTACTCTAAATTTCAACAGTTTTCATTATTAAGAATTAAATGGAGTTAAAGTTCGTAGGCATCGAATTTTTTTTCGCTACGGTCAGGAAATTTAGAATATAATTTCATCATCATCATTCAGCGTATCGCCGTCCACTTCTGGGCGTAGTCCTGCCTTATGTTTTGCCACAAAGTGTGACAATCCCGTGCTGCCTTCATCCAATGACGCTCAGAAACTTTCACCAGGTCATCAGTCCACCTAGTGGCGGAAGGCGTCCTACACTCCGTCGTGGATACGTGGTCCCCATTCGAGAACATTTCTTCCCCAACAGTTGTCGTCAAGCGGTGCATCATGCCCAGTGTCACTTTAGCGTGTTAATTCTTCGTGCTACGTTTGTTACACCCTAAAACACAGCTTAGAAGAACGATTTCCATAATTAGCATTCTATCTCGAAGAGAAATCGCGAGTATAGCCCGCTCCATAGCACGCTGAGCGACGTCGAGTTTAGGTATCAGGCCCAAGAACACGTTGCCGGTGGTCAGCATAAACAGCGGCAGAGGTACAATACGTCTACCGTTACAGGGATGTACACTGTTCATGCCGTAACCCAGTCGGTTCAGGTAAACAAACCATAGTCTATCATAAAAAGTTTATACCGTCTCTGGCTGGGATTCTCTTATATTTAAGGCTTAATACTAAGGACTCACTATGAAGGACAGCCTTCTCTTTCACTACGATCAGCCCTCATCATCATTATGCTCTTACCCTAATTACTTGGGATCGATTCAATATGTCCTTTCCTTCCTTACAACCCTATCAGACTTCATCTCTGCGATCAGTTCTTGTCTAACCAGGTCATACTTCATGCTGACTGCTTAAATCACTCAAGGATCTCACAACACAGTCCTATCACACTGAATAGATAGCAGTCAGAATATTGAGTATATAAGAATCAGAAGATTCTTATCATTTTGTATCGGTAATAATGATAATATCGGCGAACTAAAAATATTTTATATATGTACACTGCACCGAACATACACACAAAGATAAGGATAAAAGCAAATCGTCGTTACGAAACCGAATAGACTCTTTTAGCATTTTATTGCATCGATACTAACACACCTAGACGACTATTACCATACATCGCAAAAACTATAATAGTCACACGCTTCAAAAGCTATATCATTATGGATTGAATATTTCGATACAAATTACCAGATGAAACAAAAGGCACGACGCATCCAATTTCACGGGTGGTAAATAAAATTAACGTCATACTGACACGATAACAAAGTGGTCTTAATAATTCGCAGGGAATGAACTTCGCGAACGCACATACACACCTCATTAATCACATCACGGAATAATATAATACATTCATATAAATGCAATGCTTAAAGAATTCAATTTAACTAATCAGCAATGATTGCCGTAAACTAGAGGGTCTCGCCGTTATACGTGAGCTCGAAGTATAATCAAGAAAGAATGGCATGTTAACCATATCTTTCTCCTAGAACCCAATTACAATTCAATTTTCTGTGAACTACTAAACGTATGAGAAGACTGATGGTTAGTACTGACCTTCTAAAAAAGAAATGTAAAAGTGAGAGATTAAATCAAACACAATTGCTATCATCCTGCAGTCTTGATGTAAGATCAATTATAAATGTCGTAATGTCAACTTTATGAGCAAAACAATGTAATCAAATTCGTCCATCATACATTAAATTCAAGATGATGTAACGGGATGTGGCGGCCAGTCTATTCGCGTCGCATTTGGCGCTTCTCAGATAAGATTGTGGAGTCCAAGTCGCGCCTATTGAGGGTCGTTACGAGACGTTGGCGCACGCGATGATCGATAATAATGGTAATTTTACCGGGAACACATGTAGCATCGGTCGCTTGGTACGATCGCGATCGCGACATGCCTACCCTATTAGGACATCCTAAACAGATTATATGACAGATTTGGTATAGGATTTTTTATCGCATAGCATAACCTAATTTGTAAATTAGGGACGTTATGGATGTAAAGTGTCGAAGATTCATTTCAGTTAACGATATGAAATTATTTCTGATTATACCACGGTTTCGGATAGTTTCGATTACAGGTATTGATTTTTTAGGTAATTTTAAAAGGGACATTCTAATTGTGGTGATGATTATCGTATTATTTCCATTTGGAGAGGCGTACGTTTTGGCTATCCAGTCGAAGCAGCCGAACTATTCAACTAACATTCATTCAAATAACAATTTTTGGAATGCTTTTTGAGAGCGTTTTTACAGTTATTATAATTCCACTACACGCCACCCTGCTGTCGCCCCGGACAGCATGGACGTGATTCGTCCAGACCATTCCTTACAAAAAAAAAAGGTCAGAATACAGTTTAACTTATTTGATAGCATCTTATTAATAGGCAAAAGACAACTAGCTCACTTGACGAGGCATTCTCTACTTTGGAAAGTTACAAAATATGCGATCCATCAGACTTGCTTAATTACAATGCCAATATAACCATATGGAAATGCAAAAGGTAACAGAGATGTGGTACCACCCAGTATTATGTTCACCATTGAGATATGGAAATAGCTCGCGTCACAGACATCCATTGAGAAGATGACACAAGAGGCTTTACCGAGCAAACTGTCCGTATTTATGAGACGTCCAACGTTCCCGGAGACCTATAATGGCAACACAATATCACAATACAGGCATAGATTTATGCTCGGGCGCATCGCGTTCTCGCACGCGGAAATCCCATAGTTATTTACCGGTTGCGAGTTAAGTGCGGCAGATTTATCGGTGGTGCACTCGCGCTGCACCGTACGACGATCTTGTTTCCATGCGTCCTGTCTGCGTTCGCGCAACCACGCTATGATAAATACTGACCTGCTCTATGATAGCAGTATATCAAATATTTTTTTTAAATTAAAACCTTAGTCATCATTTGCCTGCCCTCATCCCACGCTAAGTGGGGTCGGCACAACATGTACACCATGTTGTTTACAGTTACGGCTATTTGTTTTATGACCGGCCACCCGCCTGACGTCAACCCTCCTCAGGAATTCTCGTTAATGGGGAAGGGATGGGGACATGGTGGATATATAGAGTGGAAACTGGGTTAGGGGACACTACTGCCATGATATAGGATAGGGGTATGACAGCAGCAGCTGGAGCAGTCCGGGATCGCGTGCCCGTAGCGACACTAATCAGTTAACGGACAGTCAACTGGTAGTGGCACCCTCAGAACTCTGAATTACCTTAGTGCTTGGCAATATTCCACCTAATAATAGTAAATATGATGGATGTTTCGTTGTAAAGTGTCCCGTGATACAAGGACTTATTCTTAAGGGCGGGTTGTTGTTAAAAAAAATATCCCTCACTCAGTATTTTAGAAACTGCTATGCGAATTGCAGAAAACAAAATGAATAAATAAATATTACCAAATTCCTAAAAACGCAATGCATATAATATCAATCCTAATATATAAGGATTGTATTCTCTTGAAGTCGATAACCAGTTATTGACAATCCTCAACTTTACTACTATGTTATCACCGCTTATCATATTTTAAATATACATATTAAATAACGCAACATTTTTTCGCTACATTGAATAATATAAACTAAAATGTAGGTATTACAGTAATATTTATTAGTCACTACTTTCGGGATCAAAAACCATTTATTCGCTAACATTGCTAGTATTTACAACATCCAATTTCTCAGGAATTTATACACGAATATTTATTCACACGAAAGCCATAGTAAATCTTCGTATAATGAACAAATTTTCCAGAAATACAAATGAAAGAGAAACATAACTTTTACATAAATAATCGTAACAAATATTCAGACTATAATAATATTATTAGCAAACGAGTAAGCAAGTAACGATTCCAATTACGCCATCGTCAGCTCACAAAATGTACATGTAGAGTCAGCTTCGACATTGTAGTATAATGGTCTCGTATGAAATTACACTCGGTCATTTGTCAGGAGCGAAGGAGGCGCTAGATTTCATATACCACGGTTATTAATTTCATTAGTCCGCTCTTAATCAAACGCGGACGGCGGTGGGTGTTAACGCAGAACACCGTGACTCTTGTTCACCGGTACTTAATATTTAAAAGTATCAATGAACATGATGATTTGTTTGTGCGACAGGTTATATATTTCAAAATGTCATTGACCTGACTGAGGCGTGACCGTAATTACACTATAAATTCTGTAATAAAGAGAACAAAGAAAACACGCGAACAAAAAAATAATATGCACAGAAAAAGAATAAATAAGTAGTAATTACGGTGTTACGAATACAGTCGAGAAAGTGATTCAAGGGAAAACCATGGTATATCATATCATCACCTCGTAGATCATCTCGACGCTATAGCGGGGCCGGCAGCGTGCCTCAATTGTCGAGATTGGCATAATGACACGCGCCTGGGGCCGTCGGCTAAGTTATGACCACATTACCGTGACACCCTTGACGCATGTCCAATTATTACACACAATCTGTTTGCTCGTGTAAAATATGAATAAGGCGCCAACCAACCATTAATAAGAATATATCGTGTGTAGGATGTTAGTCACTCTGAAGGGACGAGATAATGTTGCATGTAAAATATATCCTAGACGATACGTCGGGCAACAAATGAGCCATTCAAGGCAAAAATATTGCAAAAACTGTTTAAAATATTGCTCATATACGCCATATTGTTAGTATTAACACGACACAGCCTTCCTCGTATCTGCCAAATATGCTTGAATTATTGTATATTAACACATTATAGCTACATTAAAATTTTCTGCCTACATAAAGACATTATTTATATTCAGGCAGGTTATAAAATATTGTAAGCATCTATCAGATATATTTGATTGGCTATCTTCTACGACGATCGGCAGTTTTCATTTATTACTCCGGCTTAGGAAGGGTTCGCAGAAAACAATCACGGCAAATACATCCTTTGAACGGTCCAATCAACTGAAACAAATAGCTTCAATTTATCTAAACGGGAAGCCGACTTTCTCAATCCAGAAAACTTAACTTTTATACGAAAATTCAAGACCTCGTTTGAATATTATTCAAGTGTATATTATTGTAAGTGTACATAAAAACTTTCATTGTATTTATGAATAACTAATACGCACTATCATAGAACCTATTAATTTCAAATTATATCCAATAGCTAGGGAGAAAAGACTATTTACGATGCGGGTAGTTGACAAAATATTGTTGTTCACACTGGACAGTACCAGTCCGAGTAATCCGACGGGTGAGAGACCTTAATTAATGAACATTACTTAAACCGATTAGCTGTCGTGGACCGCCCGGACCCTGGTCACGGTTTAAGTTTTAGGCGAATCATGGTAAAACACTATAACGAACAATTTTAATCGACTTCAAAAAATGAGAAGCTTCTCAATTTCATTGTATTTTTTTTTTGTTGCCTCGGCATTTTCGACTGGGTGAACCGATTTTGAATTTTGATGATTGTTTTTTATTGAAATCTGGTGCTTTCCATGTTGTCCCATTTCAATTTGGTCCAGTTGAAGTCAATTTTTTTTTGTTAAAATTATACAAAGAACAAAACACATTAAACCTTTTTGATGATGGGTTTTCTTTCATAATCAGAACTGATCAGAAAGAAATCCATAAAATATATAAGCGCATAAAAATATTTGTTAATGTTTAAGGAATAGGCACCTACTTATATGCATATATGACCGATCGCGGTCTCTTGCGTTTTGCACAGACAACCTTTATCTAATAATACGAAACTAAACGTTGCAATATATGGGTATGTCACGTTTTATCTATTTACTTATTGAGAATTTATATTTTACGATCCCAATTAAGTGGAAGAGAAAATGTATTGGGCCTGTTATAGTATTGCTTAAACATGGGTGTGACGCTTGTGGAGATATAGAGAGAGCAAGCAACAAGTTCTTTTAAATAGCTT
The DNA here is from genome assembly GCA_032191425.1 of Lymantria dispar. NCBI lineage: Eukaryota > Metazoa > Arthropoda > Insecta > Lepidoptera > Erebidae > Lymantria > Lymantria dispar. The sequence continues at coordinate 17,137,996 of CM063457.1, read as the reverse complement.
ATTGTGCCTAGCTTCAAATATTATAATCATCGTGCTCTTATCCCAATTACTTGGGATGGACTTAATATGTAATCCTTTAGATCATAGATATTGTAAGTTATTAACAATCATTTTATGATTCTGCCTGACGTCCAACCTCCTTGGGAATGTAATTGTCGACCAGACGGCATCAGATGAAGTTGGTCCAGGTCGATGTAAAGTTAATAGTCGTCGTAGGGATTGGTAGTATACCTAGTCTCAGCTTCAGATACCATGAAAGTAATGTATTTTGTCTTCGAAGGATAATATATATAGGAGAGAGTGTATATAATTTACTTTGTCTTCGAAGGAGAGTATACGTCCTACATTTAGGCAAAATCCTTCTTTAGAAGTAAAGGGATATTTCACGCTGGACAGATATAATCATGGGACAGATTAACGAAAACTTTCTATCCCTTCTTTTGCATTACGGTTATCTGCTAGTCTCTTAGATTACTTGCCATAAATAAAAGTACAGTGACACATTGTATCTATACTTAATTCTGCCACTAAGCAGATTTTAGCTTATCTTCCACTCACACACGTCTTTTTATTGAAGTCGGGCCTCTGCCACAATAACAGGATAAATAGCCTATTATCCTAGTATTTTCGCTTTTTCAAAATAGAATTAAATACAATTTATGTCTCATTTTCCTCAAACATACGTGTTGCTAAAGGAATTAATATTTCATCAAAAGTTTATGCTCTGAGCTATAGTATTCTGTCCAATTTATAAGAAGATTAACTAATAACTGGTAAGATCATTAATAATTTAGTAAGGCTGAGGGCATCATAATTATTTACAAGGTGTTAACACTTAATTCTTTAAGTCCATCCATTTAGAATTCGTGATTACCTGCCAAAATTTCCTATAAACAAACTAAGTTATTAATCGGCTTTCAAATCTCGTTAGACCTCGGTATATCTTATAATATTTGATTATATAACCTTTCTTAAATGAAGTTGTTAATTTATCTTAATTTAATGTGTATTTGTCGATAAAACTAGATATTTAGCTCGGTACCCGTTTAATAATGTAAATACAGTAGAGACAATAAAAACAACTCTAGTAGAATAAAATGCTTCTATAACTATTTCAAAATCTACGAAAAAATATAAATCTGTCATCATTTTTGGTTAGGAAGTTCAAATCGCTTCTGATGATAAGGACGGGCAACGGTGGCTCGCCCACATGGCAAAGAAAGGTATGTGTACGGCAGGTTAGAGAATCGTACGCCTTGCCCTCCATCGCCCTGGAAGGATCTACCGGGGTGTGACTATACCATAGCATAGCTCCTAAAAAAGCAATTTCAACCCATGTAGCAGTGATCATTATTTTGTGCGTTTGAACGGGTCCCTAAACGATTTACAGTTACAATTGAATCCGTTGCGTAATGCTTCGATCGAATTCGGAGTAATAATCTGTTTACCTTGTAAGAAATTCAAATTCAAATCATTTATTATGTATAGACCCCGAGAGGGCACTTACACATTGTCAATTTTACAAAATAAAATTAAATTATCCAATAAAAATAAACTACCACCGGATCGGAACGCGACCGCTACTGAGAAGATCCGGCAAGAAACTCAGCGGGCTTGTCTATTATTTAAATTTTTTTTTTTCTTCTTACTAGATATAAATTTGTATACATGTTTTGTAAGACCTAGCTCCAGTGTGATGTCCTTCGAACTGCAAGATACTTAATATAATTCAAATGATTATGGTTGGACCAGATCCCACAAGCGGCACCCGATCACGAGTTAACTACTAGAGCAGCCATCACTCCCCTCAACTATTATGGAGGGAAGGGAGAGACCCGCTCCACGCAGCTACCGCAAGTAGATCCTTCAGTGAGCATGACCAAGACCATATGTTACAAACATGTTACAAACGACGAAAATGCAAAATTTCGTTAGGCAAAACACGCTACGGTTTACAATATTAGAGTTATTAAAAAAGAGTTTATTTAAAATAACAAGGAAATTGCATAATGAGGAGCTGCTCACAACCAATCAGTATTATCATCTACATAATCCGAGATTTTATAATAAGCTTTCTTACAAAGTATATTCTTGATAGCTTTTTTAAACTTTTTTGTTGGCAGGTCTCGGATATCTTTAGGTAATCTATTGTAGAAACGTATACATTGCCCCATGAATGATTTGCTAATTTTTTGGAGACGAGTAGTATGTACAACTAGTTTGTCCTTATTCCGAGTATTCATTTCATGAATGTCATAATATCTTTTGAAGTTAGCAATATTTTTTTGACATATAATATATTTAAGATAATAATTTAAGAATCTTTTATTATCATTTGAAATATTCAGTTTTCAGAATATAACTGCAAAATTTCACTTCTTCCTCCTATATTTTTCAAAATAAAAAGATTCACATGAATAGTTGACAATTAAAGGCTACACTATTAAAAATATTCATCTTTTCATTTATAAATATTTCCATTAAAACGGCCGACCGCTCTATATTATTTAACTAAATACTACTTAACATTATGGAAAAAGTGGCCTGAAGAAAATGTTTCATAAATCAATGAGTCTTGAGTAAAAATAAAATTACTGTGCAAGTCTTATACAAATCCATTCATTTATGGCTGCAAATTTGGTAAACTTCCTAAAAAATATTAATTTAACACGTTTCACTTTTAAATTAAATTTTTAATTACCATTCTGCTTTCGTAAAATATAACTTATATAATAGATTAGATAATTCTCCCTATTAGGTGGACTGAAGTAATCTTTAAAGTCACAGGGAAGCTATGGATGGCAGTGGCACAAGACCATTCCGAGTGGCATTCTCATGGGAACACCTATGGTCATCAGTGGACGTCTACGGGCTGATGGATATATGGAATACTTACATAAATTAATATTGTATTTAAAAATTGATTGTACGGTAGCATACAAAAGAGTAGAAGCACTTAGAGATTTGTATGAACACCTAGCAATTAGGACCACCGTAAATACAAGAGATCACGAATCTGCCAAGATCAAGCCAGACAAATTCCGAGCATAAAATGATTCGAGATTTCTTCGCTATAATTACAACGGTAGTAGCGCGAAGACAATTCCACCCTGACAGTCGTACATGAATCAGCGCAAGCAAACATGTCCCGAGAACACCTGCAACAACTAGACGCTACCATCTAAGGTAGGTCATTTGAAAGTAAAACCAGATTTGAATATTAATATGCACAATATATAATGTGATCATATTTTTTAAATCAAAATTGGACGCTAAGTAACTGTCCCTTTTTTTTGTACGGGACGCTTGCATAATAAAGTAAAATATTAAATTAAAAGCTAATAAAAAGAACATGTGAAACGTCTAACGAATAAGTAATACTATATATAGACTTTCCGTGTCATCATTTGGCTGCCCTCATCCCACGCTAAGTGGGGTCGGCACAACATGTTTTTACCTTCTAGCCTCCATATAAAACCATATTGTAAAAGATACGGCTATTTTTTTTATGGCCGGCCGCCTGCCTGACGCCAACCCTCCTCAGGAATTCTCGTTACTGGGGATAAAGGATGGGGATATGGTGGCTACCTATGGGATAAAGTGTGTTAAGGATACTACTGTCATGGGGTATAGGATAGAGACGACAGCAGCAGCTAGAGCAGTCCGGGATCGCGCGCCCGTAGTGACACTAATCCGTTGACGGACAGACAACTGGTAGTGGCACCCTCTGGACGATACTATAGACTTTCCGTGTGGTAAGATTAAACTTCACCACATCTCGCCCGTGGATGTCGTAAAAGATGACCGAGGGATATAATATGCACATAACATCTGTGCAAGAGAAGGAATACTCGAAATGAAACCCTATACCAACATGTCTGACCAGCATGGTATAGTAGGTCGAATTCCTTCCCATTGTGGAGGAGGCCCGAGCCCCACAGTGGGACGTATATGGGCTGCGATGATAATAGACTGAAACCCAAAAAAGACAAGAACAACCTCCCTTATCAATATAACAAATGCTCAATTATGTTGTTTCCAAAAAAAGACATTTTGTACGGCTTGAGACAACGGGATAGACAACTTGAAAACCGAACGAATGGAATGTACACGTTAACAATATAGGTATCTAACCTACCATCTATTGAAAATAATATATTTTAAAAACAAAAGATGTACGTTTAATTACATAAATGGTTTGTGGTACGCACTACGCCGATAACAGATATCTTTTATAAAGGTTTACATTGATTTCCAACACTTCCAGTGTTTCAAATAAAATAAAAATATTTATGTATTTCAATTAAGAGATAACCCAAGCGTTTCATTCTAAAGAAGTAGTATCAAAAACGCATAAAAGTTCAATAAGCTTTTTATAAGCCATTTCATAAATGTATTTTCGAACAATTAGCATATTAACTAAGCGGTGTAACACAGATTAACATAAATATTTCTGATGCATTAAATACAACTAAAATTTATTTTAATATTACATTAAAAAACCACTGGAACTAAGCATGACTGACTTTAAGCTCCGATATACTAGCTTTTTGAATGCATTTTTTTTCCTACAAAATAGCATGGCCCGTAAACTACAATACGTAAAATTGAAAATTTTGAATAACCCCGACATAAACTAAAATAATAAAAAAAAGAGTGTATGTACAAAGTACGCATATCAGAAGTGAAACTCCTTTATCTTTTATACATCAACCTTTCTCCTTCCTCCTTCATCATTCATCCTTTATCCTCTATCCTTTATCTCGTTGTCTCGCCGGCTTCATCCTACACTTTTTTATATTTGTGTGTCTTACCTGTCGTTTTTTCCGTAGCATCCGGTTTGAAATCACAACGATTCTAAAGAAGTTTCACTTCAAAAGTATTACGTTCTCTGCAACAGGAATTATTTATTTAACGATTATACTGATATGCGTGAAGCACTTAATTCTCTCCTACGACTACATCATTTTGAAAAGGAGCTGATACTCATACACTGCTGGACCGATATTAACCAGGCATAGCAGAGAACCACCGCAAGAAGACTTTCAAATGAAAAAAAATCCGCATCGAAATCGGTCCATCCGTTAGAGAGCTACGATGCCATAGACGCACACACACAGACAGACATCGACGTCAAACTTATAACACCCCTCTTTTTACGTCGGGCGTTAAAAACACACAATTTTAAAAAATACGCTGCGCTTGCAACCTTATTCGCGTGAAGTTCTTATGATCCTTTCACCAAACATTGTGTTGTAATCTGACAATAAATAATGAGCATATATTTTACGCTATTTCTTTCTTCCCTGCAATGTTACTTGAGACAAGTAAAAGCTTACAAGTAGATAACAATTCTACAACAAAATTCAAAACAAAATTATATGTTGGTCATCTATACAGCGTAGTATAGTAGGCCAAGTTCCCTCCCATTATGGAAGAGGCTCTTTGGAAGGCTATTCTTTATTGCACATATATTTTTATGTACAATATTTAAGAAACCTATAGGTCCATATTCTACTAAAAATAATAGCGTATTCGTAATCTTAATAACATATCAGAGTAACGAATCTTACCAATAACTTATTACAAACACAATTGCGTTTCAATTAAAGACTAATTTCTTTGATATTAATTGCATTTTGCCGACTACAAAGAGCCAAGAATAATTCTCATCTAGAAATGATAATTATATACGCGACTTGCTGAATACATATAAACCACGAATGAAAACTATCAAGTATTCCGTGTTCATGACTTCCATAAACACATAGATAAATAGTACCAATTGTTGAAGACGGCAGTTATTACAAAGAGCCTTTCTAGTGCTGTAGGGTCGCTGTAGAAAATATGAATACCGTTCGTAATATCGCACTAGTAGATAACCGACTAGATACCAGAGGGGTGTGTCCACGGGCGGGGTCCGGATAAGAAACTATCGTATAGAACAGAGACATGAAATAAACAATAACCATTTATTTCTGATCATCTGTATTCAAACAAGTAATACATTTTATGTTTTAAACACATACATACGTGTATCATATAAATACCAATTATCTTTAGCTGCAGGCAAAAATACTACGATGTTGATTAAAGAGAAACGAGTCAAATTATTTAATATTTATCATTCTGATTTATAGCTTCGTGATATTATATGAAATTATGTGAACAATGTATCAAGGCTTTAACAGTGCTAATATATAGATATACAGGGCGGAAATCTAATACATCATCATCATCATCGCAGCCCACATACGTCCCATTGTTGGGCTCGGGCCTCTTCTACAATGGGTGGGAATTTGACCTACTATACCATGATGGTCAGAGATGTTGGTATAGGGTTTCATTTCGGGTTTTCCTTCGTGCTGTTATGTGCATTTTATATCCCATAGTCGTCTTTTACGACATCCACGGGCAAGATAGGGAGTGGTGAATTGCATTCTTACTCCGTTACCACACGGAAATCTAATACATACGTTTAAGCGGTATTACATTTTTAAATACGGTATACGAGCTCTTGACAATATCCCATCCTTTTGTAAGTAGTGATAGTAAAATGGTAAGGCTTAATAAAAATTGAAACAAACTTAAATGCATCCACATTGTAAGCTGATAAGTGCAACAATCATAGAAACTTAATACATTTTATAAATACTACTTTATTGCTTACTAGCTCACCCGGCGAACTTCGTACCGCCTTTTTTCCTAATTATTTTATTTTAGTATTAATCAGTTTGGTTTCAGTATTATCCGTGCGGTTACGGAGTAAGAATAGAATTCACCAACCGTGTGTGTCGTAAAAGGCGACTAAGGGATATAATATACATATAATCTCTATGCAAGATAAGGAAAACTCCGAACAAAACCCTATACCAACACGTCTCACCAGCGTGGTATAGGAGATCGATTTCCCTCCCATAGTGGAGGAGGCCCGAACTCAACAGTGGGACATGTATGGGTTGAGACGATGAAGATGATTTATCAGCCTCCTACAAAAGCGTAAAGTTGCCGAAGCTGGGGCGGTCTCGGGACTCGGCTTCAAACGTATCAATATAATGGAATGATTGATAATCCAACTGAATTGAATTTACGGCAAGTGTTACATTTCCTTAGTCCGCAACTTTACACTATTTGTTTGAGGCTGATAAATCATCATCATCATCTCAGCCTATACACGTCCAACTGTTGGGCTCGCACCTCCTACACTATGGGAGGGAGATCTACCTACTATACCACGCTGGTCAGACGTGTTAATATAAGATTTTTTTCGAGTTTTTCGTCTCTTGCATAGATATTATACGCATATTATATCCCTTAGTCGTCTTTTACGACACCCCCGTTTGTTGAATTGTATTCTAGCTATTTAAAATACCTACCGGCTTTTTTATCGATTCCAATACCTTTTTGAATCTAGATCTATATGTAATTATGCCAAAAAAGCCGAACCGACGCGACGGGACGAACATCAAACGTTTGACAGGTAAGAACAGTTTGTATGAGCAAATAAAATTGTTGTTTTTAGTATTTTACTCGCAATTTTCCATATTTTCTCACCGTTTAAACCTTCCCTGAACGTACACAAATAATTGAAGACCAAAATTAGCCAAATCGGTCTAGCCGTTTTCGAGTTTTAGCGAGACTAACGAACAGCAATTCATTTTTATATATATAGATTATATAATAAAGGATGTTTTATTTTTTTTTTTTTTTTGGGTGGGTCGCGCTCATAAAGGATGGTGCTAAACATTTGATTTGATTTTTTATATGACAACAACAACTCGCTCTAAGTAATAAATCCTTGAATCGTTGGGGATATTACAAATATACAATTAAGAAAAACATCTAGACAGACAACAAATAGCATCCAGATCTAAATATTAATACGTGAAACAAAAACGTATAATACCCCTTTATACGAAAATTACGCGGATAGACAAGTATAAAATTTGGCACAGTTGAAGAATATATTGAGGAAAAGTGAACAACACTAAAATATGATATAGTAACGCATTAAATTAACAAATAAAAACATGACGTACACTACTATGTAATCGACACACACACACGCACACACACACACACACACACACACACACACACACACACACACACACACACGCACGTACGCACGCACGCACGCACACCACACCCATGTATACACTTTTGTTTATAATTAAAGTCTCTAGTTGAAAAGGCTGTAAGATACTATTTATCCAGGAAACCGTAATGTGCCCAAGGATATAGCGACCATAGGATATATAGAAACAGCTAGTTAAAAATTAAGTTAGATGAGAAGTATTTAAAACTCGCTCTCCTTACTATTGCTCCTACTTAACCGCAAACTGCCAGATAATTCAAGTTTATTATACTCAAAAGGTCTAGAGAGCATGAGCAGTCGTAGAAAGAAGCTCAGTATCGTCACGACTGTACTACCATACCACTCAATTTCTAAAACAAAGCTACGTCTATACATTATTATTGTACTAGCTGCTACCGTTATATGAAGCTTGCGATTTGACCCTTACTACTGGTTACCAGTATAAAAGTATAGTCCTATAATGATCATGCACAAAAAGTCATTAACATATACTGATCCAATACTTTTAATAATTCAAAGTAATAATTTATCTTTCATCATTTCGATCGCGCAAAATAAAGAAAAGTTTGTGTGATTTTTAAAGTTAGACTAACTTAAGCGTTAATATATTTTAATATCTAGAAATGATAAACGTATTAAATTAATATATATTTCATCATCATCATCACAGCTCATATAAACATTGGGGGCGCTCAAGCCTCCTCCACCTTGGGAGGGAAATTCACTTATTATACCACGTTGGTCAGGCGGGTTTGTATAGGATTACACTTTTAGTTTTCATTCTCTGGTCTGGTTGTTATGTTCAGAAAATATACTTTACTCGCCTTTATGACATTAAATTTGAAAAGAATAATGAATTCTTTCGCCGTCAACGTCAAGAGCTATAATAGCTCATTTGGGAAGTTGTCCAGTTTTCTTTTTGTTTTGTTTTGGCATTCAAACAGCGTGGGATCGAATCTCGGTGTTAATATTATTCTCTTTTTGTAATTTTTGATATTTTTTCATTATTTTATTTTTATTTTTGATTAATATACCTATATCTAAATAAGTTCGACAACAATACAACAAAAATATACCGAGCAAAGCTCGGTCAACCAGATATTAAGAATTAATTGTAAAGATCTATCAAAATCCTCTGAATATTTTTTGTTTTTGTGTGAATACGTAATCAACATCTAGCTTACCGCCGTCTACTTTTAGACATAACTTCCTTACAACGACAGATATAATTATGCCCACACTTGGCAAGATGGATGGTGATAGCCGAGATAATGTTAAAGTTTTCCAGGAAATTTTATTACGATTTTTTTATTGCTGCTAATTCTCCTGGTGATCTCGCAGCTATACTACGAGAAAGAACGCAGTGGATAACATTGTACACTTAACAAGTTGCCACACGCAGTAACCAATAGCCAATCAGTTTTTATAAGTAGGGTAACTTAATTTTATTAGACATCACTTCTTTAATGTAATGAAAGAAAACAATATAATCTATACGCATTAATATTGTTTTGTACAGTTTACAAAATTTATTTAAATAAAGACTTTATTTCCTTTATACCTTATACAAATTAACACTTAAACTTCACATAAATTACCACGTAATTGGGATGAGGGCAAGAGGATGATGTACACGTACATAAATTAACTGCAAGTTATATTTTATGTGTTCATTATTACAAAACGGATACAAAATAACATTGTATTGGATATATATTTATATACAACACTAGAACATAAACTGTTTTGACCTTTTATTAAAGTTAATTTATGGATATTTCATGGTAGGCATATTTTTTGACATATAACCTAGTAGCGCATCTAGTCATGGACATAATGACAGCAAATGTTAATGGACAATTGTTAACAGTCACAGAAGAAGGAAAACTCGAAAAAAAATCCTACACCAACACATCTCACCAGCGTGGTATAGTAGGTCAACTGGCCGTTTACTGTGGAGGAGCCTCGAGCCCAGCAGTGGGACGTGTATAACCTGAAATGATGATGATGATGATAACAGTCACACATCATTATCATCATCATATCAGCCCACGTATGTCACAGTATCGGGTTAGGACTTTGGAAGGGAAAATTACTTACTATACCGCGCATGTCAGACGTGTTGGCATAGGGTTTTATGTCGAGTTGTCCTTCTCTTCCATAAATAATCTGTATGTCATATCCCTTAATCGTCTTTTTCATCACCCACGGGTAAGAGAGGGTGGTGAATTGTATTCTTACTCCACCACCACACGAAACAGTCCCACATAAACTTAGAAATACCAGAAATACTGCTTCAACACTATCTCTATAAGTCTAGAGATAAATAGAGGAAAGGAATGACTATACGGCTTATAAAACTCGTTAAACTAAAAAACAAGCACGTACAGTAAATGTGTTTAAGAAAAACAAGAAATAGAAAAGTGACTCTTATAGACATGTTAGATTTAAAATTCTCTCCTGGTACAGGAAAAAAATGGTCTTAGGATGCGCAAGCGCATTATGCAGGCGTGCCTCACGATCGTGCAAGTGAATGTTGGAAATGTAAGACTGAGGGACGAACATAGCGGCTGTATGATAATGCCGTGTAGTGACAAAATGTTTAAAATGAATAAAATATAAAACAAGAGAAACTACTTTACTATTCTTGTAACTCAGATGCACATAAATACGAACTAATTAAAGGTAATAGAATCATAATGCAGATTGGTTGTGATGTTTACCACAAATACAAGACATTTGATATTATTTCCATAAAAGTTAGGATTATCATCGTCATCATCGCAGCCCACATATGTCCCATTGTTAGGCTCGAGCCTCCTCCACAATTGGAGGGAATTTGACCTACTTATACCATGCTGGTCAGACATATTGGTTGTTGGCTGCTTGGTGTTGAATGGTAATAAACTAAGAGCCAGTGAACCCCAGACCTTCGTGATTTTATTAAAGCTGAAGGTTTGTCAGCTCATACTCCCAACACGGGAAGAAAGTCTGGGTCAAGAAGGTCTGGGATTCACGGGCTCTTGTGTTATAATATAAAATAAAAAAAAAATAAAAAAAAAACTCTACTGCCAGCTACAGCTAGTATACAACGTGCCCAGAATGCAGGTAGCTTGTTGTCATCATCATCATCATCGCAGCCCACATATGTCCCATTGTTAGGCTCGAGCCTCCTCCACAATTGGAGGGAATTTGACCTACTTATACCACGCTGATCAGACATGTTGGTATAGGGTTTCATTTCGAGTTTTCCTTCTCTTGTACAGATGTTATGTGCATATTATATCCCTTAGTCGTCTTTTACGACATCCATGGGCAAGATAGAGAGTGGTAAATTGTACTCTTATTCCGTCACCATACGGATATAGTTAAGATTATATTCAAAAAGTTAAGACTATATTAAAAAAAAATTGTAAGTATAAAAGTTATACGGCGGAGATGCTCGCCGACATTTATCGGCGGGTGTCGGAGACGCGCGCCCGCGGCGGCATGGTCTCCATCAGAGAGATCACCGCCTGGCGGGTCGACGCCCGCCGAGAAGTCATTGCCCGTTGGGCAGTCCGGCTGGAGAGTCCTCGGTACGGTGTCAGGACCGTCGAGGCCCTCCGGCCGGTGCTGATGGAGTGGTTGGAGCGGACTTCCGACTGGTGCAGGCGCTGACCGGGCACGGTTGCTTCGGGAAGTACCTGCATAAGATTGTCAGGAGGGAGAGCACACCGTCCTGCCACCACTGCAGTTGCGACGATGACACGGCGCAGCACACGCTCGAGGAGTGTGCTGCATGGGAGGGGGATCGCCGTGAACTCGTCGCAATTATCGGTGCCGACCTGGCGCTGCCGACCATCGCCAGGGAGATGCTCGTCAGCGTCAGGAACTGGGAAGCGGTCGCCGCCTTCTGTGAGGCCGTAATCTCACGGAAGGAGGCGGCGGATCGTGTGCGAGTAGAGATCCTATTCGGCGACACGTTTCGCCGCCGGCGACTCGGGCGGCGCAGGCGCGAGTATCTGCACCTAATGCCGCCCTAGCCGAGGCCGCCGGTGATCGGACCGGGGAATTGTCCGTCACCCGCAGAGAGGCTAACCGCGCGACGGCGACCGACGTCCCAGGACGTCGAGAGGTGAGGGTACCCGAAAGGGTATTCCGTCGGGCCGACCACTGACGACAAGTCACATCTGCTCCGGTGGTCGGCCCAACAACGAGGTGACGCGGGTACGAGTGGGTTATGGACCCGCGCGCCGTCCTTTCATCGCCCCGGACGGACTGGACCGCGCGTGCGCTTACCATAGCCCACCCATAAAAAAAAAATAAAAGAAAAAAAAAAGTATAAAAGTTATAGCACCTATTAATTATTAAAGTCATAACAATAAAATAAGCCTGCCTTTGGCTTCGACTCAAACCTTGAATTTCTCACTAGATACGGGTGTGTATGTGGATTCACGCCCCCACCACATAAAACATCTGGCTATTGCTTGATATAATCATTTCTTAAGAAGCTCAAAGCTTTTCCGTGTGGTGACGGAGTAAGAATATAATTCACTACTCCCTATCGTGCCCGTGGATGTCGTAAAAGACGACTAAGGGATATAATATGCACATAACATCTGTGCAAGAGAATGAAAATTCGAAATGAAACCCTATACCAACATGTCTGACCAGCATGGTACAGTAGTTCAAATTCTCTCCCATTGTGGAGGAGCCCGAGACCAACAGTGAGACGTATGTAGGCTGCAATGATAAAGGAGCTCAAAAACAGCGGTTAAAAATAGAGCTTCAAGCAGACTGATGGTCTTCGGAATTATCAAAATCTATGGAATAGTTGGCGTTTTATCTTGTGCTGGTCCCACGGGTGGCCATAAGACTTTTTTCGAGTTTAAAGGAATAATCTAATCTCTTGTAATAATCTAATCTGTTTAGATCCTTTACATCAGCTGACACCAGCGGAAAATAATGAATTTATAAATACAAAAAAGATAAACTTAATCTATACCAATAAATAAAATTAGAGTGTCTGTTTTTAATGTCAAAATAATAGGCTTTTTTCATGCTCACACGGTTATTTGCACGACACCTATGCCTAAAATACAGATTAAAAATTTTTTGTCTGTTTGCTCCGGGTAATCTTCAAAACGGCTGGACCGATTTCAAAAATTCTTTCACCAATGGAAAGCTATAAATAATATCAGAGAGTAAACTAGGCTATATTTTATCCCGGTATTCCCACGGGAACAGGAACTACGCGGGTAAAACGACTAAAACCGAAGCGAAGCGAGGGCGGGTTGCTAGTTAAACATAAACACACCTTGTATTCTTTCCCATGATTATGAAATTCCGCCAAAAAGATCTAGTGACGTAATTCTTGAAACTAAATATACTAATCTTAGAATAATAACGTATAGAAGGATAGTGTCAGTACTTCAAGCGATCAAAAACATGAAGCCAAAAATACTACATGCGCGCAGGCGATTACACACGTACACACATAAACACACACCACTATACAAATTATGAAATCAAATTTGTTTTTATTCAATGATTATTAAACGTCAAAATAATTTTAAAAGTAATGTTAAAAACCTTTGTATGTTTTTCAAATGTGTTGTGACACCATTTGAACGCACAACCCGTCATAATTACTTATTTATTTTTTAAGAGTTGCTTACGTACGTGCAGTACAGTGACCTTGTACACTACGAAACGGTTCGGCGTAAGCTCTATTAGGCTCCAATTTAAATGCTTCATTTTTTGTGCGCAACCTTGCTTTATGTACGTTATTATTCTAAGATACTAATAAAGTATCTATTGTAAATCTTCATTTCAGTATCAAACTACGTGCAAGATATCTTACGTATATATTATTTAATTTACCTGTCTATCATTACGCAGGCGATGGCGTCAATCTGAAATAAAATATAATAATTAGTGTAAACATTATTTACATATTAAACACGATACTTGCACGCACGTCGTTAATGACGTTAAATCAGAATGACAATGTATGCAAGCTCAAAGGGATCAATTTCTAAAGTAATTTCTATGCAAATATCTTGCAACAATAATACAACTTCATTAATTCAGTGAACGCTGAAGGCAAATTGATCATAGATAATGTTTGTAATTTATATTTGGTGAAGAAATGAAAAGAAAGATGTACTAAATCTGTGTCTCAGAGGACACGTTCTGATGTGGGTTGGTTGCGCATGTTAGCATAATGATTACCTATCTTATATATAAATTTCAAGCGTACGTGTGTATGTCACTGAACTGCTCCTAAACGGCTGGACCGATGCAGGTGCTGACGGGGCACGGTTGCTTCGGGAAGTACCTGCACAAGATTGTCAGGAGGGAGAGCACACCGTCCTGCCACCACTGCCGTTGCGACGAGGACACGGCGCAGCACACGCTCGAGGAGTGTGCTGCATGGGAGGGGGATCGCCGTGAACTCGTCGCAATTATCGGTGCCGACCTGGCGCTGCCGACCATCGCCAGGGAGATGCTCGTCAGCGTCAGGAACTGGGACGCGGTCGCCGCCTTCTGTGAGGCCGTTATCTCACGGAAGGAGGCGGCGGATCGTGTGCGAGTAGAGCTCCTATTCGACGACACGTTCCGCCGCCGGCGACTCGGGCGGCGCAGGCGCGAATATCTGCGCCTAATGCCGCCCTAGCCGAGGCCGCGGGTGATCGGACCGGGGAATTGTCCGTCACCCGCAGAGAGGCTGACCGCGCGATGGCGACCGACGTCCCAGTACGTCGAGAGGTGAGAGGTTACCCGAAAGGGTATTCCGTCGGGCCGACCACTGATGACAAGTCACATCTGCTCCGGTGGTCGGCCCAACAACGAGGTGACGTGGGTACGGGTGGGTTATGGTCCCGCGCGCCGTCCTTTCATCGCCCCGGAAGGACAGAACCGCGCGTGCGCTTACCATAGCCCACCCATAAAAAAAAAAAAAAAAAAAAACGGCTGGACCGATATTGACGAAATTTTTTGTGTGTTCAAGGGGGTTCAAGAATGGTTTAGATTCACAATTGGGCCCAGTAGGTGGCGTTATTCTATTTGAACAGAACAACGTCTATTGGGTCATCTAGTCTATAGTAAAATAATACCTAACCTATAACAGATAATAAACTATGTATAGTAAAATTATTCCGTGTGGTGACGGAGTAAGAATACAATTCACCACTCCCTATCTTGCCCGTGGATGTCGTAAAAGACGACTAAGGATATTACATCTATGCAAGAGAAGGAAAACTCGAAATAAAACTCTATACCAACCTGTCTGACCAGCGTGGTTATAGTAAGGTCAATTTCCCTCCTATTGTGGAGGAGACTCGAGCCCAACAGTGCGACGTATATAAGCTGAGATGATGATGAGTAAAATAATAAAATAAACCTCCAATTTACGTGGAAGCAATATCATCACATGTCTTATTTGATTTAAGCTTTTATTTTGACAGGCCATGATTTGAAATATTTATTTGGTAATACAAAAATATGCTCAAACTAAAAAAAATTGTATGATTAACATCAGATGGTATTCTGTCGTAATTGGTCGGACTAAAAAGCAGCTTAAATTATTTTTTATTCACCTGATAAACTCAGTTGTCAGCTGACTTAACTGCAAATAAGTGTAATCGATTATTTGCGATTCATTAGTTTGCACCGAATACTTTTGATCCTGTCACTAGATGCGATAGAACGTAACTTTTTTTATAACGGAAATGAATTATCACTTAAATTTTATGAATAGAGCTATTTACGGCATATTAATGTATTTAGTGGGTAATAATTAAGATATATAAATATTATTGGGCGGTTTATATATTTCTCTGTTCACTCGTTTCAAAGTTAATAATTGCGTATAATGAAACAGTTACGTCCTAAAGCATGTGTCAAAAGTAAAATAAATGGTTGGAACCAATGACATATAATAAATATATATCATTGGTTGGAACGAGTATATGTATAATAGTATAATAAGATTTCATGTCATGAAATTGACGCAAGTCGTATTCTAGTGTGATATTTAGGTGATTATAGGCGACTCTCCATTATGGGCGATATTGTCAAACATCTTTACTGACGTAAAAAAGGAATATAAAAATCACACAGGGAAATACAAAATAAAAATACCAACAATGTCAAGAATTTTATAAAATCGTAATTGTTCTTATTTCTAATGCAAATATTACGTGGCAAATTACATGCATTTTAAATTAAACAGCTCTAAATTACCATCATAAAACAGCTATTAAAGTTATACGAACAGAGACTATAGTTACTGGCTCGTCCCTGACATAAAACTAACGATATTTGTTACCATCGTAAAATGTTTTATAAGTCAGCAGCATATAAGACACTCAATGGAAACATTCCGATAGATCATCTTATAAATCTACCTATGGTTAACTAGATCTTAGCGACAAAACTACCTTTTCCTACTTTTTAATTGCAGCCTTTTTTTGGGTGGGCTATGGTCAGCACACACACCTGTGCTCCGTCCGGGGTGACGAAAGGCGGAGCATGGCTCCATAACCCAGCGTATTCCCTTCCCTTCGCCATTGCGCCGACCACTGATACCAGGTTGCTTGTCATCCGTGGCCAGCCAGGCGGATTCTCTTTCGGGTACCGTCCCTCCCGGGACGTTAGTCGCCCTCAAGCAGTCAGCCTCTCCGCGGATAGCGGGCTATTCCCCGGTCCTGTCTCCCCGCGGCCTCGGCTAGGGCGCAAGCTATCAGCCTACCTTTAATTAGATTATGTAGTGGTTCGAATAGCATCACATTGAAGCCATTACTAGACATGTTGAATGCAATTCCATTTAAAAGAAATCAGTAAAAGAAATAGACAAACCCGTTGAGTTTCTTGCGGGATTTTCTTATTGCGGTAGCGTTCCGATCCAGTGATAGTCATTTGAATTAATTTAAGGTAAAATGTAAAAATTGACAATATGTTAGTGGCCCCGCGGGGTTTATGTATAATAAATTATATTAAATTTGAACTACTGCTAATACCAGGTACATTGATAAAAATGAGATTTTATTTCAAGTTTAAAACATATGTATCAGGTTATCGATCTACACTCAAGGGTAAAAAAACCACATTCCATTCAATTACGATGCCCTATAAAATAATTTTCTAGAATGAAGCAATAAATGTATAGTTTATAATGTATTATATAGTGTAAATATGCAATAAATGTATTATATAGCTACAGGTATATAAAAGCAGCTTGTCAATACAATTGAGTCAACAGTTAGAAATACTTTGCAAGTAAACAAGAATATTATTGATGACGTGTATATATATATATATATATATATTTGTGTCGATATTCATATCTTAAGACCTAATTTCTTGAATAATGAATGGAGATAACTGACCCGCTGAGAGCATGCCGTAAATTATTTCACAATATAAACAACATTAGTTACAGAGTAATAACACAAATATTTAACTTATTAGAATTTTATCTTGTATTTATTTTTAACTGCTAATTTATATTAATTTTAACTTATAATTAGTTGTTTTGGTCATTTCCATTGAAAGGTAAGGCATTGAAGGCATCATTGCGATGGACCTTTCAATAAACGAAAAGGGAAACACGGCGCATTATGGGGGCTAATACCCCTCTGTCAGATGAAATGATCCGGGGAGATGCTCGGATGGTTGGACAGCATGTAGTCACAACATAGCCGGTCAAAAAAGACAAAAAATATTGACATCAATTTGATCATCCACTACGCAAGTTGCTATAAGATTGCAGCTAACTATAAGACAGATATAGGACATCATCATCATCATCATGCTCTTATCTCAATTACTTGGGGTTGACTCAATATACACGATGAATTAGCACGCTAACGTGGCAATGGCCAGGCCACATCGTTCGATGAACCGACAACCGCTGGGGAAGAACAGTTCTCGAGTGACAAGTACGTTTCGAACGACGACGTGAAGAAGTAGGACGCAGCCCAACCAAGTTGGACCGACGATCTCGTGAAAGTTGATGCGCGTTGTCGGATACAGGCGGCATAGGATCGCACTTTGTAGTGAATCATGAGGGAGGTCCACGTCGAGCAATGAACGGTGATAGGCTGAATGATAATGAACAATGTAAAGGTTAGAAGTATTACTAACACACAGTATAAGTCAAATGAGACATACTGTACACAAAAACAATAATAAAATAATATTAAGTCAACAAACTATTCCATCATAGGGTTTCTTCTAATACTTATACCGACAGCTAACTTTATTCACCGTTAGTTACGTGAAGTGAAGAGGGAATATTTATTTAACTCAACCGCTCGGCTACCGCGCGCCTCGGTCTCACGACTCAATCTAATAAATAGTACTGGTATTACTGTAAAATATATTCAGTAATAAGATATCCAGTAGCGCAATATACGCCTATGGTGTTAGCGAACGATAATATGAAATTATAGGCATCGCAATGCAATAAAGAAGGGGATATGCGAAATAATGTCGCGAATACTTGATAATAACTATGTGAAAAAAAGTGTAATACTAAACTACAGTTTTAATTCACAAGATCATAATTTAGTGTGGGAGAGTATAGAGGGTTTGTTTGTGTAACAATTGCACTTAAATCAGTGTAGAACACGACTAGAAAGTGTTTCAATATAACGACACATTGTCACGCTACCTCTGCTTCGAGACAATGTTGCTAGGGCAACACAATCGACTATTAATTTGGGAGCAGCCCGCGGCTCAGTCACGTCAACGGAGTGTCTTTCATAACTACGGATACTTTACAGCTACGGGATAAGACTGTCGACACCACTTACTTGTCCGTCATCATGTTGGACTCGAGCCTCTTTTACAATGAACGGCAAATTGACCTACTATACAACGCTGGTTAGAGGGTTTTATTTTGAGTTTTCTTTTTTTTGCATAGATGTTATCTGAAGATCCTTTAGTTGACTTTTACATGAGATAGTGAACTATATTTTTACTTCGTCAACACACGGCATTACTACTTGCTCATGGGTGTCGTAAAAATGGACTCAAGAGGTCACCAGGAGAGTGGACAGCAGAATTTTTCTAGGAAACGTATAAAACCTCACTGCGATTTCCAACCCATTTGCCCAGCGTGGCGATTTTGACAATAACTTTCGCAACGAGTGGCCGCGCCGCCGTCGTATGGCGTTCTATGAAGCGAGGCGTATGACCAGCAGTGAACTGAAAGGCCACAATATCCAACACAGCATTTATTGAAATGAACTTGCTAAAAAAAAAAAAAAAAAAAGTATTTTGTGTGAAACTAATCACGCATTAGTTATCTTTTTGAAACCTGAGGAACTAAAAGTCAGCTTCAAAAGCCGCACAAAATTTTTAACTGCATCAATCACTCATCACATAAATTTAAATATCAGGTTGACCGAGCTTCGCTCGGAGTATTTTTGTAGCATTTATTTAGATATATATTAATAAAAAATAAAAAAATAAATAATGAAAAATATATAAAAAATTACAAAAAGAGAATAATAATAACACCGAGATTCGATCCGACGTCGTTTGTAGCCGATGTCAAAAATAAAACGAAACCTGACTGTTTCGCCACTGAGCTATCGTAACTCATGACATTGATGGCAAAATTTGAATTTATATTCTTTTAAAATTTAATGTCATTATATTGTCTGCCAAAAACACTGACAAAACAACATTTTCTATACATAATACCTAGCTAGATCGATTTTTTGGGCCCGAATCCTCTAGTATGCCAAGTTTCAACAAAATCGTTGCAGTCGTTTCCGAGATCCTGAAAATATATATATTTACAAGAATTGCTCGTTTAAAGATATAAGATATTTAATACACAACCGATAATTATTGAAATGACTTTCCAATAATTATATTACTATTTTCAAATGGTAAATAATAATAATAATAATAAAGCTTTATTTAAGTCCATATCAGCTTATTACAATACATTTGATTGATCAATATAATAAATAGAATTCTTTTTAAATAATTGCAATTACATTATGAACAAATTAAATTAAATCATTTTTATTATTATTTTTTTCGTGGCTTATATGGACCCCCTTCGGGTAAAAGCCTCTTCCAAGGACTTCCATCTATCTTTCTGTCTAGCCAAGGGTATCCAATTTTCTCCTGCTACCTTTACCACTTCATCTGTCCATCTAGCGCATGGGCGGCCTCTAACCCTACGACCTCTAGGGCCTTTCCAATTCAACACTCTAAAGGTCCACCTATTGTCGTCGTAACGGGCTATGTGCCCCGCCCATCTCCATTTCATTTTCAGCGAGAAAGTTAAAGCGTCTGTTATTTTGGTTTTGTTTCGAATGTGCTTATTTTTAATTTTATCCTTTAATTTTACACCTAATAAACTTCTTTCCATTCTTCTTTGTGTGGTTTGTATTTTATTTCTAGTTTTTAGGTCGAAAGTCCAAGTTTGAGAACCGTAGGTAAGACATGGTAGAATAACTGAGTCCATAATTATTTTCTTAATCGACAGTTTGAGTTGTGATTTGAGAATTTCTTTGTGTGCCCAGTACTTCTTCCAGGTTATTGATATTCTGCGATCTATTTCCTCCCGGTTTCTATCTTTTCTAAAAGAAATCTGTTTGCCTAAGTAAACGTAACTTTCTACAAACTCTAGTGGGATGTTATTTACGAAGATGGACGCGGTGTGGGGGTTAGACATTATTTTCGTTTTATTTAGATTCATTTCTAGACCGACCATGATGTGTAAATCGCTAATCATATTATTCAATTGTGCAGAACTCTCGGAGAGCAAAATTATATCGTCGGCGAAACTGAGATGGCTTAGGTATTCGCCGTTTATGTTTAATCTCTTTCTAGACCACTGTAAGTTTTTCATTAGGTGTTGTAGTACAGCTATAAACAATTTTGGTGAGAGCGGGTGGCCCTGTCTCACGCCTCTGTTTATATTAATTCTCGTACCCATTCTGTCCAATTTTATTCTACTTGTACTTGCCGCATATAAGTTTTTCAAAATGTTTATGTATTTATTTTTAATGTTTATTGACTCTAGAGCTTCCCAGATACTATCGTGGGATATAGTGTCGAAAGCTTTTTTGTAGTCGATGAACGCTACATATAGAGGTCTGCAGAATTCTTCATATTTTTCGATTACCTGGTCTAGAACTTGGATGTGGTCATGAGTGCTGAAACCTGATCTGAAGCCGGCTTGTTCAATCGGTTGATGGGCGTCGATCTCTGAGGATATTCTTGCGAGCACACAAGAAGTAAACAGTTTGTAAAGACAAGACATTATAGGCTTATTGGACGATAATTTCCTATATCCATTGGGTCTCCTTTTTTGTACAGTAATATTATTTCTGATTCCATCCATGAATGTGGCACAGCTTCCTCGTCTAAAATTTTATTAAATAATATAGTTATAGGCTTCAATAATAGAATTCTTGCAATTTTAATATATTCGTTAGATATTCCATCGTGACCTGGGCTTTTTTCAGATTTGAGCTTTTGTAATTTGAGCTATGATTTCAAGTTCAGTAAAATCGAGTGTTGGGGATGTATTCTGGGTTTGGTTGGTAATTTTCCTGTGGTGTATACAGTTAGACTGACTATATAGGTTCGTATAAAAATCTGTAGCAGCAGTTATGATGTCCATCCGGGTAATAGCTTTTTTCGATTTCGAATGGAGACATGTGATCCAGTTCTTTGTTTTATTTAATTCTTTAAACGCCTTTTTTGCTGATCTTGACTTATCAATGTGTCTCTTTATAGTATTTTCTCTATACGTATCGTAGCATCTCTTTATTTCTTTGTTTGTAGTTTTGTAAAGCATTTTAAATTTTTCTTTGTCGTTCCTATTTAATTTTAGTTTGTTTTGTAATTCGTTTCGTTCTTTCATTAGTTCCAGTGCTTTATCGGATAATATTTTATATTTTTGGTTAGGTTTTATACTTTTAATGCTGTTAAATATAGAGCGCTCTATCTTCTGGCAGTATTCGTTAGCTTTGTAGTTATTACTTGTCGATATAAGTTCAGGTATATAACTTCTCAGATTTACGAGGTAAGTATCTTGCTCTTTCGACGTTTTTAGTGTGAATGATGGGGTGGAAAAGTTACGTCTGTTTCTTTTTATTTCATTCAAGTTTAACGTAGCTCGCAGTATTCTGTGGTCTGAACCGAAAGGGACCGATGACAGGACTTCGTACTTGGAAATAAGTTTAGGTTTAGTTGACATGATATAATGGATTTCATTTTTTGTATTTTAGTCGGGCGATATCCATGTCCATCTCCTGTGCGTCTTCAAATTGAACATGGTGTTTATGATTTTCAAATTATTTTCATATGCATACTGAATCAGTCTTTCTCCACGAATAGTTCTGGTTCCATGGCCGTATTGCCCAGACATTGTTTGTTCTTGCTGTTTCGCTTTCCCAATTTGAGCGTTGAAATCGCCCATCAAGATTATGTTTTCGGTCGAGATAGAGTCGTGAGCTTTAGCAAGGTCTTCGTAGAATGTGTCAATGTCTTCCTGCGATGAGCCTTCAGTAGGTGCGTGGGCTTGTATAATGGCAAAAGGCAGCTTTTCCAGAATAATTTCTAATATACACACTCTTTCTGATATTCCGATGAAGGTTGTAATATATGCTTTGTACTTTTTCTTAACCAAAAAGCCCAATTGACCTTTAGTTTTGCCGAAGTAGTACATTACATAATCGTCGTCTTCGATAATATTTTCTCCCAGTCGGCGGACCTCGCACAGACCTAGTATATCGTGATTAATATTTTTTAAAGCAGCCTTTAACTCTATCAGTTTTGTCGCAGAGGAGAGCGATCGAACATTGAAAGTGTAAATTTTGTATTTGTTTATGTTTTTTACTTTCCTTGGAGGGTTATGGTTACTTTCAAATGGTAAAAGTACAAATAAAATCAAAGTTTACTACGGTTTGTTCTCTAAATCATACATATTAAACAAGGTAAACCGAGTTCAATGTATAAAAATAAATAAAATTGAAGTGTCCGTTTGTAATGTCAAAATAATGGTCTTTTTTCATGCAGATCCGGTTATTTGCACGATACCTATGTCTAAAAACCGGTTTAAAATTTTTTGTCTGTCTATTTGTTTTGGGTTATCTTCAAAACGGCTGGACCAATTTTGATAATATTTTACTATTAGGTAGCTATCTATATAAACCTTATATTATAAGGAGTAACCTAGGCTATATTTTATCCGCGGGGGTCATCCGGTCGATGGCCCTGTACGGCGCACCGGTGTGGGCGGGGTCCATAACCGCCCGACTTAGGGCCCTTCTGTGGCGACCACAGAGGGTCACGGCGGTCAGGGCCATCCGCGGATACCGCACGGTGGCGACGGAGGCAGCGTGCCTATTGGCCGGGACTCCCCCGTGGGACCTGGAGGCGGAGATGCTCGCCGGACTATATCGGCGGGTGACGGGGGTGCGAGCGGAGGGCGGTGTGGTCTCGTTAAGGGATCTCACTGCCTGGCGTGTCGACGCCCGCCGAGACGTCATCGCCCGTTGGGCAGTCCGGCTGGAGAGGCCTCGGTTCGGGGTGCGAACCGTGGAGGCCTTCCGGCCGGTGCTGATGCAGTGGTTGAAGAGGCGGCACGGGGTGCTCTCCTTCCGACTGGTGCAGGTTTTGACGGGGCATGGGTGCTTCGCCAAATACCTGCACAAGGTCGTTAGGAGGGAGAGTACACCGTTCTGCCACAACTGCGATTGCGACGAGGACACGGCGCGCCATACGCTCGAGGCCTGCGGGGCTTGGGCAGTGCAGCGCTGTGAACTCGTCGCAATCATCGGTACGGACCTGACGCTGCCAGCTATCGCTAGGGCGATGGTCGACAGCGTCGGGAATTGGGACGCGGTCGCAGCCTTCTGCGAGACAGTGATCTCGCGGAAGGAGGCGGCGGATCGCCTGCGTGAGGAGCGCAGCCTCGATGAAGAGATCCGCCGCCGGCGACTGGGGCGGCGCAGGCGCAACTATCTGCGCCTCATGCCGCCCTAGCCGAGGCCGCGGGTGACGTGACCGGGGATCACGTCACCCGCCGAGAGGCCGACCGCGTGAGGAAAGACCGACGTCCTCCCCGAGGGGGGGACGTCGGTCGATGGGAGGGTACCCCAATAGGGGGTATTCCGTCGGGCCGACCACTGACGACAAGTTAACGCTGCTCCAGTGGTCGGCCCAACGACGAAGGCGACGTGGTTTTCGGGTGGGTCGCGGGAGTTGCGTGCTTAAGCCCCTCTGTCGCCCCGGACGGA
This sequence comes from Lymantria dispar, assembly GCA_032191425.1. Classification (NCBI taxonomy): domain Eukaryota; kingdom Metazoa; phylum Arthropoda; class Insecta; order Lepidoptera; family Erebidae; genus Lymantria; species Lymantria dispar. The sequence continues at coordinate 17,113,636 of CM063457.1, read as the reverse complement.
GTTGTGCGGAGGCGCGCCGACCGCGGCCCACCCACAAAAAAAAAAAAAAAAAAAAAAAAGGCTATATTTTATCCCAGTATGCCGACGGGAACGGGAAGCGAAGCGAGGGCGGATTGGTAGTACTAAGTATGGACAATAGAAATTGAAACGATGAGTTTTCCTTTGTCATACTATATGTATTTTTATGTTAACCCATTAATTTATATAAATAAATAAAATTGAAGCGTCTGTTTGTAATGTCGAAACAGTAAGTTTTTTCACGGCACACGATACCTATGCTTAAAAACCAATTTAAACATTTTTTGCCTATCTGTTTCTTCCGGGTAATCTCGCAAACGTCAGGACCGAGTTTAATAATATTTTACTACCAGGTACCTATCTATATAAGGAGTAACTAAAGCTATTTTCCCTCAAAAAACGCTGTAAAATTTTGCCCGGTCGAACCCAAGGTCTCATAGACTGTAGTCGCGTATCTTCATACTTTAGAAGATATTAGAGTTTTAAAATGTGGATTACTAGTATTTACTATAACTGAATCGTACTGGCGTCGCATTCCAGTCTGCTTATATTCGAATGGGACTCACGATGGCAATTTCATAGGACATTTACTGGTGAAAGCTGGGGCAATTTGTAGAGCTTAAGGCGATAAGTAAGTGGTTGGCTACAGCCAGTAAAAGTGGTGAAGAGACGTTAAAACTACTTTAGGTAATACAAAATGTAAAATGTGTTTACTGTGTGGTGACAGAGTATATAAGTATACAATCTTGCCCGCGAGTGTGGTAATAGACGACTAAGGGATTTAATATGCACATAACATCGATGCAAGGGAAGGATAACTGGAAATAAAACTCTATACCAACCCGTCTGACCAGCGTGGTATAGTTAGTCAATTTTCCTTCGTATTATGGAGGAGGCTCGAGCCTAACACTCGGACGATGAGCTGAAATAGAAAAAAAAAGCAATCCTAGTACGCCCATGACCATGCACGCTAAAAGTGTTTGAAACGTCGGCCAACGAAAAATCGCATAGGTACAAACGCGATAAAATCCGTAAAAATATTTTTATTAATAACTAGCTTCTGCTCGCGACTTCGTCTGCATTGTATAGATACTTTGGGCTAACGCCAACTTTACCCTAAGACTTTGTTTACGTAGGTGAAAATATTTTTTAATAATACGATTCTGTCACACATGAGTTTTGCGAAAATTTAGCCGTTTACGCAGCGAAAGCTCTCAAAAGGAAAAAATGCCCGATTTTGAAACATTCTTCATTTATGCTCCGCTTCTGTTGGTCTTAGCGGAGCACCAATGAAGCTTCTGTTGATCTTAGCGTAATGATATATAGCCTATAGCCTTCCTCGATAAATGGGCTATCTAACACGGAAAGAATTTTTCAATTCGGACCAGTAGTGCCTGAGATTAGCGCGTTCAAACAAACGAACTCTACAGCTTTATATATTAGTATAGTCTCTATACTATATAAAGCTGTAGAGTTCGTTTGTACTCTATAGAGTATAGATGTGTACCTAATACTAGCGTAAACATCAGAATTCATTATAATAAAATGACCGACCCGTGTATTGATGGGTATCAATTCATCACAGATCCTAATCAAATTATATGACATATTATATCAAATACATATATGTCTATGTTTTTAATAACCAGGAGTTCTAAACATTGATTTTACTACTTAAATATCGACTAGTATAAATCAAGTTGTTAATAGTATTAAGATAATAAACTATAATTTGATACTTGCTTACTACATAAACGATTTCTAACGTAAACACAGCCGATATTTATACCAAATCAATTTCCTTTCGAACTAACATTATTTTTAATTAAATGGTAGGGATATTGAATCTATTTACATAATTAGCATTAGAATTTTAAAAACTAACTTTGTATGCTAAACAGTACCATTTAATCGCCTTTGTGTTTATGTTGATTCTTAAAAACAATGAACGTAAAAACATATGGTGTAAATGTTAAAACGGACTAAATAATTTGATACATAAAACTTAACGCTGATATAAATGCGCATATAAGATATCCTACAAACTGTAATATACACCGTACATTAATAAAAACAAACATGCTTTGTGTATATCGGAAGGATCTAGACATTCCCGCAATACAAACTGAAGAGGCCGAATTACAGAACGAATTCGCTGCAAGCGAACCTTGTATCCACCTATAATTACGGTCTATCAATGCGGTACTGGTTTATTGAAAGCTTGGCTAAGAGGCGGGGGATATTAGATGATGGCCGGCTTGTAATTTGATAGATTAAGGAACACACCCGCGGGCCTAACAACGTGTAATGATGGTCACCTAAAAACGTCTTGAACAATGCATGGAACATTGGGTCCCGTATTCTTAGTGTAACATGTAAAGTACAGTACGAAAACAGAACATAATTATTTATTTAATGAGCAATAAATCATGCCGAAATAGTGGATCAGAAATACAATGTTTCATTACACAATCCCGAGGTATTTCATCACTAAAGAAAACTCGTCTTAAACGCTATGCCAAGATCCGTGGTATAGAATGTAAATTCTTGCATTATGGAGTAGGCTCGTGTTCAACTGTGGAACGTCATCATCATCATCATCATCTCAGCCCATATACGTCCCACTGTTGGGCTCGGGAGTCCTCCATAATAAAAGGGTAATTGACCTACTATACCACGCTGGTCATACGTGTTGGTATAGGGTTTTATTTCGAGTTTTCCTTCTCTCGCATAGATGTTATATGCGTTTTATATCCCTTAGCCGTCTCGTACGATCACCCACGGGTGAGATAGGGGGTGGTGAATTGTATTCTTACTCCGTCACCACACGGAAAACTGTGGAACGTATTGGATCGAAAATAAAAGTCTTGTCTTCAAGTGATTCAAAATTACACAAAATCAAGTTTAAACTTTACAATAAATAGGCATATATACTTAGTCTGGCCATAAATACTGTTACAATTAAAAATAAACAAAATATTACATTTGAATTTGGAATCCGTCATTTTTATATGGTTTAGTGTGCATTGTGTTTTCTCATTTTGACGCCAACACATTGTACAATATTTTGCGATATTAAAATGGAGTGGGGTGATAAAGTGAACCGAATCGCTGTGATTGCATTACACAAAGTAGGTATGAAACCAAATGCAATTTTTAAAATTATGCAATTTTTAACAATATTTAAACCATACGCTTGGTATTAGTGAAATGTTTATGTACCGGGCTAGGTATACTTACTCGAATTAATGAATACAATGAATATACATATAGTTGCTATGCCAAATATTCTGGCAAAGTCAATTAAATACAATATTCAACATTTCATTGTATTATTCTGCACAACTGAATTATTTGGAAATGTTTTGATTCTGAATTCATTATTGTTGTGTGCATTGTGGTGTACTTCAATTGAGCAAAATTATTAAAAAGAATTATAAGATATACCGAAATCTTAGAATAATAACGTATAGAAGGTAAGTCCGTGTACAAAAAGTGAAGCATTTCAATTGGAGCCTAATGGAGCTTACGCCGTAACCGTTACGTAATGTACAAGGTTACTGTACTGCACGTATTACGCAACTTAAAAAAGAAATAGGTAAATGACGGTTTGTGCATTCAAATGGTGCCACAACACATTTGAAAAATATAAGAAGGTTTTTAACATTACTTTTAAAAGTAGGTATTTCAACGATTTATGTTAACAAAAACAAAATTTGATTTCATAATTTGTATAGTGGTGTGCGTGTGTACGTGTATAATCTTGCTTGGACCCATGTAGTATTTTTGGCTTCATGTTTTCGATCGCTCGAAGTACCGACACTATCCTTCTATGCGTTATTATTCTAAGAGCGAAGTACATTTTTCTTTTAAACCTTTGAATAAGAATTCATGATTTAAATCAAATTTATTTTGATTGAAAGAAATTGGGAACGGGAACAACGGGGATAAGGCGACAGAAACCGAAGCGAAGCGAGGGCGGGTTGCTAGTTTCACAATATAGTGAATGGCTGAATGGTAATTACAAAGTATTTATGTAAGTTTAGGTTAGTGGTAACTTAACGATATTTATTTTATAACCGCCAATTTGTTTAAAATGCAACTTACATTTAGATTTATATCTTACTAGCAGCTTGCCCTCGCTTCGCTTCTGTTTCAGTCTTTCCTGCGTAGTTCCCGTTCCCGGGGGAATACCGGGATAAAATATAGCCTAGTTTACTCCCTGACATTATAGCTTTCCATTGGTGAAAGAATTTTTGAAATCAGTGCAGCCGTTTTGAAGATTAACCGGAACAAACAGACAGACAGACAGACAAAAAAAAAAGTGAGCCGTCGCCCAGGACGCCTGACAGATGTGAAACATCGAAACTATTTTGTACGAGTAGAGACACGGTATCGAATATAAAGTATCGATACTAAACTCATGAATAGTATCGAAAGATAAGTAACGTACTGTTTAAAGTATCGAGTACTTTTATTTACTTTATCTTTAGGTATCGAGTACTTTTCTTTCGATACCGATACATTTGGATTTCGATATTTTAGTCAATAAGTACTTTTTGGTAGGTATCGTACCGAATAAATTATCCATTTTAAAATTGACTTTACGACTCATATTTATGGTAACGTCATTTAGTACAAACGAAATTAACCTTCTAAAACGTAGCTTGAAATAATTTGCGATTTATAAACCAGAAATAGCGCCATCTATCGAGCAAACGACCAACTCTAAGCTACAATATATCTTATAACTGTCATATATTTCAGAACTGTCTAATCCTGATATGACAATAAGACAAGCTGTTTAAAGTGAGTCAAAATCCAATTCTTAAGGAGTTGGTGACATACAAACAAATAAATATACAGCTGAAGCTAATAAAAGCCTATAAAAAATTAAATGCCTTCATCCGTTCACAGACATTCTTTCCGCACGAAGAGTGTGATTTAGGAAACAGAAATGGCGGCATTTATCGAGCTAACGACCAACTCTCAGCTTCAATATATTTAATAAAGAAATTTTTAATCCTGTAATCATAATAAGACAAACTATCTAAATAATTTTAACGTCGACGACGACTTTTAAATGAAATTTGACTGTTTAAAGTGAGTCAAAATCCAATTCCTATGAAGTCGGTAATATACAAAGAAATAAATATATATACACCAGAAACTAATAAAAGCCTATAAAAAACGGATTTCGTAGCTGAGAGTAAACTAAATACGATACCTACTGGTATATTTATAAACTCATTTGCAAAAAAAACGGGCGGTTTTGATTTTCATTCATATTTAAAAAGATACAATACCAAAAAGGTTTCAATCGTTTGTACACGTTACTGGCCGGTTTTAAAAATGCTGTGGTATTTAAAAAAGTACGTTCTAAATTCAATTTTTCATTTGATGTTCATTTTTACAGAAAACCCCTTTTTATCCTACATTTTTGGCGCGAAGTTCCAGAAGTTAACATCGACTTTCATAACTTTTATTAAATTTTTATCGATTAATTTCATATCCTTGACTGTCAAAGCTTTATTTAATGCTGTTTGGCTGTATCAAAAATGGTAGATAGAGTGGTAAAAGCTACCAAAATTATCGCGCTGCTTGAAGAGGGTTGCAGCCAATGTTTCGTGGCTAGGAGGCTAAATGTTAGTCGCTCGACAGTCCAAAGGACCTGGCAGCGATATCAGGAGACTGGTTCCGTCGAGAGAAGGCCTGGTTCTGGAAGAAAACCATGTACCCAACCACGGGATGATCGTTTTCTTGTGAGTCGCGCATTGAGTAATCGCAAATCTTCGTATGTGGATCTTAAGAACAACCTCCAAGAAGTAAGAAATGTGCATATTAGTCTATGGACGGTCAGGAGGAGGCTTCTCGCTGCCAATATACGCAGTCACCGCCCGGCCCGCGGCCCCAAATTACTCCGTGAGCACAGAGTTCACAGGCTTAGGTTCGCTAGAAATTGTGAATCATGGACTCAAGACGATTGGAATAGGGTTTTGTTCTCTGATGAAGCCAGGATATCTCTGTTCGGTGAAGATCGACGTCGGCGAGTGCTAAGAAGACAAGGAGAACGCTTTGCAGAGGCATGTTTCGAAGAAATCACACCTTATGGTGGGGGCTCTGTTATGTTTTGGGCAGGAATAAATTCAATGGATCGTACAGAGTTAGTCTTCATTGAAAACGGCTCACTGACTGGGCATCGATACATAACGGAAGTTCTAATTTCTCATGCACAACCCGCATTGGCCGCTCTAGGTGAAGACTCGATTTTTATGGACGACAATGCTCGCGCCCACCGATCCCGCGATGTTAATGCGTATGTGCAAGAGGTCGGCATTCGTCGTTTGGATTGGCCAGCTCGAAGTCCCGACCTCAATCCCATAGAGCATGTCTGGGACGTTCTGAAACGGCGTGTGAGATCAGTACACCCGGCTCCGCAGACCATCAGAGAGCTGAAGAATGTGATTACTGCGGAGTGGGAACGTATTCCGCAAGCAAGTATCCGGGATATACTCGCTAGCATGCCCAGACGAATTCAAGCTGTGATTTTAGCTAGAGGGGGTCACACTCGATACTAAACATTTATCTGCTTTTACTTTATTAAAGAAAAACAAACAAAAAAACTTTTTTATTTTTACTTCATGAGCATATGCACTACTAGCGAATATACACTACTAGCGAGGTTTAGCATTATTTCCCATAAATTGTATCTAAATTTTATGAAATACTGATGAAAACGATTATTTTCTTATTAATTTAGCAAATTGTGTGGATAAAACTACCTATAATTATCAAACAAAGAAATATTAACATTTGAAATGGTTCATTGCTTAGGTGCCCGTTTTTTTTGCAAATGAGTGTATTACTAAGTTTTTTTTCTAAGAGAATTTTACATTAATTTATAAAACAAGTATATATGCATAAAAGAACATTAGATTACGACAGGAACTAATACGATAAAACTAAGGCATAAAGTATTAATAAAATATCGCGATTTTTTTCCAAAAAATGATGATTTTTATTCAATAAACATTTATTTTCATTAATATACATTATAAGTAACAATTTACTTTGAGTTCACTAGATGGCGTTGTATAAAATTTTAAATCGCACTATGGTTTCGTTACAACAATATAGGTTCATAAATATTTATTTATTATTTAATTAATAATAGGGGACCGCGAGGCGTGGCGCTAAACGCCACGCGACGATCACGGTCACCCTCGCCTATAGATGTTTCACATCGAAAAAATCCAATGTTACCTCTAAATGAAAAAATAAACCCATAATACGGCGTAAATACTTCACAAGTTTATAAAATTTTGAATATTGACTATAACTACATATTTACTATAACTTATACCTACACTTTAGATTTTCAAAATGTGTAGGTATTTGTTTTAATAATATGACGGATAAACTTAAACTCGTCCACGGTTCGTCCACCATAGCTGGAGCCACTACTCTTCCCCCCTATCCGCTTTACATAGTGTTGCTTCGGCTATCGGACGGTGAGGTTGTGTCGCTTGCGCATACGTCATTTATCAAGAAATATAAAAGAAAACTATAAATAACTTCAATAAAAATATTTTAAATCGTTTGTCATCTTATTTTATAAATATCATTAGCACCCTTGCTAGTTGATCAGCGCACGGCTCCTGTAGCCTGCTCTTGTCGGTGCTCCCCACGTACACATACACAAAACGCATAAAATACCTAAAATCGGTCAGCGACAAAAGCTCTATGCCCCCTTTTTATTTCCTTTATCCAATTGAATAGGTTGTGCATTTTATCTGGATCATAATTGCCTTACCAACATATCAATAAAACTTATAACTTAGGAGATATTAGAAATTTATAATATGTGGGCTGAACAAGGAACAAGTGAAACCGAAGTGAAGCGATGGCAACTAATATTTAATTATATTTTTTAATTACAAATATATTTAATTAAAAAAGAAACACTAGATGCGATGTTATTTACATAATGAAATCATTTTGCTATTCAGAGGCACCGAACGGGCGCTAAATGTCGACGCACATAGTAAAAGATGGGCACGTACCTACTTGACACACCAAATTCAAAAAAAAATTCATGATAAACGTGAGAACTTGATTTAGATTACGAACAAATGAAATCTGTTCAAAACCAATTGAAATTATAATTTTTTTCTTAGACAAATATATGTAGTTTAAATCAAGCACACGTATACATTTTATAATAATTCAAGTATATAATAACATAGAACTATAAACACGGTAAATAAAAACAGAAGACTATATTGTTGCAATATAGTTTAAATTTTGGATGACAGTGGAGCATAATATTGGCTGGTAGAGGCGTGTCAGCCCAACCCACGTCTATCTAAGGGACAAGTGGTCGGTGAGAATGAAATGCAAAATTGTTACGAAATTATATTCTATTTATATTCATCGTTGAGTAACTTAAACATTGGGATCCATTTTGAAATAATGAGCTGAAGATGTAATGTATCAGAAATTTAGAAAACTAATTGGTAGAAAATGAAGACCTTATGTCAATCCGTATAGTTAAAACCGTGTAGTTAATTTAGTGTGGTGACGGTGTAAGAATACAGTTTCTTTCCCGTGGATGTCGTAAAAGTCGGCTAAGGGATATAATAAATGCAATGAACGATTGTAGAAAAAGACACAACACATCGCGTTTTATTCCACCGCTATACAAAAAAGAGATACTACTCCCAGCCATCAATAACATCACAGCCCATATACCTGCAGCTGCTGGAGTCGAGCCTCCTACACAATGGAAGAGAAATTGACTCACTATACTACGCTGGTCAAACGTGTTGATATAGGATTTATGTCGAGTTTTCCTTCCCTTGCTTTACTTGCTTATTATCTGCATATTATATAATCGCTTAGTCGTCTTTGATGGCACCTACGAGCACGAAAGGTTATGGCGAATTGAATTCTTACTCCGTCACCACACGGATTCCTACACCAAATGAAAAAGAGAATAGTTTATTATAAAGACGTTTCTAGCGAACGTTCCCGATATCATAACTTTACCACGAATTGCTGCTGGGATTTACAAAAAGAAACAAAAAAAATCTAACACATACATCCAGCTCGGCCAACTCAGGATCTCGTGGTCAGAAGTCGCCTTAGGCCAATGATGCATATAGGCAAGCATGAAACAAATCGATGGCATTTTTTAAGTTAGTTACGCTGCCTTTAAATCAAAACCCAACGTGTGACAAACATCTGCAAACATCGATTTCCTAGTTATCATAGTTACACGTATATAAAACATGTCCTCTCAGTGCAAACCATAAAATCCAGGCGTCTCGCCAACATCGTCCGATAAATCACAAATGACGTTGTGTAGCGATTAAAATCCGTGTCGTCTGCGCAGAACGTTTAAACAGGCGCTCGGCTCGTGAGAACATGTCGTATAAAACGGTAAGCAAACATTCCACGGACTCTATGAAAACTTCAATGCTTTTAATCGCAGACGGAATTGAAAAGACTATTTAATTTCTGAGCAATAATTTATGAATCTGTTGTTTCAAGAATGTTAATCTTGTCGGGACACCTAGGTAAATTTAACAACGCAAATAATTAATTGTCGTCAAAGCGTTTAATTGTTACGCCAAACATATGTATGTTTATTGTCTCTTTGAATGCATATATACGTATGTACATTTAATTTGAATAATTTCGTTCATTCGTTGGCATGGCCAATACTACTAAAATTAGGATGGCATTAATCCAGGCTTGTTCGCTTTCCCTTGTGCATGCCAACGCGCACCTCTATCGATTTTCCACTGACAATGCTTAGCTTATAAACTACACGGACGTGGGGACACGGCTTGTAGACATCCGTTTGAGATCTTAATGGAGCCAATCCCGTAGCGAGCTACTGCTCACGACTATCGACAATTCGATTCAAAAGTCAACACACTATGTTTGGTATTCAGTGTAAAAGTTCAGCAACTTTCAACAAGTTAACAATGTATGTTTAACTAAGCTAGGTTCTGAGCAATTCATACTAAGAATTTTTTAAGTACTTATATTACAGAAACTATGTATTTCCCAGATTCCCAAATTATACGATACGAGCAACACGCCCTCGCTTCGCTTCGGTGTCAGTCGTTCTACCCGCGTAGTGACTGTTCCCGTGGGAATACCGGGATAAAATATAGCCTATGTTAATCCCTGATATTACAGCTTTCCACTGATGATAGAATTTTTGAAATCGGTTCGGTGGTTTAAGCGTGAAAGTGTAACAAAGAGACAAACTTACTTTCGCATTTATAATATTAGTAAGGATTATTCTAGATCATCCTACAATAGGGTAAAACGCAAAGGGTCCTTCGTATTTGGCACTATTTTATTTGATTTATCCGCCGAAACAAAAATAGACACTTTCAGTTACTAATATTAGTCGAATGTAATGACAAACCTATTTAGATTCATGTAGGATAATTTCTATAACTCTACATAGCTTGCACAGCTATGTTAGCTACACTGAACATGGACTTCCTTCTAAGCCAAGACTGAATATTTTCAAATAATTATGGTTAAATATGCTTACTATATAAGTAGATGTGGTGACAAGTTAATAATGTGTCCCCATTCCTTACTTGCCCGTGAGAATGGTAGAAGATCACCAGAAGAACCTATAATAGCGCTCCTAAAATCGTATAAAAACTGCGATCGTAAACTTGTCAGGCAAGGGTGGGTAATGGCATTAAACTCCCCTATGTAGAAGTCTATTCTATGACCGAGAGGAGAAGTTGATAGGTCGTCGGATGTTGATAGGTCGTCGGATGTTGATAGGTCATCGGACGCCGATAGACTATGAAAGTCTTGGAACGCGAACTTGTTGTCTATGAATGTCTTGGACACGGGACTCTTGTCCCGTGGATCAAACGTTGATAAGACAGTTTATTATAATGAGAAATTTCACAGGTACATTTTTGTTGCCACTACAACAAATCGTGAAAATAATTTTATTTACATAAAAATAATTTAGTTAGATAGTAGTCTGATTGGTATGTATATCTATCGTTTACTATTGCTATAATACTTGCCTTACTTCTTTTGAATAATAAAAATATCGATATTGAACATTTAATGTGAAAAGTTACGTCAACCTACTTGAGTGAGTCTTAGTCGAACTTCGCGGATAATTTATTCATCGCTAGGGCGATGGTCGACAGCGTCGGGAATTGGGACGCGGTCGCAGCCTTCTACGAGACAGTGATCTCGCAGAAGGAGGCGGCGGATCGTCTGCGCGAGGAGCGCAGCCTCGATGAGGAGATCCGCCGCCGGCGAATGGGGCGGCGCAGGCGCAACTACCTGCGCCTCATGCCGCCCTAGCCGAGGTCGCGGGTGACGTGAACGGGGATTAGTCCGTCACCCGCCGAGAGGCCGCCCGCGTGAGGAAAGACCGACGTTCTCCCCGAGGGGGGGACGTCGGTCGATGGGAGGGCACCCCACGTAGGGGATATTCCGTCGGGCCGACCACTGACGACAAGTAAACCTGCTCCGGTGGTCGGCCCAACGACGAAGGCGAGGTGGTTTTCGGGTGGGTTGCGGGAGTTGCGTGCTTAAGCCCCTCTGTCGCCCCGGACGGAGTGGTGCCGAGGCGCGCCGACCGCAGCCCAACCACAAAAAAAAAAAAATAGGGTGTTTTTTATTAAAGTATTTTTATTAACGTTCAATTAGATCGCTCTTGGTTGTCTTCTGCATTTAACTAATTGCTTTCTTTAGGCATCTCTTACAACTCCCGCAGAACACAACGAAACTGACTACGTCACCAAACGAATTAACATGCCTATAGCCTATATATCACCTATAGGCTAATATCATCTCGATAATTAAATGACATAATATATTAAAGACATTTAATTATATTATAATCAAGTACGACTAGGGTTGCCACCTTTTTTGAAGTGGTCCTTAATAGGTTTAAATTATCATTTTCGAATTATCTTTGTTTATAATCAAGGATGAACGTAAGTATGATCAATTTAAGGTCATTAACACATCTTTACAAACCAAAAATAATAATCTAATAGCTCGACGATACAATTTACAAGTTAGCTAGTTTACACTTCTATCGCCGCAGTCCCCAAAGACTGCCCCATTTTTTTGTATAAATAAAGTACTATGTTTAATGAAGGTAGAAAAACAGTACATAGTGTCAAAATAAAGTACCTATGGTTTACTTTACTTCATAATTTTGGTCAAAAACATAATTTTAGCAACTTTATAAATTTACTTTTAAACTTTAAATATACAATTAATTTGTTATCAGATTCAATTTTATTTTGTCTCGCCCTTTGATAGTTATCACGTGAAGATTTCTATCTGTGCTGTCGTGCCAAGAATCTATACCAATAAATAAAATTGGAGTGTCTGTTTGTAATGTCAAAATAATAGGCTTTTTTCATGCTCACACGGTTATTTGCACGACACCTACGCCTAAAATAGCAATTAAAAAATTTTTGTCTGTCTGTCTGTTTGTTCCGGGTAATCTTCAAAACGGCTGGACCGATTTAAAAAATTCTTTCACCAATGGAAAGCTATAATATCAGGGCGTAAACTAGGCTATATTTTATCCCGGTATTCCCACGGGAACGGGAACTACGCGGGTAAAACGACTATAACCTATAACCGAAGCGAAGCGAGGGCGGGTTGCTAGTCGATAATAAAAATATAATTATATTATACAAATTTGAAAAATTGTCGTTATTTATATTTAATTTATCTCCTGAAATCGGTTCATGCGCAATAAAGTATTTTCGCGCACGTTCTTGCATACACAAGTACAATTAATGGAAATAGGAATACTTTATAATAAAGTACGAGAGACAACCCTAAATAGAGCTATAAATTCACAAGTAAAACGTATCGTTGCCTACTTTATAATAATACCAAATTGGGATTAATGAGAACCATTCAATATAACTGCAAAACCCGAGTCTATATTCATACATAGTCAACACCTTTCATATTTTTAATATTGAAATACGTTAACAGCTTTCTTTTCGAATACTAAGAATAATTTGTTTTAAAATATTAGCATAATAATCTAATTGTCCTAATACAGCACGGTAGGCAACAATTCGAATTCAATTTTGCCTATCAAGAACAATTTAGTTACAGTAAGCTTACGTGTATTAGAAACCATTTAAGTAAAGTTTACCGCTTGTCTCATTATTCGTAGCCATTGTGCCTTCTAGATTTAGCCTAGCCTTCAATGGATGGAAGATGGGCCGTAGCGATACCTTAATTGACGAGAGCTTGAGTTCCCGAAACCTTAGAGCGCTGCATAATAATGGTGCATAATCCCTTATCGAGGCTCTTTCGTTAAGGCACAGTTGTTGCTCTAATAATTATATTTAGATTGCATCAAAGGCTGAGATTTTTGCCCTTTTAAATGAGATTATGGCAAAAGTGAAAAAAAAATCAATTATAGTACAGAAGGGTGGTCGAAACTTTAGAGTTTCTTCTATTGACCCAGACGCCTTAGACGGAGTATGATCATACTACCAAATCTTAGGAGTTTATTCTGTCGACCCAGATACATCAGCCAGAATATGATCATATCACAGCCCGTCCCAGACAGGAGCTTCGACCAAGTTCATGTCCATCTATCCAGATACTCAATCTAGTGCCGTACTTGGCCACGGAAGCACAAAAATCCAATGTGATTGTTAAGCGTAACCCAAAACTAAAACCTAATACGTATTTTTAGTATTGAATTGAAACAAATGATCAATCCTTTAGATTAAAAAAAAATTGGCATCAGCAAAGATGTAAGATGGAGATATATATTTAGAAATAAAATATCATTATCATCATAGCTCATATACGTGCCACTGGTGAGCTCAAGCCTCCACAATCACAGAAAAACCGGCTAAGTGCGAGTTGGAGTCGCGCACGAAGTGATCCGTACCATTATCTATAGAAAGGGCAAAAATCGCGTTTTTTTTGTATGGGAACAACATTAAATATTTATTTTATTTTGTTTTTAGTATTTGTTGTTATAGCGGCAACAGAAATACATAATTTGTAAAAATTTCAATTGTCTAGCTATCGCGGTTCATGAGATACAGCCTGGTGACAGACAGATGGATGGATGGACGAATAACGCAGTCTTAGTTATAGGGTCCAGTTTTTACCCTTTGGGTACAGAACCCTAAAAATGACGTCATATACCACGTCGGACAGACGGGTTAATATAGGATTTCATTTCAAGTTTTTAGGAATGGTAGGACCACACTGTCGACGGTTATCTGTCTACAGCCGCGGGCCGGTCCGTCCTGGGCAGTACCATGCTCTCGCAGAAAATCGACGTCTGAGTAGTAGCAATTTGTTACTGCACTTCGTTCGGTGAGCGAGAGAGCCGGAAGCCCAACTTTCTGAGGGTGATTGCGTGTGGAGGGTTTTGGTGGTGCCCTTGGTATCATCTAGCATCAATGCACGCATTCACACTCCCTTCGCTTTCTTCGCGGTAGGCAACGGCCTTGTAAAGGTCCATGAGCGGCAGCAACACTTACCATCAAGTGTACTGTTTGCTTGTTTGCCACCGTTTTCAATAAAAAAAAAAATCCATTTCTCGCATAGATATTATCTGTACCTACATCATATCGCTTAGTTGTCATTTACGACACCCACGCCGCCACGACAGGGAAATACTTCACAGATATATGCAAAAAATCGTGCATACCTAGAAGATATATACAGATTATGCAGCTCTCTTTTAAAGACAATCTAAGAACTAAACTCATTTTTCTTAATTAGAGAGTATTAGTATAAGCAAAGTTAAGATTATGATATACATAAATCTACTTGGATAAATAGTCAAGCAACTTTAAAAATTATTTAATACAATATTTATAAAAATGTACCATATGTGCTAAAATTATTTAAACTGGAATATTTAAAGTACTTTAGGAAACATCCCAATACTACGTAATCTGTTTAGGGGAAGAAGGGGATTGAAAATTGAAAAAAAAAAGGTCACTTTATATGGTTGTTCCCTTACCATGATTTTTGTAACAACTTCAATACATTTAATCAAATTTACAGAAACAAAAGTTGGAATAGAACTGTAACCGCAGTATTTTTGTACAAACAATAACACTAACAGATCTCTGCTCAAGAGTAGTAGTATGTTATCACATTGTCTGAAAAAACGATATTATGAAAACAAAAATGTGAATAAGACCATATAATGCGAAGCCTTAAAACTTAGAGAAACGCCAAGTTAATAGCGGTGAGCACAATACGTTAATTAAATCGTCTTCTAGTACGACCTGACTTGTGGCGTGCATCTATATAGCTAACTAGCACACACGACTATGCATGCATATGCATATAATTATTTACTATAACTGTTATTTATTAAGCATTTTCACTTATTAGGCATTTTCACTTATTTTCCAAATTTCGCTACTTCAAAGTCTATATAGATGCATAGGTACCCACACCATCATCATCATTACTATCCTTACTAATATTATAAATGTAAGTTTGTTTGTTTGTTACGCTTAAACCACAGAACTGATTTAAAAAATTCTTTCACCAATGACAAGCTATAATATCAGGGAGTAACATAGGCCATATTTTATCCCGATATTTCCACGGGAGCTACGCGGGTAAAGCGACTGAAACCGAAGCGAAGCGAGGGCAGGTTGCTAGTCTTATATACATCCCTCTGCTAGGCTCGAACTCCTCTATAATAGCAGGGAAACTGATCTACTATACACTGGCGACGAATTATTATATGATTTTATTTCGAGTTTTCCTTCTTGTGCATGGATGTTTTCTGCATATCATATCTTTTAGTCATTTTTTACGACTCCCATGGAAAGAAGAGTGATATTTTATGAAAAAGGAGTAAAAACTAGGGGCTTTGTGTACTAAAATACTGTTCTTAGAAACCTTGTGGAATATCTTTCTCGAATTCATATTCATAACTTAAAGTAAATCCAATAAACTATCACCGGATCGGCACGTGGGCGCTACAGAGAAGATCTGGCAACAAACTTAACGGTTGTTTCCATTATTTTTTTCGGACCCCTTTCACATAAAATTAGATATGATACAACGTGATTTCTAGATTTGTATTCCCAGAGTGCACAGATGCAATCTGTGAACATGTTCAAAATCTGGGACACAGGTGCACTCTATGAGCAATTTTTTTTTAAGTCAACAACCTGCACTAGGGAAATAATCCTTGTATTGCGGGGGACTTTACAAATATATAACTAACGGACACAAATTATATCCAGACTCAGAACAACAATTTGTGGATCGCACAAAGTGTTGTCCCGCGTGGGATTCGAACCCCCGGCGCTGTAGGTATAGCTATCTTATTCACTACGTCATTTGTGCATTATATGCTATAGACGCAAGCCAAAGTCAAAATAACAAAAAGTCGATAAAACAAGTTATGCTTTGCAATTATTATGCTTATAGTAAAAAATATTACTACCTACTAAACAGTAACAATAATGAGTAAATTACTGAATGAGCAGTTCCTCATAACTAGCTCTGTATTGTCACTTAGATAATCCGAGACCTTATAACAACATTTTTACATAGTCTGAGACTTTTCCGTGTGGTGACGGAGTAAGAGTACAATCCCTATCTTGCCCGTGGACGACTATGGGATATAATACGCACATCTATTATTTTCTTGCACAGGTAAGAGAAGGAAAATTCGAAATGAAACCCTATACCAACATGTCTAACCAGCATGATATAGTAAGTCAAATTGCCTTCCATTGTGGAGGAGGCTCGAGCCTAACAATGGGACGTATGTGAGCTGCCATGATGATGATGAGTCTGTGATTAAGAGATTTTTTATTTAATTATTCACTGGCATGTCTCAGATATCTTTACGTAGATAATGTTAGAAAGGTATACATTGCCCCATGAATGCGCTGCTAATTCTTTAAAGATAACTAGTATGTTTAATTAATTTTTTCATATCCCGAATTTTCACATGATGAAAAACTAAAAAAGGATATTCAAAAAAGCTATGTTCGGGCTTATTGAGCAGTAACCACGTAAAACTGGTTCCCCTCCAGCCTAGACTTGAACTTGAAAATATGGCAATATTTGGAGGTGTAATGGCGGCTACGAATACTATACTGCCTGACGTCAAGGCAGGCAGCCCATCATAAAACTATTGCCAATAATTTTTGGAATATGTACTAGGAAAGAAGAATACATATTATGACAAGAGCAAACCCCAAGTAATTGGGATCAGAGCAGGGTGATGATGATTTCGATGAAAAGGCTTGTTCTAAACATCACCAAAATCTGCAGTCTTTCAAGGCATCCGTGATTAAAGTAATGTCTAATACAACAATGAGTGTTATACGTACTGCGATCGATAACTGGCCTTAAAAGTTGAGGCCCTGCATCAAAAATCAGGAAGCATATTTCGGATAACTTTAATTACATTTTAATTCATATTGAACTACTTTTGTTTGCATGTATATATTTTACCTAAACTTCATAGATCGTAAAATGTACGTCCGAAATGTAGACTAGCAACACTTAGACTCTAGAACGTTCTAATATCTAGACAAGCAAATTAAATCTCATTTTTAATTGGTCGTTTATTAGCTAGTTGTCGTATTAGTATTCATCCATTACAATATCGACGCTGCTCATCGTCGTAGACATAGGTGACAATGAGGCAATGGCAATGAGGCAATGACAAATGAGGTAATACTATAAACATTGTTGCTAACCATTCTTTTAGTGATCCCTGATCCAATTTCTCGATACCCGCGGCAAGAAACTGGAGTGCTGACTCATTGTATTCTTCACCCGTCACTGTACGGGCGATAGTGAAAATACATTTAAATTGGGTATTTACGTTACACGATAACTAATATTATATATATGCGCATGTCAGTTTATTAGTTTGTTCCGCTGTAATGCCCAAACCACTACAGCGATTTCAAAATATCTTTCATCAATTAAAAGGTACGCGAGTTACGCGAGTGAAACCGGTTGAATTTGCTAGTAAAATGTGATACTAATTCATATAAAAAAAATAAACACTTAAATCAAAATTTACCGTTACATATTAATTCAAAGATTTATACCAGCTAATTAGACTAGCAAGAGTTATCTATCAATCAATTGCAATGGTAAACAAGCAGGGAGCAAGCGCCACGTCCTTATAGGGCACGAGAACAGCTACTGCTAAGAGATTACCAGCCTTTATCTTCAAACCTTAATTGGTAACTTTTAATGTCAAACTATTAGTGCGCTGTGTACGTTTTAACGGTACTTCGTTAAATGTATTAGGACTGAACACATTTACACAGTTCGAATAAGCTTTTCTCATGTAAGTGGTGTCTTTGAATGAAAACATCTACGCGTCTGCTTGTGTCCATCTTTTAATTTCAACTTTAGAGACACAAAATAATAAAATAAGAACAAATAGATTTAGTATTCTGACGTGTGTCTGCATATTATACACCAGCGATCTGATTTTCCATTTAAGCAAATGGAAAATCAGTCAAATGAAATATGTATTTGCTCTGAAATGATTTTTTTTATTACTGTTGGTGGCAAACAGCACACATTTGCTCTGAAATTTAAGGGAGTGTGAATGCGTGCAATGAAACGCAAATACCCTCAGAAAGTTGGGCTATCGTTTTATTCGCTCACCGAATGAAGTACAGTAACAATTTGCTACTATTGAGACGTCGATTTTCTGCGAGAGTGTGATACTACCCCAGACGGACTGGCCCACTGCTGTAGACAGAAGACTAGCGATAGTGTGGACCTACCACATATAAACTAAAAATTTAAATATATGTGGTAATGTAGTAAAAATACAATTCACCATTTCCTCTCTTATCCATAAGTGTCGTAAATAACGACTACGACAAATAAATTTCAACCTGGGTACCAGCGTGATATAGTTTCCCTAGTATTGCTGGCTCAAGAATAGCAGAGGGACATATACAAGTTTAGTTGATGTACATATATTTATTGTATTCCAGCTGTATTTCTATTATTTCTGTACAACATTACCTTTAGGCGGATTAAGTAGATTTAACAGGTAAGACTTCCTGTGACATTTCACTTTGAAGCTCATTAAGTCCTCAACGTTTTAAAGCCAGAGGCCGAAAATAGTGAATAAAAAATCGAATATTTGTCTTGTAAATCTGTATTCTCTCAATCCGATCAAAAATTGGTTAAGTTATAAAATAAACTTTTTACTTAATCCCCTAAAATGAATATTTATTAAATTTTTGTACTAATCTTATTCAAATAAACATAAAAAAAGCACACATATAATTAATCTACCATTTTTATGTTTTTGATGTCTAACGTTTGATAGACCGCCGTTCCAAAAACGAAATTGTGGTGTAGTGTGGAATAAGAATGAGTATGAATACAATTCACCATTCCCTATCTTGTCGTCAGTGTTGTAAAAGACGACGATATGGAGATAACATCTATGGAAGAGAATAAAAATTCGAAATAAGACTATAACAACCCTTCTGACCTGGTCAATTTCCCTCCTATTGTGAAGGAAGCTCGAGTCCAATAGTGGGATATGGGTCAGCTAATGATTTATATATTAGGTCCTTACATATGAAATTGGCGTTCTGTACAGAAGGAATATAAAGTCAATTTTTTTTTTCATAAAATATATTTAATCAATCAAAGTATGCACCGTTGTTATCTATGCACTTTTGCCATTTCATAAGTAGTTCATTGATTCCTTTACTAAAAAAACCAAGAGGGCGAGAATTAATAAACTCTTTGAAGGCAGTTTGGACTGCCGCATCGGAGTTGATTTTTTTTCCTTGTAAGAAGTGGTCCAAATTCCGAAAAAAATGGTAATCTGTTGGAGCAAGGTCCGGGGAGTACGGTGGATGTCGCAGACATTCCGGTTGTGGCTCATCTAACTTAGTGGTTGTTTGTTGTGCAGTGTTGTGGTCTTGCCTTGTCGTGAAGCAGCAGTGGCCTAGAGCGATTGACCAATCTCGGTTGTTTAGCAGCTAGTTCTTCCTTCATGGTTTGCAGTTGCTGACAATAGATATCTGCCGTAATCGTTTGGCCAGATTTTAGAAATCTGTAGTGAACGACACCAGCGCTAGTCCACCAAACACTCACAAGTAACTTTTTCTGAGGCAATCTTGCTTTAGGGCTTGCCCAAATCCAAATCCAAATCCTGATTTGGCTGGGTCTTCAGGTTTCAGCCATTGCGACGAGCGCTTCCGATTATCGTACAATATCCACTTTTCATCATAAGTAATGATTCGATTTAAAATACCTTCATTATTGTGTCGGTTGAGCAAAGTAACACAGCAGTCGATGCGTGTTTGCAAGTTCGATTCACTCAATTCATGAGGTACCCATCTTTCAAGTATTTTTACTTGCCAGATTTGCTTCAAGTGGATTAATACAGTTTTGTCACTTACCCTGAAGCCTGCAGCTATCTCTGAAGTGCTTTGTAATGGAACCGCTTCCACAATAGTCTTTAATTCTTCATTTTCCACTTTGGTCTCCGGCCGTCCACGGGATTGGTTCTGAAGGTCGAAGGTCCAGAACGAAAACGGTGAAACCAAAAACGTACCGTACTTTCTTTTGCGACACCAGCGCCGTACACATCATTAACCCTTCGAGCTGTTTCTGCAGCACTGGTGCCACGGTAGAACTCGTACTCGTAAATATATCAATATTTCATGTTTTCTATTGTGCGGTAATAAGCGACGCCAAGAAAAAAAAATGAGGAAAAAAACAAATGAATGACTGTTTTTAAAACTCAAATGTACCAGCTAAATGGATTTATAAATTTGAATTTGGAATTCTTAATCAAAGAGGAGATATTTCAGATCAAATTGGTCAGTACGACAAAATGCTAATACCATATGTAAGGACCTAATATATACTAGCTGACCCAACAGACGTTGTTCTGTTTAAATAAGCGCCACCTATCGGGTCCAATTTTGAATCTAAACCATTCTCGAATCCCTTTGGAAATGCATAAAAAATTTCATCGACATCGGTCCAGCCGTTTTGGAGGAGTTCAGTGGCATACACACGTACACAAGAACTTTATACACTCATTTGCAAAAAAAACGGGCACCTAAGCAATGAACCATTTCAAATGTTAATATTTCTTTGTTTGATAATTATAGGTAGTTTTATCCACACAATTTGCTAAATTAATAAGAAAATAATCGTTTTCATCAGTATTTCATAAAATTTAGATACAATTTATGGGAAATAATGCTAAACCTCGCTAGTAGTGTATATTCGCTAGTAGTGCATATGCTCATGAAGTAAAAATAAAAAAGTTTTTTTGTTTGTTTTTCTTTAATAAAGTAAAAGCAGATAAATGTTTAGTATCGAGTGTGACCCCCTCTAGCTAAAATCACAGCTGGAATTCGTCTGGGCATGCTAGCGAGTATATCCCGGATACTTGCTTGCGGAATACGTTCCCACTCCGCAGTAATCACATTCTTCAGCTCTCTGATGGTCTGCGGAGCCGGGTGTACTGATCTCACACGCCGTTTCAGAACGTCCCAGACATGCTCTATGGGATTGAGGTCGGGACTTCGAGCTGGCCAATCCAAACGACGAATGCCGACCTCTTGCACATACGCATTAACATCGCGGGATCGGTGGGCGCGAGCATTGTCGTCCATAAAAATCGAGTCTTCACCTAGAGCGGCCAATGCGGGTTGTGCATGAGAAATTAGAACTTCCGTTATGTATCGATGCCCAGTCAGTGAGCCGTTTTCAATGAAGACTAACTCTGTACGATCCATTAAATTTATTCCTGCCCAAAACATAACAGAGCCCCCACCATAAGGTGTGATTTCTTCGAAACATGCCTCTGCAAAGCGTTCTCCTTGTCTTCTTAGCACTCGCCGACGTCGATCTTCACCGAACAGAGATATCCTGGCTTCATCAGAGAACAAAACCCTATTCCAATCGTCTTGAGTCCATGATTCACAATTTCTAGCGAACCTAAGCCTGTGAACTCTGTGCTCACGGAGTAATTTGGGGCCGCGGGCCGGGCGGTGACTGCGTATATTGGCAGCGAGAAGCCTCCTCCTGACCGTCCATAGACTAATATGCACATTTCTTACTTCTTGGAGGTTGTTCTTAAGATCCACATACGAAGATTTGCGATTTCTCAATGCGCGACTCACAAGAAAACGATCATCCCGTGGTTGGGTACATGGTTTTCTTCCAGAACCAGGCCTTCTCTCGACGGAACCAGTCTCCTGATATCGCTGCCAGGTCCTTTGGACTGTCGAGCGACTAACATTTAGCCTCCTAGCCACGAAACATTGGCTGCAACCCTCTTCAAGCAGCGCGATAATTTTGGTAGCTTTTACCACTTTATCTACCATTTTTGATACAGCCAAACAGCATTAAATAAAGCTTTGACAGTCAAGGATATGAAATTAATCGATAAAAATTGAATAAAAGTTATGAAAGTCGATGTTAACTTCTGGAACTTCGCGCCAAAAATGTAGGATAAAAAGGGGTTTTCTGTAAAAATGAACATCAAATGAAAAATTGAATTTAGAACGTACTTTTTTAAATACCACAGCATTTTTAAAACCGGCCAGTAACGTGTACAAACGATTGAAACCTTTTTGGTATTGTATCTTTTTAAATATGAATGAAAATCAAAACCGCCCGTTTTTTTTGCAAATGAGTTTATATAAAGATAAATAAATGAAACATAACTGCGAGTGGAGTTACTGTCAAGTCGCTAGTATGGCTTTCAATTAACAGTAATGACAGAACTCACATACATATGTAACACATTTAAATGATCTAAGCTCTCTATAATCTCATGTTCTGTCTAATTGCATCGCAGTAAACAATGAATGATCCCATTGCCATTTAAACTTTGACGTTCAAAAGATGATTGTTCTAATTATTACTTACTCTATATACTACATAAACATATTTGGAATGTCATGATTTTTCCTTCCTCTTATGTCCATTATCCATCCATCCATCCATCAGCCTACAGACGTCTACTGTTGGACATAGGCCTCCCCACGATGGCCTCCTTATGTCCATTAAATGAGGCAAAATCCTATTTTAATATACTTTTTTTACTACGGGGCTCGGAACAACAGGACAGATAACCTCTATCGGGACTGTCCAGTTCCAAATGGGGCGTACGATCACGTTAATGTTGTACATATTTTTTATAGTCATTATTAGTTGAAACAGTTCAGTAATGAAAAATAAACACCCCACTACTATGTATCGCACTATCCAACATTGTTTGCTCTTAAAGCCAAAATTGCATTGCCGCAATAAAAATGAGAAGTTCCTTATCACAAGGAAAAGAGATTGCAGTTGATTAACCGTATAATACGTTCGCCGGTTTCGTTAAGAGCGACTAAAGGATAGGGCAGCACGCCTCAATCTTTCAACCAAAACTACAATTGCAAACCAGCCTGCCTTGTGTAGCGATTACGGGCATAACCCCCTCCGGAAGATTATGTTCAACACTAGACGTCTCATAGGCTGTTGATGAATATTATTCTAAAAAAAATGTGAAATGGTAGATTGTGCTCAGTAAAAATAAATTTCGACTTCGTCAACGATAAGAGTTTAGCTTTATCAGGTGTACAGACTTCCAAACAGATTACACCTGAACGATGACATCACGGCGCACTAGGAAAGTCCTAGCTTCACGGTAAAGTCTGTTACCCTAACTATATTTGCTCTGTTTCCTAAGCGAACGGTACGGAATATCAAATCAAGACTATAAAATGTAATGATCTCTTAGGAATGCAAATATAAGATTGCAAACAGTAATTACTATATAAACCCGGTAATTGCAGGCGCCGATGAACCTTATAGCCATTGACAAGAGTCGACAAACTATTACACATATGATTTGTGTTTCCAGCTTATTCTACTTGCCTATACTGATTTATATTGTACTGCGACTTATGTTTATACGTTTAATTGCTGGCATTTTTACAATCAATCTACTAAAATTAAAAAAATATTCTTTTATATTCTTTTTTATATCAAATCAATGAGAACGGTCTATTAAAACTTTCATTTATAACGATTTCGTGTATAACGACCTCGGTTGTAGATATGGTCTCTTAGATATGGTTTCGATGCAATCCTCCACAGGTAGAGAGGTGAAGAGTGATGTGACATCAAAACTGACCATAGTTTCATTGTCAGCGAGATGTAGATCTTTGATTTCACTGACAAAATGGTAAGAGTCTTTCACAAATGCACTAGTGTGACCCCGGAGTTGGGAGAGGACTTTCGCAACCTTCTGTGCTAATTTATAAGTCGGCGTGTCGATCTGACTTACTATTGGTCGCAGTGGTGCATTTGATTTGTGTATCTTGGGCAACCCATATAATTTAGGTGGTTTGACACATTAAAGCACCCTTTAAAGCATCCTTTTGTAGGCAATACATTCGGCAATAGCGACACCGGATATAACGGCGAATTCGGGTAAACCGACTTGTTTTTATGAACTATTTGGGACAGATTCCTAGAAATTGCTTGCGGATGTTGCGACTGAGTTGGCAAAGGCACAAAGACTCATTCATAAGCTTTAACTATTAAGCTTTCTTATCCTTTATTCACATTCGCAGAAGGTCAAATGCTTTGTTTGTGTGTAGGGTTACTTAGCATGTGCACGAAGTTAAAATTATGAATCAGTTACGTAGCCAATTTCCAGTGAGTGAACAGTGTTTCTTAAACTTGTGATCATGGTTCCTAAACGTACATTTACAGTAGTATTAAAGAAAAAGTGTTAATATAATTATTTCGGATATAGCAACGACATTAAAGTGGTCCCTCCGCCGTCGTTGTAACCGAATTCTACTCTATCTATAATAATTTCACTGTCTGATAGACCATTTATCAATAACGCATATTTAACATTGCGCTAAGACTAATAGGTGCGAGGCATTAGGGAAAAATTTTGCAAAAACGAGGCAAATTTATTGTTATAGAAAGCTTTTAGCGCATGCATGCCTTTTAGTTTCTGACGACCACTCTCAGTCTCTTATGATGCAGACGAAATTGCACGGGTCAGCTAATATACAAATATAGTATCTAATAAAGTTCATAAAACGGGACATAGTCGATAACCAGTGAACCTGTTCCATTAAGTTTATAATAGTCAAGAATTTATTAAAGTCGTGTCCTTTCTCGCATATCTATTTGCGAACTTTAAAACTGTAGAAAGAGCACGAACAATTGCGCTGGAATGTATATCGTCGCCACCATAAATTTCTTTTGCTATTTCAAATTGAACACTTTCCGTTTACCACCAGTCAACATCCTTCCTAAATAAGCGATAAACTGAGTGCAATAAGATACGATTTTATAGTCGATTAAACTGTAGTTTTTATTGTTCATGGTAATGGTATATTACGACGTGAATGTACAGAGTTCCTCATGATAATCCATCTAAAACAATACTATATAAAAAATACGACTTCATCTGATGGTAAATAGTAACGGCTGCACATGGATAGCAACACCAAGATTAAAGCCAATTTGTTACTGTAGCTGCAGAGAATGATTGGAGAGAATGAAATGACGATAAAAAGGGAGGCGTTGGGTGTTTGGGACTTTGCGTGCTCGCTCACTAATTAATGCGCAGTAACAGATTCCTACTATTTAGACATCATTTTAGATTGCGAAAGTGTGGTACACAAGACGGGCCTCCTATAGCGGAAAAACAAGACTATAAAACGATGTAAACCCATAACATGAAAGAAACATCAAAATGAAACCAATGTTCTGATCCGCTGGTATAGTAGATCAATACACAATTTTATTTTTTAAGAGACAACACTGCACTAATGTAATAATCCTTGTATTACACGATCTGTATCCAAACCAATATTGTAGCTTATGTTTAACACGATTAATAAATACCTATTTACATTTGCTTTAAAATACCTAATAGTGGTAGGACCACATTGATGACGGTTGTCTGTCTATAGCCGCGGTAGTCCGGGGTAGTACCACACTCTCAGCACGGCAGTATCACTCACCATCAGGTGTACTGTTGTGTGTGGTGATGGAGTAGTTGGACCGGTGGCACGGGGTGCTTTCCTTCCGATTGGTGCAGGTGTTGACGGCGCACGGTTGCTTCGCCAAGGTGGGAGTGCACACCGTCCTGCCACCACTGCGATTGCGACGAGGACACGGCGCAGCACACACTCGAGGTGTGTGCCGCGTGAGCAAAGCAGCGCCGTGAACTCGTTGCAATCATCGCTGCCGATCTGACGCTGCCGACCATCGCTAGGGAGATGCTCACCAGCGTCAGGAACTGGGACGCGGTCGCCGTCTTCTGCGAGGTTATCATCTTGCGGAAAGAGGCGGCGGATCGTGCGCGCAAGGAACGCCTCACGTGGACACGGTCCGCCGCCGCCGACGACTGGGCCGGCTGCGGGTGACCGGATCGGGGATTTAGACCGTCACCCGCGAAGAGGCTGACCTCGTGAAAGGGACGTCGATGAGAAAAGGTACTCTTCATTCTGTCGGGCCGACCACTAACGACAAGGAACTCTGCACCAGTGGTCGGCCCAACAAGGGTGTGTTATGGGGCCGCGCGACGCCCCTCTGTCGCCCCGAACGGAGACGGGCGGCGGGTGCGCTGACCGTAGCCCACCCCAAAAAAAAGGGGGTGTAATGTTTACTATAAAAAAAACCTGCGTCACAAACTGATGCAACATTTTACAATCAAGTGTGTTCACCTATCAGAAAAATGACAGGAGACTTTATTTCGTGGTAAGGTTACGGAACGAAGATAGAATTCAATCATAACCCCTCCACTGTTGGCAAGACAAAAATACAAAAAATAAAAGGCTATCAAAACTCCAAACCGCACACTTAACTTATATGAATGAAACATACAATGAAATGGTAACCAGACCAAAAGATACTCTCCCATGTGATAAATGGTTCAGAATACAATGTGTCATCATCCCCCAAAAACTGTGCCAGTTGTCAAAGTTGGTTAAGGTTTTACCAGTGGAATGAGCAGCAGCATTAAACCTGGGGAACTTACAACGCTGCTATCGCTGGCTTGCCTGCCAAGCTCATCTATGGCATTATCCCTCTACATATCTATACTATGGCAGTGTCTAATAAGGAAAAATTTATGATCAACCACTTAACTACCATACTGTATGTTTCATTTTCTAGTGTAAATCAGCAAATTCATACTCGGATATAAAATTAACCAAAATTACCACTTCCAGGTTATTCACATAAATGGTTATTATATATTCAGCAATTATATCCTATCAATGTATCATTTTTATAATAGAATTGTGACTATTCATATATCATTTATTTGTTAAAGCGGTTTTCTAGATTCATCCTGTTCATTCCTCATAGCTGATTTTTAATCTAATTGCTTGATTTCAGATCCATAAAAAGATATTTCCAAATAGAATAACAAGATACCCATTACCTTCTTAGATTTCTGCAGCTCGTAATTTAAATTCAGTTATTTCAATGTGTGTGTGGGTATTGCATTATAAAAATGTTACTGAATATTTAATTTCCTTTCATTTGTGTTTTAATAATGTATTATATGGGTTTTGAGTTATCTAATCTACCGTTAGTATAAATTAGACCAGATTATTAATTATTAATATATCAATTCTATTCTGTTTGTGTGGTAACAGAGTAAGAATACAATTCGTCACTCCCTCTCCCGCCCATGGGTATAGTAAAAGACGTCTATGGGATTAAAGATGCATATAATATCTATGCAAGAGAAGGAACTCGAAATAAAACCAAATGCTAATGCGACTAAGCAGCGTGGTTATAGTAGGTCAAATGCCCTCCTATTGTGGAGGCGGCTCAAGCTCAACAGTGGAACGTATATGAGCTGAAATGATGATGATGAAATACAGTTTTAAATATTTTGGTTAGTCTCAAGTCTTCGATGGGATAAGCCGAGATCATGTAACTATAGCCACCCATAGCCAGGCCTATTACTATTTACTTGGTACAAATAGAAATTCTACACTACTAATGAGATTTCCTGGGATGGGCTATTGGATAAAAAACTAACTATCGTCAAATCTTACTGTCTTATTTTAACAAAGCCTTTTATTATGTCTATAGGTATGTTTTGTAACAATTATACAAAACTTATTCATAATATATATTGGGAGCGGTGATGTAGTAGCAAAAAATAAGCCTAAATTATCAAGAAGTTCCATTTTTAGGCATAGAATAATTTTATAAGCCTTACTTCTTTAAGTAATAAAAAACCATTAAAATAAATAAATTTAAAAGTTGAAAATAAACACGAATCAAAATATTGACATAACCTTAAAGCTAACTTCAGACTTACCACACATTTACGTTTCTATCACTAATTTCTTCAAAATATTAAACCTGTGTTAACACCATATACAATTTAAATCAACTCTATTATAGCACTATTTGAACCAATTTACTTTCTAAAATAAAATAAATGCATAACAAACTAAAAACAAAACGACAACACTGCGACTCGACTTTTTTTTTAATTCAGTTCGTCTATTCGAATAAGTAAAGAGAGCAAAGTTTATACAGACAAATTTAACAAATTTTCTCCGAAATGTATTTGTAATATATTTTTCTGTTATTTTTGTTTTAAGGTACTTATAATAAGTTTTCCTTTAAATATATTCCAATCGCAAATAGGAAGTGCAATTAAGAATGATAATATTAAGTAAATAAACGTGTATATATTTTTTTTCTATATTGTATTCATTGATATAATTGCCTCTCCTATACTCATATTGTATCTACAGATTTGTACCGATTTGACTGCCTATTTGACTCTAATAATATAATCATTACTTATTTTATCCATTCTCGTTGCAGTACTACACATCTATCTTAACATTCGCATCTGCGCTACATGCAATCGTCCATCATCTCTCGTTTTTGAAACCCAACATGCTGATCCATACACCACAGCAGGTCTTATTAGGGTTTTGTAAATTTTCCCTTTATTTTAAGGGGTCACAAGTTGTACCTGTGACCTGCTACCATTTTATTCCTCGCGCATCAATTTTATGTCTTACCGCATGATCCAGGTCATTATCATCTTGGATAAGAGAATCGAGGTTTCGAAAGTTGAAGCATATTATATAAATACTCCATCTAGGAATGTATGTACAAAATTAGAGAGACTTCCGTTTTAGGTCTGCTAATTCTCAACATAATTTAGAGCGCCAGTTTTGCGGCATAATCTGTATATCAAGACTATCTTCTCTGACTGTTAAAGCATCCATTGTCAACAAGAAGAGGTAAGGACATAACCCCGACTCTTGGTGTAAACTCACTTCCATACTGAACTTGTGGAAATCTCCTGCACTTGATTTTATATAAGACCTAGATGGACGATACACAGCAAAGACACCTAAAATACTTGACAAGCACATTTTTCTCTTTATGAGTCCACCACAAAACCATTCATGGTATTCTGCTATTAGCCTTCACGAGGTCAACGAACACCATGCATGTAGGTTCCTATATGCTTCACAATATTTTTTGCACAGTTGGCGCAGTGTACCTAAATATGGCATCCGTTGCCCAGCGTAATATCTCACTTGTGATCTCACTTTCTTCTTGCAATCGTTTCTCAATCCCTCTTGCCCACATTTTCTGTAACACGCTGTGTTACAGGACCTTTATTCCTCGGTAAATGCCACAGTTCTAAAAATCTATTGTATTTTAAAAATGACCACTAACTCATGAATACATCATTCGTCGGGGATTACTTTTTCCTATAGCTATTTATCGAAGAACATAGTCCGCCACATGTGCCCATGCTTTCTCAAAACATTATATACCTTAACTAGTATACCGTCTAGCTCTACAGATTTTCCAGATTTCACACTTTTCACTGCTATTCTCGTCTCATTTTTTATAATTTCTCTCTCTCTCTCTCCAAACTAACGTCTTACAAACCTCTCCAAACTAACATCTTCCAACACTCCACTCCATATTTTTTTTTCATTCATTAACCTTTAAAATACTCCTTCCAAAACTCCCTTATTCCCTCTTTTATCAAAACTTTGCCTATTCCATCTTCTATACAATTATCATGACTAATATCTATCACACTTTCTTCTCGCATTTTAATAATGCAGTACGTCGCCTTTTATCCTCGAGGCCCATCTGATGAATTATAAACTCCACCTTCGGCCTGGGTAGTACAGTAGCTTAATTTCCTTGTATTTAATCTTTTGTGCTTTTTTCAATCTTTCATTATTTTCTTTCTGCCATTATTGGTAAACCAACAATGGCTGACAGCCTAAAGTAGCACAATGCCATAACGATCACTCGAGACCACTCAGCAGTGTTTTTGGACACCCATGAGAAAGCAAGGAATGCTGTGAGAACATGTTATATTCTTAACTCCCAACCACATGGAGAATTATAAAAAAAAATGATATGAGGTTATATTACGGCAAAGTCTAACAATTAACCTGTTAATTTTTGGTAAATATGTAAAATATCTTCGATATTTAGGTATAATTATGCAGGTTTTAATAACCATCATCACCTGTTTTTATCTCAATTATTTGGGGTTGACTATACTCTTCTTCTTCTCTTCAAGAGAAGGAAAACTCGATATAAAAACCTACACCAACCCGTCTGACCAGCATGGTAGGTCAATTTCCTATTGTGGCGGAGGCTTGAGTCCAATAGTGGGACGTATTATGAATTTAAATGATGATGATGCCGATAGTATTTTTTTAATATAAGTACATATTACAAAAATTTTAGCAATAATTTTACAGTCGGCCGACTGTTTGACCTCAACCCTCCTCGGGAATGTAATTGTTGACGAGACGGCACCAGGTGGAATTGGTCCAGGTGGGATGGCCTTAAATAATTGCTCGTTTAGTTGCCTTTTAGAACACCTATTACTACTAATATTAGGTTGATATTATACCGCTACCCTACCACACAGCAATATTGGACTGCACAGTTGGTGTAGTTGTTAAGATACCGACCGGCGACCAGACCTACCGTGCCAGTTTCGCGGGTTCGAATCCCACGCAGGATAACATTTTGGCCAGTCTACAAATTGTTGTTCTGAGTCTGAATGTAATTTGTGTCTGTTAATTATATGTTTGTAAAGTACCAACCAAAATACAATGATTATTCCCTTAGTTCAGGGTGTTGTCTTCTTGAAAAAAAAGTTTTAATATAATCAACAGTAGTACCTACTAGAACTTTAGATAATTAAATGACATATTACAAGAAATATAGCATCCCACCGAGGTATCGCACTTTCAGTGGCTCGCGAGCGAGGTCGCAAAATGATTCGTATAGCTCGTTTCAACAGCTAGGTATACCTTACCTACCCTACTCCTTCAATCTAATCACCTACAGCTAGCCTTTATATTCCTACTATAATTATACAACTGCTTATAAATATAGGATGATGACGCTTACGTAATTATGTGACTTTGCACATAATGAAAAAAAGGGTTGTGTAAAATTCATAATTTTGATCCTACCTGATGGAGTTCAAAATTAAATGTTATTGACGTGTGTTGGGCTAAGTTCTAGTCTAGTACTTATTTATAAAAATTCCTATAGAAAACAAAAATTTAAATAACACTTATTTGTACCTTTCCGGGTTGAGAGCCATCAGCGCTCACCCATAGTCCGGGCTAAGCTGTGAAAGCCATCTGCGTCTAACAGCTATACACACACAAAAAAAAACATATTTACCCCATTCAAAATTCACTATCGTGACCTAAAGCTTAGCATAGAATGGTGAAACCACTAGATTAACACTTTTTAGCGACTTAATTCGCTAACATAGCTAGCTAACTTAGAACATTTTAACTCGAACTTCGTTGTAAATAAAACTACTTTTACAGATTTTAACGCGTTTGAATTTGATTTATGATTGCCCGACGATTCAAACACTTTACAGTATTCATGGTCTTGGGCGGACTTCGTACATAAACAGATGTTTCTTTTATATCTTGATTAGTTATTTCCTAATTCACCTATATCTGAAAAGTGATCTCTGTTGAATAACTTAGAAAATGCACTTATAGTTTTCATATACCAGGTCGTTGATCGTAACATTTCCGTCACGAATTGAGTTTTGTGTGCAGTAGCACGAAAATAAACTCCCGGGTTTCGCTGCCGTACTCGCCGCCAGTTTATACATTACCGCCGTGCGTCCAACCCGTTCCGCCCAGTATCACGATAAATCATATATATCGAGAACTTATACCCTCATAATTGTATCAACTTGTGTTGTGTTATAGCTGTAATGGAATTGGTAATGAATAATTGGGATCATGTGAAATTTGATTGGTACAAGTGATTGGATTCAATCCAAGGGTGTTGTGTTGTGAACCGCCTGGGTCCGCCCTTTGAGTTTGGTAATTTCTATTTTTTTACATTTTTAAGTCACTAACCTAAGTCATAATTTTTAATAACTATATTTTTATGGATGCTGCTGCCGATTTAAATGTTTATAATACGGTCGAAAAAATTTACTAAACCCTTTTTGATATTAAACCGTCAATACCTAATAGCGAATGTCTAAAATTTTTCTGGAAGTAATAGGGTCTCCCTCAACTGTTCCTAAACTTATGAAGTGGAATGTGGTGTCTCACACCTATGTCTACCTGTCAAAAATTAAGGCATGAGAATACAAAAAAGTACAAAATAATAAACTTCAAATTTCTATAATAGATGTATGGCATTAAAGTACTTTAAGTATATTAATATCACAAAGAATGATCTACATAATAATGTACATTCATTGTCTATATTCGGTATAACATTGTTTACTCTTCTAATATAACAACACTTATAAAACAGATCAATGTCGATGCGAAAATAGATAGCATCTGTATATAGATAATATATACTAATCTTGCATTATGACAGCAAGCAATACCTAAAATATAATTGGTTTTTAATATATTATAGCATAAGTAATCGTTATTAATAGTGTAGTAATAATCGTATCATAGACGAAAACTGACAACATATAGATTTCACGTTTAATCAATACATTAAGATTAGAAAATTTTAATGTAATTGTAACATTGTAAATCTATTATCATTGTAAATCTTTTTGATGCACCTCACCATGTCGGCTCATTTACGTCCCACTGCTGGGTTCGAGCCTCCTCCACTATAGGAGGGAGATTGACCCACTATGCCACACTGGTCAGACGTATTAGCATAGAGTTTTTGTCCGTTTTCTGTTGTCTTGATGTTATATGCATATTGTATCTCTTAATCGTCTTTTACAATACCCACGAGCAAGAGAGGGGGTGGTGAATTGTATTCTTACTCCGTCAACACACAGAAAACTACCCGATGCACCTAGTGACCTAACATAACATAATTATGTTAGGTTAGGTTACTAATATTAGTCTCAGATATGATCCACTAAAATGTAATCCTATGTGTTTAGATTAAAGATTCAAATTTTCGAATTAAGTAATAAAGAAGATAATGATGAGGCAATTGAGGGCAAAGATTGTCCTAATCTTGTATAGTTATTCGATATTTTATTAGCCATACCGTCTGACGCTTCATTTCAAATACCTGCTATAGGTACCTACTTAAGTAACTAAATGATTACACCTACAATTTATTTACATTCATTCCAAATCACTTCTCTAATGATAACCGCATTTCTATATAATCTTACTACAGAATGTGTACATCTGCTACTTCGCAACATTGTACCCATTCTTGTTGAGTGTTATTGTTCCACAATAACGCTCTTGTTTCTATGAGAAGTGACTACTTATTGTCTTCTAAAGCGTTTAAAAAGCATACTGTAATATGAAAATAGAGACTAAGTTGAACAACACAAGAACATCTTGCTTATCTATCCTAACAAGTGGGGACTTGTCAGCCTCATAATGAAGCTTAATGTAGCATTGATTTCTATGAGCAGGGTTAGGCTTAGGGAACAAGTTCTATTCCGAGATGTACAGATCTATAGAAGTAATGATTTAGAAGCTGTGATAACAAAGAAAGAATAGCAAGGTAAGTACTATGCTAAAAGCCTACATGATCGATAAGCCTATATCCTTTAGTGAAGAAAGGTTTTTGTTTGAGTGATTATCATAAATGCTACAAAGCTATATGAGGTGCTCTCATTCAGATAAACGCTGTTCTCAAATTTAATTAAAGAAATAAAGGAAATGAATCTCTGTTGGGATAGTGTAGCATGTAAAGTGTGAAAGAGTTTTCAGCTTAAATTAGTCACTTTAACGTATGGCGACGGCATAAGAATACAATTATCGTCACCACTTACTTGTCCTTAGGAGTCGTAAAAATTGTGTAAGGGTTTCACCAGGTAGTAGACAGCAGAGTAAACAGCAGCTCTATCCTGATAAACTCTATGTTTATTATGCTGCTCTACGACCGCCTGCAAACCGTGCCAATTACAGCACTACCCACTCACTTATCGAAGAGGCCTACGTCCAACAGTAGATGGCGAAATATTGAATGATAATAAACTATTACAGACAGTAATTTAATGCCTAAAAGCATTATTATTAACATGAGTAAATCAAACAAAGAAATTAAATTTTGCGTAAGGTTCCTAAAACAGATCAAACATTTTATAAAACTACATAAACATTTGTTCTATTAATCTATCGCATTAATTTTTTTCGCCATAAATCATCAATAATAACAATTGATAAACATTGAACATTCGATAGGTAATAGACCTAAAGAACTATTTTAAAGTATTACCTCCTTTCTATTAAAATATACGTATGTTTTTATATGTTTTGCGTTTATATATTTTACGTGTGGTGACGGAGAAGGAATTCAATCCATCAAGCTTTGTCTTACTTGTGGATGTCGTAAGAAACTAAGGAATAAAATATGTATATAACATCTATACAAGAGAAGGAAAACTCTTAATAAAACCTTATACCAACCCGTTTGACCAGCGTGATGTATTAATTCAAATTCCTTTCTATTGTGGAGGAGGCTTGAGCCCAGCAGTGGGAAGTATGACGAGCTGAGATGATGATATTGATGACGTATATTTAAGTAATTGGTCTTAAAAAAGGTGTTTGAAAACTGAAACAGCCTTATAAGCAGCGTTCGTAGACATGTTCAAGGGAAAATATTACCAAATCGCCGATAGGATTTCGCAAAAGTCGCGAGTTATTTATAATAAACTCATTTGCAAAAAAAAACGGGCACCTAAGCAATGAACCATTTCAAATGTTAATATTTCTTTGTTTGATAATTATAGGTAGTTTTATCCACACAATTTGCTAAATTAATAAGAAAATAATCGTTTTCATCAGTATTTCATAAAATTTAGATACAATTTATGGGAAATAATGCTAAACCTCGCTAGTAGTGTATATTCGCTAGTAGTGCATATGCTCATGAAGTAAAAATAAAAAAGTTTTTTTGTTTGTTTTTCTTTAATAAAGTAAAAGCAGATAAATGTTTAGTATCGAGTGTGACCCCCTCTAGCTAAAATCACAGCTTGAATTCGTCTGGGCATGCTAGCGAGTATATCCCGGATACTTGCTTGCGGAATACGTTCCCACTCCGCAGTAATCACATTCTTCAGCTCTCTGATGGTCTGCGGAGCCGGGTGTACTGATCTCACACGCCGTTTCAGAACGTCCCAGATATGCTCTATGGGATTGAGGTCGGGACTTCGAGCTGGCCAATCCAAACGACGAATGCCGACCTCTTGCACATACGCATTAACATCGCGGGATCGGTGGGCGCGAGCATTGTCGTCCATAAAAATCGAGTCTTCACCTAGAGCGGCCAATGCGGGTTGTGCATGAGAAATTAGAACTTCCGTTATGTATCGATGCCCAGTCAGTGAGCCGTTTTCAATGAAGACTAACTCTGTACGATCCATTGAATTTATTCCTGCCCAAAACATAACAGAGCCCCCACCATAAGGTGTGATTTCTTCGAAACATGCCTCTGCAAAGCGTTCTCCTTGTCTTCTTAGCACTCGCCGACGTCGATCTTCACCGAACAGAGGTATCCTGGCTTCATCAGAGAACAAAACCCTATTCCAATCGTCTTGAGTCCATGATTCACAATTTCTAGCGAACCTAAGCCTGTGAACTCTGTGCTCACGGAGTAATTTGGGGCCGCGGGCCGGCCGGTGACTGCGTATATTGGCAGCGAGAAGCCTCCTCCTGACCGTCCATAGACTAATATGCACATTTCTTACTTCTTGGAGGTTGTTCTTAAGATCCACATACGAAGATTTGCGATTTCTCAATGCGCGACTCACAAGAAAACGATCATCCCGTGGTTGGTTACATGGTTTTCTTCCAGAACCAGGCCTTCTCTCGACGGAACCAGTCTCCTGATATCGCTGCCAGGTCCTTTGGACTGTCGAGCGACTAACATTTAGCCTCCTAGCCACGAAACATTGGCTGCAACCCTCTTCAAGCAGCGCGATAATTTTGGTAGCTTTTACCACTTTATCTACCATTTTTGATACAGCCAAACAGCATTAAATAAAGCTTTGACAGTCAAGGATATGAAATTAATCGATAAAAATTGAATAAAAGTTATGAAAGTCGATGTTAACTTTTGGAACTTCGCGCCAAAAATGTAGGATAAAAAGGGGTTTTCTGTAAAAATGAACATCAAATGAAAAATTGAATTTAGAACGTACTTTTTTAAATACCACAGCATTTTTAAAACCGGCCAGTAACGTGTACAAACGATTGAAACCTTTTTGGTATTGTATCTTTTTAAATATGAATGAAAATCAAAACCGCCCGTTTTTTTTGCAAATGAGTTTATATTATCACTTAAATAGCTCTTACCTGGAGATAACATTTTCAAAAAGAAGAAGCTTTGATTCATCGAGATAGTACTATTGCCGAGGAATAAAAAAAATACTTATTAGATGGTGTTCGTCCTAACAACTCGGTCTATACAAGCTATTTTATTAAAATAGGTAGACTGTCTTGTGGTACAATAATTTAAGCATGACAGACAGTCTACTGACCATATATTTGAAATTTATGTTACATATTAACATACTAGCCGACCCGGCGAACTCCGTATCGCCTTTTTTTTTTTAAAATCCTATTATTTTGATATTACATACAGATACTTCAATTTTATTTATCAGTATAGATATAGATAATACAAACCAATATTTACATGTTATTGTAGGTATATGTCTGAATCGGGCGATCTAAATCATATGACATATTGTATTAGCTTTGTAATGTACCCTGTTCAAATGCGATAATAAATAAGTAGGGAGGAACTTACATTTTATTCCGAGATCTTTTGGCTTTCATATTTTTATAATGCGTACAAAACTTTCTTTTCCCTGGCATGACACTCAAATTCAATCAGTCCTGCGAAAAAAATAGCCTATGTTACTCAGTGATAATGTAGCTTTCGAATGATAAAAGAATTATTAAAATCGGTCCAGTACTTTTTGAGTTTATTCGTTACATACAAAAATCCAAATCTTTCCTCTTTATAATACATACTAACGACAACGTGGGCATAATAATTCGAGAGGGTCATCAATCCACGGAAAGTCTTAACACCGCGATTCAGAAAAATGACGTCATTGCAGAACGCCATCTATGGGCAAATAGGTAAAACGTCTGCACAATGAAAGTTATGCTAGGGTCATTTTGCGTTTTAGTAATTTTATATTATCTCCGAAACTGTATGACCAATTGATATACTGTAAATGGCAAATCTTATCTGTATGATGTTCCTGTGATACTGAAATAATTTATTGTCATAAGAATTAATATTTTGTTGCTCAAATAATCAACCAAACGTAACAATGCCGAAAAAAAAATTTTTTAATGCAATAATAGAAGTATAAAAGATAAAATATAAAAGATAGAGATATGGTATCGCTGACTTTTTTGTAGAAATAATTAAGATGAACCAGGTAGCCATACATTCTTTTTAATTTTAAGCAACTGTTTAGGCAGCGCACGCAAATAATTCTGTTTTACGAGGTATTTTTTTCCGACTTGCCAGACAAAAGTTGTGATAGCTCGGTTAATATACATGTTATAGAAACAATTTATAGCCTATAGCACTCAGGAATAATGTAGCTTTCTGCCAGTTAAAATAAAATTAGAATTAGATTATGAGTTCCAGAGATTACCCCCTGCATACAAACTTACAAATTTTACCTCTTTATAATATTAGTATAGATGGGTGATTCTCAGATAGCTGTGATTTTTCGTGTCTAGTACTATAATTATTATTCAACATGATTTTTTCGATCAAAAAACTATAAATATAATAAATTTAATAGTATTTTACCTCTGACATTGTATATTGAAGCATAGGTATTCATGGACTATGAATAACTTAAAGAAATATACCCAAAATGTCAGTACCGTGGCATGTCTGATTTTCGTTTTTCAAACTAAATGTATAAATTTCTATAAAACCTCATCTTATAATCTAAAGTTGAGCTTTTCTAACTAAAATCTATTGTATATTTCATCAAATTATATTGCAATCATACCCCAATATTGATTGGTAGAAAGGAATAATAGTTATTGATTTATGTCCTGGAATTTTATTCAATTTTTAAATTCAAAATATTTGCCGCCTAATTGCCATCTTTTATTAAGTTTCGTTCGCTCGCTCTGGTGGCATTTTAAAGAAGCACTATTTGTGTACTATTCACAGCTGTGTATTTATTTTTTAGTCCCAATGTTATGACAGAAATAATTTGTTTTATTTTTAAAAAGGTAAGTCATAAAATTACATGTCAGTACCATGGTATTGAAGTTTACGCATATTAATACAATGTTTGGGTTAATTATACTAAATATTTATTTAATTTCTCGTGTGAAATCGAAATTATTTGGAAATTATTTTAGTTATGTGTAAGTAATTAGTTTAGGTTAATTAAACATTTAAATGTCAGTACCGTGGATGTCAGTACCATAGTAAAAATAATAAATTAGATATAAATTCATATTTTCTTAATATTTTAATTTATTATCATTTAAAAATGTTCTAGTATTATGAAAAATGGCCTCAGTACTCCGGACAAGATTGAAAAATACACCCGGGCTTCAAAATTTAGGTCAAAATAAGCTGGCTACAAATAAGAAAGGTGCATTAAAACAGAATAAAAAAATTACTAAAACCAAAAATATCTCTGAATAATTATTAAAGTCTTATAATTTATCATTTGTTTTATTAGTTTAAGATTTTTGACAGATTTAGGCAAGTACTTTGAATATTTCATTTAGATGTCAGTACCGTGGCGTTAGAATTTCGAATTTTCGTTCTAATTTCTTGCCCGTTAAAGTTGTAGTAGAACTACGTTAGAGGCTTAATTCTGAGCATAATCAGAGACCGAAAAAAATTTTTAAAGCATTTTTAATTTTTAAAAATTTTGAATTGTAAAAATCACAGTTATCTAAGAATCACCCACATATACACGTATTCAGGGAATATTCATAGTAACGCAATTGCAGAGTCGGCCCCCGTCATCTGTACTATAAAAATACACATAATACTATAAATATACAATATGTTTACTCCTACTTTCAATTTACATATATTTTCGAAGATAAATTAGGCTACAAGCAGTGCTCAATTAATAATAAGGACATAAACATATTTTCATGTAATTTGATAATTAAAATTAATTAAAATAACATCCAGCCATCCATCATATTATCGATATTCAATGCTGGCCATAGACCACCCAAATTTGAAACCAATGCCAAAATCACAACGCTTAGCAGGCGGGTAGGGATTCACAGCTTGATAACTTTCTTAAGAAACAGCTGCAGCCCTAGATGCATTTATTTATCAATCCAAAGAGAAAGTAAGGGGTGGTTTTCCTTTTTTTCCTTTTTTGTTGGGCAGGCTATGGTCTGGACGCACGCCATCCGGTCCATCCGAGGCGACGAAAGGGTAATAAAGGACCCATAACCTACCGTATTCCTTCTCCATCGCCATTGGGCCGGCCACTGCTACTGAATCCTTGATATCTATACTTTCGGGTACCATTGCAAATAGGTAGTGGTGAAACACCGTCTTCTTTACACGTTGCTAGAACATATATTATTTGTCATATATTTCTCACCGCGGTGGAGGGCAGTAATAAATCGGTACCAATCTCCCTCTTATAGTGAGAGATGATTAGATCAAAGTCAAAAAGTGGCCTGATGTGCCATGGCATTGTTTCATTGCCGCTTACAATCATATCATGGTATGGTAGGTAAGCGATTAATTAAAAAGATCCTACGCGAAACCAACAGAAAAGATATCAATTTTAATGTTACATCATATTATATTTTTATTAAACTGCATTTATTTTCTGGTTTGAACATTATATGAAGATGATAAATGGTAAATCATGAAGGAAGCCTGTACGGACCCATGAACGACAGTTAGTCATAAACCTTATAACCTCACTTTTCATTTGCCCTTGTACAAATAAGAAAATAATATATATAAACTACATAATCTAATATTTCTACCGCTATATCCAGAAAACCTATATATAACCAGCCCAAGAATGTGTTAACGAGTTATGTAATAATGTCTTCTAATGTTTGCGTGAGTGTTACACATGAAATAGCTTTTACTATGTCAAAGTTTCAAATACTTTCAAGATCCTTACCCCGAAGCTATAATAGGAGTACATCAATAGTAACGTCTCCGAATTCTTCCGACCCTAACATTTCTCTTGAATCTATTAGGCCTCTAAACCGTCTGACAGAATTCCACCTATTGGTGTGTGACTGTTAATAGACCATAGGTTAGGAATAGTCTCCTGGCTCATGCCGAACGTCAGCGGACCGAGCGTTACGTGTCGACGGCTGTACGCGGGGGTCATCCGGTCGATGGTCTTGTACGATGCACCGGTGTGGGCGGAGTCCCTGATCGTCCGTCTCAAGGTTCTTCTGTGGCGACCACAGAGGGCCACGGCAGTCAGGGCCATACGCGGATACCGCACCGTGGCGACAGAGGCAGCGTGCCTGTTGGCCGGAACTCCCCCATGGGACCTGGGGGCGGCAATGCTCGCCGGTTTGTATCGGCGAGTGTCGGGTATGCGAGCGGGGGCAGTATTTCTTGAGGGAACTTACTGCTTGGCGGGTCAACGCCCGCCAAGACGTCATTGCCCGTTGGACAGTTCGGACCGTCGAGGCCTTCTGGCCGGTGCTGATGCAGTGGTTAGAGCGGTGGCACGGGGTGCTCTCCTTCCGGCAGGTGCAGGTTTTGACGGGGCATGGTAGCTTCGCCAAATACCTACACACGATCGTCAGGAGGAAGAGTACACCGTCCTGCCACCACTGCGATTGCGACGAGGACATGGCGCAGCACACGCTCGAGGTGTGTGCCGCCTAGGCAGAGCACTACCGTGAACTCGTCGCAATCATCGGTGCCAACTCGTCGCAATCGTCGGGACGTGGTCGCAGCCTTCTGCGAGACAGTAGTTTCGCGGAAGGAGGCGGCGGAGCGCGCGAAGGAGGAACGCCTCCACGACGACGCAAACCGCCGCCGGCGACTGGGGCTGCGCAGGTGCGATTACCTGCGCCTGATTCGGCCCTAGCCGAGGCCGTGGGTGACTGGACCGGGAGTTCGTCCGTCACCCGCCGAAAGGCCGACCGCGCGACGACAACCGACGTCCGGGGGGATGTGCGTGCTTACGCCCGGACGGAGTAGTGCGAGGAGTGCGCCAACCGCAACCCACCCCCCAAAAAAAAGTACCACTAAGCATTATTAAAAAAAATCCTCCTGGTACGGCAAAAAGCGCTTTATCAGGATTTTATAAAAGTTATAAATTGCTTAAAACATTCAATTTAAAAAAACTATTATAAGGTATTTTTAAAATTTTAAATATTAACTTTTATTAATTTTTTTCGAATTGTTTCTTTTTACTTACCTATTTATTTTGGATAAATAAAAGAGTGATTTCGATGACAGAGATAATTTAATCAGCCTCAGAAATTAGCAACTCCTGAAAATGTGCAAATTGTATGTATATTGTATTACATTGTATATACCAATTTTAGAAGAAATTTATTGAGGCTAATGCCTCTAGTGTAAATCGAGCCGTAATCGAAATGTAATTAGGCGAGAGAGTGATGATCCATAATTTATTTATTGGTATAATAACTATAAGGTCGACTTTAAAAGTTCGATACAGAGTTTTACTTCGAATTTTCCTTCTATTGGATAGATGTTATATGCATATTATATCTCTTAGTCGTCTTTACGACACCCACAGACAAGATTGGGGGGTGATAAATTGTATTCTTACTCCTTTACCACACAGAAAGCTATAAGGTAGGTATAATATGGGCAGAAACATATTTGTTAGTCAGCCGGCAATAAATGACCCAATCAATATAGAGTTTATATTCCAGTTCTATGACGTTCGCAAGTTTATGTTAGATTGGTAGTAATCCATATTTTACTTTCCATTTCAATACTGTTAATCATTTTTCACACCATAAAACACATGTCATATTAATTGGGTATGAAGAAAGAAGTGACGTCACTATATGACGTAAAAGCGTCTGGATCTGGAGTAGACATCAAACTCTGGCAATCATCCAAGAGCATTCACTCAGCGATTGAAACTAGGACGGGCTGACCGACTATTCGACCTACGCTACTGCTGTCGCCATCTTGTTACTATTTAAAAAAAATATAAATTACTAGCAACCCGCCCTCGCTTCGCTTCGGTTATAGGTTATAGTCGTTTTACCCGCGTAGTTAC
Organism: Lymantria dispar; assembly: GCA_032191425.1. NCBI lineage: Eukaryota > Metazoa > Arthropoda > Insecta > Lepidoptera > Erebidae > Lymantria > Lymantria dispar. The sequence continues at coordinate 17,070,822 of CM063457.1, read as the reverse complement.
CGTTCCCGTGGGAATACCGGGATAAAATATAGCCTGGTTTACGCCCTGATATTATAGCTTTCCATTGGCGAAAGAATTTTTGAAATCGGTCCAGCCGTTTTAAAGATTACCCGGAACAAACAGACAGACAGACAGACAGTCAGACAGACAAAAAATTTTTATTTGCTATTTTAGGCATAGGTATCGTGCAAATAACCGTGTGAGCATGAAAAAAGCCCATTATTTTGACATTACAAATAGACACTCTAATTTTATTTATTGTTATAGATAGAAAGTACTAAAAGTTTTGATCGATCATATATATTTTATTTTCAGATCATAAAAGAATGCACTATTTTATACAACTGAGATGAATGATGGTTCAAGGAGGGCCCTCACTGGGTCTATACACAAAATAAGAGAGTTTGAATTAGAAAAAGTAAGATTTATTATGCGCCAGACGTTTTTATATGATGCATAAAATTTCCTCATTTTATTTCAAAAATATTTTAATTTATAGGTAAGCCTTGTAGAAGAATTTGATATTCTACAAATAGTCGGCGAAGGATGGTTTGGAAAGATTTTATTAGTGGAACACAGAGCTTCGGACACGGAGATTGTTTTAAAAGCTTTACCTAAGCCTTATGTGTCCATTAGAGACTTTTATAGAGAATTTCATTATAGTTTACATTTAAGTGCACATAGAAACATTGTTACTACATTTGATGTAGCCTTTGAAACAGCTGGATTCTATGTCTTCTGTCAAGAATATGCTCCATTAGGTATGTACAGTAACAATACATTGATTATAGGAATAAATTTAATAAAAAAAATAATAAATTTACTGCCCTTGGAGGGGTATTATCATCACCATCTCAGTCCCGCAGGGCCGGATTAACCCTCTTAGGGTCCCAAGGCAATTCTCAGGTCCATAGTTCAAGGTCCATGAGCAGCAGTATCACTTACCAACAGATGTGCTAGTTTCTCTTTTGCCACCAACAGCAATTAAAAAAAAGGGATATTATTGAGGAAAAATACAAATTTTCAAATAAATTGTTCGTTTAAATGTTTTTCTTCTTGGTGTATGCTCGGGGCCCCTAGTCGGTGCGGGGTCCCCTAGTCGGTGTGGGGCCCCTAGTCGGTGTGGGGCCCCTAGTCGGTGCGGGGCTCCTAGTCGATGCGAGGCCCCTAGACAGTTGCCTAGTCCGCCTTATGGATAATTCGGCTCTGCCTGTATGTCCCACTATTGGGCTCTACTAGCCTTCTCTAATATGAAACCAATATTGACCTACTATACCTTGCTGGTCAGATGTATTGGTATAGGGTTTTTATTTCCAGTTCTCCTACAACACACAGATGTTATCTGCATATCATTTCCCTTAGTCATCTTTTACGACATCCACGGGTACGAGAGTGAGTACGGTGAATTATATTCTTACAGCGCCACTCCACGCAAAAGGTGATGTGGTATCACATAGAAGGGTATTGATGCACGTTATACAATTTGAGAAAACATAATTAAACACAAAATCACCCATCCTAATCACAGTTCGTCTTACTGATTCGCCCACACTTTGCATTGAATTGTTGCCAAAACAGAGTGCGATTTGAATGAATATTAAATCTAACAAATTTTCAGTGCCAACACAAATTAATGTCGAAATTGTATCAAACCGAAAGATTTTGATCAACCAAAAAATTTTAAACTTGCAGTTCAATATGTTCTTATGACTGATTTCAGGTGATTTGACTTCGAATATGCTTGATACGGGAATAGGAGAGATTCATACCAAGAGAGTAGCAAAGCAACTATCAGCTGCCTTAGAACACCTTCATCAGAGAGATCTAGTCCATCGAGATGTTAAATTAGATAATATTCTCATATTTAAATCTGACTTCTCCAAGATCAAACTGTGTGATTTCGGCGAAACAAGAAAAGTTAATTCTTCTGTACGAAGAAGAAACGAATGGTTACCATATTCACCACCTGAAGTACTAAAATTAACTATGGACAGTAGCTACAAGTAAGATACTATTAAACTTACGACAAACAGAGATAATCATTAAAATTATTTATTGATAATGATTTCTGATATTGAGTCTGAGTTGATTATGCGAATATTACACATTATAAATAAAACTATTTTTACGGCTTTTGCTATTTGCGTTCAATTTTCAGTTTCATGGTCACGGGCGAACCCCGACACCATGAACACTGAAAAGTATTCGAAACGTCGGCAAACCAAATTCAAATACAAATTCGATAAATTCCATAAAAATAGTTTTATTTAATCATAGATGAAAATTATAATTAATTATATATCATGTCTGATTAACAAGTACTAGATATTTCTCGAAATTGGGCTACCATGCCACGCTTGTCAAACGGGTTGGTATAGAATTTATTTCGAGTTGGTTTTCTCTTGCATAGATGTTGTGTACATGTTGTATACCTTAGTCGTCTTTTACGACACCCACCGGCAAGAAAGGCGGTAATGAATTATATTCTCACTTGATCACCATACAGAAAATATCTCGAATACATTTTTCAAAAACAAATTATGACTTGTAAGTATATTATTATTTTACAAGTACGACATGTATCTAACTAAAAGTACCTAATAATAAATTTTTACTTTCAGAGCATTAACTTCACATGATATTTGGCAATTTGGCATAGTTATTTTCATTTGCCTGACTGGATGTTTACCTTGGCAGAAAGCTGCTTTTGACGATCCCCGATATTCAAGGTAAACACTGATCATATTACTTTACTTCAAAATGTATATTATTGTTACATATTGTTTAAACATTATTTATAAAATTGTAGTTACTACAACTGGTACAACAGTTCAAATCCACTAAAAAGACAACCAAAACTCTGGAAAATGGTATCATCAAGAGCACAGAAAATGTTTAAAAAGTTTATTGAACCCAGAGAAGAAAAAAGGGTGTCTACTTTTCTGGAGCTATCACGATACCTAGATGACAGATGGCTAGGTAAAGGCTACACAGACAGAGTCGGTACGTAGAAACTTCTTTTTTACATTTTAGTTTAGCAAGTTAGCATACCTTTTTTAAGGATGGGCTACGATCATCGCACCTACCGTCCGGCTCCGTCCAGAGCGACAGAGGAGCGGCGCGCGGCCCCGTAACCCATCCAATAGCACGTCGCCTTCGTCGTTGAGCCGACCACTGGCGCAGAGTTCCTTGTCTTCAGTGGTTAGCCGGACGGAATACCCTCTCCCATCGACATCCCCTTCCCGGGACGTCGGTCGCCGTCGCGAGGTCAGGCTCTCCGCGGGTCACGGACTAAACACCCCGATCCGCCGCACCCCGGTCACCCGCAGCCTCTGCTAGGGCGGCATCAGGCGCAGGTACTCGCGCCTGCGCCGCCCAAGTCGCCGGCGGAGGACCGTGTTCGCGTGGAGGTGTTCCTCACGTGCAAGGTCCGCTATCTACTTACGCAAGATGACAGCCTCGCAGAAGGCATCGACGGCGTCCCAGAAGTTAGCATACCTAGTGATTTCCAATCCAAATAGTAATAAAACTTAACAAAAGCCTACACAGATTTGACGTTAGTATCTTGTACCATCTGCTCAACATCATTACTCTGCTCTTAACCCAATTATTTGAAGTCGATTTAATATTTACTTTTCTTTCAAAGTGTATATTGCAACAATTATTAGCATTCGTTTTTTGACCGATCGTCTGCCTGACGTAAACTCTCCTTGGGAATGTAATTGTTGACCAGACGGTATAGGATGGAGTTGGCCCAGGTCTATGTAAACTCTTTGTCGTCTTTTACGACACCCACGAGCAATGTAAGGGTTAGTAGAATTCGTATGGGTGACCGGACCGGGGATTAATCCGTCACCCGCAGAGAGGCTAACTGCCCAACGGCGATCGACGTCCCAGGACAGGGACGTCGAAAGAGGATGGTACCCCACAGGTTATTCCGCCGGACCGGTCACGGAGGTCAAGGAACTCGGTACCAGTGGTCGACTCAACGGCGAAGGAGAGGAGATACGGTGGGTTATGGAGCCGCGCGCCGCCTCTTCATCGCCCTGGACGGAGTGGACGATGCGTTCGCCGAGTATAGCCCACTCAAAAAAAAAATAGTAGCTAGCTCCCATTACAGTGTTAAAGTAAACCACTTAAAATGGAAAAAAAAAACACACCTGTATGCGCACACCCTCGCGCACACACACGGCCACGGATAAAAGCTTTCTTTCCTAGGACCTTGAAAAGTTGAAATATCTGATAAAACTCATTTTTCGAAAATCGGGATGAAACCAATAACTTCTAATATTTATAGCGGGAAGTTAAAAAGTCCGAATTAAAAGTCTATATCAAACTATAGTGGCATAGCAACATAACTAATATAGATTTGAGTATCTATTATGAAACAAACGAATGTGCATAATTCCACCATAGTTATGGTTGTAACCATCGAAAGTAAAATAATATATTTTAGCAATAGATCACGTAGTTTACGAACTATCCTACATTGGATTGAGTAAATTATGAAATATATAAAGGTTGAAATAGTTTGAAAATCGTATACGCAATAGGGAATATGCACGAAACTCCAAAATGAACAAATTATTTTTATTTGTAATCTTTATTGCTTAAAAAACGTACCTATAAAATTATTTCCGAGATGGGGATGGCGGTGACGCGCATGCGCGCAAAGTATACCGCCTCCGAGCCTGACGGTGTTCCTGACCGTGTGCTGGCCCTGGTCCTCGAACACCTGGGACCCCGCCTTAGGGGGCTGTTCGATGCGTGTTTAGCGTCCGGACGGTTCCCTGGGTGCTGGAAGGAGGGAAGGCTGGTGCTCCTGCCGAAGCCGGGACGGTCTCCGGAGTCACCTTCGGCCTACAGGCCTATCGTGCTGCTCGATGACACGGCAAGCTACTGGAGAGGGTGGTAGCTGCCCGCATCGAGCGGCATCTCGTCGGCACGGGGCCCGATCTGTCGGACGCCCAGTTTGGGTTTAGGAGGGGTCGTTCGACGATCGCGGCTCTGTTGCGCCTGAGGGCCGTGGCGACTGAGGCCGTCAACGGCGGGGGAGTGCTGTTGGTGGTGTCTCTAGACATCGCCAACGCATTCAGTAGTATGCCATTCAGCTGCATCAGGGAGGCGCTCCGGTATCACGGGGTGCCAGCTTACCTGAGGCGGCTAGTGGCAGACTATTTGGAGGGGCGCAGCGTCCTCTGCACCAACCGAGCAGGGGACGTTGTGCGAACGCCCATGACGTGCGGTGTCCCACAGGGGTCGGTCCTCGGACCCACCCTGTGGAACATCGGCTACGACTGGGCGTTGAGGGGGAGCCTCCCGGCCGGGCTGGGCGTGATTTGTTACGCCGAAGACACGCTCGTCACAGCCTGCGGTGTGACGCTAGAAGAGGCGGTAAGCCTGGCGACCTCAGGCACCGAAGAGGTCGTCAGGCGGATCGAGGCGCTGGGGTTGAGGGTCGCCCTGGACAAGACGGAGGCCCTCTTGTTCCATGAGCGCCGTATGAGACCTCCCATCGACGTCTCGATCACCGTCCATTCGGTTGAGATCAGCATCCGGGCCCATATGAGGTACATGGGCCTGGTGCTCGACGGGCAGTGGTGGTTCCGGGAGCATTTCCGCAGGCTCGCTCCACGGCTCGTCGGCGCGGCGTCCGCCCTATCGTGGCTTATACCGAACGTGGGCGGACCGAGCGCTGCGTGCCGACGGCTGTACGCGGGGGTCATCCGGTCGATGGCCCTGTACGGCGCACCGGTGTGGGCGGGGTCCCTGACCATCCATCTGAGGGCCCTCTTGTGGCGACCACAGAGGGTCACGGCGATCAGGGCCATACGCGGATACCGCACGGTGGCAACGGAGGCAGCGTGCCTATTGGCCGGGACTCCCCCGTGGGACCTGGAGGCGGAGATGCTCGCCGGATTGTATCGGCGAGTGACGGGGGTGCGAGCGGAGGGCGGTGTGATCTCGTTAAGGGAGCTCACCGCCTGGCGCGTCGACGCCCGCCAAGACGTCATTGCCCGTTGGGCAGTCCGGCTGGAGAGGCCTCAGTCCGGGTTGCGAACCGTGGAGGCCTTCCGGCCGGTGCTGATGCAGTGGTTGGAGAGGCGGCACGGAGTGCTCTCCTTCCGACTGGTGCAGGTTTTGACGGAGCATGGGTGCTTCGCTAAATACCTGCACAAGGTCGTTAGGAGGGAGAGTACACCGTCCTGCCACCACTGCGATTACGACGAGGACACAACGCGCCATACGCTCGAGGCCTGCGCGGCTTGGGCAGTGCGTGAACTCGTCGCAATCATCGGTGCAGACCTGACGCTGCCGGCTATCGCTAGGGCGATGGTCGACAGCGTCGGGAATTGGGACGCGGTCGCAGCCTTCTGCGAGACAGTGATCTCGCCTGCGCGAGGAGCGCAGCCTCGATGAGGAGATCCGCCGCCGGTGACTGGGGCGGCGTAGGCGCAACTACCTGCGCCTCATGCCGCCCTAGCCGAGGCCGCGGGTGACGTGACTGGGGATTAGTCCGTCACCCGCCGAGAGGCCGACCGCGTGAGGAAAGACCGACGTCCTCCCCGAGGGGGCACGTCGGTCGATGGGAGGGTACCCCAATAGGGGGTATTCCGTCAGGCCGACCACTGACGTCAAGTAACCCTGCTCTGGTGGTCGGCCCAACGACGAAGGCGACGTGGTTTTCGGGTGGGTTGCGGGAGTTGCGTGCTTAAGCCCCTCTGTCGCCCCGGACGGAGTGGTGCGGAGACGCGCCGACCGCAGCCCAACCAAAAAAAAAAAATCCTATAAAATTATTTATTAATTTTATCATTATTTAATAATTAAATTTAATTATCAAAAAGTGCCTTTTTTGAGATTCGCGCGCAAAATTTCTGAAAGGCACCGCACTGGTTGGAGGACTATGATGTCACGTTTTGAACACGTGACACCGGAGTCTTCTAGTTAGAGCTGTCGATATTTAAAAAAAAAATAGTTTTTCGATATATCGATATTTTTAAATATATCAATATCGGAGTTTGACATTACGAAAAAAATATCGATATTTCGATATTTTCCCCATGACCACTCTTTAACTTCGTTCATTGCGGGGTTGCCGTGCCGAGCTTTTTTTATCAAATTCTAGGAGTAAGTGATCATCAATTCCATGTCAGCGTTTTTACAGTAGATTAAGTTTACGGTGATTTTGTAGAATAAATACTTTACACGAAAAGATAAAACACCAAATTTATTCGAATAAATATCGACCGTCGATACTTATTTTTATTATCAATATATCGTCCAAAAAAAAGTTCAGTATTAAGTATCGATATTTTTAAATAATATTATCGATATTTTGACATATCAATATTTTATCAACAGCCCTCCCTCTTCTTCTGATATCAAGTTGCTGTTTGTATGTTTCTAGTGATTATTTTTAGGGATGTGAAAAATAATCGGTTTTTATAATAATCGATTATTACAAAAAAACAATCGTTTAATAATCGATTTTACATTCGATTATCAAAATAATAAAAATCGATTATTAATCGATTTTTTATTATTCGAAATTCGATCAAAATTAATCGATTATTCGCTGCCAGATTTCCTAAAAAAAATAGTCATCACGATTGTTTCATACTATATGAGAAAACAAAGCTCACATTTCCTAAAAAAAAAGTCATCATAAAAAAAATCGATTATTTTATGATCGATTATTTATTTTTAATTAATCGATTATTTTATAATCGATTTATTTTAAAGAACAAAATATCGATTATTTAAAAAATCGATTATTTGCCCTCAAAGTCACATCCCTAATTATTCTCTCCCCGAGGGGGGATGTCGGTCGATGGGAGGGTACCCCAAGTAGGGGGTATTCCGTCGGGCCGACCACTGACGACAAGTTAACTCTGCTCCGGTGGTCGGCCCAACGACGAAGGCGACGTGGTTTTCGGGTGGGTTGCGGGAGTTGCGTGCTTAAGCCCCTCTGTCGCCCCGGACGGAGTGGTGCGAAGGCGCGCCGACCGCAGACCACCCACAAAAAAAAAAATCCCTAATTATTTTGTATTGTTACCCAGTTATTTCATAATAAGTTATTAGTTTTCTGTGTTCAAGTATTAATCTTGTGAATAAGTCTTATTAGAATGACTGAAACCGGTTTCGTCAAAGTATAATCAGATAATATTTCTAAAATAGACGTGTATATGATGACAACGTATTTCGCGTCTAATTCAGATTTAACGTCTGTTAAACTCGGAGGAATAAAAGCTGCAAGGTAAATAAGATATCATATATTTAATAATCGTAATAATAATAAAATAACGATATTTTTATCGATATATCGATATATTTTCCGATATAGTGAACCCCGATATTGATACATTGTAAAATATCGATATGTCGAAAAACGATATTTATAAAAATATCAACAGCCCTAGTTGACAGCCCTAGCAACTTGTACAAGTGTCGAGTACTCTGACGTCACAGAATACGCGCGGAGAAGTAGTCGCGTTTACATCGCCCATAAATGATAGCGATTTTAAAAAAAAATTTTTAGGGTAATGGTTTTTATTTTGGATGTGTTATATTTATTTCTAGTAATGTAGTAACTAGTAGAAACGTTTAAAAATATCATGCATATTCCCTATTGCTGAGTGTTACGTTGCGACAGTTTACGTTTTTCTTATACATACGAGTATATCCTTTGAGTTACTTTTACATATACATATTATCACGCTTTGATTCCACTAAATCGTTGATTATACAGCTGTGCTTCGTCGAACAATATCGTTTTCACACCATGATTCATGGAATGATTCATTGTAGTCTATTTATGTTTCTTAAGCTATACAACTCCCGATTTTAGATAACTGTATGTCTGTTTGCATGGAATTACTTGTAATAGTAGGTAATGTTATAATTAAAAGTATAATATACGGTATATGATATATATATCATCATCATCATCATCGCAGTCCGCATACGTCCCACTGTTGGGCTCGGGCCTCCTCCACAAGGGGAGGGAATTTGATCTACTATATCATGCTGATCAGACATGTTGGTATATTTTTTTTATGGGTATCTATGGTAAGCGCACACACGGTCCATTCCCTCTGGGGCGACGAAAGATCGGCGCGCGGGCCAATAACCCACCCGTACCCACGTCGTCTTCGTCGTTGGGCCGACCACAAGTGCTGAGTTCCTTTTCCTCCGTGGTCAGCCCGACGGAATACCCTTTCGGGTACTCGCACCTCTCAACGTCCCTGTCCCGGGACGTCGGACGCCATCGCGCGGTCAGCCTCTCTGCGGGTGACGGACTAAAATCTCCGGTCCGGTCACCCGCGGCCTCGGCTAGGGCGGCATCAGGCGCAGGTACTCGCGCCTGCGTTGCCCGAATCGCCGCCCGTGGAACCTATCACTGAAGAGGAGCTCCTCTCACGCACGATCCACCGCCTCCTTCCGTGAGATGACGGCCTCACAGAAGGCGGCGACCGCGTCTCAGTTCCTAACGCTGTCGAACATCTCCCTGGCGATGGTCGGCAGCGTCAGGTCGGCACCGATGATCGTGACGAGTTCTCGGCGCTCCCCCGCCCACGCGGCACACACTTCGAGCGTGTACTGGGCCGTGTCCTCGTCGCAATCGCAGTGGTGGCAGGACGATGTGCTCTCCCTCCTGACGATCTTGTGCAGGTACTTGGCGAAGCAACAATGCCTCATCAGCACCTGCACCAGTCGGAAGGAAAGCATCCCGTGCGTCCGCTCCAACCACTCCATCCGCACCGGCCGGTACACGTTGCACAGTTCTTATGTGCATATTATATCCCTCTGTCGTCTTGTACGACATCCACGGGCAAGATAGTGTTGAATAGTATTCTTACTCCGTCGCCACACGGAAAATATATATCATTGTATAAATATATAACTCGATATTGTAATGAATTCGATGGTTTTATTTTATAGTTATTAACCACCATTGTAATAATAAATATAATAGTTCAAAAAAACTCAAAAAATACACTTAAATCGCTAATCCTGATTATCCTAGTAAGGATAACGGGTCAAGCTGTTTAAAACATTGAATTGTCATCGGTCCTTAATAAGTATGCCAAATTTTGAGTTAATCCGACATTTTGAAGGGGGTCAAAATCATGTTCAAAGATTCCGTTACATATTAACATACATACGTTTGAAGCTAATAAAAGTGTATTAAAAATCGGCAGCATTCCTTCTTAGGATCGTCATGCAACATAGTAATCATAAAGACAACCAATTATATTCCTAACTAGCAACCCGCCCTCGCTTCGCTTCGGTTATAGGTTATAGTCGTTTTACCCGCGTAGTTCCCGTTCCCGTGGGAATACCAGGATATAAAATATAGCCTAGTTTACGCCCTGATATTATAGCTTTCCATTAATGAAAGAATTTTTGAAATCGGTCCAGCCGTTTTGAAGATTACCCGGAACAAACAGACAGACCGACAGACAGACAAAAAATTTTATATTGCTATTTTAGGCATAGTTGTCGTGCAAATAACCGTGTGAGCATGAAAAAAGTCTATTATTTTATTATTATTTTAAACAGACACTCCAATTTTATTTATTGGTATAGATATACATAATTCGTTACTACTTTTCGATAGCACATAATCGTTGGTTTACAAACCTAAGGGCAGGAAAGGATGTGTTGAATTTGTTCTTACTCCGTAACGCACTCACACACGAGATACTTTGCAACGCCATTTTATGCGTAATACTTAGGTATATTTTAATTTAGTTAAATAAATCATCTAATAATCTATACCAATAAATAAAATTGGAGTGTCTGTTTGTAATGTCAAAATAATAGGCTTTTTTCATGCTCACACGGTTATTTGCATGACACCTATGCCTAAAATAGCAATTAAAAAAATTTTGTCTGTCTGTCTGTCTCTCTGTCTGTTTGTTCCGGGTAATCTTCAAAACGGCTGGACCGATTTCAAAAATTCTTTCACCAATGGAAAGCTATAATATCAGGGTGTAAACTAGGCTATATTTTATCCCGGTATTCCCACGGGAACGGGATCTACGCGGGTAAAACGATTATAACCTATAACCGAAGCGAAGCGAGGGCGGGTTGCTAGTTCCAAAATAAATTTTCTTTTAGCTATAAATGCCACTTTAGTATTTACGTTAAGATATAATTTAACGAGTATACCTACTAACACAATTTACTATATATAGTTCTATTTAAACATTAATCTTAATATATATAAATCTCCTGTCACGATGTTTGTCCGCGATGGACTCCTAAACTACTTAACCGATTTTAATCAAATTTGCACACCGTGTGCAGTTTGCTCCAACTTGAAACATAGGATAGCTTAGATCTTTAATTATAGTCGCAATTTTATTTTATTACAAATTATTTGTCTATAATTAATTGACAGTCACAATTATCTGTTAACTCCAAAAGATTCTAACATATGGCGATATCTGTTGACTGGATTTAAGTAATTTAAGTAATTTGTGTGTGCTCAATGAGATTCGAGAATGGTTTAGATTCACAATTGGACCCGATAGGTGGCGTTTTATTTGAACAGAACAACGTCTGTTGGGTCAGCTAGTCTTAATATATATAAATTACGTGTCACGTTATCTGTCCGCGATGGGCTTTTAAACTGCTCAACCAATTTTAATCAAAATTGCACACCGTATGCAGTTTGATCCAACTTGAAAGATAGGTTAGCTTACATCTTAATTTATAGTCGCAATATTATTTTATTGCAAATTATTTATCTATTATTTGACATTCACAATTATCTGTTAACTCCAAACGATTTTAACAGATGGCGATATCTGTTGACTGGATTGAGTAATTAATTAATAGATGGCGCTGCTATGTCAAACCTACAAACGTGTCATATACGATTTTAGCTTGCTTTTTTACATAAATGCCATTTGTAAAAAAATATGACGACCTCCATGACAGATGTTCTCCTACAGTTCCACTTAAATAGTTTAATAAAATGTAATATAACAAAAACATTAGCCACAGCAACGCGTGGCCGGGTCTGCTAGTTTAAATATATGTTTTGAAAATTAACAACTGTTCATTGACTTATTAATATTTATTTTAGCTGGGGAAGATATAGATGAACTTTGTCCATCAATGTACAGTTTCCATAGTGATCCCAATGAAAAGAATATACTACTAAAACATTTTAGAGAGAATGGAATTGAAACAACAGTCGATCGCCAAGCAAAAAAGCAAAGAATCCGCGACTGGATACAGAACAGTGTCATAGAAGAAGTCGATGAAGAGGTCTGTATATAATTTAAGAATATTAATAAAGTCCTAAAAGAGGTTAGTGCAGAGTAAGACAATAACTATCTTTTAATTTTATAACTATATTATAATTTTCTGAAGTGGCAATGGGCAGGCCACATCGCTCGACGATCCGGCAACCGCTGGGGAAGAAAAGTCCTCGAGTGGCGGCCACGTATCGGACGACGCAGTGTAGAACGACCCCAACCCCCCACACTAGGCGGACCGACGACCTGGTAAAAGTTGCTGGGCATCGTGGGATGCAGGCGGCACACAAGACCGCACTCTGTGGTGTCGATGAGAGAGGTCTACATCCAGCTGTGGACAGCGATAGGCTAAAATGATGATGATGATTATAATTTTCTCTCTCTGATAGTCTAATTAAATGGCAGTCAATGGTCGAATCAAACTACTTTGGGCCTCCGTACTAGAAGGTAAAAATTGACAAATGCTATTTATTCATTTTTACTTGAGAGAATTTTCCGTGTGGTGACGAAATAAGAATACAATTCACCACCCCTCTCTTACCTTGGCTGACGTAGGAGATGACTTGCATACAACATCTATGCAAGAAAAGAAAACTTCGAAACTAAAACCTATGCAAACACGTTTGACCAGCGTGGTATAGTAAAGTCAATTTCCTTCTCATAGTGGAGGAGGCTTGAGTCCAACAATGAGATATATAAGGGTTGAAATGATGAAAAAAAAATGATGAATGAAGAGTATTTATGCAAAATTTAAGGAAAACCGATGAAGATTTTTTTTCTCCTCATACAAACTTTGTTACTGCGGTTCACCCCTTAGGGGTTGAATTCTAAAAAATCCTTTCTTAATGGGTCTCTACGCCACAAAATAGAATTACTGTCAAAATTACATGTTTCTCGCTTCAGTAGTTTCAGCTCTGCGTTGATGAGTTAGTCGACCAACTTCTTCATACCTATTTACATCCTTAGAGGATGCAAATTAAGAAATATTGAAACTCGTGTTTATAGGAGTGGTAGGACCACACTGTCGACAGTTATCTGTCTACAGCCGCGGGCCGGTCCGTCCGGGGCAGTACCATGCTTTCGCAGAAAATCGACGTCTGAGTAGTAGCAATTTGTTACTGCGCTTCGTTCGGTGAGCGAGAGAGCCGGAAGCCCAACTTTCTGAGGGTGATTGCGTGTGGAGGGTTTTGACGATGCCCTTGGTATCACCGAGCTTCAATGCACGCATTCACACTCCCTTCGCTTTCTTCGCGGTAGGCAACGGCCTTGTAAAGGTCCATGAGCGGCAGCAACACTTACCATCAGGTGTACTGTTTGCTCGTTTGCCACCGTTTGCAATAAAAAAAAAAAAAAATTAATTTTTATTAAATAGTATATGTGGTGAATTTGATGAAAATCGATGAAGATTTTTTTCCACATACAAACTTTGCTACTGCGGTGTACGCCTTAGGGGTTGAATTCCAGAAAATACTTTCTTATAGTCCATAAAATATAGCTTGATCTCTGTGACAGATATCAACGCAACCAACGAAGTAAGTTTGAATGAGTGACATGTTTACAATTTAATTTTGTATTAAATATATTTTCATTCTTTTCGTGCCAGTTTCATTGTAACTGAATTGCAATATATTATAAATATAAAAATAGTAAAATTCATGCCTAAAATGTACCTTGTAAGTACTGAAACACCTAGTAAACATTTTATACATAAATGACGCTTACGCACGTACAAGGTCATACTGGACTGAAAATAAAAAAGAGATTGGACAGTCGATATACGTAAATCGATAACCGATCTTTATTAAATTATTAGCAACCTGCCCTCGCTTCGCTTCGGTTTCAGTCGCCTTACCCCTATGGTTGCCGTTCCCTTTGGAATGCCAGGATAAAACATAGCCTATGTTAGTCTTTGATGTTATAGCTTTCCATTGGTGAAAGAATTTTTTAAATCGGTGCGATGGATTAAGCGTGAAAGGGTAACAAACAAAACAAACTTACATTCGTATTTATAATATTAGTAAGGATTCATAAAAGAAACAAACCCAATACAGTACCTATAATATTTTTACAATTACAACAGACAGACCTGTGCATTATAAAATACGTAAATTGAATTAATTAAACATTAAAAAACTACTTTTTGTCTCAGAGTAAATGATAATATTCTGTACGCATTATTATTGTCAATAAACTAGACATATTTATTTATAAAACAGTCGTAATTGATCGATTGATCTAACGACCGTCCCTATTTTGGCAAAAATTGATAAATGTTCTAGCAGGAACGCTCCAGTGATGACAATAATAGTGACCTAGACCTTTTGAATAATTAAAGCAGTCAAAAAACAGTTTTCTTTGAAATAAATCCAAAAAGATTTTCATTGATTTTATTTTGATTATAGGAGAAAATCACAATTATAAAAATAAAGAGGTTTATCGATTAAAAAACTACGGACTTTATCGTAAGCGTGGCAGCACTGGGGTCAACTGTCACAGAGATCATCCTATATTTTATGGACTATAGTTGGTCCCTACGTCACAAAATAAAATTATGTTTCAAATTGCATGTTGCCAGCTTTAGTAATTTTAGCTCGGCGTTGAGGAGTCAAACAACCAAATTCTTTATAGGTACCTATTTACACCCTTAGAGGCTGAAAATTAAAAAAATGCAGAAACCCGTGTTTATTTATTTTTATTAAAGAGTGTTTGTGGAGAATTTCATGAAAATCAATGAATTTTTTTTTTGGCTATGCTGCGGTTTCCACCCTTAGGGGTTGAATTTCAAAAAACCCTTTCTTAGTGGGTTTCTACGTCACCCAAAGAAACTAATGTCAAAATTTCATGTTTCTGGCTTCAGTAGTTTCGGCTCTGTGATAAGTCAGTAAACTAACATCTTTCTAGCTATTTTACACCCTTAGAGGATGAAAATGGACAAACGCTGAAACACGTGTTTATTTATTTTTATTAAAGAGTATTTGTGCTTAATTTGAAGACAGTAGATAAGAGATAAAGATTTTTTTTTCTTTCCATACAAACTTTACCGTTGCGTTTCACCCCCTTACGGGTGGAATTTCAAAAAATCTTTTCGTAGTGGGTGCCTACGTTACGAAATAAAACTACGGTCCAAATTTCATTTTTCTAGCTTCAGTAGCTTCGGCTCACCCTGTTCCTTTACATGTATATTATTGTTAACGCCCCCGCAACACCCCTTGCAGGTGGAATTTCGTAAAATCCGTTCTTAGCTGACCTCTACTCGACGAAAGGAATATTTCTGCCAAATTTCAAGTCTGTACGCCTTATGGTTCCAGAGATATGGTAATGAGTCAATATATCGCTCGCAAAACCCGCCTCTCCTATGTATATATAGATTAACAATAATGCTATCATATAACGCCAATTGACGTACAACAGATAACTAATGAAAAAAATGTACAAATGAAAAAAATGTACAAATGAAAAAAAGTGAAAATTATAAATTGCGAAATTTTGAGTAACTTTTTGAGTAAGTGCTAATTAAATGGCACTCATAACTTGCCTCCAGATGCATACTGTATCCAAACTGCACAGCAAAACGTCTTATTTAGACGCGAAACAAGTGTTGAAATAATATTTAAGATTCTGCAGTAATGTGCAAAGTTATTTTCTGGAGGCTACTCAAAATTACTTGGGGTGTTGCAGGCAACGTGCTCTATGTGAAACAAGCATGAGATATTCTACGTACACCAATGTCCTGATCTCACAGAGGTCAGTCTTGGGTGAGGTGGTTACGACTGAGTTTGACGACGACGTATTCCCCAATTTTATTTGTTACACTGCTCGTCGTAGTATTCATCACCGCTGAGGTGTTAAATCGCGACAAAGTGGTCGACTTTTCTTAGGAAGAGTCCTATTCTCTTTTTTTTAAATAGTAAAGAATTTTAACCATGTATCATCTTATTCACATGCATTATTCTTTCAGGAGGAAATTGCAATTATTGAAAATAGTGATGAGGAATTAGAACATCGGACTAGAAATCACCCTATAGACGAAAGTCACAGGATCACACTCCGTTACGATACAGAAAAACATATTAATCCCAGAACAGGTGAAGTTATCGATGGAGTTAAACATCAGCAAGAAAAAAATCCACTTTCTTACGATGTACAAAATATTGAACCTGTTGCACCCGGGAATGTAGTAAGAAGATACGGAGTAAAAGAAGGAAGTTCTTCTCGTAGCTCTACCAAGGATAGTGCATATGGATCAATTGAAACCAAAGTAAATACACCGGTAAGATCAAATCACAAAGTGGATCACACATCGATTACATCAGTAGACAGTGTCCCTAATAATTCACCTAGTAGATCATTAAGTGCAACATCTCTAAATCAAAATAAGCCATCTATAACGTCACATGCGCAAAGATTTCAAAGAAGTGAAGAAGTTTATTCGAAAGAACTGGAGAGTTTGAAAGGAAGTACATCAACTCTACATTCATTAGCTAATTCATCCAGATCAAATAGTGTTCAAGTCACACGAAATAATTCCATCGATAGTTCTTCAGCCGCAAGCATGCAGACACCACTCAAACCTGAAAACCAAACTTCTTCGAAGCAGAATAATCCAGTCGTTACACAGAATGGTTTTAGTCCTGGTTCTAAAAAAGTTCAGCCTATAAAACAAGGATACGTTTCAATGAAAAGTACACCTTATGATAAAGTAAACGTTCGAAATGATAAAGGCTCTATATCAGAAAATCAGACATACAAGAATCAGTTACCTGATAGTCCATACACATCAATGGTGAACATAGTACAAGGTCAAATGAAAATAAATCCTCATAAAGAAAGTAATCGAAACGTTATCAATGTATCAGTATCACCAGTTAGTCATAAAAATAAAATGCAAGTGCTCAAATAATCAAGTATACAAGACATTTTGATTTATTTACATTGTTACATACATACTTTTTAATTTAGTACACTTTGGTGCATGTTGTGTTTGTGATGCATACAGTGTTACTACGTTTGCTAGGATTATTACTGGTCCTGGATATATATTATCATTATGTAATAGTGATTTATTTGCTCTATTTCCAAGCCAAGACCAATACGAACAGTTCTAACCTAATATACAATTACGAGCGACATGAGATAATTTGCGATGCGCGCGGTTTGTTACATTTTAAACTTGTTATTAAAATAATTTTTATAGCACAACAATGATCTATCAATTAATTTTACGGATTACACGAATAAAAGCGACGTAGAGTCGCTATTGATTCCAGTGGTCATTCTAACTGCATTTGAATTGCTATTAAGAAACTAAACAGCTGGAGGGTGTAATTCGGGCATGGAGTAGGACCTCATGCTATGTTGGAATTATAACTGAGTCGACAGTGACACCGGTCTGACAATCTCATAGTTTGAATATACAGACTGAGTGCTTCTCAAGAAAATGTTCATACTTTCTAATAAAACGTAAAAATATAGGTAATAAAAAGCTATTGTTATAATACTTAATACCTACAAAGTTTCTTCAATAAAATGAATTCAGATAAGATTCAAAGCAAGTTATATGTGTTGATTTTACCTTTTTTTATTATCTTGATATCGTCCTTTACTTAGTAAAATATATGGCTAATCTATACCAATAAATAAAATTGGAGTGTCTGTTTGTAATGTCAAAATAATAGGCTTTTTTTATGCTCACACGGTTATTTGCACGACACCTATGCCTAAAATAGCAATTAAAAAATTTTTGTCTGTCTGTCTGTTTGTTCCGGGTAATCTTCAAAACGGCTGGACCGATTTCAAAAATTCTTTCACCAATGGAAAGCTATAATATCAGGGCGTAAACTAGGCTATATTTTATCCTGGTATTCCCACGGGAACGGGAACTACGCGGGTAAAACGACTATAACCTATAACCGAAACGAAGCGAGGGCGGGTTGCTAGTAAGTAATATAACTCGATCTCCGAGTATGTTTTCGTATTGTCAAACCCACTTTCCCTATCAATATTTCAAATACTTAATGTATTTTGTATCATAGTTATTATTTTTATGTGACCTAATTAATACTGTTTTTTTTTTCTTTTTATCGGGTTGTGTACCTACCAACTATAATGTAATAATCAGAATCGGCATCTTTTTCGAGATGGCCATTATTACGACGACTACAGGAACTCAGCTGCAAAAAGAGAATCTTCATCTTCGGCTTGCACTGAAATGATCGAAGGTTCTTATGCAACGACATAAAAATAGATACGTAATAAATAAATTATGATTTAATATTTTATGCCTAAAATCGAGTTTATTTGTACATATAATGTAAATGACACCACAATTGTAATTTATCTAGATATAAGCCTTAGTATGTAAAATTTATATAGGTAATTTAAATTAATTTAAAATTAAGAATACAATGTCACCCCGCATTATTTTTCAGTACAAGTCGTAAAAGGTGCATTCTCGTAGACAACTCACGACACTGCGATCGCTAAGCCGCGTACTAAGCGTGACGATTAAAACTTAGCCTCCATTGTGGGGAGGCCTACGCCTATCAGTGGACGTAGAAGCTGCTAGAACTAAAAAACTTTAAACAATTTTGCCATTTTCATTAGGATTTTTGTATATTCTAAAACAAAACTTCTAGCTAGAACATTGTGGCACACTCCATTTTAAGATTCTATTTTACCATTCTTCATCATCAAGAATAAACTTTATTATTATCTCAAGGGAGGGTTTTAACGCTACGATCATGGTGAATGCCTATTCATACAGACTAGCCTGTAGTAGGCATGCTAGACTTCAATTAAAATATAGTACTCATGCAGGTGCAGGTGTTCCGGGTGGTGACGGAGTAAGAATACAATTCACCACCCCTTATCTTACCCGTGGATGTCGTAAAAGACAACTAAGGGATATAATATGCACATAACATCTGTGCAAGAGAAGGAAAACTCGAAATAAAACCCTATATCAACATGTCTGACCAGCATGGTATAATAGGTCAGATTCCCTCCCATTGAGGACGCCCGAGCCCAACAGAGGGACGTATGTGGGCTGCGATGATGGCGATTACTCATGCAGGTTACCTCGCAATGTTTATTTCAAGGGCTATATGTATATGCTGTCACTGTGACTAAGTGCTTGAATCTAGACAAATATTTTCTAAAAAGCTTACGTAATGTTTATTTTGAAATTTTAAAAGTTAATTTATTAATAACAAGTCTGCAAACATCAGATACCCAGTATATAAATTTGATTTACGTCATGATTGTGGAATTATAAATTTTATAAAAACATGAAAGGTCCTGAAAAGGCATTGACAGAATGTGTTTAAAACTAAGTGAACGGGCTATTTATAATAAGAACTCAAAGGCGTTTAGTTCTTCTTTATAGGTTTAATTAAAAGTTATCATAAAAGATAAATGTGGCCAGAGCGTAATTAATTCATCTCTCTAGCCTTTTTAATACTATATTTCCAATTTGTATAATAAAATATATTCATTATTTTTAATAGCGTGTTTTATTGAGTACCTTCAAACACAGTTTAAATTAAAACTCATTATTGAATTCACAGTAAGGGTAACAACACCAAATAATGAGTGAATATTGGTGTAGGGCCCATGGCCAGAATGGAAATGGTAGTGGTCCTAATTACAGATTTTCTATGGGAGTGTAAAAACTGGAGGATCTGTAGGATAATGGGCAACAGAACTCCCGTGTTATTATATACATATATATACATTATACCAACTTATATAAAACAACTTTGATATATATATTTTTTTTTTGGTCTAATCCCCCCACACATTCCCACCACTGTAACTCCTGTAAGTCAGGATCCACAATGGTCTCCGTATAAGACACTGAGATTTGACCCTCAGGAAGTCCCGGGAATCGCTTTTAATTGTCTTGGGACCCGCAACAAATTTAATTAGAAAAGAAAACAGGAGGAGTTGGAAAGATTCCACTTCCCTCCTATGCAAAGCGGGAGACATGAAGCAAAGTTGGCTGATAAGCCAGTAAATAAGAGTTTGTACAACTACGTGAAACGTAACGGTACAGCACCACGGGTTGGACAAAGCATAATGGACCTATTTGTGAGCTTTAGGTTTGATTACAGTAATAGGTATGGCAAAAGCGCCTAAACGCACGGAAATTTTCTCGAGTTGCTACAAGATCCGAATAGTATACTACCCCAGACGTGACATGCATATTATCTAACATGACGTTCCGCTCGTTGCGCCAGAGAATGCACTCCCAAAGGATGTGATGAGCTGTTTGTTCAAAATTGGAGCTTGAGGTCGAACATTGACAAAATGGTGAATCTACTAGTGTAAAATAGAATAATTTACATCTAAAATTCCCATGGCCTGTGAGGAATTGGGCTACATAGTGGTCAATTTCTAGCCAAGTTCTCTCCAAACGTTCACGAACAGATGGAAAGAATAAATATAGATGACGACCTTTTGTTGACGAATTCCATCTTGCCTGCCATTCGGTCAGGAGCTTATCGTTAACGACGGATTGCGGCGCAAAAAGTCTAGTAATTTTATTACGATCGCGTGGTAAAAGAAAATTGTTAGTCATGTTTTCCCTAGTGGAATAATACATGGACGCACGTTTTTGTATCTCTAAGTCGACCGGAAGTACACCTGCAAGTACTGGTAAGGCTTCGGTGCTAACTGTTCGGTATGCCTTACACAGAAATATTAGCGCTAATCGTTGACTCTGTAGTAACTTACGCCGAGCCGCGCCTATGGTAGTACGATCAGCCCAGACCAGTGCACCATAACAGATACAGCCCAGATATGTGGCTGTATATATAATTTTAAGTGTGCTAAAACGAAGGCCCCAGGTGGAAGTTGAAATTCTGGTAAGCGCATAGAAATTTCGTTTGGCTTTTTCACCTACAGTTTTAATATGTTCAGTGAACGAAAAAAATTTTCTCTAAACTTTGATATATATTAACTTTGTTCGCCAAGCACTCTAGCAAGCGTGGCGATTTTGGCAATGTTTCCTTGTCAAATCCATACATCGTTTGATTCAATCCAAAAATCTACCACCGGATCGAAATGCAGCTAAAAAGTTGAAAAGATCCGCCAAAAATTCAGCAGACTGACATTTTTTAAATAAATGAAATTTGTATATATGCTATAGTATGTGTACAACATATAGTATTAGCTCCAGTCAGCTCATCGAAATAGGACATATTTTTTTAAAATCTAATACAAATAAAAATGGGAGCCGTCGCTCATTACCAACAACTTGCTTTGCTATACAAACTTGTGAGCGTAGAAGTACCGTACTACAAGTATGTCCCAGAACCGGTTCTCGAAAATGGTCATGCCACATTGTTCTGGGATCGATCTATCATCACTCATAGGACAGTTAAGGCTAACAAGCCTGATATCGTGGTGATAGATCGGCTAAAGCGCCGTGCAATTATTGTCGATGTCACTATATCCCTCATGACGGGAATCTCGTGAAGGTTAAGAAATATAAACAGATGAATTGTTAAGACTTAGTTCACGAGATTGTCAACATGTGGGATGTGGACACGACAATCACAGTACCAATAGTCGTTTCGATCAACGGTCTAATAGCCAAGAATCATGACCAACACCTTAAGAGGCTAACGTTAGGTAATTGGATTGGAGGTCTGATACAGAAGACAGTTTATTGGACACGGCTCGCATCGTGAGGAAGTTCTCTCTTTGGAGCTTTTCATATTTTTAACTATTTCCCCTGGTGTCAAAACCATAACGAAGAAAATTCCAGCATAATCCACCACAAACTCAAATCGCTGGCCAACT
Organism: Lymantria dispar; assembly: GCA_032191425.1. NCBI lineage: Eukaryota > Metazoa > Arthropoda > Insecta > Lepidoptera > Erebidae > Lymantria > Lymantria dispar. The sequence continues at coordinate 17,048,746 of CM063457.1, read as the reverse complement.
TACGGTCATGATCACATGATCACTGCCGAAAAGTCTGCTGCGACCGTAGAAACCGCCGAACCATCACTGTGTGATTACTTCGATTTTATGCCGCAAGCGGCGCCACCATCGCTGAGCTGCCGCGTGCCACTGAAGTATACGGAAATAGTCGACCAATGTGGATAAGCGCCCTCTTGCTCACAGATGTCTCTGTCACCCTAGCCAGAGGCAAACTCCAAAGACAAACCAGTTCGACACAGCTTCCAACGTTTTTATTGTAACAATTGTATTGTAAACATAAAGGTGTTGATGCATAAATGAGTTCTCTATGTAATATATGTACCATGCATATATGTATATGCACCATTAATGCATAGTGCTCAGTACTCTCCCGATGATATTAGTCCTGCATATCAACGACATGCTCTCAATAAAGAATATGCGTAGCTATGCAGATGACAGCACGAGTGACAAACAATACACTAAGCTTCAGAATGTTCCTCGAAGTATGTTACAAGAAGTATGGGCTTAACTTGTTTCTCAAGTGGAGCTTTCTCTGGAGCAGGCCTCGGAATAGGATGAATGGAACTTACAAGGAGACCCTCAGACGTGTGGGTCGGGGATTTCCATGATTTTTGGTGGGGTGGTAGAGGGGGCCCGAGGGTATCACTACCACCAGATATTAGGGTCAATTGAACCCTCGTTAAAAAGATTTTAAGCGTCAAAGTTGGATGTAATTTACTCATAGGTACTAGAGAAATTAGCATTCGAATTGCAAGCTAGTAATAGCCTCGTGATAACGTCGCTCGCCTGCGGAATCTATGGTCTCGGGTTCGAGACCCGACAATTTGTTTTTTTTTTTTAATTATCACAATATTGTGTAAAATTAGTTTTTTTTTTTCATAATTTTACGCAGAATTCTATTTTCCTTTTTTCACTATCTCGTTTTCCGCTCTTTCTCGGAGGGGACTCGCGCAGCGATAAAATGTAGCCGGTGCAGACAATGTCTGTGTTTTGTATACTTTTACGAGGAATTCCATCCAAAAATTTGTAAGGATGATAAGAATGTATTAAAAATGTACATTTATACCATAAATATACCTAAATATTGATTTTATGACAAAAAAAAAACAAATTTTACACAATATTGTGATAATTTAAAAAAAATAAGTCGTCGGGTCTCGCAGGCGAGTGCATTACCACGAGGCTACTATTAACTTGAGATTCAAGTGCGAATTTTTCTAGTACATAAATTACCCATCCAACTTTGACCCTTAATATCTTTTTAATGAGGGCCCAGTTGACCCTAATATCTGGTAGTTGTGATACCCTCGAGTCCTTCTACCATCCCAAATAAAAATCATGGAAATCCCCGACCCACACGTCTGAGGGTCTCCTTGTTAGTTCAATTCAATCCCATAAAGATGCAAGTTTTCCCGTTCACTGCAAAGAAGGAGCCGTTTATTATGGCCCCTCAACTCCAAGGAAGTCAACAATTTTCTATCGAACAAACAAAAGTTTTGGAAGCCACTTAGAGGACAAAGACAAATTGGCAAACAAAAAACTAGACGTTCTAAACAGAGCCAGGTGGTATTTTAAGCCGAGACAACGTTTTATACTGTACAAAAAACAAATTCGTTCTCAAGTGGAGTACATACAACTCACATCTTTCGGTGGGCGTACCTAAATATCAGATAGACCATTTCATTCTCTGCAAAGATGTGCTGTATAAACAAAAAAGAAAATAGAGAATTTAAATCCTGCACAATATATTTGTAACAAACTTGGCTGTATGGACTTTGTCCCTTTACCTGTCTGAGGAGACAAGCAGAACCAAATATATAAATAAAATATAAATTAATCTGTGATGGAAATCAATTAGTCTGTGAAGTTATTAAGATAATTTTCCGATAAAGAATTACCGCGCGTTTATTATTTAAGTTTTTTTGGGATGTAAATTCATAAATCGGCAATATATGATTTAGCAGCATAAAATTATGATCCTAATTCATTAATATTTTACTATCTTCAAATATCATAATAATGTAAGATAACCTCACTTAAAAGATTTTTCGGTTACAAATAAAAATTGAATATCAAAATATTATAATGCAGAAGTTACAAGATAGTGTGTTTTCCATTGTAAAAACGACAAATTTATCCCCTTCGGTATTTAGTTTTCTGCAACCTACCGAAGAATTCACAGGTACGGATTAAGGACAACTCTTTACTACGATTTAAAGTTGCCGTGATGTAAATATTTATTCTGTTATTATTACAGACAAGACACCTCTCGGCGGTATCTTGACTGACACAAAACATGGTTGGCTTGCTCTTGGACCCAAATTTTGTGTAGTTGATCTCAGAACTGGCTTGAAGGTAGCAGCCCGAACTTTTGGAACTCCTGTAAGGTAATGACATCATCATCCTAAACTTTTAAAATACTATCTAGATTTAAATTTTAAAATTAAACTATTTCTACTGTTACTTTTTAGACATTAATATATGATGAAAATTAAGAAACTAAACTTTTCAGAGATATTTTAGTTTGTTTTTATATACAGAGACACTGTTATATTTAAAAGTATTTTATTAAGACCTCCTCTGAGACTGACAACTGCCATTATAGTTTGTTAGATAACTATAAAATTTAAGTACAAATTATGTCATATGATCATACGTGCAGCCCTGATTGCTTGTGCTGTGTCTGTTACACTTTTTCATCTACGGATTTCTAATTCTATCTCGCAAAGAAATTCCGAGCATAGCCTACATAGCACACTGAGCGACTTTGAGCTTGGTTATTAGGCTTTCATTTAAGGACCATGTTTCCATGCCGTAAGTCATCCCTGGTAACACACACTGGTCATAACCTATCATTTCATTTCAAATAAATATATCTTCTTATTTTTACTGACCTATAAAAGTTAATGGTCACATAAACTATGATATCTATTTGTATCTGATATTTATATGTTTTTAATTATTTTAGTAATTTCAACACCTCGATTACCAGTGTGGTAGAGCTGCCTCAGCCATTAACTGCTAACTCCATTCAACTCATCATTAGCTTACAAAATGATGACACTGGAGTACTCTGTGTATTTCATATCAACGGTTCACAGTTATTACATTGCATTCAAACAGAAGTTGTTGTTACTGAGCTGGCAGTCTGTGATAGAATCCCGGATGGACCATTTACATGTTTTGATGGTGTTGTAATGGCTGGAACAAAAACTGGAGAGATATTTGCTTTTGATCTCAATAGAGCAGGTTTAATTCAAGGTAAATAGTTCTTATTAAATTATTATATGATAGAATAAAACTTTGGTCTAAATCTATAACATATTTTTTGTATTCTTTTCTATTTCTTAATAGTATTAATGAATTCTTAATTAAGCAATAATTTTATCCTATGCTTAAATACAAGCTACCTAGCTAGATAGTTTGCTTGAAATGGATATCATAAGCTTGTATTACACACATAACTCTAGACATGTTTCAAATAAATGAACTGGTGTTGGACTACTGTTTTATCATGATAGTATGACAACTCCAATGCAATCTTCCCATTAACGTTATTATTGTTTTTTTCATACACAAACACATGGGTTTGTATGTCCTATAGTACAGTTGTTCTCATAGTACACAGTAAATCAATTAATTATAAATTTCAAGCTACCATTAAAGTATTTATAAACTATATTTCCCATTATCTATACTAATAAATAAAATTGGAGTGTCTGTTTTTAATGTCAAAATAATAGGCTTTTTTCATGCTCACATGGTTATTTGTACTATACATATGCCTAAAAATCACTTTATATTTTTTTTGTCTGTCTGTTTGTTCTGGGTAATCTTCAAAACAGCTGGACCGATTTAAAAAATTCTTTCACCAATGGAAAGCTATAATATCAGGGAGTAAACTAGGCTATATTTTATCCCGTTATTCCCACGGGAACGGGGACTACGGCGATAAGGCGACAGAAACCGAAGCGAGGGCGGGTTACTAGTATGATATATAATTTCCATATGATGACGGAGTAAGAATACAATTCACCATTCCCTATCTTGCCTGGGGATGTCGTAAAAGACTACTAAGGGATACATTTATGCATATAATGTCTATGCAAAAGAAGGGAAACTCAAAACAGAACCCTATTTCAACCTGTTTGACCACTAGTAAGGTCAATCTCCCTCCTATTGTGGAAGAGGCTTAAGGCAACAGCGGGACGTATTTGAGCTAAAATGATGATATTAATGTTTTTTTTCAGCCCTAAAAGATATATCCCAAGGTTATGAACACTTAATCAAAAATGAAGCCAATCCTGCCAATTTAAGCTTTTTACAATATAAAGCATTACACAGAATAGAAAGTCAAAGAGAACTAGCTTTGGAAAATGACAATCATATAGCTCTCCTACTGAATGAAAACTCTATACTTGATGGACAGTATATATTCAGAAATCCAGATGGAACTGTACGAATGAAAGCTAAAAGAGATTATGTTAGAGTTACAGTTTTGCAATACATTCCACAATTGGGCAGTTTAGTTGTCGGCTATAATTTTGGTGCATTTCAAATTTGGAACCTCATGACTGCTGAATTGGAATTTACTTCACAAGTTAATGTTGAGTGCTTACCAGTCACTCATTTTGGATTTCAGGTATCTAATTATTTTTCTATGTGGTGGTAGAATGAATACAATTCACCGATGTGAGTGTCATAAAAGATGACTGAGGGATATAATATGCAGAAAAAATGTGTGCAAGAGCAGGCAAATCTATACTAACATTATAAAGAGGAAAGATTCGTGTTTGTTTATATTGAATAGACTCCGAAACTACTGGACCGTTTTCAAAAATTCTTTCACCAGTGGAAAGCTATAATATCAGGGAGTAACATAGTCTATATTTTATCCGGGTATTCCCACCGGATTGGGGACTGCACGAGTGAGGGTGGGTTGCTAGTTGGAATTAAAATGCAATACCAACCTGTCTAACCAGCTTGGTATAGTAGGTAGTGGAATTTCGGGCCACACTTTGCCCAGCTCGTCCCGAGGCTCGTCAAGTCGGCCGCGGCACTGGGAAGGCTTCTGCCGAACACTGGCGGTCCGGGATCGTCGTGCCGGCGTCTGTACATCGGCATCCTGCGGTCTATGGATGGCATTGTATGGTGCCCCTATCTGGTCGGAGTCCCTCACCGCCCGCAACAGAGCCCTTCTACGACGACCGCAGAGGGTCATCGCGGTGAGGGCTATTAGGGGCTACCGTACTGTGTCCTGGACTGCGGCAACTCTGCTGGCGGGCGACCCGCCTTGGGCACTGGTGGCGGCAGCGTTGGCAGAAATATACCGGTTCCGCGCCACAGCGCGAGTCAACGGCGAGCAAGTCTCCACAAGGGGATTGGGCAGAGTTCAGGAAGTGGCCCGAAGGGAAGTCATCCGGCGGTGGAGAGAGGATTTAGAGTCCCCCGTAGCAGGGCGGGGGACTGTGGAGGCGGTTGCGCCGTATCTCCACCGCTGGCTCAGGAGAAGGTACGGCAGCCTTACATTTAGGATGGTGCAGGTGCTTACCGGAAATGGGGTCTTCGGTAAGTACCTGCACAAAATTGGAAGAGAAGAAGCCCCAGGATGCCATGAGTGTGGCGCGCTAATGGACGATGCGCGCCACACACTAGAAGTATGCCCCGCCTGGGGGCCTCAGCGCCACGTCCTGTCAACGGACATGGGAACAGCGGACCTGTCGTTGTCGACCATCATCTCCAAGATGCTCGGCAGCGACAGCTGTTGGTCGTCGATGGCCTCCATGACAAGGAAGGAGGCCGCGGAGCGGGCACCTGAGGCACTTGCGTCCCCAAACTCGCTCCGCCGACGGCGACCAGGGAGGAGGAGACGCTGTTATGCGCTCCTCCATCCACCACCCTGAATGATGACAGGACATGGCCAGACAGCCAAGCGTGTCTGGGATAGAATGTCATCAGACGATCTCTCCGGCACCTCGTAAAAGCGCGGAAGCGGCCGCTGTGGTTTTAGTGTGTATTTCGGTCACTTCTGTGGCCGGCGAGTCACACACACACTCTCCCGTCTGTTTCAACTGACGGGGGATAGTGCGTAAATGCATTTCCACAGCGTGAAAAAAAAAAAAAGCTTGGTATAGTAGGTCGATTTTGCTCAAATTGTGGAGGAAGCTCGAGCCCAGCATTGGGACGTATATGAGCGGAGATGATGAAGGTGAATTATTACTTCCTCTTGGAGAAGTCTATGTGGGCATCAATAGTGGATGAATAATTTATGTGGATACTGTAGCTAGCTGTATATACAGGTGTATCAGGTTATGGGGCAACTGGTCAAAAGGGAGCTAGGCAATGGTGGTAGAAACCCATGAAAAATTTTTAACGAAAACATTATTTCGTTAAGGAATTAGAGACATGTAAACATGTAAAGTTTTAAATTTTGTCATCGCTTTTTCGCGTAAATCTGATTGAAATGTATAAAGTCAATGATACTTAATACGCAACATATTCATACTTTATTAAATGTTTGTTCGCATAAGCAAAACAAACTTCGCTTTAAAACAGCTGATCGATTTATGACCGTTGACGGCTCGCTTTGTAAGGTGGCTGAAACGAGCTGACAAAACTGGCTGATTATATATTTCCCTTTACATAATTAATACTTTTCACATATAATGATTAGTGATTTATTTACATATTTTTAATAACACAGGAGCCATGTGATGATCCCAGGGCATTTTGCTATCTATGGGTAGTATTCTCAATCACAGATAGATTTGAAGAAGAAGAGTTTCCACTCGGAGTCATGTATTCATTAACATACCAAGGCAAAAGGATGCTTTCAGATACTAAGTGTCTTTATCAGGTAAGATTTGATCAACTCTGAAATTATATGATGTAATATTTCGTGTAGTGTGGTATAATAGGTCTATTGTCCTTCTATGGCAAAGGAGGCCTGAGCCCAACAGTAGGACATATTATGAGCTGATATGATGATGATAAATATTAATTATATATAAGGTTGTATATCATATTATACATGAGTTTAATTCAAGGTTGCAAATAAGTGGTTTTTGTTTGCTTGTTGTGTTGGATGAATGTCATTAGAGTTTGCTAGTGCTGCAGACCACGCGCCTAGCCAAAAAATTATCAATAGGTCATAATAACCATAATCGAAATTAATATGGCAATTATTATAATACTAGCTAACTCAACAGATGTTGTTCTGTTCAAATAAAATGAAATCAACAACAGCGCCACCTACCGGGTCCAATTGTGAATTTAAACCATTCTCAAATCCCCTTGAACACACAAAAAATGTCATCAACATCGGTCCAGCTGTTTAGGAGTTCAGTGATATACACACATACACCAGAAATATATATATATATATATATATATAAAGATAAAGGCATGACGGAAAAAAGCTTAATCAATCCTACATTAATGAAGAAAAATATTTATTTAAATATTTTAACTTATTTAACTTTATTTCTGCTTATGTACGTTATTGTTGGATGTAGCTGTTGTATGGACGGCGAAAGGCCGAAAAGTATGAATATTTTTTAATTTCAATAATGTGTCGTTTTTCCAGGAATTCTCTTCAGCAACAGTAAGGTTTCAATTGGAGTTGGGTACAGTAGATGACGCGGCAACTCTTATTGGAGGAAAGTGTGTATCTTGTCACACATATTCTGTTAATTCTACACTAGCAGCTGAAGGAGAAGAGAGTAAGTTGCATATTTGCTATGAAAAAAAAAACGTTTAAACAAAATCATAATGATAGTATATAAATATTGTGTGACAGTATAAAAGATCAGAAGTGAATTAATTAAAAAAATAAATTAAATCCAAGAAACTAATACCAAAAAGCTAAGTCTCAATCGATCTATGTGACAATAAAAATTAAATTTGCAATGTCATCTTTACTAATATTATAAATGTGAAAGTAAGTTTGTTTGTTACGCTTTCAAGCTTAAAACACCGAAAAATTTTTCACTAATGGAAAGCTATAATATCAGGGAGTAACATAGGCTTTATTTTAGGCCGGTATTCCCACGGGTACTACGCGGGTAAGGCGACTGAAATCGAAGCAAAATGAGGGCGGGTTTCTAGTTTCAGAATAACTAAATAAAGGAATATATCCATATTATGTTAGCCAGTTTTTAGATTTTCAATCAAACATCGAATTAACGGACACAAATTACACCCAAACCTGCATCTGCCTTTATACAAAAATGATTGTTTTGAAACAATATTTTGTATATATTTTTTTTTTATTGCCAACGGTGGCAAACGAGCAAGCAGCACACCTGATGGTAAGTGAAACTGCTGCACATGGACCTTTGCAATACCAGGTCCACAGCAAGGCCGCTGCCTACCGTGAAGGAAATACTCTTCTTAAACCTCGTTTAAAGAAGGACATGTCATAGCGCTCGGGAAACACAGCAGCAGGTAGTTCATTCCAGAGCTTGCATGTACGTGGGAGAAATTATCGCTGGAAACGTACAGTTGAAGACCATAACGTTTCCAGGTGAAATGGATGAACCCTGCTACGATGTCAAGTGGTACGTTGGTAGAATGGTGACGGTGGTACCAAGTCAAAGAGTTCCTCGGAGCACTCCCCGTGAAAGAGTCGGTAGAGTACACAGAATGACCCAAAGTCTCTCCGCTGCTCCAGCGACTCCAATCTGTCTGTAAGATTGGGATCCCCGACGATTCGAACAGCCCGTCTTTGCAGGGAGTCAAGTGGGTCTAGCTGATATTTGGGCGCACCTGCCCAGAGATGTGAGCAGTACTCCACATGAGGACGAACTTGTGCTTTGTATAGCGCAAGACGCTGTCTCGGTGTGAAGTACCGCCTGGCTCTGTTCAGGACGCCCAACTTTTTGCTTGCCAATTTGGCTTTGTCCTCCAAATGACTCCCAAACTGGACTTTGCTCGATATTTTGACGCCGAGAATCCCAATACTCTCAGAAATTGGGAGAGTTACTCCTTGAAACTGTGGCGTCATGACAAACGGATCCTTCTTTGCAGTGAACGCGCAAACTTGTGTCTTTGTGGGGTTGAACTGGACTAGGTTCCGTTCACCCCATTCCGAGGCCCGCCCCAGAGAGCGCTCGACTTCAGACACAAGTTGAACCCTTCTTTCCTGAGTACTCCGAGGGATAATCCGTTGCTCAGTGTACCGCTCATCACCCGTACTGTCATCCGCATAGCAACGCATACTCTCGATAGAGAGCATGTCATTGATATGCAGGATAAACAACGTCGGGGAGAACACCGAGCCTTGTGGTACACCAGCATTAATGGTCATGGTATCGGAGTAGGTGCCATCTACGACGACTTTTATACTCCGACCATCCAAAAAGCTGGTGATCCAATTACAGAGTCCCTCGGGAATTCCGTAAGATGGTAGCTTCGATAGAAGTGCCCTGTGCCAGACCCTATCAAACGCCTTTGCGATATCTAGGCTGAACGCCAGCGCCTCACCCTTGCCCTCCAAGGCCTCTGCCTAACGGTGTGTGAGGTACACAAGAAGATCACCAGCCGACCGACAATGACGAAAGCCGTATTGGCGATCACTGATAAGCTGGCGATCCTCAAGGTACTGCAGAAGCTGGCGATTTATAACCTTCTCCATTATCTTGGAGAGCAAGGATGTTATCGCAATTGGCTTGTAATTCGATGGGTCAGACCAGCCCCCTTTTTAGGGATCGGGTGGACATGGGCTACCTTCCATGAAGACGGAACCCTATTAGTAGCGTAGGAAAGTCGGTATAGACGCGTGAGGATGGGAGTCAATTCAGGGGCGCACGTCTTTAGTACCACTGCAGGGATGCCATCCGGCCCACTCGACTTATGGACGTCTAAAAGCCGCAGCTCCCGCCTAACCGCTCGCTGCGTGATGCGGATTTCGGGCAGTGAGCTTTCACACCGTGGGATGGTAGGTGGTGTGGCAGCTCCGGCATCCAAAGTCGAGTTACAGGCAAAGAATTGACCTAGAAGATCGGCCTTCTCTTTTGCGCTGTGGGCCAGACTACCATCATGTTTCTGCAGTGGTGGGAGATTGGGCTGGCAGAAGTTACCTTGGACAGCCTTGGCGAGCGACCAGAATGCACGACTCCCAGCGGGATAGCTTTGCAATCGCTCGCCAATTCTGGCAACATGTTCCGCCTTGGCTCTGGCAATAGCTTTCTTACTAGATCTGGAAGCGGCGTTAAATTTCCGCTTCACCTCTTTGGCGTTCGGGTCCTGGCATTTTTGGGCCCTATTCCAGGCCTGATATGCGGACTGTTTCTGGCATGCAGCCGTCCTGCAGGTTTTGTTAAACCAGGGTCGGCGCGGCCACTGACGGGTATTTTGGTGTTGGGGATGAATAATTCCATCCCCGTAATAACCGTTTCGGTAACGCAGTCCGCACAGACGCCAGGGTCCCCAGAGGCGAAGCAAAGCCGCTTCCATGGGTAGGATGCGTAAAACTCGCGCAGTCCATCCCAATCTGCTGACTTATATTGCCAGACTCTGCGAGTCCCAGTCGCCTTAGAACGACTAGGCCTTACAACAGGGGCACTGCTACGAACCAAGCAGTGGTCAGAAGACCCAAGAGGGCCTTCAACCACTACCTGATATCCGTGCTGTTGTGTAGTCAGCAGAAGATCCAGTAAAGAAGATTCATGGCTCTCAATATCTGGGATACGGGTGGGCTGTGTCACCAGTTGTGAGAGACCATAGGCCGAGACCATATTGAAGAGATGTCGACCCTGGAGGTCAGTGGTTCGGGACCCCAGCCACTCTTTATGATGAGCGTTGAAGTCTTCAAGAACCACCACCTCCGCTGATGGACACTGCTCCAATATTTCGTCATTGGACGTTCTCAAATAATTGAATTGACCCCGGATCACTGCCATGGGACCTGTAGAGGCATGCGTAGATGTGGGTAAGGCCTCCATAGTCTACGCGTAGCCACAGGATTGACAAGTCACCATATTCGAGGGCCCGAAGGCGGCGACAGCAGATATCACCTCGGATGAATACGCACACCCCGGCTTTACGACGGAAGGTATGCTCCAACTCGTAGCCGGGGTAATTTAGGTACGAAATGTCATCCGGAGCACCTATCTGCGTCTCCGTTAAAAAGAGTAAGGCAGGCCGCGCCGTCTCGAGGTGATGGTGGACGGCGTCGAGATTGCTATGTAAACCCCTGATATTGCAAAAATCCACATCAAATGTGGATAAGGGGACCGCCGTAGAAAATCGTCTCTTTTTAACTTTCTTGGCCATGTTTTTTTAATTTAAGAAGAGGAGGAAGGGAGTGTTACTGTGTATAACGGAGTTCGGTGATACCAAAAAAAAAGGCGGGGCATAGTGCATGGTCGAGGAGTGAGTTTTGTGAGGAGCTGACACGAAGCACGGAAGGGCCCCCGATGCCCCCCCGTGCGTAGCCGCCGAGGTCCACTCCGGTTTCCCACACCGGCACGACGACTACCCAACGGGATTTTCGCCGGTTGGTGGGACAGCCTGCCAGGGAGGATGATCCTGGGTTCGGGTCCCCTGCTGACCGGCAGGTGGCCGGCGGTGACCATTCCCATCGGGTCTCCCTGTACACCATGCCAGCCCCTCACGCTCAATACCCCGACCAATACCTCACCACCGCAGGTTTCAGGCCTCACCAAAACCCGCCACACACAAATACACCCAGAAAGATGGGCTCCCGGCTCTCTCGCTCACCGAACGAAGTGCAGCAGCAAATTGCTACTACTCAAACGTCAATCTTCTGGGAGAGTGTGGTACTGCCCCGGACGGACCGGCCTGCGACTGCAGACAAAAGACTGTCTACAGTGTGGTCCTACCACCAATATCACACAAGGAATTGCTCAGTATCGAAATTAATGTCATGAGATACAATACGCTATTTATCTGCCGTAAGATAGCTAATTAATATTCTCTTTATTTTTAAGGTATGTTGAATATCTGTCAGATTGTATGGGAATGTTGGGGTGAGAATGCTAACAACTCTACACAATATGGTATGTTGCTATTTGACTTGGACCAGTGGTACAAGGACCAAATGCCAGGTAAGAGATCCATTTTATTAGTTCAACATAACAGCATAATAAGCAGCAAAATACGAAAAATTGATGAAATTTCTTACACAATTTACTGGACTTTCGGATGCACATATAGAAAGTAAGATGCGGCGAAATTCTAAAATAAATGTGTAACCCAATGCAGTCATACAAATACTCAACGATCATCATCTCAAAAATATACAACTAAATTACTTCAGTGTCTTTCGTTTCAATTGTATAGTTAATCATTCAAATTCACAGTGTAACAGTGTATTATGTAGCAAGCGCTCATTCAATGACTAGATAAGACAGAATTTAGCAAAGAATCCATCATTAAATTGGTCTTTTTCCGTGTGCTGACGGAGTAAGAATAGAATTTACCACTCCCTTGGCCATGGATGTCATAAAAGACGACTAAGGGACTATACGCATATAACATCTATCCAAGAGAAGAATAACTCTGAATAAAACTCTATACCAACCTGTCTGACCAGCATGATATAGTAAGGTCAATTTCCCTCCTATTGTGGAGGAGGCTCGAGCCCGTATATGAGCTGAAATGATGGATGATGATAAAATAGGTTTTTGTTCAAATTTCAATTTAGTCAGTTATTATCATTTTAAAAGACTAGAAAACTTGAATTAAAACCGTATTTATTTTGAATTATTTTCTCTTATTTTAAAATAACCATTATACTTCGATAACAATTTTTATAACGAATATATTGTTTTAATAGTTGCTATGACAATGGCATCTACTTGGAAAGGGTTTAATATTGTCCCATAGCTACCAATATTTATGTATGTACAATTCTACATCCATACTAATATTATAAATGCGAAAGTAAGGATGTTTGTTTGTTTGTAACGCTTTCACGCTTAAACCACCGAACCGATTTTAAAAATTCTTTCACCAATGGAAAGCTATAATATCAGGGAGTAACATAGGCTACATTTTATCCCGGTATTCCCACGGGAACAAGAACTACGCGAGTTTAAGTGACTGAAACCGAAGCGAAGCGAGGGTGGGTTGCTAGTAATATATATATTTTTACAGCAACATGGCGTCTGGTGTCAAATGCATTTATGAGCGTAACTTGGTGTACCGAGCTGTCTGCTGGCAGTTGTATTACTCTTGATGTACGACTGGACCCTGCCTCCGTAGCAGTCTACTCACATGCTACAAGATTAGAGGAACATTTCTATCCAAACTCCTTGCAATATAGTAAGTTATCTTTAACATTATAGTCGATAAACACTTTTATAACACCTATATTATCCACCGAACCATCAGCCTATTAAAATCCATTGTTAGATAAAGGCCAGAGAGGGATCATAATGTTTTAATCAATAGGCTTGGTTGTGGTACATAGGAGATGGCTATGAATTAACCAGACAAGTTCTGCTGTCCACTCACCTGCTGATTCTATAGTCGGTTTTCCCAACTTCTACTGGAAAGAAACTGGTGGTGACACACCCTTAACTTGTCACCATATGGATATTATTAAATACTTTATATAGCCCCCTTTTTAGTCTAATATTCTTTTCAGTGGTGTTTCAATGTTATGCCATCTTTTTTTAATCTATATAGGAACGAGAAAAACGAGAAGGAAAGCTCGAAATAAAACCCTAAACCAACATGTCTGACAACTTGGTATAGTGGGTCAATGGCCCTTACATTGTAGTGGAGGCACGACCTCAACAGAGTGACGTATATGAGCTGAAATGAATGAATGAATATTTCTTATAACTCACGCGACCCATAACGTGATAATATATTGATTTATAACAACTTTAATCTTTCCGACATTTTTTAAATAATGAATCATTTGTGTAAGGAACTTATAATTTGATGAATTATGACTTTGAATTAATATTTCATATTTATATAGACTGCATTTGCTTGAACACTTCTGAGGCGTGCGTGCTGAATACGATTGGTATACAACGGCAGATAATAAGCTCCATAGATGAAGTGGGTCCCACAGCCCTGCTGAACCCAACTCGACTCTATAACGCATGTGTAGTAGCCGGTTTGACGCCACTCTACATGGATACTTACAACAGGAATATTAGCCAAGTAAGTACTGTTCGATACAATTCACCATCCCGTCTTCCCGTGTCCGTGTGGTGACGAAAGAAGAATACAATTCACCACCCTGTCTTCCCGTGTCCGTGTGGTGACGAAAGAAGAATACAATTCACCACCCTGTCTTTCCGTGTCCGTGTGGTGACGAAAGAAGAATACAATTCACCACCCTGTCTTTCCGTGTCCGTGTGGTGACGAAAGAAGAATACAATTCACCACCCTGTCTTTCCGTGTCCGTGTGGTGACGAAAGAAGAATACAATTCACCACCCTGTCTTGCCGTGTCCGTGTGGTGACGAAATAAGAATACAATTCACCACTCCCTATTTTGTCCGTGGATGTAAAAGACTACTAAGGGATGTAATAGGCATATAACATCTATGCAAGAGAGGGAAAACTCGAAATAAAACCCTGTACCAACCTATCTGACTACCTTACATGCTGTAAGGTCAATTGCCCTCCTGTTGTGAAGGAGGCTCAAGCCCAACAATGAGATGTATGTCAGCTGAAATGATGTCTTCCCATGGGTGTTCTATAAGGCAACTAAGGGATATTACATCTAAAAAACTCACCATAAAACTCTATACTAACACATCTGACCAACGCGGTATTGTAGGTCAATATCCTTTCCATTAAGGAGGAGGCCCAAGCGTAAAGGGGAATAAAGTATATGGTCTGAGATGATGATGATGAAACGCCTAACTTTAGAATTATAATGTAATCCTTTTTTTTTTTGGGGTGGGTTGCGGTCGGCGCGCTCCTGGCACCAATCTGTCCGGGGCGACAGAGGGCCGTAAGCACGCACACCCGCAACCCACCCACGATGCACGTCGCCTTCGTCGTTGGGCCGACCACCGGCGCAGGGTTACTTGTCATCAGTGGTCGGCCCGACGGAATACCCCCTATTTGGGGTACCCTCCCATCGACTGACTTCCCCTCCTCGGGGAGGACGTCAGTCTTTCCTCACGCGGTCGGCCTCTCGGCGGGTGACGGACTAATTACCTGGTCACGTCACCCGCGGCCTCGGCTAGGGCGGCATGAGGCGCAGGTATTCGCGCCTATGCCGCCATAATGTAACCCCTATGAAGATGATCTTAAAGAAGCATCTGAAGACTTTCGCTATTTATTTGTATAGATATAATTACACTAATGACATATTAGTATAAGAACCGACTTTCCATGTAAATCTTTATGGCATTGGCGCCTATATAAAACAATTCTCTATGCGGTCTAGAAATAGTTGTTACAAGCGTTGGTGTAATTTTTGTCTTTTGAAGCTGCTACTATAAGAGACATTCATTCGTAAGTGCAGTATGTTTTTGCTCAAAAAGCATAAAATGAAAACATTATGTAACTAATAAATAATTGGATAAATAGAAGAACTATGCGATTACTCGTTAGTAGAGGGTTTACGAATAAAAGTAGTAACCTGGCAAGTATTTTTATTGACATTGATAAACATTTGTATATTCTTAACGATACCTTTTTTTTTTAATTTCAAGCAGTGGCAAACGAGCTAACAGTACACCTGATGATAAGTGTTGCTCATGGACCTTTACAAGGCCGCTGCCTACCGCGAAGAAAGTGAAGGGAGTGTGAATGCGTGCATTGAGGCTCGGTGATACTAAAGGCACCATCAAACCCCTCCACACGCAAACACCCTCAGAAAGTTGTGCTTCCGGCTCTCTCGCTCACCGAACGAAGCGCAGTAATAAATTGCTACTACTCAGACGTCGATTTTCTGCGAGAGCGTGGTACTGCCCCGGACGGACCGGCCCGCGGCTGTAGACAGATAACTGTCGACAGTGTGGTCCTACCACGCCCGAGACTGAATTATTTTAACAAAAACATTAATATATAAATGTTTATTTACTTTTTGTCATTAGAGTGGAAAATATTCTAGATAAAAATCAGTAAAACATTCTATTTTTGAAAGGAAACATTAATATAATACTATTTTATGAGAGGTATTCGATATCGTTAAAAACAACGTTAAGGAATGATTTATAAAGTTGGTTATTTTAATTTTACAGGAAGAGCAGAGGTGTTTTTTGTTATCTGTGGCATTAGAAGCTCGTCTGTCACGTTTCCTGAAGCGCTGTGCGCATGACTGGGCTACCGGAAGCCACAGTGGAGTTGGGTGTACACTTACTTTTCTGGTAATTTATTTATTATCTATACATGATCTATATTACTATATTTATTAAAGAAGATTTTTTTTACAAGCTAATCTAAAATAATATACATATAGTTTTTGATTATATGGAAAAAAAAATCATTACATGTAATCTCATTGTATTAGACAGCCTGTTTACATAATGTTGTGGCAAATATTAAATATATATCAATGGCATTGATTATATTCCAGGTGGATTGGTGTTGGAAGCGAGCCATTGATTTGAAAGAAAATGCTAAAGAACTTACCGCTCCATTATTTGCTTCATCAGCCTTACCAGACAGGTAAAATACTTTGGTTTTTATACTTTTGCATTAATCATAGTCTAACTGTACAGATGGCGTAATGGTCAAGATGCCGACGTACCGTACCAGGGTTGTGGGTTCGAATCCTATGCAGGACAATTGTTTGTGCAATTCACAAATTTTTGTTCCAAGTCTGGATGTAATTTGTGTCCGTTAGTTATATATTTGTAAAGTCCCCTCCAATACAAGGATTAATTCCTTAGTGCATGTGCGTATATATATATATATATATATATATATATTTTTTTTTTTTATTTAGGTATCTCTTGACTGAACTTTAACTAAGATCAATATCTGTTACCAGCAATAAATAGCTTAAAGCGACGACATTCACAGATATCTGTGAATGTCGTCCTCGTCTAAATTCAAAGTCACGCAACATAGAGACGGTCGTTTCTCTTCAAAATAAAATCCGTAATTACGGACTTAACTCGAAAGATGAACCGGAAGACGTAGAGATTGGCAGATCGCATCGCTCAACAAACCAAGAACCATTAGGAGAGGTCTAATTTCTAATAAAAACCAACTAACCATGCTAGTGGACTGATGACATTGCTGCAGAGAACTGCTGCACAAAACTATTCTATATGGCATTCTCGTGTGTAGGCATATGTCCAACAGTAGACATTGGTTGACCAATGAGACCTTTTATGCTAATAGAGAAATGGTTATCACCCGTGAAGCTAGCACCCACATTATTAGAAATTCATTCCAAAGAAGGTGGTTTGAATGGAGAAAACGGTAGTAATTGATAATATAAATTATGTTATATAATTTGCAGAAATGTGGTGAGGTGCTTAGAACATTGTGTACAACAACTCACGCAGTTGACTGGTTTATTAGACGCCGTGCTCACTAAGTGTTGCAATCTCATAGTTCCTGATGGTATGAATATTTTTCTTTTTCTATATTTATATTTTTTGACTAGCTGTGTTTTGGCTGCATCACGCCAAAACGACCGGTGGAAAGACCCATAACTTATTCGCTTACGCTGTTTGAGGAGGCCACGAAACAGACTAATTGATTTCGCCGGATTGTTTTTAAATTTTTTAACTGTTCAAGTACATACTCCCATTCAAGTGATTGTCCATGTGAATGGTAGGTAATCTCAGGTCCGCACAGCGGCGGCCTTGGCTCTCCCGTATGTCCTTGAAATACTGTTTAAACCAGTTTAAAGCTATTGAATGAGTGATGGCTTAGTGAGGAGACCAATAAATTACCATCAGACTAGATATTTAGTTTAGACTAAATATCTGATTGTAATTGAATTTATATTTACATAAATAATCGACAGTTATCTTGTCTTTAGAAAATATTGCCCATATCATCGTTAGTGTTTGATACACCCTTTTGAAAATTAGAAAATACTATTTTTACGATTTTTATCGCGTTTGTATTTGATTTTTGATATCCCGACATTTCGAATACTTAGCGTTCATGATCACGGGAGGACTAAATCTCCCTATGTGTCTCCGTGTTCTAAACATCGGGTAATCAAATACAAACACGATAGAACCCGTTAAAATAATATAACACTCCCGTGAACATCACAAATCATTTTGAAAATTAGAATTAGAAGATTTCCCTAAAATGACGAAAAATCATTAAATATTTTAACTGTGCCCACGAAATTTGACCGTGTTAACGTGATCCTGTATGTTACTGCAAAGTATAAACTAGTTTCATATCAAATCTCAAGAAATTAGCCCCAGTAGTTTTCGCGTGATTCGCGAACAAATTAACAGACTGACAGACCGATAGACAGCCAAAAAGTAGTAACAAGGAAACTTTATATAACTAAGTTATATTTTTGATCACAGCACTTAGTGAAATTGAAGAGAAATACAAGGGAATTGGTACAGTATCATTGTACTTTCAAGTGGTGCAGTGGTTTCTGAGAGTTGGACTGTTACCAGAGCGACACGATTCTTATAATGCACTGCCCTATCCAGCACAACAACTTTATACCATATATAATAAGAGGTAAGATTATAATTTGCAGGGTTGGGCTAAATCTGATTTTTATTAAAAAAATCAAAAACCATTGATTTTTTTAAAAAAATCATGATTTATTTGATTTTTTTGATTTTTAAATTTGAACATAAAATTTGAACATTTTGATTCTTTGAAATTATTGTTAATTATTTTAATGTATAAGTCTAAAAAATATAATACAATTTGCGCCTCAAAAACTTGTGACAACGCATTTGTCGCGCTTCTTGCAAGAAAATTCTTGTCGCGATTGGTTTTCCTTCTGTCCTATACACTCACTCACTATACAGTGCCGAGTGAGGCACGAACGCGTTTGTTGTGCTTTTTGCAAGAATATTCCTGTCGTGTCGTGTCGAGGCTTGTTTTCCTTTTCAACCTATAAATTGACGTTCGCGCATTTCGCTAGTTTAGTTAAGTTAGTTAAGTGAAGTGAAAACATAAATAAAGTAAAATGAGTGGAAGAAAAGAGGACCCAATATGGCAGTTCTATATTAAGACAACAAATCCAAATAAATTGGGGTGTAGGGCTATTTGTAGAAAGTGCAAGAAAGATATTCAAGGGTTAGTCCAAAGACTTAAAGCACACCACGATGTTTCTAATTATCAAGAGAGGAATACAGGTAATTAAATTCTTAATTTTATTTTATTTATATTTTAGGCATATATGATTGTTTTTTGTTTTTAAATGTTAGGTGAAATCTAACACGTGGCCTTTAATGTAACTTTTTAACGCGACCTTTCCCAGGTTAATTATTAAAGATTATCTTTACTCTTCTATACTTACTTAATTTTTAATTTTTTTCAACTTAAAAAAATAAATTTGCTTTTACATCTCTATTGAACATTTTAACTTCATTTTAAAATCAATAATTCAATACTATATCAATATATCATCAATTATAATTAATCAATTTCAATTTTCAGTTATGTTTTTTCCCTTTCCAGAGAGTCTAATGTCGCTTGACAGTTTTGCTAGCACATCATCTGCCTCAAGTTGTAGTTCACTCATGACAAAAGTACCAACACCAACAAGTCCAACAACTTTTTAGCCAGTCCAAAAAAGAAAGCAATCGAAACTCAGCCTACCATGAATACCATGAGTAGTTTTGTAATGCGGACTTCAACTGCTGAAAAACATAAAATTGACAAACAAATAGCAAAGGCTATTTTTGCTACTAATTCAAGCTTCAGATGTATTGAGAATTTAGAGGTGAAAAAAGCCATTCAGTTATTAAGGCCTGGTTATACACCGCCCTCGAGAAAAACGGTAGCAACAAGTCTTTTGGACGAAATCTATGAAGAGGAAAAAGAAAAATATTTCTCCTCCCTTTCAGGACAGTCCGTAAATATGTCAATTGATGGGTGGTCAAGCGTGCACAACGAACCAGTGATATGCGCAACGATAACCACTGAAGATGGACAAGCCCTCCTATACGAAACTATAGACACATCAGGAAATCCACATACTTCAGAATATTTAACTCAAATAGTTTGTGACCTGATTTCTTCATGTGAATTAAAATACAAGTGTACCATAAAATCTTTTGTGAC
Source organism: Lymantria dispar (assembly GCA_032191425.1). Lineage (NCBI taxonomy): Eukaryota > Metazoa > Arthropoda > Insecta > Lepidoptera > Erebidae > Lymantria > Lymantria dispar. The sequence continues at coordinate 17,028,569 of CM063457.1, read as the reverse complement.
AGACAATGCCGCAAATATGACACTTATGAGAAAAACATTAGAAGAAAAAATGAACGCAAAAGTTATAACTTATGGCTGCTCTGCACATATTTTTAATTTACTGTGCAAGGACTTTCAAGTTAAAGACGTTATAGAACATGTGGTCCAAATTGTTAAATATTTTCGAAATAACCATTTGGCTAGAGCTAAATTCAGTCAAGCAGGAGGCAGCGCTTTAGTCCTTCCAAGCGATGTGAGATGGAATAGCTTTGGCAACTGCTTAGAGATGTATGTCACTCAGTGGGACATCATATTAAAAATCTGCGAAGAAAATAAAAACGAGATTGATTCCACTATTTACCGAAAAGTTTCAAATATTGCAATTAAACATGCAGCGCAAGATTATTTAAACATTTTAAAACCTATATCAGTTGCTCTTGATACTGTGCAGAGGAAAAATGCTACTATCGCAGATACTGTAGAGCAGTGGAAACATTTACAATATATCTTTGATGAATCTGTGGAATTACCATTACAAAAAACACAACAATTTAATAATCGATATAAGCAAGCACTAACGCCATATAATTTTATAGCGTATATGTTGAATCTACAAAAAACAAAATACCAGTTAACACCAGAAGAAAAGAATATAGCTTTAGAAACAATTAAAGAGTTACATGAAAACAATGGACTGTTACCTTTAGTAATAAAGTTAAATGCCCGCAGTGCTCCATTTAAGCAAGTTATGTTTTCGGACGAAGTAATAAAAAATGTAAACGGACTACAATGGTGGTTATCACAAAATGATGAGCCGGAAATCTTGAAACAGTTGCCAATAATAAAACAGTTCCTGTGTGCAACTGCTTCTTCAGCTTCAGTAGAACGCGTATTTAGCTCTTTTGGTCTTGTACACTCTGATATTAGAAACACATTAGGCATAGAAAACGTTTTAATTGTATAACGAAAATGAATAGACTGAAAATATACGGTAATAAAATTTAGGTGTTACGTTTAGTTTAAGAATTTGGAATTATGTACTTCTTTTTTGTTGTTTTTGCTAAAAGCAGATACTTCTTTTGATTTTTGAGAAAACTTTTATGTTATGTTGTTATCTGGTTCTGAATAAAAAGGAAAAAAAATTGATTTAAATCATGATTTTAATTTTAAAAATCAAGCGATTTAAATCATGATTTTAATCGTGATTTTAATCACTTGATTTTAATCAGCCCAACCCTGATAATTTGTGTGGTAACGGAGTAAGAATGCGATTTATCACGCCCTTTTTGGCCGAGGGTGTCGTAAAAGGTGACTAAAGGATATTTTGTGTCAACTATGTAAGAGAAGGAAAAACTCGAAATAAAAATATATACCAACCCGCCTGACCAGCGCGGTATAGAAGGTACTTTTCCCTTCCAATGTGGAGGAGCCTCGAGCTCCATAGTGGGACGTATATGAGCTTGTGATGATGAGTACTCATAACTTCGATACTCCGATTGTCCATTTGGTGACAGGCTATGAATACAAGGTGTAATAATTTAAACCGGCTAAGGGATCCGTAGAATAATAGACTCTCCTAGAAAATTTAACACATGAACCTATAAAATATCAGAGGCACAGATATTTTCATCCAATGTAACTGTATGAATAATATAATGCACTTGTTATGCAGCCTATGGTGATATATTTGTTGGTTGAGCACTCATTAATGTTTCACAATTGGGAAACTCCCGCATAACGAAAATTAAACTAATACTAAGTCATACTTGACCAGATATCGACTAAGAAATTAATATGAAATAAAAAAATAATAGACAAGCCCGTTGAGTTTCTTGCCGGACCTTCTCAATAGCGCGTACCGATCCGGATTTAGCTACTCATTAACAATTGATTCTAACTACGGAACAAGCTAACTTCAGGGTGTTGGTTTTTTATGACAGTTTGCACACATCGTAAAAATTTACTCTCATATTTTTTCCTAATGCGCCAAAAGAAGTATAACTTCAAAATAAAACTTTTAATAATAACTTAGAAAAGTTTAAACTTGTATTAACATTTCAGGCGACTGAAACTGAATCGTTTGCAAGACAACGCCCCAACGAACGAGGAGGATTCGAACAAACCATGCTCACTGTTATACATTGATCAGCTTATTGAACAGGAATTTGGTGGTGATCAGATACGAGAGTAAGTTATATTAAAGTAACGTGTCCTTTCACGCCTTCATACTCGAAGACAAAATTATCATACAGATAGGTTTACAGAGATGATATCTGTAACCTTATCAACAGTCACTAAATTTTTAGTCCCTCGTCATAGTAGATTTGAGTCCCAGGTATATACAAATAGTGCCAATACCTAAACACAATGTGGATGTACTCATGCCTCTGAAACTGAGACCCATTTCATTGATATCTTGTACTTGTAAATTGTTTCACTCATTGCTATGTAGAAGGATTGAATGGTATGTGGAAAAAAACAACATTTTATCCAGGAATACTATAGGTTTTCGGCGATCTCAGTCATGCCTGAATTGCTTAGTAAGATTAGTTTGTCAGATACAGATAGGCTTTTCAAAAAGCCTACCTACATTAGCCTGTTTTCTAGATATAGAAAATGTTTATAATAATGTAGCTATCAATAAAGTTATAACTACTTTGGATGAGATCAATGTTGGAAGGAAGATTTGTTGGTACTTGTGGGCTTTCTTATCAGAGAGACATCTCAAAGCTCAGGTAGAGCAAGGAGCAACAATACATTTTGTGGAAAGGTGGGCAAGTAAAGGTATAGCTCAAGGTGATCCAATATCTCCCTTGATATTTAATATAGTCACTTATAAAATTTGTCGCGATATTAATAATGTCATTATCTCCCAATATGCAGATGATTTTGTTTTATATGCTACCTGTAATGATCTGAAGGACAGTGCCAATGAAATTCAAATAGCATTAAATAGTATAATTATTTTGTTGAATGAGTTAGGGCTAGAACTATCTAGCAGTAAATCTAAATTCTGCATATTCAGTAGAGGTCGTAGAAAACAACAAATAAATCTCACTATCAATGGAGCATCAATTATTTCAAATCAAAACATTAAATACCTCGGTTTATGGTTGGATTGTAGCTTACGTTGGGGTAAGCATATTAATGCAACATGGGAGAAAACTCAAAAATTTTTAAGTTTACTAAAAGTATTAGCAGGTGCCACTTGGGGTGTCCGCCCGAAACACCTTCGCAAATTGTATGTGTCATTAATTAGATGTAGGATTGATTACGCAAGTTTTTTATATCATAATAGTGCAAATAGTAATTTAGCGAAACTGGACAAGGTTCAAAAACAAGCCTTGAGGCTAATAGGCTTTTTACGTACTACGCCCATACATTGCATGGAAAGTGAATTGTGCATCCCTAATCTGACATTTAGAGGAAAATTTTTAGCTTCGAAGTATTGTTTAAGAACCCAATCTATTAAAAATAATATTACCATAGATTTACTCAATAGGCTTAAGGATTACACTAAACAAAGATATTGTCAGAATAAAAAACTCCCTTTATTGGTAACTGTATACAATAGCACAAGAAATGAAATTCTAACATCAAGTTATCCTTTAGAAATGTTCGGGCTAGATACTTGGATCTCAAATGTAAATATAGAAAAGTTAATAAGAGTTCGCCTAGACAATATTAATTTAAATAAAGATGCCTATGATTCCAATCTTCTTAGGACTATAGTATTGGAAGAAATCAATAACAACTATAAAAACTGGTTGAAAATATACACAGATGGATCCAAAAAGAAGACTTGTGGAGCAGCCTTTTATGATCCCAAGCATAAATTAGATTGCATGTTTAAAATTCTGAAAATGATATATGTGTAATGACAGTGGAACTCATTGCAATATCAGAAGCCTTAAAATATCTTCAAACAATATCGATTGATAAAGTTGTTATTTTTGTTGATATTAGAAGTGCTCTACAACACATAGCTCATGTATCGATAGCTTTTGTCATAATAAAACAAATTCTCGACTTTATAAATAGTAACATTGAACTGATATTGCAATGAGTGCCATCACATGTTGGCCTACCAGGGAATGAGAAGGCGGACTGATTAGCAGAGAAAGCTCTGACGGATGGAACTAACATTAAAGTTGTGTCAAACCATTTTGAGCTGATTACTAAATACAAACACAATATTTACAAAGAATGGAAGGAATATTTTAATGAAAGATCGTTAACAAAAGGTATTTGGTATAAAACATTACAAAGTGAACCACCTCGAATTCCATGGTTTGCCAACACGAACTTGAATAGGAATATTGTTGTAATAGCTCATAGACTTCGTACTGGACATGTTCCACTCAACAGGTTTCGACATCTGATGGGTAAAAGTGCTACTCCCAATTGTTCAGAGTGCGGCACTCCTGAAGATGTCCATCACCTGTTGGTGGAATGTGTCCAAACCAAAAGTTTAAGGGAATCTTTGGTACAAAATTTTGAGATAAGTGTGAAAGATGTTGGAGTATTCTTAACTATCTTATCAAAACCTCTCTCTGATGCAGCCATTTTAGTTTATAAGTTAGTAAATAGGATTAATCTAAGGTGATATAAGGCAGCTAATGTAAGGTTAGGGTATGATGGAGCTGGCATGGCCTTGAGGCTAATAGCTCCTAAATAAATAAAGAGCAAAAAAAAAAAGAAAAAAAAACGGAGTCCCAGGTATAGGATATTACTTGGGACTAAAATTGACTAAAACCGACAAGCGCTGGGGAAGAGAGGTTCTCGAGTGGCGACCACGTCTCGGACGACGCGAATAGGTGGACTGAAGACCTGGTGAAAGTTGCTGGGTGTCGGGGCGGCATAGGACCGCACTCTGGCAGAATATGAGGGAGGCCTACGTCGAGAAGTGGACGGCAATAGACTGATGTGTTGATGGTATAAGAATACAATCACTAACCTCTTTCTTATACGTGGGCGTGGTAAGTGATTACTAAGTGATATAATATACAAATAATATCACTATAAGAGAATGAAAACTTGAAATGAAACGCTATACTCACCCATCTGACCAATGTATTATAGAAGATATAGAAAATTGAACGTGTCCTTATTGCCCGTAAGCAGGTTGCCAGAAGTCAGGATTCTTTTGAAAATTTTCGTAGACGATCCTCGTAAAATCGAATAAATCTGCAGAAAAACGATACGCTAGTGAAACCGCGATACTAACTAGTTTATTGTTATAAATTTGACTATTAATCTTTTTTTCAGATTATGGATTAAAGGCGGTAGTGAATGTAATGGTCTATACCCTCCACCATCACTGTACTCGCTTCTTCGATTATATTTGCTATGCGACGTTGCCGAAGAGCATAAACATTCGCTCGTTCTATACCTCCTTGTAGATTATTCTATGGTCTATGATGACGTCAGGTATGTATGACTATATTTTGTCACATATTACATCTAATACAAACTCGAAGATTTATTTAAACAACACTGGATGGATATCGTTAATAGTTGCGTATGCTACCAAGATTTACATTGGTCGTAGGTATCGTAAAAGACAACATTGACATAAACTGAGTCCAACAGATGTTGTCTGCAACAATTACATTCCCAAAGAGTGTTGATGACAAGAAGGCCAGTTATAAAACTATTGCCAAAACTTTTAATATATGTGTGATGGAAGAATATATATTGTGTCAACCCAAGTAATTAGGATAAGAACAGGATGATGATGGTCGACTCCATGTGTGGAGAGTGTTCGGGTTTCCACGAGTTAAGAATACAACGCTTTACCACCTTACTTTTCCGTGGGTATCGTGGCTGAAAGATCACTAGAAAAATGCGGAACAGCAGGCTCCTGGGCAAATTGTAATTCAATTTCGCTCGCCAACCCACCTTCCAAGCGTGGCGATTATGAGCCAACATTGGATAGCGAAGGGCTGATGGATACATGACGTCCGATTTCTCGTACCATATTCCCGAAACGTATGTTCCTGATACATAATATGTTCTTTTTAAATTTTTATTTATTACTGTGCGTTCTTTTCTGTGTGGTGACGGAGTAAGAACATAATTCACCACCCCTCGTCTCTTACCCATTGGTATCGTAAAAGATGACTAAGGGATGTAATATGCATATACATCTATCTAAGAGAAGGAATACTCGAAAAAAACCCTATACCAACACGTCTGACCACTGTGGTATATTAGATCAATTTCCCTCCTATAGTAGAGGAGGCCCCTACAGTGAGATGTATATGGGCTAAAATAATGATGGTGACAGTGTGTATAGGCATGAAACATATTATTTTGTTGTAATTGGTATGTAACCTAAAAAGTGCGATAATGATCCAATTATTTCTTTTATTTCAAGATATGAAGCAGTCATTCGTAGATTAATGCAGTTCCCAACTATGTTTGGTCTCAGCAATACAGCTATCAAAGCAACACAAGCATTCTGGCATCTTGATCACAGGGATTTTGATGTAAGTAATATATGTATATTGTAAATAAAATATTTTACGATTTCAGAAAATCTCTGTAAGAACAATGACTTGTAAGACGTGAGACATCCTGGGACGCGGTCGCAGTCTTCTGTGAGGCAGTAGTCTCACGGAAGGAGGCGCGGAGCGCGCGCGGGACGAACAAATCCACCACGACGCGGTCTGCCGCCGGCTACTGGGGCGGCGCAGGCGCAATTACCTGCGCCTGATGTCGTCCTAGCCGAGGCCGCGGGTGACTGGAACGGGGATCTAGTCCGTCACCCGCCGAGAGGCCGACTGCGCAACGACAACCGATGTCCCCGAGATTCGAGGAGAGGGTACTCCTCAAGGGTATTTCGTCGGGCCGACCACTGATGACAAGTCATCCTGCACCGGTGGTCGACCTAACTACGAAGGCGACATGCCACGGGTAGGTTACGGGGCCGCGCGCTGCCCCTAGCTCACCTCAAAAATAAAGACGTGAAACATCTTTGTCCGCCCGTATCCATGAACCCTCTAGTATTCGAAACTTCACCCAATCAAAAATCATATACAAACTCGATAAGTCCATAAATATTTACAATATGGTAAAATCGATGATAATCTTTATCAAACTCTGTCGTGGGTTCACAGTTTGCGCTGGATCAACTACAATGTCTTACGGGAAACACGTTATCGGAATGGCAACACCACGTCGTGTTATCTACATTGCTGGCGCAGAACAAGACTCAGGCGGCGCTGCAATATTTGCACGTTAGGAAACCGGCGCCCGTACAGAATATTAAAAATAAAGATGGAGAAACTGCCATTTGCTCAATGAGGTAAGATTTTTTTCAGTTGTTATTTGTGTTAACAAATAATGACTGTGTGGTAGCGGCTTCGAATACTACCAACCCTTGCTTTGCTCGTGGGTGTCGTAAAAGACGACTAAGAGCCCTAGATTGACCCGGACCAACTCCATCTGGTACTATTTGGGTCAACGATTACATTCCCAAGGAGGGTTGACGTCAGGCAGGCGGCTGGTCATAAAAGTCATTGCCGAAACTTTTTGCAATATGTCAAAACAGATGACATATTGCGTCGACCCCAAGTAATTGGGATAAGAGCAAGATGATGATGATTTGTGTTAACAAATAAAACATAATTGTTGATTCAAGTAAACTAACGAATGCATTTTGTCGTATTGTAGCATGTAAAGCGCAAGTGTTTGTCAATTTACGACCGGCGACCTTATTTATTATATTCAAATATAGTCTTTCTTTTTTTCTATATTATGACTGAATAAAAATACAATTCACCACAACCTACTTCTCATTCATGGTCATTTATATGATACCCATGCCTAAAAACCACAAAAAAAATTTGTCTGTCTGTTCCGGGTAATCTTCCAAAATGCTAGACCGATTTTAACAATATTTTACTACCAGGTATCTGTTCTATATAAAGAGTAACTTAGGCATTATTCCTCTCAAGAAACACCTATAAAATTTTGTCCGGTCCGTAAATCGAACCCGAGGCCTCATGTACTGCAGTCACTTATCGTAATATGTATTTTAGAAGATATTGGAGATTTAAAATGCAGGGTCAAGGCGACTGAAACTGCAACGAAGCGAAAGCCGATTAGTAGTATTATATCATCATCATCTTGCTCTTATCCCAATTACTTGGGGTCGACGCAATATGTCATATTCTTCCATAGGGTCCTATCAGACGTCATCTCTGCAGTCACTCCCATGCTATCCATGTCCTCACGCAGTCCATCCATCTTTTCCTCGGTTTTCCTTTTCCCCTAAAGCCTTCAACATTCATACCTAAAACTTTCCTCACAACATTACTTTCGTCCCGCCTCATCACATGTCCATACCATGTCAGCCGTTCACTCTTTAACTTTTCCGTCACTGGTGCAACTTTCAAACTTCCTCTAATGTGTTCATTCCTCACTTTATCCATTCTTGTCACACCACACATCCATCTCAACATTCGCATCTCCGCTGCGTGCAGTCGCCCCTCATCCGTCGCTTTTCTCGCCCAACATGCTGATCCATACAGTACGGCAGGTCTTATTAGGGTTTTATAAATTTTACCCTTTAATTTGAGGGGTTCTCTGGGGTCGCATGTTGTACCCGTGACCTGCCGCCACTTCATCCATCCCGCATCGATTCTGTGCTTCACCGCACGATCTAGGTCGCTATCACTTTGGATAAGAGAACCTAGGTAACGGCAATCCGAGCATACTGGTATAGGTACTCCATCTAAGGATATGGGTGTAAAATTGGAGAGACCGCCGAAATCGCAGAACATGTATTCTGTTTTAGATCTGCTAATTTTCAAGCCAACATTCTCCAATTTACAGCGCCACTTTTCCAGCATGCTCTGTACCTCAAGGCCCTCCTCCCGACCTAGATTGTTGGTACATGGCACAGATTAACCTAATATACTTCACAGACACACTTTTCTCTTTCAGTACCCACCACAAAACTGTTCTCGGTATTCTGTCATAGGCCTTCTCGAGGTCAACGAATACCATGTGCAAGTTTTTATGTGCACCACGATATTATTCGCAAAGTTGGCGCAGTGCAAATATGGCATCCGTTGTCCCGCGACCCGACACAAAACCGAACTGGTTTCGGATGATCTCGCTTTCTTCTCGCAATCTCTTCTCAATCACTTTTTCCCACACTTTCATACTATGTGATATAAGCTTTTTTCCCCGATAACTGCCGCAGTCTTGAACATCACCCTTATTTTTAAAAATGGGCACTATCGCACTACTGCACCATTCACTGGGAATTTCTTCATCCTGCAGCAACTTATTGAAAAACAGAGTCAGCCACATATATCCATCCTCACCCAAAACTTTCCATACTTCTACTGGTATACCGTCCAGCCTTACAGACTTTCCATTTTTCATACTTGTCACTGCTTTTCTTACCTCATCTATTATAATTTCTCTTACCAGGCCGACGTTCTCAGGCACATCCTTTAACTCGCCACTCCATATATTCTCTTCATTCATATTTTATTAGTAGTATATAATATTTAAAAACATTGCAATATCGGTGTTAAGCCTATATTTATTATCTCCTAGAATTAGATACTTACTATCTACTAGATAGTTACTATCTCCTAGCCTTAAGTAAAGCTGGCTGTCCGGCTAAACTCGTGAACCTTATAAGTCAATTTCATGAGAACATGTCGGCCAAGGTCCACCATAACAACGAATTCTCAGAGGCCTTCCCAGTTACTAGTGGTGTAAAGCAAGGTTGCGTTATGGCCCCATCCCTGTTCGCTTTGTACTTTTCTGCGGTGATGACGGACGCGCTTAGTCGTTGCAGTGATCGTATCGAACTTAATGTGCGCTCAGACAAAGGGGTATTTGATCTCTCGCGCTTCAGGGCAAAGAAGAAAGTACAGAAGTTCTCCGTGCTGGAAATCCTCTACGCCGACGATGTCTGCCTAATGGCTGACAGCCTGCAACACCTTCAGCTCTATGTGAATTCTCTGAAAAGCTCGTGCTGTAGGTTTGGCTTGGTAATATGCGTAACTAAGACTCAGGTCCTCAAACAACCACTTAGAGGCTGCCACGTTGATGAGACCCAAATTACTTTGGGTGACACAGCGCTGGGCGAAGTTAGTACGTTTAAATACCTGGGTAGCCAAATCAGAAGCGATAACAGCCTTGCCTCAGAAATTCCTTCGCGTATAGCAAAAGCTGCAGCCACTTTTGGTAAACTGAACCAGCGGGTCAGGAAGTCGCACGATCTCAAACTTCAAACCAAGCTTTCTGTATACCGAGCAATGGTGCTCCCTATACTCACTTATGCCGCGGAGACCTGGTGCCTGTACAAGGGAGACATCAGAAAGCTTGACACCTTCCACATGCGGTGCCTGCGCCGCATTCTGCGTATAGGGTGGGAGGATCGTGTGACTAACGCTGAAGTACTGCGTCGTTCGGACATGACGGGCATGGAGGCGTTACTTATTAAAAGCCAGCTGAGATGGTGTGGTCACGTTTGTCGCATGGATGACTGTAGACTCCCGAAAACCGTTTTCTACTCGGAGCTATCCACGGGGAAGCGGAACCAGGGGGGGCAGCACCTGCGCTATAAAGACGTCTTAAAGCGCCACCTCAAAGCCTGCGACATCCCGCTGGAAGGTTGGGGAGGACCTTGCGTCGATGAGACCGGAGTGGCGCAATAATGTCAAAAGAGGTGCAGCATCTTTTGAAGAAGCTCGGCTTAAACACCTGGACTATAAGCGCCACCTGCGGAAGACTCGACCGAAGCCCTCCTACCAATACACATATAACGACCAAGGACAGCTCTACTGCGCACAATGCAACCGAACATTTAAAACCAAGTTCGGCTTTGCAAGCCACCTACGTGCTCACCAAAGAAATACCATCTAGATTGCAGGGTCGCCGTCGTCGGACTCGACGAGGAGGACTATATATATATATATATATATATATATATATATATATCCTAGCCTATATTAGATCAGTTATTTGTGTATAACAAAAATATTTATTCTTTACACTAAAAATAAATATTTGTGTTACGGTGACTTTATCCCACAATTAAGGGACACGATTTATCTACAAAATTGAAAGAAACATTTGTGTACCGAGCCTATATTTATCAAGCATGATTTTTTTTTACGACACAACACCCTGCACTTAGAAAACAATGCTTGTATTGCGGGAGACTTTACAAACATATAATTAACGTACACAAATTACATCCAGACTCAGAACAACAAATTGTGAATCTTGTGGATCAAAGTATTGTCCTGCTTGGGTTTCTAACCCAGGACACTGGCACTGTAGGTCGGTATCTAAATCACTACACCATCTGTGCAGAGTGAATAATTAAAAGTAATATTGTTCTTTAAGGGTGAACGACCACGACAAATTAGAAGATTGGCAGCCATGTTGCAACTTGTATTTAGCAAGAGGTTTGGTATTCGAAGCGCTGGACGTTATCAGGATATGCGTGCAGAACGCTGCTAGCTTGGATAATAAAGCGCAGGTGCTCAACTTCTTTTATAAAGGTAACACTTCACTGCATTTGTACTTTTTATATTTATTTATTTTCATCCAACCATCAGCCTAACAACATCCAATGTTAGACAAAAGTTCCTTATAAAGGTCATGCTGTGCTTCAGTGGTGGTCATTTCTTGGGTTTGACGCAATATATAAGTACTCATCGTACATATTAGCAATGATTTTATGACCGGCCGCCTGTCTGATGTCAATCCTCTTTGGGAATATAATTGCTGGCCAGACGTTATCAGATGTAATTTGACAAGAGGATATAAAGTTCTTAGTCGTCTTTTACGACATCTATCTATCTATATAAATAAATAAAATTGAAGTGTCTGTTTGTAATGTCAAAATAATGGGCTTTTCCCATGAAGATACGATTATTGGCATTGGCATATGCCTAAAATCGGTAATTTTTTTTTTGTCTCTGTTTGTTTCGGGTAATCTTCAAAACGGCTGGACCGATTTTGATAATATTTTACTACTAGGTATCTACCTGAAAAGTATAGCCATCTCAAAGAGGACTAAGTGATTATATATGCATATAACATCTATGCAAGAGAAAGACAACTTGAAATTAAACCCTATATCAACACGTCTAACCAGCGGGGTATAGTAGGTCAATTTTTCTTCTATTGTGGAAAAGGCTCAAGCACAAGAGTGGGAAGGTATGAGCTGAAATGATGATGATGATATTTTTCTTAACAGGTTGCCGTAATACTGGGAACCTTGCTAAACTATTGCAAGTCACATTGTTACCGTTTGAGGAAGAAGTGTTTATTAAATATTTAGAAGATTGCAACGATCCAAATACTTCTGATATACTAGTCATGTATTATTTGCAGAATTCAAGGTAATGTATAAATACATTTTGTATCTTCCTTGTGATGACGAAATAAGAATACAATTCACCAATCCCACGGCTAAGATAACCCGTGGATGTTGTGAATGACGACTAAGGGATATTAAACACATATCCATACTAATATTATAAATGCGAAAGTAAGGATGTTTGTTTGTAACGCTTTCACGCTTAAACCACCGAACCGATTTCAAAAATTCTTTCACCAATGGAAAGCTATAATATCAGGGAGTAACATAGGCTATATTTTATCCCGGTATTCCCACAAGAACGGGAACTACGCCGCGGGTAAAGCGACTGAAAGCGAAGCGAGGGCGGGTTGCTAGTAGCATATATGCAAGCGAAGGAAAACTCGAAACGAAACCCTATACCAACCTGTCTGATCACCATGGTATAGTGAGGTCAATTGCCCTCCTATTATGGAGAAGACTCGTGCCCAGCAATATGACGTATAGGAGCCGACATGATGATAATGTATCACTATATTTTAAGTTTTAGTCTAAGATTTCTATATTTTCCCCCTCCCTATTTCTACACGTTTCATTCCCCATATGGTGACTGAGTAAGAAAATAATTCACCAGAACCTAACTTGCCCGTGGAAGTTGTTAAAGACTACTAAAGGATTATTATACCCTCTTCCTCGGTCATCTATCTGTAGGATGGCATGTGGAGATTAGCTATCCTACTATTATATTAGAGTTTAACGCAGGAAGATGAAAGAAGGCAAACAAGAATGACGAGTGTTATTAATAAGACTAATGATTTAATTCAATGATTACTAAGTTACATATAATTAATTAATATCAAATCTGTGCAGGAAAAGGAAAAAAATCTTATACCAATCCGTCAGACTAGCGTAGGTATAATATGTCAATATAGAGTTTGTAAGTGATTTATGATATTTTAATTCAGGTATTTAGAAGCCGAGAGATTCAATAATAAACTAAAACACAATAAGCCCAGGAGTAAGGACGTGTCTACTTCATATGAATCTCTGTTCGATATAATGGATAGAGAAAACGCTAGAGATACGATTGTTGAAGTGGTATGTTCGTCTCTACCGGCTATTACCAACACTGTAGCGAATGAAGCGCTTGATGTGCGGTACATTGAACATGGTAAGTATTATTATACACTTTATATTGCCGCTTTTATTAACTACACTTTGTTTAAAATTGTAATGTCTAAAAGTAATTTTTTTTCTTTGTGTTTTTGTTCCGGGTAAACTTTTAAACGGCTGGATCGATTATGATAATATTTTACTATCAGGTAGCTGTCTATATAATGAATAACTTCGCCTACATTTTATCCCGGTATTCCCACCGGAGAAATCAATAACCGTAACCGAAACTTTCCAAAACTGTCAGATAATCTATACCAATAAATAAAATTGGAGTGTCTGTTTGTAATGTCAAAATAATAGGCTTTTTTCATGCTCACACGGTTATTTGCACGACACCTATGCCTAAAATAGCAATTAAAAAATTTTTGTCTGTCTATCTGCCTGTCTGTCTGTTTGTTCCGGGTAATCTTCAAAACGGCTGGACCGATTTCAAAAATTCTTTCACCAATGGAAAGCTATAATATCAGGGCGTAAACTAGGCTATATTTTATCCCGGTATTCCCACGGGAACGGGAACTACGCGGGTAAAACGACTATAACCTATAACCGAAGCGAAGCGAGGGCGGATTGCTAGTGCATAATAATTTCGTAATCAAAACCGATATGACGTTATTTTAATATTCGTACGGAAATTCAAAACTACATGTCCATAACGTCGCTAATTTATTTCTTAAAATGGGTATATTGTCTTCAAGAAAATTTTACGGAGTTGTACTATGTGGTACCGTATTATTTATTAGCCGAGGCCGCGGGTGACGTGACCGGGGATTAGTCCGTCACCCGCCGAGAGGCCGACCGCGTATGGAAAGACCGACGTCCTCCCCGAGGGGGGACCTCGGTCAATGGGAGGGTACCCCACGTAGGGGGTATTCCGTCGCGCCGACCACTGATGACAAGTAACCCTGCTCTGGTGGTCGACCCAACGACGAAGGCGACGTGGTTTTCGGATGGGTTGCGGGTGTTGCGTGCTTACGCCCCTCTGTCGCCCCGGACGGAGTGGTGCGAGGAGCGCGCCGGCCGCAGCCCACCCCAAAAAAAATCCGTATTATTTATTAACGACATACATTTCAATGTGATAGGACCTTACTATTGACAGTCGTCTGTCTACAGCCGCGGGCTGGTCTGTCCGAGGTAGTGCTACACTCTCGCAGAAAATCGACTTCCAAGTAGTAGCAATTTGTTATTGTACTTCCGAATGATGCCGGATGACCAATTTTCTGAGGGTGTTTGACTGTTTGCGTGTGGTGGGTTTTGGTGATACCTTTAGTATCACCGAAACTCATTGCACGTATTCACACTCCTTTCACTTTTTTCACGGTAGGCAGGGGCCTAGCAAAGGTTCATGAGCGGCATTACCACTAACCATCAGGTATGCTGGTATGCTGTTTGCTCCTATGCCATCAACAGCAAAAAAAAAATCGAAGATCTTGATTTCTGATGTTTACGCGAGCATTGTACATTGTAAATAAAACTACTTTTGGTTTTCATGGTCGCAACATCTCGTCGCTCGTGACCATGAATGATGTAAAGTGTTCGAAACGTCGAGCAATCATAAATCAAATACAAACGCGATAAAATCCGTAAAAGTAGTTTTATTTACAATCAAAGATCTTATTTCAAATATTATGTTATTATGAAATCGGTTCGTTATTTTTTTACTTTATAATACCCTAGCAACCCGCCCTCGTTTCGCTTCGGTTAAAGTCGCCTTACCCGCGTAGTTCCCGTGGGATTACCAAAATAAAATATAGCCTATGTTAGTCGGGGATAATGTAGCTTTCCAATGGTGAAAGAATTTTTTAAATCGGCACAGTAGTTTTTGAGTTTATACATTACAAACATACACACACACAAAAATACAAATTTTCCTCTTTTTAATATTAGTGTAGATACCGGCTTTTGTTTTATTGATAGTTATCTCAAAAGAATCCAGCTATTATTCTTATAATTTCTTGGCATAACATCAATTTGTAGTGAGTATTCGTTATTGCGCTTTTTAAGAATGTATGATTGGATTTTTTAACATATTTTTACTATCGAGCTAATTAGAATTCTTATTTTATTAGTGTAGCTAATTTGCCTTGGCCTACTTTTTACTAATGTAACAACTTTAATAACCTTCTCCTAATTCCACCCCGTGATAGGCATTGTGTTATTTATGTGGCTTATCTTGTTTTATTTATTTTGTTTATTACTACTAAAAGTTGTCTTTTCACGTCATAGTGAGTTATAGCTTTCACTCGTGTGGTAATATGGCCAGTTGCAGATTACCGACATATTTATTTCAATAACTAGCTACCCGCCCTACGCTTCGGTTTCAGTCGCCTTACCCATAGTTCCCGTGAGAATACCGAGATAACATTTAGCCTAAGTTACTCCTTATATAGTCAGCTACCTGGTAGTAAAATATCATCGAAATCGGTCCAGCCGTTTTGAATATTACCTCAAACAAACAGACAGAGAAAAAAAATTGTATTTTAGGTATAGTTCAAATAACCGTGTGAGCATGAAATAAAAACCAGTATTTTGACATCAGAAACAG
The DNA here is from genome assembly GCA_032191425.1 of Lymantria dispar. Lineage (NCBI taxonomy): Eukaryota > Metazoa > Arthropoda > Insecta > Lepidoptera > Erebidae > Lymantria > Lymantria dispar. The sequence continues at coordinate 17,012,529 of CM063457.1, read as the reverse complement.
ACACTTCAATTTTATTTGTTTATATAGATAACTAGCAATCCGCCCTCGCTTCGCTTCGGTTATAGGTTATAGTCGTTTTTCCCGCGTAGTTCCCGTTCCCGTGTGAATACCGGGATAAAATGTAGCCTAGTTTACTCCCTGATATTATAGCTTTCCATTGGTGAAAGAATTTTTGAAATCGGCCCAGCCGTTTTGAAGATTACCCGGAACAAACAGACAGACAAAATTTTTTTAATTGCTATTTTAGGCATAGGTGTCGTGCAAATAACCGTGTGAGCATGAAAAAAGCCTATTATTTTAACATTACAAACAGACACTCCAATTTTATTTATTGGTATAGATATGCCTGGAAGGAAACATATAATAAACAGTCACAGTCCTGTAAAAACAGAAAAAACACTAATAGTGCAGTTATTTAAGTAACTTCGTTTGATTTCTACACAGAACAACTTCTTGAGAAATTTACACATCATGTATCAGTCTGGATGTTATTTATCCTTCGCGATAAAAGAATTTATAGCAACGTTTTGTCTTTAGAAAAGTTACAAGTTAAACACAAACGTCCTTTAGATATTTATAAATTCCTAGCAAATTACTGAGTATTTCCTGTTACTGTATGGAGAATATTGCTTATATAAACAGCTTATTATCAATATCGGTCTAGCCATTTACGGGAACAAACAGACGGACAATAAAAATTAAACTGATTTTTAGGTATTTGTATCATGTAAATAATCATGTGAGCATGTAAAAATCGACAAGTATTTTAATATTACAATTTTATTTATTACTTTTGATTCTTTGGATGTGTGGAGTTACAAGGCTGGATAAAATAAGAAATTAGTATATTAAGGGAAGTCTGAAAGTGGCACCAATGGTAGAGAAGATTAGGAGCGCGAGATTGTCTTGGTATGGACACGTGAGGAAGGAGAGTTGTCAATATATTTTTGGATGGACCTTACGTCCATAATCGTGGGAGACCTAAAAAGAGATGGATGGATCGTTTGAATGAGGATATGCGTGTGAAGGTAGTGAGTGCTCAAATGACGGCAGATAGAAGGTTATGGAAGGTGAAAACATGTTTTTTTTTTTTATTGCCAACGGTGGCAAACTAGCAAGCAGCACACCTGATGGTAAATGAAACTGCTGCACATGGACCTTTGCAATACCAGGGGCACAGCCAGGCCGCTGCCTACCGTGAAGGAAATACTCTTCTCAAACCTCGTTTAAAGAAGGACATGTCATAGCGCTCGGGAAACACAGCAGCAGGTAGTTCACCGTAGGCTCGCTCCGCGGCTCGTCGGCACGGCGTCCGCCCTATCGTGGCTTATGCCGAACGTGGGCGGACCGAGCGCTGCGTGCCGACGGCTGTACGCGGGGGTCATCCGGTCGATGGCCCTGTACGGCGCACCGGTGTGGGCGGGGTCCATGACCGCCCGACTTAGGGCCCTTCTGTGGCGACCACAGAGGGTCATGGCGGTCAGGGCCATCCGCGGATACCGCACGGTGGCGACGGAGGCAGCGTGCCTGTTGGCCGGGACTCCCCCGTGGGACCTGGAGGCGGAGATGCTCGCCGGACTATATCGGCGGGTGACGGGGGTGCGAGCGGAGGGCGGTGTGGTCTCGTTAAGGGATCTCACCGCCTGGCGCGTCGACGCCCGCCGAGACGTCATCGCCCGTTGGGCAGTCCGGCTGGAGAGGCCTCGGTTCGGGGTGCGAACCGTGGAGGCCTTCCGGCCGGTGCTGATGCAGTGGTTAGAGAGGCGGCACGGGTTGCTCTCCTTCCGACTGGTGCAGGTTTTGACGGGGCATGGGTGCTTCGCCAAATACCTGCACAAGGTCGTTAGGAGGGAGAGTACACCGGCCTGCCACCACTGCGATTGCGACGAGGACACGGCGCGCCATACGCTCGAGGCCTGCGGGGCTTGGGCAGTGCAGCGCTGTGAACTCGTCGCAATCATCGGTACGGACCTGACGCTGCCGGCTATCGCTAGGGCGATGGTCGACAGCGTCAGGAATTGGGACGCGGTCGCAGCCTTCTGCGAGACAGTGATCTCGCGGAAGGAGGTGGCGGATCGCCTGCGTGAGGAGCGCAGCCTCGATGAGGAGGTCCGCCGCCGGCGACTGGGGTGGCGCAGGCGCAACTATCTGCGCCTCATGCCGCCTTAGCCGAGGCCGCGGGTGACGTGACCGGGGATTAGTCCGTCACCCGCCGAGAGGCCGACCGCGTGAGGAAAGACCGACGTCCTCCCCGAGGGGGGGACGTCGGTCGATGGGAGGGTACCCCAATAGGGGGTATTCCGTCGGGCCGACCACTGACGACAAGTTAACGCTGCTCCAGTGGTCGGCCCAACGACGAAGGCGACGTGGGCTTCGGGTGGGTCGCGGGAGTTGCGTGCTCAAGCCCCTCTGTCGCCCCGGACGGAGTGGTGCGGAGGCGCGCCGACCGCGGCCCACCCACAAAAAAAAAAAAAAAAAAAAAAAGCAGGTAGTTCATTCCAGAGCTTGCACGTACGTGGGAGAAATGATCGCTGGAAACGTACAGTTGAAGACCATAACGTTTCCAGGTGAAATGGATGAACCCTGCTACGATGTCGAGTGGTATGTTGGTAGAATGGTGACGGTGGTACCAAGTCAAACAGTTCCTCGGAGCACTCCCCGTGAAAGAGTCGGTAGAGCACACAGAGTGACCCAAAGTCTCTCCGTTGCTCCAGCGACTCCAATCTGTCCGTAAGATTGGGATCTCCGACGATTCGAACAGCCCGTCTTTGCAGGGAGTCAAGTGGGTCTAGCTGATATTTGGGCGCACCTGCCCAGAGATGTGAGCAGTACTCCACATGAGGACGAACTTGTGCTTTGTATAGCACAAGACGCTGTCTCAGTGTGAAGTACCGCCTGGCTCTGTTCAGGACACCCAACTTTTTGCTTGCCAATTTGGCTTTGTCCTTTGTGTTGTGCCGACCCCACTTAGCGTGGGATGAGGGCAGGCAAATGATGATTACTTTTGATATCTCTGTCATAATTAGTGTATTCTCTTGTGTTCTCTGTATGTCCTTCTCTTCTCTAGTTATGAAATACTTGCATTTGCATGTTATGACAAAATTACCAAAGAATTCTCTGATCATGTTAACTCCTTTACGTCCCACTTCTCCACCATACTACGTTTGTCAAACTGGTTGTTATTACAGGGTTTTATTTCGAATTTCAGTAAGGAGCAATATTTGTATTTAATTAAGGGACCATAAACCTTTTTTCTTTTGATAGGCCAACATGTTTGACCATCATGGTATAGTAGATCAAATTCTCTTCCATTGTGGAGGAGGACCGAGTCCAACAGTGGAACGTATGTGGGCTGCGATGATGATAGGCTATCTGGGCACACATTGAAGGATCGTGCCCCGAATATGAACAACGAATGTTGTTTTTTGAATGTTGTTTGTTTTAGGTTTTTAAGTCTTTGTGCCTACAACCTAAAACTAAAATCAACTTTATACATGAATATATATGGTAATGACAACAGAACTATTAGCTGTTTGCTAAAACCAACAGAAGAATGTAGGGGATTTTACTAATATACTTATCCTTACTAACATTATAAATGCGAAAGTAAGGATGTTTGTTTGTTACGCTTTCACGCTTAAACCACCGAACCGATTTCAAAAATTCTTTCACCAATTGAAAGCCATAAATAATATCAGGGAGTAAAATAGGCTATATTTTATCCCGGTATTCCCACGGGAACGGGAACAACGCCGCGGGTAAGGTGACTGAAACCAAAGCGAAGCGAGGGCGGGTTGCTAGTATGGATATAAACCATATAGTGACGCAGTAAGAATGCTGTTCACCACTCCCTATCTTGCCCGTGGATTCGTAAAAGTTGACTAAGGCATATGTTGTGCATATAACAACTATGCAAGAGAAGGAAAACTCAAAATAAAACCCTATACCATCCCACCTGATCAGCGTGATATAGTAGGGGAATTTCCCTCCCAATATGAAGGAGGCTCGAGCCGAATAGTGTGACGTATATACAGGTGTATCAGATTATGGGGCAACTGGTCAAACGGGAGTTAGGCAATGGTGGTAGGAACCCATAAAAAAAATTTGAAGGAAAAATATTGATTCGTTAATGAATTAGAGACATTTAAAGTTTTCAATTTTGTTATCGCTCTTTCGTGTAAATCTGATTGAAATGTATAGTCAATGATACTTAATCTGCAACATATTAGTATTTTGTTAAATGTTCATTAGAAATTGAATAAATCAATGATTACGTTCGCATAAGCAAGACAAACTTTGCTTTAAATCAGCTGATCGGCCAATGACCGTTGGCAGCTCGCCCTTGTACCTACGCTGTCATTGAAGCGTTTGCGCAATTCTAGGTATGAAAGAATGGAATTATACTGTCGAAGCTTTACGTGCCTACATGTATCCTGTCTGTACATGCCTACATAATACGTAATATTTAAAGCATAGATTCTTAGACACACATATTTGAAATCACTAAAACTGTTATGTTATATTCTTTTTTTTTTGTGTAATGTACATTCTAATTACGATCTATGACCATTAACCTACAACATACCCGAAAAGTTACCCCATAACCTGATACACCCTGTATATTGTCTATCCGTCTGGTGACGGAGTAAGAATACAGCTCACCACTCCCTATCTTGCCCGTGGATGTCGTAAAAGACGACTATGGGATGTAATATGCACATAACATCTATGTAAGAGAAGGAAAACTCAAAATGAAACCCTATACCAACATGTCTGACCAGCATGGTATAGTAGGTCAAATTCCCTCTCATTATGCAGGAGGCCCGAGCCCAGCAGTGGGATGTATGTGTGCTGCGATGATGATGATATGTATTGTAATAATGAACCCAATATGAACAACATAGCCATACAATTACTACTACTACAAAGCTTTCGGTAACAGGGTAAGAATACAATTCACCAGCACCTTTCTTACCCGTGAGTGCCGTAAAATAAGACTAAGGCATTAATGCAGATGATAGACATCTATGCAAGTGATGGAAAACTCGAAATAAAATTCTCTACCAACCTGTCTGACCAGCGTGGTATAGTAGGTAATTTCCCTCCCATTGTGGAGGAGGTTCAAGCCCAGCAGTGGGACGTATATGAGTTGTGACGATGATGATGACCACAAAATTAATTCATCATCATCTTGCTCTTATCCCAATTACTTGGGGTCGACGCAATATGTCATGTGTTTTGACATATTGCAAAAAGTTTCGGCAATGACTTTTATGACCGGCCGCCTGCCTAACGTCAACCCTCCTTGGGAATGTAATCGTTGACCCAAATGGTACCAGATGGAGTTGGTCCGGGTCAATCTAGGGCTCTTAGTCGTCTTTTACGACACCCACGAGCAAAGCAAGGGTTGGTAGTATTCGAAGCCGCTACCACACAGCAGACTACAAAACTAATTGCGGCTTTATAACGATTCTCTATTCTTTTTCAGTGATTGTACCGAAACCTATGTCGGTATACGTGAAGGCGAAGTCTCCTAGAAATACATTCACTTATAAATCATCTTTTATTCAGGTAACTATAAAACTTTATAATATTAATTTAATTTATAATTTTGATTTAATTTTCTAACTAGCAATCCGCCCTCGCTTCGCTTCGGTTATAGGTTATAGTCGTTTTACCCGCGTAGTTCCCGTTCCCGTGGGAATACCGGGATAAAATATAGCCTAGTTTACGCCCTGATATTATAGCTTTCCATTGGTGAAAGAATTTTTGAAATCGGTCCAGCCGTTTTGAAGATTACCCGGAACAAACAGACAGACAGACAGACAAAAATTTTTTAATTGCTATTTTAGGCATAGGTGTCGTGCAACTAACCATGTGAGCATGAAAAAAGCCTATTATTTTGACATTACAAACAGACACTCCAATTTTATTTATTGGTATAGATAAGCAGGAAAAAGTGTAACAAATTTAACCTTGTATATACAGGGCCAGATTAATCCTATCAGGAGCCCTTAGGCAATGCAATTCTCAGGGCCCCTAGGCAATACAATTCACGGGGCCCCTAGGCAATTTAATTCTCGGGCCCCTTTTCTTACCTATTCAAATATATATTCATTATTTTCTATTACATAAGTCCAGTCGATCAGATCAACTTCTTTAGTATTCTGTTACTTTAATCGCTTATGGCAACAACATACACTATCACCTTGACTTTATGCTATAGCATCACCTCACATGCCTGACTCAATTCTTTTTACCTTCATTGAAATTATCATAATGAATAGGTTATAGGTAGTTGTAGTTAAATGCTGATCCAGGCCTCATGACGGAGTAGGCAAGCGAAATGAGAATTAAAAAAATGTTCAATGAAATTATTTTTTTTCTTTGGTGCTTGTTCGGGGCCCCTAGGCCTTATCCGCCTTATGGATAATTCGGCCCTGTGTATATATTACAAGATGATTGATTACTTTTTGTTGATTTCTTATTTAACGTCGGAAATGAGTTGCTATGATAAATCTTGTCATTAACGTTATCTTTTCAAACCATAAATATCCCAGAGGTGGACCGACCTTATGCTTACAATAGAAGGGTAAGCGGTCTATTATATTGGCTAGATACGTTGGTTAAAGGTTGTATTTTGAGAATTCTAACTTGTGTGAATATCTTCGTACTGGACCGGACATTAAGTATTCCTTGACGGAATAACAAATAATATAAGCCGGTATCAAACACGAAATTGAATGACCAGTAATCGTAAATCTTATACTTTACCGTATAGTGTCGTAAAAAAAACGACTATGGAATATAATATGCATATAACATGTAGGTCAGTCGCCCTTTCTGTGTGGTGACGGAGTAAGAATACAATTCACCACTCCCTATCTTGCCTGTAGATGTCGTAAAAGACGACTAAGGAATATAAAATGCACATAACATCTGTGCAAGAGAAGGAAACCTCGAAATGAAACCCTATACCAATATGTCTGACCAGCATGGTATAGTAGGTCAAATTCTCTCCCATTGCGGAGGAGGCCCGAGCCCAACAGTGCGACGTATTTGGGCTGCAATGAAGATGATGATAACATCTACGTAACAGAAGGAAAACTCGAAAGAAAACCTTATACTAACTCACTTAACCAGCGTGATATAGGGCTATTTCCCTCCTATCGTGAAGGAGGTTCAAGCCCAGCAGTGGGACGTAGGTATATGAGCTGAAATAATGATGATGATGATGATGAATCATCATCACCAATCTTATAATAGAAGAACGTTTAGATTATGCTCTTAATTTTCTTTATCGCATAGTACGCTATATAAAATTAGCTTTAGGTATTTACTCATTCAGTGACGTTACGTTGAAGCAGCGCGTTTTTCAGTTCAGTCATAAACTATTTTCGATAACCTAGATACATTGTGAATATAACTTTATTATGCAAATTGTTTTCGTAAACGCCATTGTTACGAGTACATAACAAGTTAAACAGCATCGGTTTTTACAGAATATTATTGAAGAATTCGTTATCGGCAAATATTGATATTTTAATATGGTATGATAATTTTTGTTTAATGTTACTACGGTTTTTTTTTTGATCCATAATAGGTTTATAAATAATAGTAATTTTAGATCCATCATTTCAGCTCATATACGTCATATTGTTGTCCTCGAGCCTCCTCCACAATACGATAATTGACCTAATATACCACAGTGATAAAATGTGTTGATATAGGGTTTTATTTCGAGTTCTCCTTCTCTTGCATATATGTTATATCCATATTATATCCCTTAATCATCCTTTACGACTCCCACGGGAAAGCCTGTGACTGAGAATGTATGAAACGTGGCGGATTTTAAGATTCATGCGTACCTGTAATTATGTTAGTATCAACCAAAGCTGGCTGGTGAACATCTATTTCAATTTTTGTTTTGTGACCATTTCGGTACTAGTTGTTACGCTATATGGGTAACTGTGGATTGTAATATTTTTGATTAATCAATATTTTAGATCCTACCACCAATGTGACTAGACTTTATTCTCTCTATCCTTACTAATATTATAAATCCGAATGTAAGTTTGTTTGTTCATTTGTTACGCTTTCACGCTTAAACCACCGAACCGATTTCATAACTTCTTTCACCAATGGAAGGCTATAATATCAGGGAATAACATAGGCTATATTTTATACCAGTATTCGCAGGGCAACGGGAACTACGCGGGTAAGGCGACTGAAACCGAAGCGAAGCGAGGGCAGGTTGCTAGTTAATAAATAATTATTAGCACGAAAGCGGAATTGTCAAATAAAAACCATTAAAAACATAACACTCTTAAATCGATTATTATAGTAGTAGTTTTAAAATACTAGCAATTATGCTGAACAATACAATAAAAATGCCAAGGACTTATTACAATAAGAATGTAAAACAACTTTTTGTCTTTACCATATATTATCTGTGTGGTGACGGAGTAAGAATACAATTCACCGCCCGCTTTCTTGCCCGTGGGTGTCGTAAAAGAGGACTAAGGGATATAGTATGCATATGATATCTATGCAAGAGAAGGAAATCTCTAAACAAAACCCCTATACCAACACGGCTGACCAGCGTGGTATAGTAAGTCATTTTCCCTCCTATAGTGTAAGAGGGCCCGAGCCCAACAGTGGGACGTATATGGGCTGAGTTGGTGATGATGATCATGAGATCCGGCAATGGCTTACTATTACAAAGGCGACATGATAATTAAATAAATATTTTTTGTTAATAGTTTGATTCTTGTACTAAACCAAACCATAAATGGTTATGCTCCTTTAACTGGTCGATTTAAAAGTCGTGCAAACGATAGAGGACTTACATGTTTGTATATATAAGATTTGTTTTACCTAAATTTGTGTCTTGTTGAAGCTAAGAAATATTTTATTAGAACTAATCGCCACCTACGCTTAGGTGTAGGCCTAAATGAATGTTAACACAGTTGCAAGAAGAATCTCTTAAATTTATTTCGTGTTATATACATAAGATATATATTTTTATTTGTAGAACACAATAGAGAATGCAAGCGAAACGTGGATGAATAGACCCAAAATGCGTCGCGGTATCAAACGGGCGCTTAATATTGAAGAGACGCCATTTATTTGTACACCCAAGTTGAACAGAACTCGGAGGTTAGTAGCATAATACTTATTCTTGTATAAACCTAGTCTTAGAATATAAATGCATATGATTTCAACTGTTAGGCATAGGAATATAGTCCAGAGGAATAGTGTCATAATCGCCATCCATCTGAAATACTCCAACGTCCGTACCATATGGAAGGAGTGCGCAGAAATCGCATGATTTATTGCCTCCATCTCCTTTCCACCAGACCAATTTCTTTATCCTTATTCCGTCTATCCAATCATGGATCAACGCACAGCCTAAACCGCTGGTCGTAGAGACTTGAAACTTCAAGTGTGCGGTCTTTGTGGGACGCAGGCATCCGATAAGAAAGGATTTTTTTAATGATTTCTGATGTTATACACATTTTAAATAAAACTACGGATTTTATCGCGTTTGTATTTGATTTTTGATTACCCGACGTTTCGAACACTTTGCATCATATAGAATCATTTTCCTCTTACACTGGCAATAAATTTGTATTAAAATGTGGGTCAATATTTAATAACTAATTTCTGTATCGGGTAGATAATTATAAATTTTCTGCAGTAACGATGACTTGTTGGACGTGAGACATCTTAGTCCACCCGTAACCATGAACGCTGCAAAGTAAAGTAGTTTTATTTAAAATGGATTTTTTTAATTATACTTCTAGGGGGTGAAAAAGCGGGGCAAAGTTTGTATGGAACAATGTGATTCCTTGATCCAATTTATTTCACAATTTGCAATGTCTTTAACAGAATTGATGAAAGACGTGTTTCGTGTTTTATTGAAATCATCTCCTGACAAAGTTGAAAAGGGGTAGAAAGTTATTTTGGAGGTGATTTGCTTCAAAGTTGATATCAATACTCCTTAGTGTTTTTGATTTAAATAACATTTTATTTTGACACATGTTTGAAAACTCAATTCGATTTTATTCAAAAAACCGACAAAGTGCGAATCGGAGTCCCTCACGAAGGATTCCGAACCATCCTTACTAATATTATAAATGCGAAAGTGAGTTTGTTTGTTACGCTTTCACGCTTAAACCACCAAACCAATTTCAAAAATTCTCTCACCAATGGAAAGCTATAATATCAGGGAGTAACATAGGCTATATATGTGTTATCCTGGTGTACGCGGGTAAGGCTGACACTGAAGCGAAGCGAGGGCGGATTGCTAGTGTCTAAATAAAAGAAAAAGCTCTTCGCAGTATTGGACTAATTTTAATGACTGATTCGTTCCGTCCAGGGAGGATGGTGCAAATAGTAAAATCAAGTGAAGAACCGTTTTTCATTCATGTGTACAAGGCATGTGTCCTGAATGAAATCTTAGGGCCATTACAATATCCTATCTGGGCAGATTCGAATCTATAAACCATAAATATTTAGAAGGATATGGTTGTTAAAATAAACTTTATATTACGGATTTTAATAGATTTTTTTCTGTGAGGGCTAAGAATTCAATGTGTGCTACGCTTTGTCTACTCCTTACTTTCCCGTGACAGTTGTTAAAAACAGCAGATAATCCAGCAGAATTCACCTGGGTAATTAATAGCAAACACCAACCAGCCTGCCTATCCCTCTCCCGGAAGACCTATGTCAAATGCTGAATGTCGGATGGATGGATAGGCAAATACTAGTCAATATTTTTAATGTGTTATTAATTGCATATGCTTTTTTCAGTATTCTGTCGTCATCACAACAGAACACAGACTCGACCCCATCAAAGCGTGCCCGTTTAGATTTAAGCGGTACCCCGAAAACTCCCAAAGTGGCGTTCAAAGTAAGCTCAAAGCTGAGCAGTCAAATGTCTGTACTGTTGGATATGCCTGATGTGCAAAGTCCAGAATGCAAAATATACAACGAAAGGCAGGGAGCTGAGACACCACAAAGCATATTGAAGGTATGCAAATGCATTACACAATTTTTTCTCAAATACACAATGTTATTCACCGTGTGGTGTCAGAGTAAGAATACAATTCACCACCTTTCTTGCCCGTGGGTGTCGTAAAAGACGACTAAGGGATATAATATGAATATAACAAAAACTGGGAATAAAACCCTATATCAACACGTCTGACCAGTGTGGTATAGTAGTTCAATTTCCTTCCCATTGTGGAGGAGGCTCGACCTCAACAGTGAGACGTGCATGACCTGAGATGATAATAAAATGTAGTTTTAAAATAAATAGCTTTAAAGTTAAGGAAATAAATAAACATCTTAAATTACAGATAAGACGTGCCGATGGACTTGAAAGAGAAGCTCCATCGCCAACAGATTCTAGATACTTAAATGATAGTGATGAAGAATTGATGGAAACTGCCAGTAACCATACTCACTACAGTGATTCTACCAACAAGTACGTAAATTTATATATATCCTTCATTAGAAACAGTGTCCAATCCAAGTATAATGTTAGGCGTTCCCACAAAGGGAGAGATAATACATCTATATACATTAACTTTTTTTGGGCGGCTATGGTCTAGACGCACGCCGTCCTTTCTGTCCAGGGTGATGCAAGGGCGGCGCGCAGCTGCATACCCATATTCTCTCCACCATTATTCGACCACTATTTACGTTACCTCATTTGTATTTTGAGTTTATCAGTAGAGTAAGAAAATACAATATACAAAATTTTGTCTTTTAAACTTTTATTATAATACAGAGTATAGGAGATAACAAGGTTTTCTTTCTATCCGTGTGGGCTCGAGCCACCTCCAAAATGAGAGACAAATTGCTATATCGATGGTCAGACTAATCAGGACAGGGTTTTATTTTGAGTTTTCCTTCTTTTTCATACATGTTGTATAGACATTATGATCCTTCAGTCGTCTTCTACGACACCCAGTGATAAGATCTGGGGTACTGAATGGTATTCTTACTCCATCACCACACGGAAAATCGGCTTCAATATTCTCCTGGATATATTTTAATCTATACCAATAAATAAAATTTGAGTGTCTGTTTGTAATGTCAAAATAATAGGCTTTTTTCATGCTCACGCGGTTATTTGCCCTATACACATGCCTAAAAATCACTTTATATTTTTTTGTCTGTCTGTCTGTTTGTTCCGGGTAATCTTCAAAACGGCTGGACCGATTTCACAAATTCTTTCACTAATGGAAAGCTATAATATCAGGGCGTAAACTAGGCTATATTTTATCCTGGTATTCCCACGGGAACGAGAACTACGCTGGTAAAACTACTAAAACCGAAGCAAAGCGGGGCGGGTTGCTAGTATCAACTATGATCGTCTACTTGTAGACATACCAAGTGTAGCGATTATGGCACTTGTGGAAGCCAGCAGCAGTTCTATATGTAGCAGTAACGACATCTACTGCCAGATAGCTTGAGGAGTAAATGAACATAAGAAGAGTATCAATAAATACTATAGTAAATTCCCGTGGATTTACCCTCGTAGTACCTAATCCTGTGGGAATACCGGAATCAAATATAACCTAAATTATTGCTATCAATTGGTCCTGCTGTTTTGAAGATTACCCGGTTTAATTAAGTTAAAAAGTTGTTAAATTAAGCGGTTTTTAGGCATAGGTATTGTGATTTCTGATGTTTACGCGAGTATTATACATTTTAAATAAAACTACTTTACGGATTTTATCGCGTTTGTATTTGATTGCTGTAAAGTGTTCGAAACGTCGGGTAATCAAAAATCAAATACAAACGCGATAAAATCCGTAAAGTAGTTTTATTTAAAACATAGGTATTGTGTAAATAACAGCGTGAGCATGAAAAAAAATTTTTATTTGTTGACACATACAACGTTAATGTTTGCAGACATCTCCGGTTTACGATTCCCACACCTACTGAGTTTGAGCCATCAATTTCACCGAGAGCAAGCCTCATACACGCGAGTGAGGGAGAGAAAGAAGAAAATGTATCTGTAATAGAAAAAGAGACGGACGTATCTAGTGACAGCTATGTTACTACACCATCACATCCTATGGTTTGTATTTAGATTAAAACTCACTGATTACTGTGTAGTGACAAATTAAGTGACCATTATTTACTTTCCCTTATAGTCCATAAAATATAGGATGATCTCTGTGACAGTTGTCCCTAGTGCTGTCACGCTTACGATAAAGTCCGTAGTTTTTTATCGATAAAACTCTTTATTTTCATAATTGTGATTTTATATTATAATTAAAATACAATCAATGAAAATCTTTTTCAATTTATTTCAAACAAAAACTGTTTTTTGACTGTTTTAATTATTCAAAAGGAGTACAATCAAGGTCTAGGTCACTATTATTGTCATCACTGGAGCGTTCCTGATAGAACATTTATCATTTTTTGCCAAAATTGGGACAGTCGTTAGATCAATCGATCAATTACGATTGTTTTATAAATAAATATGTCTAGTTTATTGACAATAATGCGTACATAATATTATCATTTACTCTGAGACGAAAAGAATTTTTTTATTGTTTAATTAAGTCAATGTATGTATTTTATAATGTAACTGTCTGTTTTAATTCTAAAAAATATGTTGAAAGTTTTATATAGGTACTTTGTTGGGTTTATTTCTTTTATGAATAATTTAATAAAGATCGCTCATCGATTTACGTATATCGACTGTCACATCTCTTTTTTAGTTTTAGTCCAGTATGACTTTGTACATGGGCAAGCGCCATTTATGTATAAAATGTTTACTAGGCATTTCAGTACTTACGAGGTACATTTTAGGCATGAATATTAATATTTTTATATTTATAATATATTGCAATTCAGTTGCAATAAAACTGGCACGAAAAGAATGAAAATACATTTGATACGAAATGAAATTGTAAACATTTCGCTCGTTCAAACTTACTTCGTTGGTTTCGTTGACATCTGTCACAGAGATCAAGCTATATTTTATGGACTATAGTAATCTTATTTTTTACTGCAATCAAGCAAACAGTAGACTTGATGATAAGTGTTGCTGCCGCTCATGGCCCTTTGCAAGGCCGCTGTCTACCGCGAAGAAAGTGAATGCGTGCAATAAGGTTCGATGATACTAAAGGCTCACTAAAACCCACCACACACAAACACCCTCCGAAAGTTGGACTTCCGGCTTTCTGAGGGTGTTCCACTCACCGAACGAAGCGCAGTAACAAATTGCTACTACTCGGAGGTCGATTTTCTACGAGAGTGTGGGGCTACCCCGGACGGACCGACCCGCGGCTGTAGACAGACAACTGTCAACAGTGTGGTTCTACCACTACTATCCAAAAGAAAAAGAGATCACTAAGAAAATGGGCAGTAGCACTCTAGGGAAAATTATAACACCAACTACGATCTCCAACGCGCCTGCCACGCATAGCGATTATGTTACTGTACCTTCTTGAGGAGACCTGTCCAGCAGTGGATGTTGATAGGATGATGGATGGAAAATTCATATATCTTCTAATATCAATCAATTAAACTTCTAAAGAAAATCTTAGTAAGATTTTCCAAAATATGTTTTTTATAATCTACTAATATCTCACTCTCACCGGGTTAAGAGCCCTCAGCGCTCAGCCACAGTCCACGTCAAGCTGTCAAAGCCAGCTGCGACTAACAGCTATACACTCCACTAAAAAACACTATCATTTTCACTCTCATGGCAAAACAGCACTGTTGTTTCAATTTATTATCACAAGTGATAACCTCATGGATAAAATTCATCTTACAAAAAGGACTTAAATTCAGAGTAAAAGCAGTTAAAAATAAATGTATCGCTTATAAGGAGATGGTATTGGAAGATAACCATCGTGAATGAAGAAATTATAACGTATTATGATGCACAAAAATATATTACACTAATCTCAAACTGTATATGATATTTACGTCTAAAACATTCTAGGGGTTCAATACTCTAGGACAAACGCCTCCTAGAGTATTGAACAGTTCTAACGAAATCGTACAAGAGGAATACTATATCCACTATAAATATTAGAAATTAATGTTATACTGTACTTGTTCCTAGACTGAAAATCACCCATTGGAGTCGCCGCCGAAGAAAATGGCCACGGATGAATTCGTATCGCACAAGAAACCTCTTAAGGATAACGTACGTGCCAGGTAATTATTTCAATTGGAGGTTTTCTCTTTTATAAACTAATAAAATTATAATAGGAAAGCTATTGTATTTTACCATATAGTATTATTTTCTTATTTTTTTTTTATTGCAAGCAAACAGTACACCTGATGGTAAGTGTTGCTGCCGCTCATGGACCTTTACAAGGCCGCTGCCTACCGCGAAGAAAGTGAAGGGAGTGTGAATGAGTGCATTGGGGCTCGGTGATACCAAACGCACCACCAAAATCCTCCACACGCAAACACCCTGAGAGCTGGAAGCCCAACCCCAAAGTTGGACTTCCAGCTCTATCGCTCACCGAACGAAGCGCAGTAACAAATTGCTACTACTCAGACGTCGATTTTCTGCGAGAGTGTGGTACTACCCCGGACGGACCGGCCCGCGGCTGTAGACAGATAACTGTCGACAGTGTGGTCCTACCACTACCAATTACATTAGAAGAGATTTCAGTATGGAGAATTCAGGAAGTGTTAAGGTCGTCTAGCGGATATAATAATTACTAACCAGGCAGTCCACTACTTTCTTACTTCAATCAACATAAGTCTACAGGATTTTATCATAAAGATTTTTTCATAAGCACACTTGTCACAGTCAATATTTTGTAAATAATAACAATATACTTTCCATGTGGTGACGGAGTTACCGTACAATTCACCACTCCCGATCTTGCCGGTGGATGTCGTAAAAGACGACCAAGGGATATAATATGCACACAACATCTGTCCAAGAGAAGAAAAACTGGAAATGAAACCCTATACCAACATGTCTGACCAGCATGGTATAGTAAGTCAAATTCCCTCCCATTGTAGAGGAGGCCCGAGCCCAACAGTGGGACTTATGTGGGCTGCGATGATGATGATAACAATATTCAATAACATTTTTGCCAACTCGAGACCCATAACTTATATCGCTTACTATATTATTATTATTTTTAGGAGTGGTAGGACCACACTGTCGACAGTTATCTGTCTACAGCCGCGGGCCGGTCCGTCCGGGGCAGTACCATGCTCTTGCAGAAAATCGACGTCTTAGTAGTAGCAATTTGTTACTGCGCTTCGTTCGGTGAGCGAGAGAGCCGGCAGCCCAACTTTCTGAGGGTGATTGCGTGTAGAGGGTTTTGGTGGTGCCCTTGGTATCACCGAGTCTCAATGCACGCATTCACACTCCCTTCGCTTTCTTCGCGGTAGGCAACGGCCTTGTAAAGGTCCATGAGCGGCAGCAACACTTACCATCAGGTGTACTGTTTGCTCGTTTGCCACCGTTTGCAATAAAAAAAAAAAAAAAAAAAAAAAATTCTAGTCTATATTCATTCCTAACCGCCATATAGTTAATAAAAATAATCGAATTCTTCTAAAATTCTAGAAAATCTCTGTCAGTATCAATGAACAGCAGTTTATCGGACGATCCAAACACATCAGTTGAAAGTATTGCAGACATCCCTGTCACATTGATCAACCCACGTTACTCAGGAGAGAAACGCTTACACATATATGAAGATAAGCCGAGTATGACAGAGACAAAGAATACTACGCCAACAGATGTAAGAGAATCAGATGTAGAAATACCTAAAACGCCTAAAGGCAGAAGGGGTATTAGGGCTGTGAGTGGAGAGAGTACACCATTAATGAATAGAACTCCAAGTGCTGCATCTGATAGACAAGATTCTCCTATTTTGTTGCGCAGCAATAGGTCCAGTAGGTAAGGACACTTTTCTTCTTCTCGGTACATAAAATTACGACTGTGGGGCACGAATCTCCAAAGTCAAAGGTAATTTGACTTTATATACCACTAGCTGACCCAACAGACGTTCTGTTCAAATAAAATAAAAGGATTTTTTTCTTGAAATCGACAGCAGCGCCATCTACCGGACCCAATTATTAATATAAACCATTCTCGAATCTCCTTGAACACACACAACAATTTCATCAACATCGGTCCAGCCTTTTAGAAGGAGTTCAATTACAAACACACGAACAGAAGATTTATGCGCACGCAGCGTAAGCTCTCAAACGGAAAAAACCCCGATTTATAAACACTCTTCATTGGTGCTCCGTTCCTATTGGTCTTAACGCGATGATATATTGTGTACATGTTTGACCACCGCGGTATAGTAAGTCAATTTGCCGTCTATTGTAGAAGAGATCCGAGCCCAACAGTGGGTCTTTTGTGGGCTGGAATAATAACAATATATCGTGCTGAAAGTCTTATCAACTTTTAAGCTGCAAAGAATCATATACATTTCTTCATTGCAAACCATTTGGCGATTTAGATGAATAATGTAAACTGATATGAGATTTTTCTAACAAAATTGGCCAGAGGTAAAATATGTAAGTTTTAATATGTTGTTCTTTAATTAATAGGAGCGACATTGAAAGTAAATAGACAATAATTTCCTACCAAAATGTCTAAAATTTATTTTCATAACAAGTTAGTTACAAGCATTACAGTTTTCTTAATTAGAAAGAGAGACCGTTCTATAAAGAATGTGACGCCACCTCATCGTCGCAATATACATACTATTATTTCTATTAATTTTCTTTCTACGCAATTTAATCTATTTGTTTATTATAGGAGCAGATCTCGTACGCCCGAGCTGAGCCCACGTCAGTCTCCTCTAGCCCCTATTCCAGAACAACCAAAACAAGAAGTGGAAAGTGAACCACACCCAGAAAAGACCACATTAAGTGTCCCCAGGCAGCTTAGGTAACTTCTATAGTGAAATATAAGAAAAATTCGACAATGAACTACTAGAAAAGTCTCTAACCTAACCCATTTTTGAATATCAATTAAAACTTGATTAGGTTGATGCCTTTTATAATAAAAAATCGATACAGTGTTAGGAAGGGGTTGTAAGGGGGTTAGGAATAAAATGCCTTTGCTTCTAACCCGCCGATGTCAAAAAGAGACTACTAAGAGCTCGTTCCCACTTGTCGGGTATCGGATCCGTAAATTAATCGAATGTCGGTGCCTTTGTTCACACACACGAGTAATAATCGGTTGTCGGCCGCACTCGAAGCCAATGCCAATTTTAAGCACTCTACGTGACTTGTACATTCTTTCCGCCAAGCAGATATTTTCAGTTGCTTATCTTTATAATCATTTAGTCTTGTCCCAAAGAACACCTCTTTCCTGTACTAGTGTGATCAATTCTTCGGGGTTGATATTTGTTTCCATTACTACGAATCACCAAACGTGCGTACTATAAAAACACAACAACTGCTTTATTTTACTTTATTATTATACTTTATTCTAAACATACAGTCCACTCATTTCGCATAAGCCCTAATAACATATGTGTGCGCGATCGCAGCGACGGTCTACCACGGACGGAACGAGGGGTAGAGGGGAGAGGGTTATCGGCCCCGATATCAGACAAATGTGAACAGCGCCATTCTTAATCATAGGCGAGCGAGATCCGACACGATTTTTTTCCGGGTGTAGAGGGCTGGCAAAACACCCGACATTTCTTGTCGGCGCCGACACAAAATCGGTTTCCGATAAGTGTGAATAGCTTCATATAAAATTCTCTGCCACTATAACATCCGATTAATATACGGATCCGACACCCGACAAGTGGGAACGTGCTGTAAGGCCCTGAAGCTATATAATCATTAACAACTGTTTCATTTTTGCAAGCATAAAAGCAATATATGAAAAGCGAAAATATAATCTATTAACAGAAAATTACTTAAAAACTGTAAGCTCGATTACCACACATTGTGGCAAATAACCTCAAGTTGTATGAGGAATGTCTTTTATAAGTTACACTATAGGTACCACTTTACTATTACTCAACTATAATTTACTTAATGTAAATAAATTGCAACTATATAAATAAACTAAAACAACATCTTGTCAACACTAAATTAAATTCTTAGTACTATTTATAGAAAAAAAAGTACTGTTAATACAGTTAATATTATTTGCTTTTATATAATATTATTTTAATTTATTATACGGTATTAAACAGCACATTCGTTATTAAATAACACAAAGTAAATTATTGCCAATTACCCTCCTATCTCTTTTATATGTTTGCTGTTTTTGTGAACGAATCTTCATTATAGATTTGAAATCATGTCAAACTTTAAGGTCCCATCCATGCACCGTATCTATTTTCTCTAAGTATGGGCGAAAGGAAATGATAAAATTATTATATATAATAAACCTTAATTTCACAGGAGTGTTACACGCATGGCAGAACGTAAAGATAAAAGCGTGACAGAATCATCTAAATTAGAAGTAATCGCCGAATTGCCTACGAAGCTATTCAGCAATGAATCTACTTCTATAACGCCTTCTAAACGCACTACAAGGTATGTAATAAAGAAATTGGTATACATGGTTAAAAAAGAAACGTAAATTCTAATATTATGTACTTCATCTCGGCTCATATACGTCCCACTGCTGGGCTCGAGCGTCCGTCATAATGAGAAGGAAAATGACCTACTACTTCCTCACACTGGTTAGACGGATTGGTACAGGGTTTTAATTCGAGTTTTCCTCTTTATTACATAGTGAAGGATTACAATTCTTCTTCTTTTAACCTAATAACGAATTTATGCTTGATGTCGCCCATTATATATTACATTTGGAGGCTTTAGGCCCAGGCCACATGTCCTACATAGACAGTAACGCCTATCTACATATATTAAGTAAATGTTTGTCGCCCTAAACACAACGAAAGCTTTGCTTATTCTGTATATCGCTCCTACAAGTTTGAGATATAATTTTGCCCTAAAAAGATGACGCCCTAGAACCGGACCTCACAAGCTTAGATATAAATTCGTCACCATCAGCACCCCATATGTCGTAAAGTACGACTAAAAGATGCAAGCAGATAATATCGCTGCAAAAGAAAGAGAACTTGAAAAAAAAGTGCTATATGTTAATCTGTACTGTATGAATAATATTTACAATAGGTCTATTAACATCTCAATGTGGTGAAGACTCTTTGATAGTGGTATGTGTATGGTCTAAAGAGAATATCTTTAATGTGAACACAATTATATATTAAGTGAGCTGAGAAAATCCGCCTGAAGGATAAATACGTCAGCAGTTCTCTCCTGGAACACTCACCGACTGTGACCATCAGCTTCGCCTCACGTGCCAAGCATGGCTATTATGCCATTATCTCCTATATATCCTGTATCCATCCGATGACTATAGACTAATGAATGCATGAATTTAATTATAATTGCCGCGTGGTGATGAAGTATTTAAAGTTCAGTTCACCACCCCCATTTCTAGTCCTTGGGTGTCGTAAAAGAGGACTAAAAGATATAATAGCCATGTAATATATATGAAAGAAAAGTAAATCTCTATAAAAACGCTTTACCATCCTGCCTGCCTAGTATGATATTGTAGGTCAATTTCCCTCCTACTCTGAAAGAGCAGGGTTACATATATGAGCTGAGATGATGATGATGATGTAATTATAATTTATCACAAACAGATTACGCACTCCCGATCGTAAAGATAAAGTCGCAGAGACACCCGATTTGGAAGCAATCGTTGAATCACCTACGAAATCATCTAGTAATGAATCGACATCTTCGTCACCCGCTAAGCGTAATATAAGGTACATTTCTTAAATATTTATATCCAGATAAAGTGAATTAAAAGCTTTGACCTAATTTTTATTTTGTACCATATCTTTTTCGGAAATGAAAAAGATGAGCAGCGAAAACAATATGCCAGTTCCTTATTTACTGACAAACAGAGTAAATGATACTTAAAAAAGGTAATGTGTCCAATATTGTAGTATAATGAGTTCAAATCCCATGCAGAACCTCTACTTCAAATCGTCCGTTTTGCGTACTTGAGAAACAAATATGAAAAACTTTTCATATTTTTAATATTATGTAAATGAAAAGAACAGAAACTATATTTATTTCGCGTATTGATTGAGCGTCATTGTTATTTTATTCCTATTTAATATAATGGGAATTTTAAACAGAAGCCGGTCTCGAACTCCGGAGATTGCACCTGAACCCGTAAGAGTTGTACCAAGAAGTCGTAGGTAAGTTACGTTATAATCGTATAATATACTAAAGTCATGACAAGGTGGCCCGTAAGTAGTGGACCGACGGGCTATGAGGGGTAGTGAGACTTAATGTTCACATTTAATAAAGAAATCCTAACTTCATAGCTACAAGACCTAGGACAATAAATTTAAGTATTTTTGTTAAATAATGTCTTACCCCTCATATTATTAATTTTATTTATTATTTTCATTACCCCTCATAGCGTGTTGGTCCACTACTTAAGGAACACCTGTATATTATTTCTTAAAAGCATTTTCGTCTGTATAGAGTATCAGTCATAATACTGCATCAATATAATATTTGCTAAGAAATTGAGAAAATTATATGCCCTACTAATAACGAAAAATAATTTAATATCTCCAATGTTTTCCTTTACACCTTACTTTTTAACACGCCATTTGACTTACGCAAAATCAACTTTTAAGAATTTATTTCTATCAAAATGTATAAACATATCACATCTTTATTCCAATACCGTCACTATCCTAAATAAGCAAATTTTACAGGAGGAGCTATTTAAAGATTTATGACAAATATTAACCAATATAAATAAGAGTATATTAGCGTTTCAGGAGTCTTTTAATTTTATTTTATTAACAACTATTATTCCTATTAAAACACATTTTTTTTTTTTTCATTTTAATTATTATTAATTAGTGGATATAAATAATTAAACCAACAAACAATTTAGTGACGTACACATTTTCGAAAAAAATTAAAATAAAGTGAAATGAAAATATATAAATTGAAGCAATGTGTAAATTCAGTGCTCAGCAATTAGATGGCATTAAAAACAGTTTTTCGAAAAATTTCGTTTAGTGACGGTATTGGATTAAAGGTGCAATATAATTACCGGTTATATTCGTAATAAGACCTCTACTGAGAACGCCAAATATTCACACTGATTTTATTATTGAAATTTGCCGAAATAAATTAAAAAAAAACATTAATCTGCTTATTCCATCTGTAGATATCTAATTTTAAAATATTTTATTAATGTTGACATAACCTTAATATTCCATTATAAAGCTGTTAAAATAACATAATTGTTTGACCACATGGTTTATTTAATGTTGAATGTTTTAGCTCTATTTGATTTTATTAACTGTAATTTATTTTAATAATATTACTCTTCTTTTAGAAGTCGCTCCAAAACTCCAGAAAAGTTAATCTCAATTAGCGTGGAACATTCAGCTCGCGGAAAAAAATCCCTATCCCGTTTAGTTTTAGAAGCAAACACATTCGCTAAAACTAAACAAGTTGAGAAAATGGATACAGATTCTGAAGATACGGAAGAAAAAATAATTGAATGTACTCCAATGAAAACTATAAAACAAGTACCTTGCCTAATGGATGTAACACTATCGCCAATAGTTAATAAGTCCGTGTTACCAAGTTCCACAGATTCAACTATGTCTGAAGCTGTAGACAAAGATGATAATAAAACTTCTGGAGAATCTGATCTAAAACCTCTACCAGCTTTTACTATGCTACAAGAACCTTGTATAGAGAAATCAGTACTACATTCTTATGAAAGTAGCACAATTGAAACATCTGAGACATCTGTAAATATAAGAGAAGAAAAGATTGTTTATAAAGAATCAAGTGTTTTAAAACCTTTACCTACATTTACATTCAACGAATCTGAATTTGATAGATCAGTTTTGCATTCTCATGAGAGTAGTATAGCTGAAGCATCAAGTATACAGCAAGATGGTACTAAGGCGGAACTGAACGCTTCAAAACCTTTTGCCGCTTTTGCGCAAATGATCCAAACTGATTTTGAGAAGTCAGTTTTAAAGAGTGCTCAAAGTAGTATTGCTGAGACATCTAACACAATTTCTAAAGTACAAGACAATTCTAGTTTGATTACTAATGATAGTGATGCTGACATGGAAGAAAAAGAAAATCCAATACAAGACACAGCCACTGTTATACAAAGGGAGAAAGAGAAGATAGTTGAAATTGAAAGAGAAATAAATGAGATTGAGGATGATATATCAGAAGAAGAGAATGAATCAATGGGTGAAGAGGAGGATGAGGATTCTGGTGACTCGGAAAATGAAAGTGAGAGTTCCGGTGAGGTAAGATTCCTTTACGTTTACCTTTATTTTCATTTGAGTTTGTTAAAACAATAATTTTATACGTAATAACTAATTTAGCCCAGATTTGTGCTTCATACTTGACTACCGTCTAAAAGTTGTTGCCTTGGAAATAGATATTTTTCTGAATGACCTAACAATGCGCGTTATTAAATATTATGATGATTGGTTGTATAGTTAATGCGTGAATGTGTGGCAAACAAATAATCAAATTCACATTCTCATATAATTTTAGTTATGATTCTTCATGGTTGCCTTCTCTGAGGCAATTGTCTCACAGAAGGAGATAGCGAAGCCACTCAATGAGGCATTGTCCCCACGTTAACCTGTTTCCGACGTTGACGTATATAGCTACGCTGGCGCAAGTACCTGTCCCTAATGGCGCCCTAGCCGAGTCCGTAGATAGATTAGTCTGGCAACCGCAACCCCTATGGTGGAGGGAGCCGAAAGGGCTTGATATGTATATTTAATATAATTTATATTTACGCCTTTATAATATTTGTCATATAGAACTATTATTAATATTAGTTTACTGCTATAGGTGTCATCTGAAGAAGATGAATTAGATGATAATGCAGACATAATTTCAATTAAAGATTCAGATGACTCAGAATCTAATTCGGATCAACTACAAATCGATGAACAAGAATCGAAATCTTTACATGAGATTGAACGTAATGATGAACCAATCGCTGAAACTCACGAAGAAAATGAGAAGCCAATGGAGATAGTCATACAAGTTGAAAAAGTTGATGAAGCTGAAAGTTCAATTGATGCATTAAATCAAGCTAATTATTCATTGTTAACTGATGATAATTCCGGGTTAGAATCTGATAAGTCTAATATAAATTTGAACTATTCTGGTGTCTCTGATAAGGTTATTGAGGAACAGATGGAATCTGACAAAGGTACTATAAATTATTTTCATTGTTTATTTATATATCTTGTTTAAGTTTATGAAAGCTGTTTGAGTATGTAGGTTAACAGTCATACAGAATAAACATTATACAAAAAATCAATAAAATATAACCTATTTTTTTTTTAGTTCATTATTTATCACTTTTACAATTTTTGCGAGTGGTACTGCAATATTTTCATAAATCATGTAAATGTTATTCTGTATTGAATGACGCTTCAACCATATTTTTTCGTGCCTGTTAAAAAAGTTCATAGACCGATCAGTGGATCACGACTGTTATTAGGGCGACGTTTGGCTTACTTATGCGTAGGAAATCTAAAATTGTAAAGTTTATATGCGTCTAATTCATTTACCAATCAATATTTTCACTTCCATTTTTTATGAGTTTCATTATCTAGCTGTTTGAGCAGCTGTTCCATTCTCTGATACTTCCTGTTTTTAGTTATTATTATTATCTTTTCTGTGTGGTGACGGAGTAAGAATACAATTCACCACCCCCTATCTTGCCCGTGGGTGATCGTACGAGACGACTACGGGATATAAAACGCATATAACATCTACGCGAGAAAAGGAAAACTCGAAGTAAAACCCTATACCAACACGTCTGACCAGCGTGATATAGTAGGTCAATTACCCTTCCTCTATGGAGGAGGCTCGAGCCCATATGGGCTGAGATGATGATGATGATTATTATCTATAGTTGATCTCAATTACCCTTCCTCTATGGAGGAGGCTCGAGCCCAACAGTGGGACTTATATGGGCTGAGATGATGATGATGATTATTATCTATAGTTCATCTAATCTAAGAAGTGCATTTTGACGTTTCGCATTCTTTATAATACACAATAACTTTAGTCAAACGTGTACACATGAACGCAAACAATAAATCTTAAATTCCAAAAAACTATTAAGTTATTTATATAATTAACGTTGCGACTGACTTTCTTGTACAATAATCTAACGTTGAAACTCGTAAAACCAATTTAAAATAGAAATAACATATAAAACAGTAATTGTTATTGACGATGTTACAATATCACGTCATCATGTTCTTTACAGTAGTGCTTGACAACTTCCAATTCACGAATATCCAAATAATCGGTAAAAATATTAGAATAATATGATTAATCGAATGGACTAAATTCTCAAAATTTTCGTATTTCATTGGCTTTTTTTTGTAAGCAATGGCACCATTTACCATTCAAGAACAACTAAACTGACTTTTTGGTAGAAATCAAGTACCCCTAAAAACAGCCGTCGGATGAGCCACTGAAGCCAAGACCCAGTACCGGTGGCTCGCCCAATAGCTAAGACAGGCAATATGGCAGGTTATGGGGTTTGCGCTCTGCTTTATCCGTCGTCGTGTAGAAACATCCCCTCTCATTGTGTTAAAGTAAATGATATCAAAATTCCAGCTGATCAAAAATTTGAATGCTAGTTATGTCAAAAAACTTCTTGTCTTTTATAGGAAATCAAGCAGATACACCAACTGATACTGAAATCAAAGATAGTGCACCTTTAACTGAACACATAGTATATTATCCAAAACAACCAGATGTTATTAATTCGAATGCACTACCTGAGGAAGTTTCTCAAAATAATGAAGTAGTTGATATTGCACCTGTACAAGAAAATGTTAGTCAACAAACTAAAGATATTGAAATTGCAAACTTAGATGACGCTGAGCAATTAAAATGTGAAGTACAAGATGAGAAACAAATCAAAAACTCTGTTACAATAGTTATAGAACCACCAGAAGTTGCTGAAACAACTACAGAAGCAAAACAATCTGAAACTCATAAAACAATTATAGATGAGCAAAAATTACAGGTAGCTGAAGGTGATAAAGAACATGTAATAACGGAAGCTGGTGACAAAGAACAGACAATACCGGCGAAACAAGTAGAACAACCCACTCGTTCTCGTAAACGCACTAAATCTACATCTTCAAATAAAACCATGGAGACAGAGTTAGAATCTACAGAGGAGACACCAGTAACGCGGCAGCGAACTCAATCAAATGCATCAGCCAAGTCTGTTGAATCTGAACAGAAAACTCCTGAAAACTCAAAAACTCTAGGCAGTAATACTCCTAAACGTAGAGCTAAAACACCCACAAGCGCTGAAAATAGAAAAATCATTACAAGAAGGGTATCAAGAGAAATGGCCGAAAGAGATGACTCTAAACTTTTAGATGAGTCTAAGGGGGAGTTATTGACACCTAAGAGAAGGTCAACTCGTTCTAGAAGTAGAAATATCGATGATAATGACAGTGTCGTATCAGACAGCTCTGTAGTATCGGGCAAGAGTCGCGTGAGTGAGGATGGTGATAGACAACTTAGAAAAGGCAAAGGGAAAAAGTCTATTTTGGCGAGCAAACCGGAATTATCTGTGATACCTGAAGTTATTGCTGAAGAGAAGTTAGACACTGATGCTGTTATTAATGAATATTCAGATGCAAGAAGGTAATTTTCAAGATCTAAATATGCAACTAAAATATTTTTTAAGTCTAATTTGTTTTTTAGACAATATGTGTCTCAATTACTGTGTGGTGATGAATGGGTGTCGTAAAAGACGACTAAGGGTATTATATGGAAAAGATACCATTGCAAGAGTGGTTGGACCACACTGTTGACAGTTGTCTGTCTACAGCCGCGGGCCCGCCCGTCCGGGATAGCACCACACTGTCGCAAAAAATCGACATCCGAGTAATAACAATTTGTTACTGCGCTTTGTTCGGAGAGGGAGAAAACCGGCAGCTCAACTTTCTGAGGGTGTTTGCGTGTGGTAGGTTTCAGTAATGCTTTTACCGAACCTAATTGCACGCATTCACACTCCCTTCACTTTTTTCGCGGTAGGCAGCGGTCTTGCGATGATCCATGAGTGGCAACAACACTTACCATCAGGTGTACTGGTTGCTTGTTTGCCACCATTTGCAATAAATAAAAAAAGAGAAGATATACCAGACTAAAACCCTATACCAACCCATCTGCCCAGCGTGGTAATAGGTCAACTTCCCTTCCGTCGTGATCTCGAGCTCGTGTGATTCGAGCCCAGCAGTGGGACGTGTATGAGGAGCTTCGATGACATAAAAGTAAAACACACTAAATTTAAATTAACTTATTAAGGAGTAAGTGTAATGAATGTCGATGTATCCCATTTTTGACCATAGGTGTCGTAAACAACGACTAAGAGATATGATATGCAGTTAACATATCAGATGTTGCATAGGCAATAGAAAGGATTTTGGTAATAAAAACCTACCAAGCCGTCTCCCTCCTATTGTGAAGGAGAGTGAAGCCCAGTACTGGAATATATGCAAATTGAGATCGAGTATTAGAGGAATTCAATTATTGCAATAAGTGGCTCGTCCTTTGAATGAATAACGGTCTTAGATGTAAACACTTATCTTCTTACAGATTAACACGTCACCAAAAATCTTTATTGGAATCATGTATGGAAGCGCCAAAAATACCGCGTCGTCGTACCAGTACTGCGTCCCGAGCTTCACGCACATCCCGCACGACGCGCTCGTCCCGCACCGGAGATTCGGACGAGGATGACGATGATGACGAAGCTGACATTACTCCAGCATTTGATGTGCAACCCATTGATAGAATCAGTCTCCTTAACAAGACCGACTTTGAGGGTAAGATTCATACACATTTAGACGCATTTTGTTGATAGACTAATGGGTTTATATCATCTTATCAATTTTAACCATCTGTGACGCTTCACTTTCACTCAACCAATCTTATTTATAACAGACCATGGTCCAGCCTGACAGCATGGCTATGTGAAACCCTTAACCAGAGTCACTATTCACTGCCCTTTTGAACACAAACCAGTTGTATTTGACCTCAGTTGCCCATACACTTCTTATTGTAGTCTGTAAGCTTTATGACAGGCAGTAGCTTAGCTGTCGCCTTAGAGAGCATACCCATACTATTCAAGGGAGTAAAGGGGTCGGAAGTTTGTGTTAGATTTTTGTCACATAATCGAGTTAAATTCATCCATCATCTCTAGTTTTTCAATTATCCTGCTTACAAAAAAATAATCAAAAACATATTCACAACCTACTACTTGAAAACTAGAGGAATCTAGACATAACCTATGGGTTGTGTATGGGTGTGTCCCTTAGTATTAAATTTGTAAATAGCAGATGTCACTTATGGTTGAATATAACACGGCTCACTAAAATATCTGAACATTATAAAACCCTGGTTGTTAAAAATTACTATACAATATGACTGGTAAAAGATTGTACATATTGAAACAAATGATAGATAACACATGTAACCAATAAAAATTTTAAAAGAAGGCAATATTAATTAACTATATAGTAAACATCAACAATATTAGTGTTGCAAGACTTCCAAAAATATTGTCACCCTAGTGGCGAAAGGCCGATTCCGATAACTAGCTAGCTATCGAGTTATAGTTTTGTTAGAATGTTGTTAAGATTTGGGTAAATATTACTAGAATTACTAAAACTAGGTGTAGGAATAATGTCATAAAAACATTAAAGTTATTTGCAGACTCATAGCTCTTACCAATCGAGATAAAGTGATATGTTATCAAAACAATAGGTTTTCCAGCGTACGTTGACCTCTGTCTGCGTCCCGCGACGAAAACAATACCTACTGGGTCGAGTCGCATAGGTAGAATATTTACCTAATAACTAGTTCAATGTCACGCGAACATTTTAGTACCTACAAGTGCGTTCTACCTATCCCATGTGTCCATAACTAAATATTTTTATAAGATAATTAGTTCAAAATTTACGTTTATATATTAGGTATCAGAATCGAGTACTGAAGCCGCGGCGCCTCCTTCAAAATGTACAATCTTTTACCAGTCACCCTGTAGAATTCCTATTAATTGTATGCAGAAAGTTGAAGCATACCAAGATAATTTTAATTTATTAATGTATTTAATAGGTATACGTCAATTTTAAAAAGCATGATTTACCTTTATTAATAAATATTCAAAAAAGAGCAATGTTTCTAAAATAAAATTAATAATATTAGGTTTGTATTTAACATTAACAAAAGAGAAGCGTTTTGCGCTTTGAAATTATTTTTAGTTTTCCTTTTCATAAAGAAACTTGCCTACTCTGTAATTAAAATAGTAGATTTATTTTCACAAATGCATGTTTAATTTTTTTTGCTCTATCCTGCATGAATAAATGTTGTGCCAATACTAATTATGCTTTACAAATACTAATAATTAGGTTCGCCTGATTTGGACGAGCTGCAGAACAATATATCTCCAGAATCCATCGCTTCGGATGCAAGTAAACAAAGATGTAAGTAAACGCTTGCATGATGTTTTATCTTTTTACCCTTGCTTAGTGTGTTTTTTAAGCATGAGCCTTTTTGAGTATTCTACCAAATAAAATTATAGTCCGGCTGCCCAGAGATTGCGTTTCTGACAGGTCATGATAGAATGGGCGATGTAACTTTGAACTGGCGTACTATTTACGGCACAATTTTAAATATCTTATATTTACCTTATTAACGAGTAATAATATTAAAAATTTAATAATTATGCCAACTTACAATAAACGTATTAATTTTCGGCTAAAATTATTAACAATTACTCAATTAACAAATATAAAAACAATAGTTTTGAAAATCAAAACATGTCAAACTGTACTGTTTCAAGGTTTTGTCTTATGTTTGTTTTTGTAGTGATGGGACAAAATAACGAGACAATTGTAATCGCATATTTTTATAATCTTAATATAATCTGTCGGTATAATATTAATAAAACGTTATAATTTTATTTTATAATATATAATGTACCTATCTACTATTTAATGAAGTTAGTAATATGACAAAGGTACGCCCAATCAAAACTTAAGAAAATAAATATCGTGATAACAATCACATCTATAAAAAAAAATGAAAATAAAATTACTTACTACTTTATATTACTAGTGAAAAATGGCTACCCGTAATAGCGTTGTGGGGACCGCCATTTTATGACAGTCACAAAGAGTCATTTCTTGTCGTATCGCGCGCATAGGCTACGTTCTCCAGTGTTTCTCAATATGTATTTTCTTGTGACTGTTATTGTTGTTTATTTGACAGATTCTTCTTGTTATGTGACTAAGAGGTCAGCCTCTGCGCTAATCTAGACTTTTGTTGTATATTACTGTTTCGCACTTTCGGTGCAAAATAACGGATAACGGGAACGGACAATAACAAATATTAATACAGAAAAGTTCGTCTCCTCGGGCACTGGAGAAAATATTTTACGAACACCAAAAAGGGAAATGCAGAAATGAACTTATAACAGACAATAATAGCTTTGAGGCTGATGCTATAAGGAATCACATTCATTCATCATCACTCACCACAGTTCATAAACATCCAACTACTGAGCTCGAGCCTCCTCCACAATGGGAATGAAATTGACCAACTGCACCACGCTAGTTATAGGGTATTAGTATAGGGTTTTATTTCAAATTTTCCTTTTTTTGCTTAGATGTTGTATGCATATTATAATCCCTTAATAGTCTTTTACGATACCCACGGGCAGCAAAGGGGGGTGGTGAATTGTATTATTATTCCGTCATCACACGGAAGCATACATATAGTAGTTATTATCCCAGAAGTGAATACCTTAATAGGTCGTCGCTTCTAGCATCTTTCAAAGCAGCTGATTTGTTTCTTCTGGAAAATTCTTTTAGAAAGGAATAACGTAATTTTAAAAAGAATTAACTTTTTGAAAGAAGCCAAAAATATTGATAATTGAGACAATACCATTTTTATCGACGAGACAAGGCTAAACCCCAACCACACGCTTTCTCGTTCTTGGACAAATGACACTCAAGCGTCATCGTCGAAAGTGCCAATGGGTAAAGGAACACGACTCATAATATGCCACGCTGGTTGTGCGAAGTACGGTTTCGTGGATAACGGTTTATTGGTTTTTAAGTCAAAAACTACTGCTGACTACCACGAAGAAATGGATGCGATTGCAATCAAGTTGTGGTTCCGGGATGTGTTGCTACCTGGCCTCCCAGAGCCTTTAGTTATGTTAATGGATAACGCCCCTAATCATTTGGCGCAATTAAATAAAGCACCTACCAAAGCTAATAAAAAGAGGAATCGGTGGCCGCAAAGACGTGGCAATGACACTAAAAGCAGAGTTGAAGAAATTAGTCAATGACCATAAGCCGGCATAAGTTCGTTATGTTTTAGATGAACTGGCTCTGGCGAACGCTTATTGCGTTCTTCGAATTTCCCCATTCCACTGCCAGTACAATACGATAGAGGTAATCTGGGCTCAAATTAAAGATTATGGAGCCGGCCATAATACTTCTTCACCATATAGCATAAAAAAGATGAAGGCACTTTAAAAAAAAACATGCGAACGTCATACGCCGAGAGGCCGACCGCGTGAGGAAAGACCGACGTCCTCCCCGAGGGGGGGGACGTCGGTCGACGAGAGGGTACCCCAAGTAGGGGGTATTCCGTCGGGCCGACCACTCATGACAAGAGTAACCTTGCTCCGGTGGTCGGCCCAACGACGAAGACAACCTGGTGTTCGGGTGGGTTGCGGGTGTGCGTGCTTATGCCCCTCTGTCGCCCCGGACGGAGTGGAGCGAGGAGCGCGCCGACCGCAGCCCACACCAAAAAAAAAAAAACAAAAAAAGGGACCCCTTTTTTGTAAATATTTATGTAATCAACTTGAACACAGCAGAGTGCGCGATTATTATAGAATAACAACCTGACGGCGTCATGCATTGACGATTGTTGGTATTGAAACGATTTTCGACCAAAGTCGTTGCTTTATTATTAGAACAGTAATATCGGCGAGTTATTATGTATTTCTACCAAAATTTCATATTTTCAACATGCCGTGTAAATGTTAAACTTTAAAGATTTCTGATGTTATGCGAGTTTACACATATGAAATAAAGCTTTTTTATGGCGTTAGTAATTAATTTTAATACCTCAACATTTCGAACACATTTCATTATTCATGTTCACTGTAGGACTAGTAGGTGTTTTACCTTCAACAATTAATAACAATGACTTGATATGAATCAAAATCAAACTGAATAAAAGCTGTTAACAATTGTTTTATATTAAATTTTGTTGTAATATTTTAGCCCGCCTGGCCCGTGCTGCATCAGAGTCAAGGTCTACACCTAAAGCATCCAAAATTAATAGAAGAATATCCGTAGATGTTGGTAAGTAAATATTAATTTATTTATTAAATTACCAATTATATCTATTAGGTATTACAGGCTTCCCCAATCCAATAGAGTAAGTCAACATAAACCATTTATAACATTATCAGTTAATGTCAACATAATAATTACATTAATAATATTAATATATTTACATTCAAATAACTGAAACAGTCATATTGACAGATACATTCTAATTTTTACATGGTCTAATCTAATCCCCTTTGAAATGCCCTAATATCTTAATATATATATTACGTGTCACGTTGTTTGTCCGCGATGGACTCCTGAACTACTTAACCGATTTTAATCAAATTTGCACACCGTGTGCAGTTTGATCCAACTTGAAAGATAGGATAGCTTACATCTTAATTTATAGTCGCAATATTATTTTATTGCAAATTATTATTAAATTAGTATTACCTATATATACCTATTATTCGACATTCACAATTATCTGTTAACTCCAAACGATTTTAACAGATGGCGATATCTGTTGACTGGATTGAGTAATTAATTAATAGATGGTGCTGCTATGTCAAACCTACAAACGTGTCATATACGATTTTAACTTGCTTTTTTACATAGATGCCATTTGTAAAAAAATATGACGACCTCCATCACAGATGTTCTCCTACAGTTTCACTTAAATAGTTTAACAAAATGTAATATAACAAAGACATTAGCCATAGCAACGTGTGGCCAGGTCTGCTAGTGATAATTATATATTTTGCACTATATATTTTTGCTCGTATTTTGCCATTGTGAAATAACTCCGCGTGATGACAGAATAAGAATACAGTTCACCATCCCCTTTCTTGACCGAGGATGTCGTAAAAGATGAGTAAGGGATATAATATGCAGATCATCATCACAGTCCATATACGTCCCACTGTTGGGCTCGGGCCTTCTCTGAGGAAGCGAGATTGACCTACTATACCACGCTGATCAGACGTGTTCAGTTTTATTTCGAGTTTTCGTTCTTGAGGAATATGCAGATAATACATAAATACTATTTGCTAAAGAAAACTCGAAACGAAACCCTGTACCGACGTGTCTGCCCAGCCTGGTATAGTAGGTTAATTTTCTTCCAATTG
The DNA here is from genome assembly GCA_032191425.1 of Lymantria dispar. Taxonomy (NCBI): domain Eukaryota; kingdom Metazoa; phylum Arthropoda; class Insecta; order Lepidoptera; family Erebidae; genus Lymantria; species Lymantria dispar. The sequence goes on along the minus strand of CM063457.1, from coordinate 16,978,946 downwards.
TGGAGGCTCGAGCCCATCAGTGGAACTCGTATGAGCTGTGATGATGATGAGGAAGCTCTCAAAAGGAAAAAATCCTGATGTCGAAACATTTTTCATTATTGCTCTACTCCTATTGGTCTTAGCGTGATGATAGCCTTCCTCGATAAATGGACTATCTAACACTGAAAGAATTTTTCAAATCGAACCGGTAGTTCATAAGATTAATGCGTTTAAAAAAACTTCCGCTTCATATATTACTATTGATATAGTCTCTACTAGTGGTGTGAAGTACTCACATAGGGTCTAGTTCTCTTATATCTGTATTTGAATTGTTTACAGTAAGTAGCCCAATGTCGCCAGCATCCACAAGTGACGAATCTCAACGTGGCCGACGTGCATCATTCAATCGCGCATGCGAGGCGCTACACACACCTAAACGTCGAACAAGCACAGACCTTAGGGTATGTATAGTAAAGGAACATTGCATATTTTCTAGAAATTCGTTATAATATTAAAAAAATATGATTACTATAGCCCGCATATCATAATACCGTACTAACATACCATTTCGCTCGTAATCCTGATCTGAAGGCAGTGTAGATTCTCCTACACAGAGCTCAGAAATGGCAGCCATGATCTATGGAGGGGTGTAGGAATTAATACCAAGTAGGTTAAGGAATGTCGCATGATTTTAATAACGAGGGTATGCACCAGTAGCCCGGAATAAGCACACCACCAAATTAGTTGCAAAATTGAGATTTAGCAATTATTACCCTTTTTTATTAATCAGGTATATGTTTTAAAAATTATATATTATTTTGTGCTAATTTTGCTATAGTATTTGTTGTATATCGTTCGTACGTTGCACAGTTAAATAAGGACGGATCCAGCTTCCAACTTAGGAAGGTTAGGTTAGTCTTTTGTGTTGTCATGACAAACTCCAATTTATTATAATAGCAATTCTAAATAATGAGAAATTATTCTATTTTTATTTTTAAATATATACTTAAATAGATAGTTATATTAAAACACTAGCAACCCACCCTCGCTTCGGTTTCAGTCACCTTACCCGCGTAGTTACCGTTCTCGTGGAGATAAAATATGGCCTATGTTACTCCCCGAGATAGGCTTTCCATTGGTGAAAGAATTTTTGAAATTGGTTTGGTGGTTGAAGCGTGAAAGCGTAACAAACAAACAAACTTACTTTCGCATTTATAATATCAATATTAGTTGCATTTATAATATCAATACTAAGGATATCAAATATTAAAATTATATTTTTTCAAGTCAATTGTCTATATAGCCCGGGACCTTAGGGATTCATGACCCTTTCCCAGGATCCGATCTTGCAATTAAGTATAGGTCCTCACCATAATAATGTGGAAATTGCTAAAACACTAATAAGATTAAATTAATGTAACAGAAAGGCGACGGCGAAAGCCCAGTGGACTCGCCAGTAGTGTCGGAGGCAGAAGCGAGCACACCAGCGCGCCGGTCACGCCGAACAGCGTCTTCCGCTTCCGCCACTAGCGGTACTAGCAAATCAGAATCTGGCAAAAGGTATATCACTCATTTTGTTTAATAAAAACATACATAATCAACTTGACTGCACAGATGGCGTAGTGGTTAAGATACCGACCTTCGATGCAAATTGTCACAGGTTCGATTCCCATACAGGTCAATGACTTGTGCGATTCAAAATTTTTTATTAATGTCAGGGTGTAGCTTGTTTATTATTTAGCTGTTTATGAAGTCACCCATAATATAAGGTTTATTTTCTTAATGATAGATGATTTTAACAAACATAACCTTTTGAGTGCCCTTGTTTGACCATAATTCGAGGGGTGAAAGGCTATTTGGTTTAAGCGACATTTTTATAAATTTATAGCAGAGTCATTTAAAGGTTAAAATTTTAGAAAAAAATCATAACAAAAACTTCTTGAGCTATTTAAATGGGGTAAATTTAATTAAAAGTCAATTAAAAACATCGATTCTTGACGCTAATACGAAATAAAACGTACCTTTAGTTACAAAGATAAATGTCGCTTAATACAAATTGCCTTAAGCCCTCATTTTTCAGCGTATGGAAAGTGTAAAAGAGTTCAGAGTATGAAAAAAAAAAGTGCTCTGATTTTAATGAATTCGGTATCATTCGGAGAAAAATTCGCTGATGCCGAATATGTATATAACTCACCCTAGATGTCGCTTAAACCAAATAGCCTTCACCCCTCGATATGGCAATGCCATAATCGCAATGTTTGACAAGTGGATCGACGATCATAGTTAATTATGTTACAAAAACATTGCTATCCACTAGTGCACACTTATTCGTTTTGATCATCCCCAAAGGAACTGCAGCGATGATAACACATATTCTTAACATGTCACCACTCGATAAGTTTAACACACTATGTTAAAAAAGGCACAATGAATAAAAAATTAAACACTAAGTAGTAGCTCCAAACCTGTTTCTAGTTATATCGCAGTTTTCCATGTGGTGACGAATACCATTCACAATCCTCTATCTTGCCCATAGGTGTCGTAAAAGACGATTATCCCTTAATGACCCATGAGTTATATGCCTTTTTTCTTTAATGGGAGATGGAAACTCGAAATAAAACCCAATAGCGACCCGTCTTACCAGAAAAGTATAATAGACCACTTTCTCTCTTATTGAGAAGAGGGTTCGAAGCAGTGGGTATAAATGTCTGAAAGTATAATCCTACTCGAACTCCTTGTCCAAGTCCATCTCAGTCATCAAACGCTTATCTATGGATTAACTTTCTTTTCTATAATTGCTATTATTAGACTGCAGAGCTGTCCGTTATGGTCTAAGTATCGACTTCAAGTACCCATTGTCGGGGTTCTATTCCCATGCAAAATGATTATTTATGTGATCCACAAATAATGTTCCGATTGTGTTTATAATTTTTTGCGTTTGTCGTTTGTGTAATTGCGTTTGTTGTAAATCTTGTCTTTCTAAAAAAGTTATTTTTCTTATTTATAGGTCAAAGAAGACACTGCCAGACGAAAGTAAGGACGACACTAAGAAAAAATAGAATAACATCGATAATTAATTATAGGTACAAGTTAAAGTTGTCATTTTGTTTCTGCATTTAAATCAATAAAACGAGTTCATATTAGTTTTGCTTTATTTATTTTACAATTGTTATCATTGTACATTGTTATCATTATAACTATAAATATACATTCAAAATATTTTTATTTATATCTAGCATACAAATCAGTCAATGTTTATATTCTCATCACATTGTATTTTATGCGTTAGTAAAGATATCTAAAATGACATAGCCACCACAGCCCCTCATATACAGTATAAATTATCTGTTTGAGATCACTTATTATAATGTATCTGTTAAAAATAAACAGCTGGGAAACAACTATTTATTATGCCATATTTTGATCTGTCTATTATGCTACGAAATAAAGAATTGTAGTTACGACTTTCTATGCGGTGACAAAGTAAGAATACGATTCACCACCGTCTGTTTTGCCCGTGGGTGTTGCAAAAGAAAATTAATTGAAACATTATGCATAAAACATATATGAAAGAAGAGCAAAATTGAAAATAAAACCTAATACCAACCCGTTTGACCAGCATAGTAGGCGAAATTCCCTTCCGTTGTGTAGGGGACTCGAGCCCAACAGTGGGACGTGTATGCGATGAAAGTTAAATAAACCTTATGAATGTTTGTTTGAAATAGGACTAAGCTTGCGACATTATTTACCATAATTCAATAAAACAGAAATAATACATTAATAAATTGCTAGAAGAAAAATATTCGATTCAGATGCACATAGTCAAACTATGTCATAATTTATAAAAAGATGCATCTAATACTTAAGTAGATAACTACGAGTTACTCATTTCGACGCGAACAATCAAATGCATTTATTTTTCTACATTATGTATAATACAATTATATAGTAATAATGGACTTGTTATGTAGTTTGCTATCAGTTAGTAGATGCCCTTAACATGAATGATTTACATTCATGAGTTTTAAAAGCATGCACTAAGAGCTAGTCGACGCAACGCAAATATTTTGACACATAGCCGGCCACACAGGCGCTGCGTCATCGGAGCGTTACTACGACGTTGTCGTTCCGTCGTCGCAATGTGTACACCTCCGCCCGCTTCGTCTCGGGGGCTGCAGCAGTGTTGCCAACCATACGATTTAAATCGTATTTATACGACCTTTTTGGTTCTTGTACGATGTACGATCGAGTAACCGAAATCGTACACAATATATACGACCTTTTGAAGGGAATCTTATATGTTATTTTTAGTAAATAATTTAGATTTATTTAATGTTGTAGAAATAAGATGAAACCAGGACAACTTTTAACTGTATCAGACAAACTTCCTAAAAAAAAAAGCTCATCAAAAAACATCGACGATACATCGTTGTTGAAGTTGTTGTTAAGGGGTATAATGTACCTAAGTCCCGACAAATTTCCTAAAAAAAAAAGCTGATCAAAATTTGTCCGGAGAATTTTATTTCTTAGTTGTAACATCGAAGCATGGTTTTCTATGAACATCGAACATCGTTCATACATCGATATATCGTATATCTTAATATCGATGTTTTTCATGAGCGATGTTGCATCCCTATTTTTAATTGATTTGCGGTAATTTTAATGAAATTCCATTGCGTACTATTATATTTCTTGAATTCTTGGCAAAATAATATCTTTTTTAGTGCGTGGTACGATCTTCTAAAAAATAAACTTGGCAACACTGGGCTGCAGTGTGTACACCATGATTATTAGCATGTAAAACAACGCAACCGCAGCGCTGCGTCGACGCAACGCGCCGTGTGGACTGGCTCTAATACATTGCTACGTTTGAATGGCATTAATTCGCATTTTTATAGCTCAAAATGGCGGACGCAATTATTTAAAATGCTCTAAGAACATCTTTCCTTAACTTTTCGAAAACTGATAATAGTCCAGTGCACTTGTTAATACAATGTTTATACCTCAAAACTCGTCTATGAAGATAGCATTTCTATGGTTCTATATATTTTGAAATGTTATACAAAAAAGTATACGAATTTCCTTTTAAAACCTTCCGCTTATGTTTTTACACAGTACAATATGCTATGGGAATAATGTTACTTTTAGTATCTTTTAGAAATTTATATTTCATCATCTCAGCCCCTATACGTCCCACTGCTGGGCTCGGGCCTCCTCCATAATGGAAGGGTAATTGACCTACTATACCACGCTGGTCAGACGTGTTGGTATAGGGTTTTATTTCGAGTTTTCCTTCTCTCAATTTATATTTATCTTCTGACAATAACTCCATTTTTATATAAAATATACTGATAATTGATTGAATTAGTAATTATTAATTGCTTACATTGCGATAATACATTATTTTTAAAATGGAAGGAAGGGAGATCCACCACTTTCCCACGGTTAACTACAATGGAATGGAAGGAATAAGGGATAGGATCAAGACGAACTGGGAGATAAGGAAATCTTATTTAAAAGTGGTCCGCCTTCCTTCCATTTTTAAAATAAAATATACTTACAGAGACAAACGTCTTTGAAAAGTAGGTAATGTGTAAGAAAATACAGAAAACATTGCATATAATATTAATTTCATTTATAGTTATTTTCATTAAAAGGTTTTCATAAAGAAATATATTTTCTTAAATTAGCTGAAAGAATTAATATCCGAAGAAAAACTGTAATATTAGCCTGAAATAAAAATCTAGTATACACAAAATGCCGAGTTTCTAACATAGTTGTATGTAAAGTTTTTACCTTAGAATAATAACGTATAGAAGGATAGTGTCGCTACTTCGAACGTTCGAAACATGAATCTAAAAATACTACATGCGCGCAGACGATTACACACGTACACACGCACACCACTATACAAATTATGAAATCAAATTTTATTTCTAATAGAAATAAAATTTGATTACATACATACATACATTTCACACACATACATACATTTTATTTCTAATAGAAATAAAATTTGACATAAATCGTAGATATAATTTTAATAGTAATGTTAAAAACCTTTTTAAGTTTTTTAAATGTGTTGTGACACCATTTGAATGCACAAACCGTCATAATTACCCATTTATTTTTTAAGAGTTACGTACGTATGTGCAGTACAGTGACCTTGTATATTATGGAACGGTTCCGACGTAAGCTCCATTAGGCTCCAATTGAAATGCTTCACTTTTTGTGTGCGAACTTACCTTCTATACGTTATTATTCTAAGGTTTTTACATTATAACATTAAAAATTAAACAAAAAAACATTAAAATAGTTTCATCGCCAGTAAATATAAGAGAAGGCAAGTAAATATAAGTTACCAATGTGACTTATAATCTATGACTCGAGATGGTGGTTGCGAGGTTTATTATATTTTCTTATTTAAACAATATGAATACACTTTTGGCACACCATTTTTTTGTTAAATACTCTATCAAACCAAATTGTACCGAAGTGTCACACATCTTTTAAAGTGAAACTTTTATTACATCGCTTCAAACTTTTTCGTCCATCTATTGCATGTCGCGTGACGGTCGGTCGCGGAGTAGAGGTGAAGTGAAAGGCGCTCGACAGAGCAGCCAAGGCCAATAGGCGGCGTTCGCATCAGCTGACCGTGTAGTGTATAGACTATTACTCATTTGTGTCAGTGCTCCACGCCAATTGTTTGTTTTTATCAGTGTTTAATGTAAATGTTGCTATTTTTTTGTAATGTGCGAAAAAGTTTCACTTTTACCGTGGTTTTATTTTTATGATTTGATACTTGTGTAGTTTTCCACACAAAACTTTTATATGGCCTGTACTGCATTGTAACGCAGTGCAATGCTTATATGAAGTTTACATTGATTATAACATTGAAAATGATTTGAGATTTCTCTGGCAATAAATACTCTAGTGAGAAAAAATGTTAATTGAAATGCACACATTCCGAAATAATACTGTCGTCAAACAATATGTGCTATATTTGCTGTTTATATAATGTTTTTTTAGATTATCTGCTATATTTTATTAGAATGTATTTAGAAATACATACTAATAAAATATAGCATATTATCTAAAAACATTATTACAGGCATTGTATGGCAATCACTATATACATATTTCAAGATTTTACAAGTAACTATTATGGCAAATAATAATTATCGATTAAATATAAACTTATTATATGGGCCGTTACGGAGTTTAGAATACAATTTACCACTCTCTTTTCTTGTCCTTGGATAACGTAAAAGAGAAATGAGAGATATAATATGCAGATAACATTGCTGCAAGAGAAGAAACACTTAAAATAAAACTAAAATAAAGCCCTTGAAGGAAAATTTACCTACTCTGCCAATGAGTATACCATTAGCAGAGTAGGTACTTCCATTGTGGAGGAGCTTCGAACTCGGCGATCATATACGAGCCGAGATAAAAAGTCTATAACATAATTTATTACGAATTTAACAACAACTAAATGCATTTCTTTTTACATACAAGCCGAGGATAATAACTGGATTGTTTTAATTATCTCTTACCTTCGTCGTAACTTTTGAGAGACCTACCAATATGATGTAAAATATTGGCATCCACATGTAAAGTTTTTGGTAACGCCATTTCATTTATATCTACTGATGGAAGATAATCTTTAGGACGATCCACCAAAGTATCGCATATTTCCCTATCTTTAGGTTCTAAAGTTATTTTTTGTGTGCAATCCACTACTTCCCTTTTCTGTCTTATATTTGAATTATCAATACTTTGATCTTTCTGAGGAATATTAATTATATTATCATTCAGTTGCTGAGCAACAGCCTCTTTTTCTTGTATTTGTTTACTTGATAATAAATCATTCATAGCCATAGCTAAAGGTATATTTTTGGGTATTTTCGGTTCCGATTGCTTTACTTGTGCGTCTTCTCCTTGTTTGTATGATGGAGGTTCATCTTGGACATGCGAATGTTGTTTTATTTCATTTTGGTTTTGTGCAGCTTGCTTTATTTCAAGTGGTTGATTGTTTACATTAGGCATTTGTGCTACATTTCCATTAATAAGTGGCTTAATTTCATTATTCTGTTGTAGTACAGGAAGTCCATTATATATAGGCTGAATATTTCCCGGGGGATTTACAATATCTGCGACATTTTGTATTTCTAATTTCGGATTGACTCTAAGACTGCTTTCACTTTTTGAGATTTGAGGCTTAACGGCTTGTGGTTGGGCATTTTGGGCCACACTTTGTTTATTTATATCTTGAGGCTTTATGTTCTGGCTATTGATTTCTGGCTGTGCATTTTGTGAATCCAATTTTGACTGGACAATATGTTGACCCATTTCAGATTTTGCATTGTGACTATTTTCTCCTGAATTATCTTGCACAGCAGGGCCCTTGTTATTTACATTGCTATATTTTAATACCTCAACCTCTTTCTCCGAATTTTCTTTTATATCTTGAATTGCTTCAATAGTTTCTACAGCCTTCTTAGCTATTTCTTGAACAGCGTCATGAGTTAATTTCTCTACATGATCAACTTTCTTATTTTTCTCTTCATCAGGTTTTTCAGTAACACCTCCTAAGCTTTGTATAGCCATGTTCGCTATTTGTTTTATGCTCTCGACTGCAATTTTTTTAGCTTCTTTAGTATCGGCTTCGTTTTTGTTTTGTTCTAATTCTTTTTTAGTTTTGATAATTTCATCTAGAATTTCTTTTTGTTCTTTCATCAGCTCTTTCTGTTCTTCGCCGTGTTGTTTAATCGTTTCAATGAGTTCTTGCTGCTTTATTATATCTATTTTATCTTCATTGGATTGTACTTTAGCTTCTTTTGGCTTGACAGGTTCCGTATCACTTACGTCATTCTTTACTATCGCATCTTTAGGCTTGTTCAGATTTTTTGGATGAATTTCAGATACTTTCTCTATAGTTGCCTTTGCGACAGGTGTAAGTATTTGTTTCTTTTCATTTGATTTTTGTAATTCAAGATCACGCTCTATAATTTTTTCAATAGATTGAGATTCTGGTGGCACTGGATTAGGTGGCTGTATTTCGGAGTCTTTGGCAACCGTTTTACTAAGCACGATCTTATGTGATTCCACAGGCAATGGCTCGTTTATTTTTGGCTTAAGATATACATCTGTAAATTAACATTCAAATAATTATAACAATGTCACTTTACATATGAAGTATAGTAATTCTGTAATACTAATTCTATAGAATATAAGAAAATATGACTTATTCAGAAATAAGTCAAAAAATATAACAGAATTTCAATATTTTAATGGACTGGAAATATCGTAACTCAGTTTCTAGAATATGTTAGTTGTTTGTCTCGGCAAACTAAGATTGAAATCAATTACATTATAAATCACAAATATTATATTAAACTCATCTAATTAAGAGAGCATTGCTAAAATACATACCGTCTTTGTTCCTCTTCTCGAAGAAATCTTCTACAATTTTATCGATTCGTTCTTGCGTGTACTTTTCGTCGAATCGATCTATTTTGACGCTGTTTTCACCTGCAGCCTCCAAATTTGCGTATGTGCCGAGAACCATAATGACGAGACCCAGAACTACAACTCCCTGTAAGAGCAAGTTAACTGTCAGTTATCACCAGCTAAATAAACATACAGTTTATTACACTATGGATTTTTAAAGTGGAAGGTAAACATTTCTCTTAAGGCCAGTTTAAAAATAAAAAAAACTCGAAATAAGTCCCTATACCAATCCGTTTGACCAGCGTGGTATAGTAGGTCAATTTTCATCCTATTGTGGAGGAGGCTCGAGGAAACGAGCTGAAATGATGATGAATGAAAAATAAGATGCGTCGTCACAAATTTCTTTCTCGCGGGAGTCGTAAAAAAAAACCAGCTGAAGAACCACCAACAGAGCCACTGGAAACAGAATGGGAGGGAAATTGACCTATAATAACGCGGGGGTGGTGAATTGTATTATCACTCCGTCACCACAAGGACCATATAGATTCCGTATATTTTATGTTGGGTAACTTCAGGATTAATTACCGCTATAAGGAGTAACGCTATTCCTTCGTGAGAATAATTAACGCTATAAGCTTTACTCCTCTTCCAGGTTAATGGATGCTATAGCATTACTCCTCCATGATATTAATTAACGCTATACCGTTACTCCTCTATGATATTTATTAACGCTATAGCGTTATTCTGACACGACATTAATTAACGCTATAGCGTTACTCCTCTATGATATGAATTAACGCTATAGCGTTACTCCTCTATGATATTAATTAACGCTATAGCGTAACTCTTGCATGATATTAATTAACGCTATAGAGTCACTCTTTCATGAGATTAATTAACGCTAAAGCGTTACCGCTCCACGAGGTTAATTAACGCTATAACGTTACTCCTCCATGAGATTAATTAACGCTATCGCGTTACTCCTCCGTGATATTAATTAACGCTATAGCGTTACTCTTCATGATATTAATTAACGCTATAGTATTACTCCTCCATGATATTAATTAACGCTATAGTATTACTCCTCCATGATATTAATTAACGCTATAGCGTTACTATACTACATGAGGTTAAGCAACATTATCATTTGAAATTTAAATAAAATTATAATTTAAGATGTAACTAATCTATGCTATCCGTATGGTGACGGAGTACGCACTGGGATTATATATCTTACCTTAGCCAATAACCTTTCATTAGTATTCTTGAAGGTTACATTGATGAAACACGCCGCAGGGAACACAACACAGATAAGCACACCAATCGTTGAACCCACGAGACCCAATACCAGTTCAATATTTGGTATTAACAGACTTATGAACAGTGCAACTGCAATAATCGACACTGTTATACAACGGAATGTGCTTTCTGGTATCGAGTGGTTGATTATGTGATCGTGTTGTGATGAATGTACCTGTAATAAATATATAAATTTAATTTATTGACCCAAAGCGTTTTTTGGGTCAATAAATTATAATTAATTATCGTTATAACGACCCTATTAGTAAACCACGATTAACCATAATCATATCTATTTTTTTTTAATAATAATAATTCTTTAGTCCTTCCGTGACCTGACTGGTGCTGAAAGAGGTATTCGAAAAGTCGAAATAGTAAAATAAAATTATAGATTATTGCTTTGTAAAATTCTTATGTATAAATTAGTATTTATATTTTTCTTCTTTTGAAGAATTTGCGATTTTTTTATTTACAGCTCACAAGTACATTCTTATTACAATTACAGCCTGTAGGTTGCCGCTGTTTTTTAAATAGTTTTTTTTATTTCGACATTTTTATTTTCTTTTATATCTCATAATTATTATCCGCGGTCTATTCTATGTATACTCACTAGTCGTATTTCAAACATAATACTAAATAAATACCTTTTTATACAAGAACGAGTAGAGACTAGCTCTACATGGGAAGATAATGAGCGGGAAACTGAACGCTAGAGACATCACGAAACCAAGTTTTATAACATCACTCCCCATTGTTGGGCTTAGACTCATTAGAATATTACCTGAAAATAAAATATTATTCATATTATTTCATCATTACAGCTTATATACATTCCACTATTGGGCGCGAGCCTCCTCCACAATAGGAGGAAAATTAACCTACCAGCGTGGTATAGTACCACGCTGGTCAGAAATGTTAGTATAGGCACTTTATTTCGAGTTTTCCTTCCCTTGCATAGATGTTATAAATATATTATAATGCCTTTTTTTTGGGGTGGGCTACGGTCAACGCACCCGCCGCCCGGCACCGTCCGGGGCGACAGAAGGGCAGCGCGCGGCCCCGTAACCCACCCATGTAGCACGTCGTCTTCGTTGTTGGGCCGACCACCAGTGCAGAGTTCCTTGACTTCAGTGGTCATATTATATCCCTCAACCGTCTTTTACGACACCCATGGGCAAGAAAGGGGGTGACGAATTGTATTCTTACTCCGTCACCAGACGGAGAATATTATTTAATTACATTAAATAAGTAAACGCTCCACACCATTGCATTGCATAGAGATGGAATTATTACGTTCATACTAGCCGCTGTTAGTTATTGAAATTATTCACTCAAACACACAGTGAATGACAATAATTTAACAAGTTCTTTGCAACTACAGCCGCGGGCCAGTCCGTTCGGGGTAGTACTCTCGCAGAAAATCGACGTCCGAGTAGTAGCAATTTGTTACTGCGCTTCGTACGGTGAGCGAGAGAGCCCGAAGTCCAACTTTCTGAGGGTGTTTGCGTGTAATGGGTTTTAGTGATACCTTTAGTATCCACCAAACCTCATTACATGCATTCACACTCCCTTCACTTTCTTCGCGGTAGGCAACGGCCTTGTAAAGGTCCATGAACCGCAGCAACACTTACCATCAGGTGTACTATTTGCTCGTTTGCCACCGGTAGCAATAAAACGAAACTCATACGTCTTTTTAAATAAAACTACTTTACGGATTTTATCGCGTTTGTATTTGATTTTTGATAGCCCGACGTTTCGAACACTTTGCAGCATTCGTGATCATAACGCGCGATAAAATCCGTAAAGTAGTTTTATTTAAAATGTGTAATACTCGCGTAAACATTTTTTTCATTTAAATTTAATTTGTCCGTTCGCATATATTAAACTTACCCTAGTTAATCAGGGAAACCTATTATTAGCCATAGTATATTGTAGAACACGAATTATGTAATTTATTATATGTATCGCTGTTGGTTTTCTAAATAAATAAATTAAAAAAAATTAAAAGAAAACAGAAAACTCATACGTCCCACTATCAGTCATAATTGCAGGCAATTTAAACTACAAAACCACGCTAAACTGACGAATAGTCTTATTTCGAAGTAAAAAATCAATTGATGCCGCCAACACAGACGATAAATGAAGCACCAGGTAGACAGGTGCTTCATTTATTTTTGGCTTATATACGTCCCACTGCTATGCTCGAGTCTCTTCCACAATAGGAGGGGAATTGACCTTACCATATCATGCTGGTCAGACAGGTTGGTATAGTTATTTCGAGTTACCCATCTCTTGCATAGATGTCATATGCGTAATATATCCCTGGGTGTCGTCTTTTACGACACTCACGAGTATGAGGGGCTGGTGATCTGTATTCTTACTCCGTCACCACAAGAAAAATTTGTTATCATATTATATTTCTTATGTTTTTGCATGAAAATATTTTTTTTATTATTATTACTAGCTGATCCAACAGATGTTGTTCTGTTCAAATAAGCGCCACCTACCGGGTCCAATTATGAATCTAAACCATTCTCGAATCTCCTTGGATATGCACAAGAAATTCCATCAACATCGGTCCAGTCGTTTAAGAGGAGTTCGGTGACATACGTACATAAGAAATTTATATATAAAGAAGATGTATAACATAATCATCATCATTCGTACCGGAAATATCCTGTGAGCAGAAAGCTATGTATCCAAAGACACCGAGCGTGAAATACACTGCGGTACAAATGTTGATTGCATTCTTAGTTACTACATTCATCTTCTCTAACGATAACGTTGGCAGCGACTCGAATATCTCGAACAATTGTCTGTAATTAAATTATAAACGTTTTGTATAAAAAAAAAAATAGGTCGGGAAACTTAAGAGGATCTTCTCTTCCAATATTCCGCAGTGTCTGAAAACAAAGGTTTATAACCAGTGTGTGTGTTACCAGCGATGACTTACGGCACTGAAACGTGGTCTCTAAATGTTGGCCTCATAAAAAAACTCAAAGTCACTCAGCGTGCTATGGAGAGCACTATGCTCGGTATTTCTCTACGTGATAAAATCCGGATCACGGCAATCCGTAGAAGAACGGGTGTAATCGACATAGCCCGCAGAATTAGCACGTTGAAATGGCAATGGATAGGCCACATCGCTCGTCGAACCGACAACCGTTGGGCAAGAACGGTTCTTGAGTGGTGACCACGAATTGGACGGCGCAGCGTAGGACGACCCCCCACTAGGTAGACTGACGACATTCTCAAAGTCACAGGGAACCATTGGATGCAAGGGGCGCAGGACCGTTCCGAGTGGCATTCTCGTGGGGAGGCCTATGTCCAGCAGTGGACTTCTGTAGGCTGATGGATGGATGGATAAAAAAATCGTTCTTGTATGGTTTTTTAAATTCTTAGGAAAGTACCGTTGCCTGTTCTCCTAATAATTCTTTAACTGATTTTTACAAATGCCACAAAAAAGCAAACGTAATGTCACATTAGATTAACCTTTCACCACGTGGCTATCCATATGAATTATCGTCACCATCTCAGACCATGCAAGTCCCACTATTGGACTCCGGCCTCTTCTACAATGGAAAGGAAATTGATCCACTATACTACGTTGGTCAGAAGTATTGGAATGGGGTTTTATGTAGAGTTTTCCTTTTATTGTATAGATATTATCTGCATATCATATCCCTTAGTCGTCTTCTACGATACCCAAGGGTAAGATAGAGGGTTGTAAATTGTATTCTTACTCCGTCACCATAAGTACTAATAATTATATAATAAGTACTAATAATTATATAATAAGTACTAATAATTATATACTATTAATTATATGAATAGGTAATCATTCATAATCATCATATCAGCTCATATACGTCCCACGGCTGGGCTCGAGCCTCCTCCGCAATAGGAGAGAAATAGACCTACTATACCACCGTTTTCCGTGTGGTGACGGTTTGAGAATACAATTCACCACTCCCTATCTTGCCCGTGCATGTCGTAAAAGACGAATAAAGGATATTATATGCACATAAAATCTGTGGCAACTGAAGGAAAATTTAAAATGTAACCCTATACCAACATGTCTGACCAGTACGGTATAGTAGGTTAAATTTCCTCCCATTGTGGGGGAGGCTCCACAAGGGGCTCCTGGGAGGTGGGACGTATGTAAGCTGCGATGATACCGCGCTAGTGAGACGAGACGGCTTGATACTAGAGATTGCAAACTGACTATACAAGTTTGGTTATTTACAAGATTGCGCTATTTGCTCAATAATAGTAACACTCACTAGTCTCAATAACCAAAGTTTAAGAAAAAACATAATACTTTACTTTTAGCAGATAAGAATTTGTTTTGTTTATACCGAAGCTACCAAAGTTTATCTATCTAATCTAAGTTGGTATCGTATCACGTTTAGTACTTTAAGCTGTGCTATTAGTTTCTTATTTTAATGCCATGTTTTCAAATAGACACTATAAGGAGTACAGAGAAAGACCTGCTTGCTTAAACTTATAAAAATGAATAATTACTAATACTAATGTTACTTTTCCGTCCCTAAGTAAAAGTAATCAATTATGTATTAAGTGTGATTTTGAGACTTGAGTGAGACTGATTATTGTGATAACTATTCATAAGCCAGTTTGAAATAAATAATAACCTTGAATCATTGTCTTTTTCCATTCATATATAGGAAGTTTTCATAAAATACTTTAAAGGTTACATCACTAATACAACCCGGCCGTGCCCGGCGGACCGGGCCGGGTTGGCGACAATTCCAACCGGGCCCGGCCGGGTTGAGAAACATACCGGGTTGCAATCTCTAGTTGGTACAGGGTATTATTTCGAGTTTTCATTCATATGCATAGATGTTGTATGCGTATTACAATCTCATAATCGTCGTTCGCGATACCCACGGGCAAGATAGGGGGTGTTGCATTATATTCTTACTCCGTCACCACACGGTAACAATAATTATAGAATATTAATATTAATTATCAACAGGTTAATTAAATCTGACATATTTATTAGCACTTAAGATTATCATAACTTGATAATTATTAAAAAAAAACTTTACTGATAGCGATGTCATGTCTTCTACGATAAGTAAACGCGGTGTTATTATTGTTACGTTAAAACATTATCGTTTTAAATGTAAAAATGTTGTTAATATAATAATTTGTAAGGTTTACGCGATATATTAAATGAAACTATTTATAATGCTGAAAATTGTGTGAAAGGTCGCTGTAAGTAAAATATAAACACGATAACAGCCGTAAAATAGTTTCAGTTCATATATTGTTAACTAGCGACGTGCCCCGGCTTCGCAAGGGTCCAATGCTGATACTAAATATACTATAGAATGTCTTTATATACAACTTTCTCAGCTTTTTTGTCATTAGACAATACAAACATGTTTTCTTTAGAGGTTACTTTTGAAAGAGCGACATTTTCTGCATGTATTATATATAAAAACCTTCCTCTTGAATTAATCTATCTATTAAAAGAAACCGTATCAAAATCCGTTGCATGGTTTTAAAGATCTAACGACT
This sequence comes from Lymantria dispar, assembly GCA_032191425.1. Lineage (NCBI taxonomy): Eukaryota > Metazoa > Arthropoda > Insecta > Lepidoptera > Erebidae > Lymantria > Lymantria dispar. The sequence goes on along the minus strand of CM063457.1, from coordinate 16,962,671 downwards.
TTGTTTTATAATATTTTGTTTTTTTTTTTGGGGTGGGTTGCGGTCGGCGCGCTCCTCGTACCACTCCGTCCGGGGCGACAGAGGGGCGTAAGCACGCACACCCACAACCCACCCACGATGCACGTCGCCTTCGTCATTGGGCCGACCACGGGAGCAGGGTGACTTGACGTCAGTGGTCGGCCCGACGGAATACCCCCTATTTGGGGTACCCTCCCATCGACCGACGTCCCCCTCTCGGGAAAGACGTCGATCTTTCCTCACGCGGTCGGCCTCTCGGCGGGTGACGGACTAATTCCCCGGTTACGTCACCCGCGGCCTCGGCTAGGGCGACATGAGGCGCAATAATATTTAGTGATACCATCATTTTAGCTCACATACGTCCCGCTGTTGGGCTGGAATCTCCTCCATAATAGGAAATTGACTTACTAAGAATATAATTCACCACATCATATCTCCTCTCATAAAAGGCGACTAAGGGATTTAATATGCATATCATTTCTACAAAAGGAGGAAAACTCGACACCCCACCCTATGCCAACACGTCTGACCAGCGTGTATCGTAGTAGGTCATTTTCCTTCCCATTGTGGAGGAGGACCAAGCTCAACAGTGGGACTTATGTGGGCTGACATAATAATGATGATCTATGGAACATCTTCCGAACAACAACATTTTCCGTGTGGTGACGGAATAAGAATACAATTCACCACCCCCTCTCATACCCGTGGGTGTCGTAAAAGACGACTAAGGGATATATTGCGAATATGACATCTATGCAAGAGATGGCAATCTTGAAACAAAACCCTATACCAACCAAACTATCTGACCAGCATGGTATAGTAGGGTCAATTTCCCTCTTATTATGGAGGAGGCTTGAGCCCAGCAGGTGGACTCATATGAGCCGAAATGATGATAAAGATGATGATGAACGATGATGGAACATCTCTGGGATTACAAACATATTTCAACGCATATGTTGTTCCTAATTTCGAAATAATCGACTAGATCTAGTATAAAAACTGTGATGGTCATAACAAGAGATAGGCTTTGATAAACCTGGGTTTTTTTTTATTTTTAAAATTAATAGCAACTATTGCTAATAGCAGCGATTTTTAAAATTAATACTCTTCTTCAAGTATATTAAATACTAACGTTTGACAAAACAGTGCCATAGAGAATATAGGCACACACTGCAACAGACCGGCCGGTCGCCACATCTCTACGCGACTGTGCCAATCACTTGTCATCAATTGTGTCGCCGCCTCCATTATGACCTGCAAAAAGAATATTTTTTTTAAAAACAGATCATGCTACAAACCTTGATAAGCGGGCACAAGGGCAAATTGACATAACACGGTTTAGATTATTAAATTTGGACTAAAAAAATATTGCCACTACAAAAAGAAAATGATTCTATATACAAATTCATTATTTTTGGTTATTTATTATTATTAAACATTTAATTTGTGGTAACTATTAGGCATATTATGACAATTTATTCATTTATACCTGAGAAACGGGGCATACTGAGAACGATCCGATAAGAAAAAAGATAATACTAATTAGTAACTTTTAAGAGTTTGATCGCAAAGATAGCGTAGGCGTTAAGATATCGTGCCAGTGTCGTAGGATCGAGCCCCACGCAGAACAATATATTGTGCAATCCACAAATTTCTGTTCTGAGGTTGGATGTAATTTGTGTGCGTTAATTATATGATTGCAGGCCACCGTTAACACAAGGATTAGTACTGGCTGTTTATTTAAAAACTCCTTTTTTTTTAATAAACAGCCAGCACTAATCGTTTACTAAAATTGAAAAATAATTTTTAAACTACCTATTGTGGGTCAAATCTATACATAAATATACGCGCGAAGAAACCTTGTGTCGCGAGAGACTTCTACAAACATATAATTAATAGACACAAATTACATTCAAGACCCAGAACAACCTTTTATAGATAGTACAAAAAATTTACCTGCATATAAAAAAACCGTTACTAGTCTTTAAGTATGCCATTCGTGCAATGCAAAATATAAATTAAATGTTCATATATTCTTTATAATACTTTTTTTAAGACAACATTCTGTACTAAGGAAATACCGAATCCTTGTATTGCAGGGCACTTTACAAACTTATAATTTATGGACACAAATTACATCCAGATTTAGACCAACAATTTAGATCGCCCAAAGTGTTGTCCTGCGTAGGATTGGAACCTTCAGACACTGTAAGTCGGTATTTTAACCGCTACGCCATCTGTACAGTGAAATATACATATAACAACTGTGCAAGATAAGGAAAACTGGAAATAAAATCCTATACCAACACATCTGACCAGTGTGGTATAATATGTCCAATTCCCTCCTACTGTGGAGGAGGCTCGAGGCCAATAGTGGGACTTATATGACCTGAGATGATGGTTTTCTTTGAGCCTTCAAAATAATGACATATATGCAGTTTTTATCATTGGTAGCCGTAACTTTTGTTAATATTAAAAAAAACTTATTAGATGGCACATACAATTCGCTATTTACAAAATTCATTATCATCATTTCAGCCTATATAAGTCCCACTGTTGGGCTCAGACCTCCTCAACAAATGAAAGGGAAAATGACCTTACTATTCCACGCTGGTCAGACATGTTGGAATAGGGCTTTGTATCCAGTTTTCATAGATGTTATATGCATATTATATCCCTTAGTCGTCTTTTACGACATCCACGGGCAATATAGTAAGTGGTGAATTGTATTCTTACTCCGTCACCACGCGGAAAATTTACAAAGTTAGCGTATGTTAATAAACATGAATAGTTTGTTATATTATCCATACTAATATTATAAATGCGAAAGTAAGGATGTTTGTTTGTTTGTAACGCTTTCACGCTTAAACCACCAATCCGATTTCAAAAATTCTTTCACCAATGGAAAGCTATAATATCAGGGAGTAACATAGGCTATATTTTATCCCAGTATTCCCACAGGAACGGGAACTACGCGGGTTTAAGCGACTGAAACCGAAACGAAGCGAGGGCGGGTTGCCAATATGTAATACGTGACAGAGATTTATTATAAAGAATAAAAATACTGACTACTGAAATAATTTTTCAAGGATACATAACAACCTTGTTATAAACCATTATAGATAGATATGAATCGTTTCACTTATTATCAAATATTTACACATATGTATTAGTAAAGGGACTATTTCAAATATATATTTGTATCGATATACATGTTTCCAAGTCAGTTATAGAGTTTGAAATCAATCAACTGTTGTACCCCAACCAATTTCAGTAGAAAGGCAAAAATGCAAAAATGGTTTTAAACTAGGGATGTTATGAAGCTCGGTAACCGAAACTATAAGACATTCGGACCGTATATCTTTCATTCGAATCTTAACCGAATCCAATATAAAAGTTTCGAATAATTTCGGATAGATTCTCAGGTTAAGAACCCTCAGGGTTCACCTAATAGTCCAAGTAAAATTGTCACAGCCATCTGCGGCTAACAACTATAGTCATACAAAAAAATCGGATATGTTATCGCCTATCGGAAGGTGGTAACTCAAATGTATGATCAGGCAAAATTCATAGCTGCGGATCACACTTGAATGGTTTAATAGCGTAAAACGGGTATTAATAGACAGTTTCGAATGAGTAGAGGGTTCGGGTTGAGAGCCCTCATCGCTCACCCAAGAGTCCGGGTAAAGTTGTCATAGTCATCTGAGGCTAACAACTAAGTCATACAGAAAAAAAAGGAGTAGAGGGCATGCATTCGGTGGTCAGGGCGAGTAAAAGTAAAGAAACAATGAAATAATTGGATATTACAAGTGCAAAAGTTAAGGTTATACTACTAAGTGTGTATTTATGAAGATGTAATTGTGGAAAGACGTGTAGTGGATTACATATAATACATGGGATTGATGTCGCTAATAGACAGGATCAATGTTTGTATAAGAAATTTTCCAATAGGTTTTTTGTCAACGAACCGAATTGACAACTTAAACGAAATGCTCTCCGTGGGGAAATAATACCACACTTATACTTCTTTTTTTTTTAGTGAAATGCAAAGGGCAATAATACTTATCTTAACAATTCCCTAAAAATTTAATATCCATTACTGAAACTATTCTAAACTGTCGGCAAATCCAAAATAATTTCAAATTCGCATCCGAATTCAGATTCGTAACTTTCTATCCACAACATTCGTACTTTTTACCACTAAAATAATGCATTACCCTGCGATCGATAAAAAGCAATTCTATGTTTATTTATCTCGAATAGTGTTTGATTGAAGCTAATATAATACATAATAATGATTTCTTATGTTTACTCGAGTATTACACATCTATACTAATAAATAAAATTGGAGTGTCTGTTTGTAATGTCAAAATAATAAGCTTTTTTCATGCTCACACGGTTATTTGCACGACACCTATGCCTAAAATAGCAATTAAAAAATTTTTGTCTGTCTGTCTGTCTGTTTGTTTCGGGTAATCTTCAAAACGGCTGGACCGATTTCAAAAATTCTTTCACCAATGGAAAGCTATAATATCAGGGCGTAAACTAGGCTATATTTTATCCCGGTATTACCACGGGAACGGGAACAACGCGGGTAAAACGGCTATAACCTATAACCAAAGCGAAGCGAGGGCGGGTTGCTAGTTTGAAATAAAGCTATTTTACGGATTTTATCGCGTTCGTAATTGATTTTTGGTTGCCCGCCATTGCGACTACTTACTTTTTAAGCGTTACTCATATAATACATAAAATTCTCACTTTAAAATAGATTTACACACACTTACCTTCATAACTAAACAGAAGTAAAAGCCTATAGTGGCAGCGCTTACATTACTGAGACTGTCAACATTTCTTAGCAGACCGAGTGGTAACACACATACTAGTGAAACTATCACCATTATTGACGTCCTGCAATTAAATATTATAATATATATTCAGACTTTTTATATAATTTAGGAGTGGTAGGACCACACTGTCGACAGTTATCTGTCTACAGCCACGGGCCGGTCCGTCCGGGGCAGTACCATGCTCTCGCAGAAAATCGACGTCCGAGTAGTAGCAATTTGTTACTGCGCTTCGTTCGGTGAGCGAGAGAGCCGGAAGCCCAACTTTCTGAGGGTGATTGAGTGTGGAGGGTTTTGGTGGTGCCCTTGGTATCATCGAGCCTCAATGCACGCATTCACACTCCCTTCGCTTTCTTCAACGGCAACGGCCTTGTAAAGGTCCATGAGCGGCAGCAACACTTACCATCAGGTGTACTGTTTGCTCGTTTGCCACCGTTTACAATAAAAAAAAAATAATAATAATACTAGCTGACCCAACAGACGTTGTTCTGTTCAAATAAAATAAAAGGAATTCTCCTTGAAATCGACAGCAGCACCACCTACCGTGTCCAATTCTGAATCTAAACCATTCTAGAATCCCCTTGAGCACACACAAAAAAATTCATCAACATCGATCCAGCCGTTTAGGAGGAGTTCAGTGACATACGTACACAAGAAATGTATATATAAAGATGAATACAAATAATATCTATAGATATTTTATTTTAAAACATATTTCATCGCAGTTATCCTGAAAAAATATTAATATTAGCAACCTGCCCTCGCCGCACATCGGTTTGCTCGTTTGCAATAAAAAAGATAATTTAAAAACATTTAATTATAGTTACTCTGATAAGATAAAAAGCTATTTGCAAAAACAGACAAAATTCTGATGAAGTGAGAAATATCTGAATGTTGTCATAACAAATTGCCAACCTTTCGAAGTTCACTGTTAAAAGACCTCTACCATAAAGACGACACATGCGAGTGACCATTTGCATGTCATAGGCCAATGCACACTGGACCAAATGGGAGAACGATTAGAATTTTATTCCAATAGGTGTGGATTCGAATCACGTTTGTGGCATTAATAGAAAAACAAGCTTTTATTCACTCTTCAACACGAACTCGCCTAAGTGTATATAATGCAATAATCGCATAAGGGGTATAATGTAATAATCCAAGAGTGTTGCTACCCACTTTCCTAGTGATTAATCAGCTGGTTCCCCTTGGAAAGTAACTAAAACTTTACTGAACATAATATTCTAAGTCGACACAAGAAAGAAGTACAAATGCAATAAACAGTTTAATACCAACCTCAATATATCACTTTGGTTTATATTGAACATCTTGGCAACAATCTGCGGTCCAAGATCACCAACAACTACGAAATAAGCTATGCATGTGCCCATTAAAAATCCGATGATACCAATCTCTACCGCCATTTTCCCAGCTGAACCGAACACATGGAACGCTAGAAACAAGTATGAAAGAAACTCAAATATATGGTAAAAACTATAACTTATATTTCTTTTTCCATCGTCATGGCAGCCCACATACGTCCCACTGTTGGGCTCGGGTCTCCTCCACAATAGGAGAGAATTTGACCTACTATACCATGCTGATCAAACATGTTGATATAGTTTCATTTAGAGATTTCCTTCTCTTGCATAGAACTTATGTGCATATTATATCCCTTAGTCGTCTTTTACGATATCCACGAGCAAGATAGGGATTTGCCATATTTTTTCAATAACTAAATAAATTTGAAACCATATTTCTTGTTTAGATATAAACCGCGTGATGACAGAGTAAGAATACAATTCATCACCCCCTTTCTTGTCCGTGGGTGTCATAAAAGGCGACTAAGAGATTACAATATCCATATAACATCTATGCAAGAGAAGGAAAACTCTAAATAAAATCCTGTACTAACCCGTCTAACCAGCGTGGTATTGTACGTCAATTTCCCTTCCATTGTAGAGGAAGCTCGAGCCCAGCAATGGGACATATATGAGCTGTGATGATGATGATGATGATGATGAGATATAAACATACTTTATAAACACCTATAACAATTTGGAATTTTATTTTAGACTGATCCGCCCTCGCATCGCTTCAGTTTCCGTCGCCTTACCAGCGTAGTTCCCAATCCCGTGGGAATACCCGGATAAAATATAGCCTATGCTACTCCCTGATGTTATAGCTTGCCATTGGGGAAAGAATTTTTGAAATCGGTCCAGTAGTTACGGCACCTATTCAATATAAACAAACAAATCTTTCCTGTTTATAATATTAGTATAGATAAGCTTTATATTTTTAAACACAAGTATTATTCCATTTCATCTTTTAAAGTCTGCATTTTAGAGATATACTCTAAAACTGTAAAGTTTAAAATATTGTGCAAATGGTAGTCTTATCCTATTTATATGTAAAATGAACAGTGCAAATATAAATACAACTTAATAAGGATAACTTGAGAGAGTAGAATTAATACAGACAGACTAACTTTTTAGTATTCCTATGCAAACATTTCAGAACTTCAATATAACGACACGACAACGACGAAATCGAGTATCGATTTGGCACTACTGAATGGTGTGCGGCACAGCCCAAGTATAATTTTTTTTTTCTTTACAAACGGTGGCAAACGAGCATTCAGCACACCTGATGGTAAGTGATGCTGCTGCTCATGGACTTTTGCTAGGCTTTTGCCTACTATGAAGAAAGTGAAGGAAGTGTGAATGCGTATAATGAGGTTATGTGTTGCTGAGGAAATCACCAAAACAACACGCAAACACTCTCAGAAAATTGGGCTGCCGGCTCCCTCGCTCATCGAACGAAGCACAGTAACAAATTGCTACTAATCATACGTCGATTTTCTGCGAGAGTGTGGTACTACCCCGGACGGACCGGTCTGCTTCTGTAGACAGACAACTGTCGACAGTGTGGTCCTACTACCATAAAAACGGAATCAAAGGCTTTGTCACAGTCTACAAAAACTACACACAGAGACTGTACTCCTCAGCCTTCTGGAGACTCTGTCGAAGCGTGAGTATGTGGTCTATGGTGCTATAGCCTTTTCGGAAGCTTTCACCGAGTTTGCTAGCGAGTCGATTTGTAATGACCCTTGAAAAGAACTTGTAAACGTGGCTCAAGAGTGAGATGGGTCTGTACTTCTTTAGATGAGTTTTGTTGCCACTCTTGAAGGACAGCACCACCACACACCTGATCCACGACTCTGGAACGTCGGCCCCGGGAATAACAAAATGAAATAGCTTCTGAAGGGCTTTTAAGACCGGCTTGTCGCCTGCCCTCAGGAGCTATGGCGTAATTCCGTCATCTCTGAGTTGTTTGAGAGCCATTCTGATCTCGTACAAGCTGATGTCCGAGATTTCGGTATAGTGCCGAGTTATTTTGTATCTGGGGTCTTGGACTAAGCCAACAACAGGATCTCGGGATGATTTATATAACTGCCCATAGAACCTTTCGCCCTCTCCCATGATCTCACTCTGGGATGAAGTGACAGTACAATCGTCGATATTCAACTTCGTCATTTGGCTCTGCCCAATAGACAGATCTTGTGCGAACATTTTCGAGCCACGGTTGCGTTCTATCGTTTCTTTAATACAGAGCATATCAAATCGGCGAATATCGCGACGCACAGACATTAAAATCTGCCTATTTAGCTGAAAATCGGTTGAAAACAATACCGTCATTTCCTTTCTCCGCTCCATGAACCATTAACTTCTGACCAGATCAGAAAGTTTTTAGGTCTATTAGCGCGACGACCCTTGAAAATTTCGGCCCAACCCTGTGGACAATTTCCACGAACCTGTTGTTTAGATAGTTATCTTTCAGAGATTAGCACTCGACTAAATATTGGAAGCGATTGTGTAGCTCGAGTTGAAAGTTTTCGTGGTTCTAGTATTGGACAGGTAGGTAGGCCTGAGGGTACATAGACTTCCACCAAGCGTGACCGCTCGAATTTTGTGTAAATATTCAATGTGCCTCGTGCTATGCGGTGATTGCTTCCAGTTTTAATCCTGCTGATCATTAGCTTCATTGAATATCTATGGTTTGTCCGACGACACTGAATCTGTCTCGTTTTTTATTGAACCCTTGGAGCTAATCCATGTCCATTTCCTTTGTGGCTGATTCCTGAAGAAAGCGTTCATCATAAAGAGGCTTTCCTTCTCCAGAAAATCGGCCATATATTAATATCTCTATATCTATTTAAAGACTTGTCTGTGTGGTGACTGAGTAAGAACACAAGTGACCACCTCCTATTCTTGCAAGAGGTGTCGGAAAAGACGTCTGAATGATTATAATGGGCAGATAACCACTATATAAGAGAAGGAAAACTTGAAATATAACAATATACCAACCCCTCCGAGCATCATGGTATAGTTGGTCAATTTACAACGATGAGTTGTAGAGGCAGTTGGAACCAAGTAATGGGACATATCTGAGCTATGGTAATGATTTAAATAAGTATAACAAAACAAACGCTAAAAGAATTAGCGAAACAAATCTGAAGAAAAATTACCACAAAATTAAATGACATACTAAGATAAGAACAAATTTAAAATGGTATGTTTACTTAGTTAAGGAATAATTAAAGAAATATAGAAATAACAAAAAAGAACTTGTCACTAACTTACTTTATATAATTCACATATGTTTCATATACTAGACTAGTCAACAAGTACCTTTTGGACCAACTTTTTTCAGCAGTCTCCGAAAATTATAAATGAGGTGTCATTCGAATTGGAATGGCATCTAGATGATTTTCGAAAAAAAAAATGAAGTTCAACTTGCAAAAATTGTAAAAGTTATTAACAATTAACTAAAAAACATGGGTGTTTAGTTTTTTGCAAATATTTCAAAAAGTAATAAAGATTTTTTAAATTTGAAAAAAGATTCATAAAGAGGAGGAAATTTCATAAAAAAGTCTCGATTCTCGAAATTGTAAAATCAATATTTATAATTTTCCCAGCGGGATGAAAATATGGCCGAAAACGGGTACTCTGGCTTGGAAAAGCCACGCCCACTTTGGACACATAAAAATGATTTAAACATAATAAATATGAAAATAAAAAATTGAAAAAATTCAGGCACTAACTGAATAGATGAATGAACAATAATCCACTTGAAAAAAAAAATTATAATAATTTTTCATTTAGTTATTCAATAGCTAATTAATTTTTTTTTCTGCTTGAACATGAACATTGCAAGTGTGATAATTGTTAAACTATAAATTTAAGATTTTTTTCCTCTCTTGGAGCAATTCCTGAAAGGCTTTAGAATAAAACTCCGTTGGAAAAATTAAAAAATGTTTATTTTTCAGTTTTTTATTAATCATTTTCGTTTTGTTTCGTGTTAATTATACTACACTCTTGGTAAAGTTATTTAACTTAGGTATTACTGGAACTGCTTATGAACTACCGAAGTCTTATTTAACTAATAAAGTTCAAATGGTAAATATACATTGTTACGAAAGAAAAGCCCTCATAAATTACACATTCCACGAGGCTCAATTGTGGGTCCAGTTATTAGGATTAAAAGGCAATTTGACTCTTTATGCGGATGATACAAGCTTATTTTATTTTGGTAAAACAGTGGATAATATTATTACTAAAGCTCAAAATGATCTGAATACTTTAAATGGTTTCTTCATAATTTCTTATCTATTAATATTTCGAAAACATATGATATTTGCTGCTAAGAACAAAAAATACCAGCATATAACCCTCTAGAAATAAATAGCCCTATCATAGGTCAATCTAATAAGGAAAAATATCTGGGCTTAATATTAGATGATAATCTAATTTGGAAACCCTATATAAAGATATATGGGGTTAAAAAGATATAAAGATCTAAATTAGTATCAATTACTGGAGCACTGCATAAAGTAGGAAAATATATGCCAAATTAAGTGAAATATACTACTACAATACACTAATTAAACCCCATTTAGAGTACCTCATTGAAGTTTAGGGATCGGCATCAAAGACTACTTTTACAAATAACTCAAAATAAAATATGAAACACCTTCACCAATAATGCATTATTTTAGAACAAATTTTATTAGCATAAAAAAGGTTGTTACCATAAAATAGATTATAGTGAGTTAATCATAAAAGATAGATACATAAATGATATATGGTGTAGGACTTTTCATTGTGTGGACATTTCTTTACCCAATATTGGCAGATTTTTCATTGATGCACTGCTTCTATTGTTGGTACTGTGATGTTATACCCTTGCCTTCCTCGAAAAATGGACTATTCAACATAAAAAGAAATTGAAACCAGTATTTGCCCAGATTAGTGCATTCAACCAAACTCTTCTGGTTTATAATATTAGTATATATAGGTATTAATATTAATGAAAAGTTCAATGACATTATGATAAATGGAGTACCTTATAATAAATGTACTATTAAATTACTCAGCTATTAAATATTGAATGGAATTTTATGCTAATAATAATATAAATTATGATAAATAAGCTGACATTTATACTAACTGGAAATAATATCAACATTAATTAGCATTTACACATTGTTGCCTTTTATGTTTTTAATCTGTGTAGATAAAATTTCAATGTAATAATACAGATTCACTTAGCTTACCAAGAAACTCGAAATTTCTTCTCCGTGCAAGTAATGCTGATTTCAATAAAAAATAACAGCATAGTCTTGAAATAAGACCCATAAATAACAATATCAAGGCAGCTAGTAGTAAACCACACTGCAAAAAATAAGGAAAAAATTAAATTTAAAATATAGCGCTGTACTAAAGCAGAACTGAGGAAAATAAAATTAGTTCATTGCAATTATTTGTATATTATTACTAAACATTGAATATTAAAACTAAGTTAGACATTTTTCGGTTGTCTTTAATTTAAACATAATTAAAGTTTTAAAATAACCCTCAACTTACTTGTTGGAAGCAAAACGGCATAGCCAATATGCCCACTCCAATAATGCTATTAGCCAGTGTAATAGACTGTCCGGTGGTACCCATTTTATGTTATACGTAATATATTTTTACACTTTCTTATAACAAGTGTTTAATTTTCAAATGTTTATACAGTGCACCTCACATTTAAGTCAATTTTGTCAATACGTGTATGAAAACAACCAACACAGTAAGTAAATCGTCGAATTGTAAACATAAATACTCTGTGACAATAAATGTCAATTAAAACGGGCAAGTAAATATGAATAGAGGTGAGACTTAAAAAACGCAACTGTAAAAATTTTTTTTCGGATCCCTACTTTGGGTTGGCCATAGGTTTATGGCAATAAAAATTTTAAAATTTAAATTAGACATCACACAGTTGTTTTAGGTCATTGAGGCAGTATAACCAAGAGCAGATAATAGTTACATTGAAAATTAACTTTTCTATACTTTTCTTAAATGCATTTTTCTTTATTAAAAAAGGAGGGAAAATGCCAGTTAAAAGTTTTTAAATATATTTTACACTATGACGAAATGTGAGGTAAAAGGAAAAAATACTCTTACTCACTACTAAATATTAACTATATAAGAAACATGGCGCTCATCGATTAATCAATCGGCTTTTGTTGAACAGATAAATAAAATATACAGATATCGTGTACTAAAAGATTAAATTTGCAGCTCAGTCAAAATAGGCATTGACCTGACTTTAACTTGACTACCTACCTGACTATATTCAAGAATTGCTCGGTTTATAATGAAATTTAGCATACTGGAGGTTTCGGAGTCAAAAAATCGACCTAGCTATGTTTTGTTTATAAAAAATGTTGTTTTGTCAGTGTTTTTAGCTAATCAAAACAATGTCATAAAATGTCATTACAATAGTAATGTAAATTGAGCCGTGGCCGTCAAGAGTGACAGTAGCTCAGTTGGGAAGTTGTCCAGTCGCATTCAAACAGCGTGCTATCGAATCTCGATGTTATTATTATTAACTAGCGACCCGCCCTCGCTTCGCTTCGGTTTTAGACGCCTTACCCACGTAGTTCCTTTTCTCATGAGAATACCGAGATAAAATATAGCCTATGTTACTCCCTGATATTATAGCTTTCCATTGGTGAAAGAATTTTTGAAATCGATTCGGTGGTTTAAGCGCGAAAGCGTAACAAACAAACAAACAAACTTACTTTCGCATTTATATTATTAGTAAGGATTATTTTCCTCGCTAGAGAGCGCCGATAAACGCGTCCGATCGCTGCTAATCATAATTAATTTATTTAATTAGATAAGGATTAATACTGTATTGCTTAAAATCACTTCATAAATAAGCCATTTTCCCGTAAAATGTAAATGATAAAAAATGGTTATTGTGGGTTATCCTCAAGTGATAGACATATACCATCGCAGACTTTTTTGTTGACCTTTTTAAGGTGTACAATAATGCAGTACTTTATTTGTATTTATTTCATGGGATTCAGCTAGTCTTTGCAATATAAGCGCAAAAAAATGTGTTTATTTACGACATCACATTAGAAACCTCTAAATTTATCAGTGTTTCTCTATTATGCATGTATTATACATATAAACCTTCCTCCTGAATCACTCTATCTATAAAAAAACCGCTTCAAAATCCGTTGCGTAGTTTTAAAGATTTAAGCATACATAGGGACAGATAGACAGCGACAGCGACTTTGTTTTATACTATGTAATGATTGTTTAAGTTTTGATATTTTTTAATATTTCTTTCATTATTTCATCATTTTTAGTTTTTTATTAATATATATCCTATATATGTTCGTTAAAAATAGCATCTACTTACAAAAAAAAATATATAAAAAAGGAACCTAAAATGGTGGTAAATATTTGTAATGCAATAAATTTGTACCAAAAATGTGCATCATAATTTAATAACTTATTTCTGTAGCGAGTAGATAATTATAAATATCTGTAATAAGGATGACTTGTTGGACGTCAGACATTGCACCCGTGATGCTGTAAAGAGTTCCAAACGTCGGGCAATCAAAAATCAAATACAAACGAAATCCGTAGTTTTATTTACAATATGTAATACTCGCGTAAATATCAGAAATCATTATGTAGACCTTTGTTATTTGATATTAAATAGTAAGCAAAGTATTTAAAGCTAACAAATACTTGTCAAAGTTGCCAAAACGCGTGATTGGAGTGCCTGCTATTTAAATTTTAAAAAACGTATAAAACTTAACCTGAGTACATAACTAAAATATTATATTGAATAACGGTTATAATGTCGAGTGGATTAAATAGAGTTCAGACCGGTGAATATTACTATATACATAATTTTAAAAAGATACGATGAGAATGAATGTCCTCGTTTCTATCAATATGTATTATAGGTATGGTTATGGCGGAGCAAGTCCGGGACAATCCCGGACTTGCTCCGCCACCTCCTCCTGCAGCGACTGCGTCCCAGTTTCTGACGCTGACGAGTATCACCTTAACGATGGTCGGCAGCTTCAGGTCAGCACCCATCCAAGACACGCAGCTCCGAGCATATGTGTAATAAAAACATACACACACTTTAAAACGTTGAACGCCGAGGGGGTTAAAATACTATATAAATGTCACCCACCATGTGTTCCCCAAAGCGTTTAACGTGTTAATAGGTATTTAAAAATCAGTTATTCTAGTATACATTACCTACTTAATTTATCTCTTATATCTATAGTACAAACATCATAAAGTTCGTTAAGCGCTCTTTAGCAATTAATAAAAGAGTCATCATCATCATCATCTTGCTCTTATCTCAATTACTTGGGGTCGACGCAATATGTCATCTGTTTTGACATATTGCAAAAAGTTTTGGCAATAACTTTTATGACCGGCCGCCTGCCTGACGTCAACCTTCTTTGGGAATGTAATCGTTGACCCAAATGGTACCAGATGGAGTTGGTCCGAGTCAATCTAGGGCTCTTAGTCGTCTTTTACGACACCCACGAGCAAAGCAAGGGTTGGTAGTATTCGAAGCCGCTACCACACAGAACAATTAATAAAAGAGTAATAACAAAATAATAAAAGTAAAATATTTATATTCGGGGCCCAATTTAATAAAATTATCTTTGAACAAAAGACATTCATCTAACATTTTATTTAAGGTTAAACGAAAATAGTTTATTGTGAATAATTTTTTTTTTTTAGATATCCACAAAATTCAAGTATTAGAAAACTATGGATTGAGGTTACAGGTAGAATTGACTGGATACCTTAGAATAATAACGTATAGAAGGATAGTGTCAGTACTTCGAACTTCCAAAATTTGAATCTAAAAATACAAATGGCGCGCAGCAATTACACACGTACACACGCAAACCACTATGCAAATTATGAAATCAAATTTTGTTTTTATTAACATAAATCGTCGAAATACTTTTAAAGTAATGTTAAAAACCTTTTTAAGTTTTTCAAATGTATTGTGACATCATTTGAATGCACAAACCGTCATAATTATCAATTTATTTTTAAGAGTTGTGTACGTACGTGCAGTACAATGACTTGTACATTACGGAACGGTTCCGGCGTAAGCTCCATTAGGCTCCAATTGAAATGCCTCACTTTTTGAGCGTGAACTTACCTTCTATATGTTATTATTCTAAGCTAGATACCTACTAAATCTAGCACAATTTGTTCACAACATTTTGCACAATACTAAAGATAATGAGTGGTCTAAATATATTAAGTTTTTATTGGAAAACTGAATGTTAAATTAAATAGGTATTTAATTGTCGTACAAATTAACTGTTATATTTTTCATTGAGGCCAAATAATTTATCATAAGAATTTATTTGTTGAGGCTGGTCATTAATTACTAGTTTTATTATATACTTATGTAAATGTTGATTTCTAACTTTTTTATACGTGTTGATTACTAACAAATTTTTATTCCAAGAAGTGTTGACATGCTACTGCTGGGCTCAAGCCTCCTCCATAGTGGGAGGAAAATTGACCTTGCTATGCCATGATAATCAGACAGGTTGTTTACCAATTTTTGTTTTGACGCCTTTTGTGAGTTTTCCTTCTTTTGCATAGGATGTTATATGCTTAATATATCCCTCAGTTTTCTTTTGTGCCATCCACGGGTAAGATAGAGAATGGTGGATGGTATTCTTATTCCGTCACCACACGGATAATGATAGTAAATTTTTGTTTATTTTGTAGCAGTAATATCAAAAGAATTAAATAACTGTTTTTTTTTTTAAATTATTAACACGTTTTGACTGACTGTATGTGTACAAGACCGAATTTCAATAAACAATAAATTTTTAACATATCTTAAGAAGTTTCCATTTTGGATTTCGGCCGAAATTGGAATAGATACTGAAAAACCGTTGACGATTTCAGTAGAAAACCTGTTTCGGTTAAGCACTATTTTTTTATATTTTTATTTGTGTATTATATATATTTTCATACGTGTTATTTGTATATTGGTTGTGTACCATATATGTGATCAATATAATAGTCAATATAAAAAAAATACCACAAATCGCTACTTACTTAATTTATAATAGCACTTAAATTCTCTGTCATCTATATAGAGTGTAGTGAGGAGTATTTTATATGCATGGTTTTACTGTCAAATTATTGACTCGTATTATTAATAACTTAAACACATCACAAAGTTATAAACAAACCAATATATTGTGCTTAATTTAAAGACACTAATATTTTTGTTTTCCATAAAATAGGCTAGTAGTTAGGTAGTATATCGACCATGGCAAGCACTAGCCGAGAGCGTACATGTGCTTTTCTCGTATGTGAATTAAAGTTGCCTACTGTTTGTCAGTGCTAGTTATGTACTACCCGTACAGATTTTTTTTTTTTTTATTTTTTTTTTTTTTTTGTTCTGACAAGGAGTGTTAGCCTCAGATGGCTGTTACACCCTTACGCGGACTAGTGGTGAGCGCTGAGGGCTCTCAACCCAAAAAAATTAAGCAACGGGGCCCAAGGGCACCCCCTGTGGGGTACGAACCTCGGCTCGGGGCGTTGCTGAGAGCAATGTGGGTGGTCCCACTTTAGATTTATTTATTTTTGCGCGGCACGGTTTCGCACCTCGACGGCGAGGACGGAAACGTGGTCTTTTCTTTGTTGCGGCTTCGCGGGCCGTGTATGCTGTATTCTGAGCTATCGTGATCTCGTCGTCGGACTCGTCGAGAGAAAGTCTCGGTCGAGTGACCTTCGAGATGCGGGACGGGATATAGTTGGTCGCAGCGACCACTAAGGGATTGGGGTGTGTTGTGGCAGAATCAAAATATCTACGGGCACACTGTTTCATATATTGCCTGATGGTCGGCAAGTGCAAGTCGATGTGGAGATCGGCATTGCGTATGAACCACGGTGCGCCCGTAGCCTTACGCATGAACCTATTCTGAAGTGTTTGTAGCCTATGGATCCTGTGTGGCCTAACGTGAGCGAATACTACACTGGCATACAACATGATGGGGCGTATGCAGGCAGTGTAAAGACGGATTTTGCATTTGAGCGACAGCTTACTCTTTGGGTTGAGTAAGTTGTGTAAACGACCCATAACGAACGCTGCACGCGAGCGCACAATGGTTATGTGTCGAGCGAAGCTGAGACGATTGTCAAGGGTGACGCCTAGGTACTTGGCATTTGACGCCCAGGGGATGGGCTTGTCAAAAATGCGGACTGGAGTGAAGCTATCGGGGGGGTGCAGGTCGGCACGTCTCCTGTGAAACATGACCGCCTGACTCTTTTCTGGGTTAATGTCTATTCTCCATTTCCGGAACCATTTGCCAAGGGCAGTAGCTGCAGTTTGGAGATTACGAGTGACGGCGTCCGGGTTAAGCCCGGATACGAATATAGCTGTGTCGTCAGCGTAGAGGGCTGACTGCACGAGCTTAGACTTGGGGATGTCGCTAGTATATAGCGAGAAAAGAAGGGGTGAGAGGACTGAACCTTGCGGTACGCCAGCTCTGATCGGGTGCGGGGAAGAGAGTGTCCTTTCTACTCTGTAGCGGAAGCTACGATTTGTTAGAAAGTCTCGTATGATAATTACGAGGTAGTGGGGAATTCCTAGTTGGAATAACTTGAAGATAAGGCCATTATGCCATACCTTGTCGAAGGCTTTGGCTACATCGAAGAAGAGTATCCCCGTAAAAAGGTTGCGTTGCAGTTTTACGTTGATGCTTTCCACGATACGATGGACTTGATGGACACACGAGTGTTTGGGTCTAAAGCCAAACTGCTCGTGTGGTATGAGGTGGTTTTCCTCGGCGAAGATTCTTAGTCTTTGGTGGATTACGCGCTCGTACATTTTCCTAAGACCGTTAAGAAGACTTATCGGCCTGTAACTACTGGGTTCGGATCGGTTCTTGCCGGGTTTGTGGATTCCTATTACCACGGCTTCTTTCCACTGAGCGGGAAAGATTTTGTTATTGAGCGCTGCGTTGAAAATGCAGGTCAGAAGGACCAGTAGGGACGTGGGAAAAAGTTTAATAACTCTATTGGTTATGCCGTCCGAACCGGGGGCTTTCCTAGGGCGTAGTCCTTTGACAATCGAAACTACTTCATCTATGGTGACTGCTGGGATAGGCTGACTTGGGGCGTCGTCCCTACCTAATTCTGTATCTAGCGGCGGTTGTGGGAGAGAGGCTCGCCACACCACTTCCCTATCGACGTGGGCGTGCTGTTCGGCATCGGGGTATGTGGTACTTGGCGTACATTGTTGCTCTAGGCTGTCGGCCAGGCATTCGGATTTCTCCTCGTCCTCAAAGGCGGGGGGGAGGTTGGGTCTCTTTAGAGGAGGCATAGTGGAAACTATGTCTTTCTTAAGGGATCGGGCGAGTACCCGTACAGATAAAGAATAGGATTATAAATGGCGGCCAATTTTGACGGTACTGTCAGCATACACAGGATCAATAGCGACAACCCGAAATATCAATATATTTTAATGTAACATTATAGCGATATATATTGGCTTTGATCTTTATAACTATATGTATATTTATAACGTTATATTAAAACATATTATTATTAGCGGATTGTCATCTAATTAGATTACCTATGGGGAAGTAGGTACATGAATATTTAATATAAATAAATATTATTAAATTAAGAGACCGTTTAATCAATGAAGTGTATAATTAGGTTCGTTGAAATAACAATTAGGTTCTGTTACTTGGTCTTTCACCGGGATCGTCTGACATTTTTCGATTCCGGTTATAGCACCATCAACTTAATTATTATAATCAGAATCACAGCTATCGCTTTCGCTGTTCATTTCGGCTCATATACCGCCCACTACCGGGCGCGAGCCTCCTCCGTAATAAGAGGGATATTGACCTACTATACCACGCTGGTCAGACGGATTGATATAGGGTTTTATTTTGAGTTTTCCTTCTCTCGCATAGACGCTATATGCATATAATATGCATATATATCCCTTAGTCGTCTTTTACGACATTCACGGTTAGGAAAAGGAGTGAATTTTATTCTTACTCCATCACCACACGAAA
This sequence comes from Lymantria dispar, assembly GCA_032191425.1. Classification (NCBI taxonomy): domain Eukaryota; kingdom Metazoa; phylum Arthropoda; class Insecta; order Lepidoptera; family Erebidae; genus Lymantria; species Lymantria dispar. The sequence goes on along the minus strand of CM063457.1, from coordinate 16,943,354 downwards.
AAGCTGTTCGCTCTTCAGTTTCTCTCTGTTCAACATTAATAATGAAATCCTCAGTATCCTTTTTGTTTATGACTTTACTTATCCAACATTCATTTTCTAATCTTTTTACATGGTTGATTTCTTTCTGTCAATCCTTAGCCGTAACCGAGGCAATAACTGCACGCGTCAAATCTTAGTATTTTTTCAATTCTGTTACCATTTCTGGTCTTGTATTACTATATTGTAATGGGGGGGCAACGTGTTAGATTTTTTTCCTTCTCAAAATACTTAATAACAATGTACATGATTTTACCTGCATCATTATGTAATACTGCTTTTTATTTTATTTATATTTATGCTCCATAGTCAACAAACGATGTACCTAACAGTGGAAAATAACAAAACCAGGCAATAACTAACAACATTTAATAAAACTTTTTAACAGTCATACATGTCCCTGTGGTGACGGAGTAAGAATACAATTCACCACTCCTTATCTTACCCGTGGATATCGTAAAAGACGACTAAGGGATATAATACGCATATAACATCTATGAAAGAGAAGGCAAACTCGAAATAAAACCCTATGTCAACCTGTCTGACCAGCATGGTATAGTAAGGTCAATTTCTCTCCTATTGTGGAGGAGGCTCGAGCCCAACAGTGGGACATATATGAGCCGAAATGATGAAAGTGATGAACAGCTATAACCTTTTTTATCAACAATATTAACAACCAAAATCAACATTATTTGATTAACAATTACGAAGAAACTTAGAATACGTCACAAATAACCGAAACTAGACTGTTACGAATATAAAAAAAAGGTAACCATAAGGGTTTTTCTGTTGTTGTCCGTACCGGCGAGTGTGAGTATAGATAGCAGCAGTGTGTGAGCGAGAGGAGAATAGTAGCGACGCCATTTTCAATCCCATTCTTTAATTGTACGAGTAATACAACTGTAGCTGACAGCTCCGAGATTTATGTATGTGTGTTATGTTAGTGTGTGAACTTAAACCTTGCGTATGTGTTAACATTAGCGGGAGGAAGAACTTCGGCAACACTAGTTATAGAACAAAATCAGACCAAAGGCCTTTCTGAAGTATTATTATTTCTGTGGTCGGCACACCACCTGACAACGTCCCCTGTTCGAGCCACTTAGAGGTCGCTGCGCCTCTGTAAATAGTATGCAGTGTTCTCGAACCTACCGATTTTAAAGTATTACTACCGATATTGGCCGCGCTCTACCGAAATGCAACGATATATGTCCTAAAAGAAAAAAATCTGTATCTTTAATACATCCCGACATTATATATACATACATTATATATACATACATACGACATACATTTAGTCCTAAAAAAAAACTCATCAAAATTTGTCCGGAGAATTTTTTTTGGTCGATATTATCGCTCATCACTAAACCTAAGGTAAAAATAAATAAACGAATTTGAAGCTAGAAGAATTTGAATTTATTTTTATTTACCGATTTTAGTTGTAAATATACCGATTTTTGAGGGCAGCTCTACCGATTTTGCGTTTTGACCTTCGAGACCACTGATAGTCTGCCACTAGTAGGGATGTGACCTGGAGAGAAAATAATCGATTTTTAAATAATCGATTTTTTTCTGGCAACATGATTGTGATGACTTTTTTTTATTTAGGAAATGTTAGCTTTATTTCTGGCCATGGAAATCTGGCCATGAATAATCGCTTAATTTCAAATAGTAAAAAATCGATTAATAATCGATTTTTCTCATTTTCATAATCGATTATTTTTTCACATCCCTAGCCACTAGCCGCCTTAGGTCTAGACTCTATACCTATACTATAGAGACACCACGTGATACCGGAGCGCCTCCGTGATGGAGCTAAATGGCATACTATTGAATGCGTTGGCGATGTTCAAAGACACCAGCAACAGCACCCCTCCGTGTGGTATTTCTAATACACTCTGTGAACTCACACCGAGAACATCCGAAAAGCGTGAATGTGCGTCGGTTTATGTCTCATTCTCGCCTGTCGCCCGTTCGGTGACGCCATTTTTGTCCGCTTCAAAGGATTTTTCGGGTCAGTCCTATTTTGTTCGGTTTCAGTGCAAACTAGAATATGGCACCTGATGACCGTGTGTCATAAAGCTTTTATTTCGTTTTGTAAAAATATGAAGTCATCAACATCATCGCTTATCAGATACACACAGTTGAGCTCGAGCCTCCTCCACAATAGGCAGGAAATTGAACTACTACACCATGCTGCTCAGTTTTTGTAGGATTTTATCGAAATAAAACCCTGCAAGAGAAAGAAATCACGAAGAGTTCCTTCTCTTGCAGTTATGTAGGCTGCCTATTATAAATCTTATTTGCGTATTCTATCCCTTTTTTTTTTCTTTATCCTTCTTCCTTCATCCTTTAATCCGTCAATTATAGACGGATTTAAAAATAATATAAAATAGTATATATATTTCTGTCTCATTCTTTGACGGCTTCATCCTATACATTTTTGTATTTGTGTCTCTTACCTGTCGTTTTTTTCGTTGCATCCTGTTTGAAATCACAACGATTCTAAAGAAGTTTCACTACACAAATAAAGTACTTTTTAGTCACGATGTATAGAATCCATCCATCCATCCATCCATCAGCCTACGGACGTCCACTGCTGGACATAGGCCTCCCCACAAGAATGCCACTCGGAACGGTCCTGCGCCACTTGTATCCAACGGTTCCCTGCAACTTTGAGAATGTCGTCAGTCCACCAAGTGGGGGGTCGTCCTACACTGCGCCGTCCTACACTGCGCCGTCCGATTCGTGGTCGCCACTCAAGAACCTTTCTTCCCCAACGGTTGCCGGTTCGACGAGCGATGTGGCCTGCCCATTGCCATTTCAACGTGCTAATTCTGCGGGCTATGTCGGTTACACCCGTTCTTCTACGGATTTCCGTGTTCCGGATTTTATCACGTAGAGAAATACCGAGCATAGCCCTCTCCATAGCACGCTGAGCGACTTTGAGCTTTTTTATGAGGCCGACATTTAGAGATCACGTTTCAGTGCTGTAAATCATCGCTGGTAACACACACTGGTTATAAACTTTTGTTTTCAGACACTGCGGAATTTTGGACGAGAAGATCCTCTTAAGTTTCCCAAACGCTGCCCAGGCGAGTTGGATTCGTCGGCTGACTTCTTTCTCGAAATTGGATCTACCTAACTGGTCTGCTTGTCCTAGGTTTACATAATGATCCACAACTTCGAGAATCGCATTCCCAACTAGAACCGGTACAGGAATGACATGGGCATTAGACATTACTTTCGTCTTGTCCATGTTCATTTGTAGACCCACTAGTTGAGATACCCTGCTGAGGTCATTGAGCATAGTGCCAAGGTCCTCCATGGATTCTGCCATGACTACGATGTCGTCAGCAAATCGAAGGTGAATGATGTATTCGCCGTTGATGTTGATGCCGAGTCCGGTCCAGTCTAAGAGCTTGAAGACATCTTCCAGCGCAGTGGTGAACAGTTTTGGAGAGATGACGTCTCCCTGTCTCACACCCCTCTGCAACTGGATCGGTTTCGTACTCTTATTCTGGTTGCGGACTGACATAGTGGCGTTTCTATACAAACACTTCAGCACTTCGATGTATCAATGGTCAATTTGGCACCGCTGAAGGGACTGCAGCACTGCCCAAGTTTTGACAGAATCATAGTCCACAAACGCTAGACACAGAGGCCGATTATACTCCTCAGCCTACTGTATAATCTGGCGTAGCGTGTGGATGTGGTCTATGGTACTATAACCTCTTCAGAAGCCGGCTTTTTCGGGCGGCTGGAAGTCGTCGAACTTGCACGCGAGTCGGTTCGTAATGACTCTTGAGAACAATTTGTAGACGTGGCTCAAGAGTGAGATAGGTGTGTAATTCCTTAAGAGCATTTTATCGCCCTTCTTGAAAAACAGCACCACCACACTCTTGGTCCACGACTCTGGAACGTCGCCCCCGAGAATGACAGAATTAAACAACTTCTGTAGGGCTTTTAGAACTGGCTTGCCGCCTGCCCTCAGGAGTTCCGTGGTAATTCCGTCATCTCCCGGTGCCTTACCATTCTTTAACTGTTTCAGAGCCATTCTGATCTCGTACAAGCTGACGTCCGGGATTTCTTCGGTGTAGTGCCGAGTTAGCTTGGATCTGGGATTTTGGACCAAGCCGGCAACAGGGTTCAGGGATGATCTATACAACTGCCCATAGAACCTTTCGACCTCTCCCAAGATCTCGCCCTGGGATGAAATAACAGTGCCGTCATCGGGCTTCAGCTTGGTCATTTGGCTGTGCCCGATAGACAAATCACGTGCGAACACTTTAGAGCTACGGTTTCGCTCTATTGCCTCTTCAATGCGCTGCGCATTGCATCGGCGAACGTCACGTCGCACGGACTTTGAGATTTGTCTATTTAGCTGCCTATGTGTGGACCAGTCAGCTGAAGACTGCACCGTTATTTCTTTTCTCCGCTCCATGAGCTTGAGAGTCTGGTCTGTAAGTTTTCGTGGTTTATTTGCGCGACGGGTCTTAAAAAACTTTGACCCGATAGCGTGGACAGTTTCTACGAACCTGTTGCTCATATCGTTCGAGGATTCGCACTCTAGGCATTAGAAGCGATTATGTAATTCGAGCTGAAAGCTCTCGGGGTTCTGGTATTGGATAGGTGTAGGTCGGAGTGTAGACTTCATCAAGCGAAACCGCTCGACTTTCGTACGCAAATTCAATGTGCCTCGTACCATCCGGTGATCACTCCCAGTTTTTATCTTGCTGATCACAGAGACATCATTAAATATTTGTCGGTTGTCAGACAAGATGAAGTCTATCTCGTTTTTAGTGGAACCATCGGGGCTAATCCGGGTTTCCCTTTCTTCCCAGGTTCCCTTCCTTTGTGGCCGCTTTTTGAAGAAGGAATTCATCATAAAGAGGCCATCCTTCTCCAAAAAATCGGCCAATTTTTGGCCCCTTTGGTTTCTCTGTCCAAATCCATATTGCCCCACTCTCAGCTCATCGTCTGTCCTTTTGCCTAGTTTCGCGTTGAAGTCTCCCATAACTACCGTGAAGTGGGTTTTGTACATGTGAATGGCTTTCGAGATGTCCTCGTATAAGGTCTCCACATCGTCGTCGAAGTATGTCGAGGTCGGCGCGTAAACCTGTATGACTGTATTTAAAGAGTGGTAGGACCACACTGTCGACAGTTATCTGTCTACAGCCGCGGGCCGGTCCGTCCGGGGTAGTACCAAACTCTCGCAGAAAATCGACGTCTGAGTAGTAGCAATTAGTTAGTGCGTTTCGTTCGGTGAGCGAGAGAGCCGGAAGCCCAACTTTCTGAGGGTGTTTGCATGTGGAGGGTCTTGGTCGTGCCCTTGGTATCACCGAGCCTCAATTCACGCATTCACACTCCCTTCATTTTTTCGCGGTAGGCAGCGGCCTTGTAAAGGTCCATGAGTGGCAGCAACACTTACCATCAGGTGTACTGTTTGCTCGTTTGCCACCGTTGCCAATAAAAAAAAAAAAACCTTCAGCGAATACCGTTTGGTAATTCTGAGTATCAGGTACGCTACCCTTGTCGACACACTCACGATCCTCTCCACGTTGTTTACGAGAGACTTTCGAACGATAAACCCTACACCGCCTTGGGACGGGTGATCGCCCTCCCGGTAGAAGAGCAGATTTCCAGACTGGAGGATTATCGTGCCCTCGCCCTCTCTTCGCACTTCTGATAATCCTACAACGTCCCAACGGATTTTGCTCAATTCCTCTTCCAGCTCGATGACCCTCTCGTCGGTCCTAAGTGTCCGAATATTGTGCGTTACCAGGGCCAAAGATCGATTTTTTTGGTAGCCGGATCGCGACCGCGGATTCTTAGCACCCCCTGCTCCGCCATCCATGGGCCCGCTACCAAAATGAGCCCGTGGAGAGGCGGAACTGCCGTGACTGGGGGCCGTCATTTTTATTGCATCCATTTTTATTTTTAGGGGGGGTATAATGCCATAATTGCCACGCTTGGCAGACGGGTTGGCGATCGCAGTAGATGTTGGTGTAAGAAGTTTTCCCAGGAGATAGCTGCTGCCCATTCTCTTGGTGAGGCCCTCAGCCGATTTTTACGTCTCCCACGGGCAAGCAAGGGGTGACGATAATTGTATTCTATCCCATCGCCACACGGGTAGATGTCACACGGGTCACGGGTCTGCCACACGGGTCGCCACACGGATGTATAGGATACAATCACTAAATGTTTCATTTTAATGAGATTATAAAAAGTTTTTGAACAAAATACCAAGGCTAAAAGCACAGTGATTCATTTTGGATGAGACCGTGAACCGTAATGAGACACATCGTGAGTGTGGACAGTTGTGAATTCTCGCAAGTAATCGTACGTGGAATATATTACATTTGTTCGTACATGTCAACTTATAAAGAAGTTTTAACGGGCAAATTAAAATGTCACTGATAGCTTTTATTCTATTATCCGTTCATGTACCATCCAATTTTAAATGAAATATCCATTTTCTCAAACATGCTTGGAAATTTGAGCATTATTTTGACAACCTTCTTCGAGATAAATCGAAGTTGCTGTACTTCGCGAGCAGCGGCTGGCAAAAAAATGTATGAAAATCCATATCTGTCATGTTTTAGCGGCTAAATAAATATTTATGTAGATGCCTTAGAATAATAACGTATAGAAAGATAGTGTCGGTAGTTTGAGCGATCGAAAACATGAAGCCAAAAATACTACATGCGCGTCGGCGATTACACACGTACACCAACTATACAAATTATGAAATCAAATTTTGTTTTTAATTCGTTTTAGTCGTTTAATTTTAAATCGTCGAAATACCTTTAAAAGTAAGGTTAAAAACCTTTTTAAATGTGTTGTGACACCATTTGATTGCACAAACCGTCATAATTACCTATTTATTTTTTAACAGTTGCGTACGTACATGCAGTAGTGACCTTTTACATTACGGAATGGTTCTGACGTAAGCTCCATTAGGCTCCAATTGAAATGCTTCATTTTTTGTGCGCGGACTTACCTTCTATACGTTATTATTTTAAGGTAGATTCATATCTATCGTGTATTATAAAAATGGAATGATTTGTTACTCCAACACATGGCAAACAAAGAGGCAACTTATCAGTTTTATTTAAATTTCGAACTGGCTTGAAAAAGAAACCTGTTTGTTAATGAAAAAAAGAAAAACAAATGAACCCTTTGGCGCCTGAAAAATGTTGTTCGTTGTTCGTCATTGATTTTGAAAAGTATTTGACTTAAAATGAGTTCAAGTGAAGACAGTGAGTGTAATGAACTTACTTTAACTCCACCTGAAATTCAAAAAGCGGCAAGATCTATAATAGAACACTCGTAAGTGTAATTCGTATCTATTTCAAAATGTTTTTATTTCATTAGTATGTACTTAGTTCTACTTAGTTTTAATTTCCGCGCCTTAGAATAATAACGTATAGAAGGATAGTGTCAGTACTTCGAACTTTAAAAATTTGAATCTAAAAATACTATATAATGGCGGGCAGACGATTACACACGTACACACGGAATCCACTATACATATTATAAAATCAAATTTTGTTTTTATTAACATAAATCGTCGAAATACTTTTAAAAGTAATGTTAAAAACCTTTTTATGTTTTTCAAATGTGTTGTGGCACCATTTGAATGCACAAGCCGTCATAATTACCTATTTATTTTTTAAGAGTTGCGTACATTCGTGCAGTGCAATGACTTGTACATTACGGGACTGTTCCGGCATAGGCTCCAATTGAAATGCCTCACTTTTTGTGCGTGGACTTACCTTCTATATGTTATTATTCTAAGTTCCGCGCATTATTTGAGAAAAGTAGGTACTATACAAACTTTATACAAACCTTGGCCACAACTAGGCGTTGAAGGACTTACGTATGTGTGCCTCGGCTTCGCCTCGGCCCACATTCACACGTACGTCCATCAATGCTTCTTTTGCTGGCCGCTGCAGTAATGTACTATTATCAAGGCTGTTTTTTATGTAGTGCATAGCCAGATTTAGAAATTATAATCTAATTTAAAAGTTAGAGACGTCTAAACATTCACATCGTTTTTACCAGGACAAATGCTTTCAGTATACTAAACAACATAGGTACTCGTATTGTTGTCAGGGCAGCTTTATTCGTGCCGGTCTTCAACCATAAACAAAAAAAAGGGAGCCTTCGCTCAGACACCTGGTTGATGTGAAACATCGAAATTATTTTGCACAAGTATGTATGCTTAAAACAACATATTACGACAGGTATTAATGCGATTTTTTTCCAGAAAACGATGATTTTTATTCAATAAACAATGAAAATTCATTAGTATAAACTATAGGGATATATTTAGGTTAATAATTTATTTTGAGCTCACTAGATGGCGTTGTACAAAATTCTAAAACAGGTTATGAATTCGTTGCACAAATGTACATATCCAAGCGTGGCGTTATCGCCACGCCAACGATCAGGATCACCCTCGGCTTTCACATCAAAAACAAAAGTCTTTCATAGCCGCTGTCGAACCGTACCTGGCGAGATATTACATGGCCGTTTAAAAAATCTCTGACCAAAGAGGGATCCAGCTTACAAGAGGGGGTCACTCTATCCAGAGTTCCTGTCAAGGCAGGTATCACAAAAACAAAGCATGTTTGAACAGGGTAGAGTTGTAATTATTATAAGCCCTTTGTATCTAATCTGTAATTCGCCGATTATAAAACGCAATCTTGAAGGCTTTTAAGTATTTCTCATTCCGTGGAATTATTAAATAATACCTTGTCACTTCATACGACAACCACGCCATTGATGGGTAACAAGTTAATAAAAGACAACAAGTACATTATTTTACATTAATATATTTCAATAGGTAATATATTAGTTTATTTACTAAAGGTTTTCTTTGGTATTTTTGAACATAATTCGATGATGCCCAAAAAAAATGATATGTTAATCTGATCGAATACTGTCCAAATTACAAAATGAACTGGCATATAAAATATACACATAGAATTGTGGAATAAAATTTTAGGATCTTTGGCTACTTTTATAAGCAATCTTTATTTACATATTATATTGTAACGAGAAGGGGCTGGATAGGGTCAGTTTAAAGGCACCAATATTTCGCGAAGAAAGAATGTTGTTTTGATTATTTTCTCAAGATGCATTTAATCTGATGTCAAAAATTACTAGTACAGACCCATACCCTGTTTTTCATATATCGTGCTTGTTTTCAATTAGGTACTTGCTAGCAAAACTTACGGAATTGTAGAATAAATTAATAAACTAGAGTGCCCTTAAAATAATGAAACTAGATAGGTAATTTTTTTTTTTAATAATTGTCAATATACTTTCATATTTGCCACGTATGAGAAACTGACGAACAAAATGTGATAATTGCATTATTATTTTATCGTCACGAAGTAAATCTTCAATTACACCTGGGGAAATATCTAAAATTCTCAGTAGAGGAGGATGTGAATGCGCTGTGTGATCATAATAGACTCGCTACGAATCGTTTAAAATTTAAAAAACGAAAAAATTAAATGGTTAATGAACTGACCTTTCGGGGATGAACATAAAGTTATAAAAATAGAGAAGTGGCAAACTAAAGCCAATAAGTTATTGGCATACAATCTGAAAACGACACAGCTTGTTATTTTATCATATAGGATTGCCAAAGGTAAATATTTGGAACTGCCACCAATCGTATAGGTACATTCATGCAATTTCATGGGAATCGATATGACGGTTTCGGAGATTAGCGTGAAAGGACATTGTAGAACGTGATTTTTATTACTGTGGAGTATAAGAATGTAAATGAATATGGAAACAATATTTTTATAGGTTTTTGAGAGTTGGCGGGCTATGCTCGGAACGTATGCCGCCCGGGCATTCGGAATAACCCTCCGTAAGATCACTTCTCGCTTTTTGAGCAGTTCACAGGTACCGTGTAGATCTCAATGGGGGGGTCCAAGTATGATAATTCATCTCATAAATAATTAGAGAAAGTGAGGCACTTATAACACTCAGCGCACGCACCGAAATCTCTCAACAGAAATATTATTAGAATTAATAGTTTTCGAGATTAGCACGCTTAACCATACAAACTCTTCAGCTTTATAATATTAGTATAGATTTCGGTACAAAGAAAACATTGCGGGGAATAAATACGCAATTACATCAATTTGTTCAACAGCTTCCTCATTCATACAACATTGTTAAATGTTAAGTCAATACAATATCGATTACTTAATATATATGTAATAAATATAAACACAAACAGACATTGAAATGCTATTACGTCAACAACATACAAATTGCATTCACATCTACACACATTATTATTAAAAATAATACATATAATCAAGTCTTATAAAAACAAATTAATTCAAATTAGACGCAAACTATAACATTCTGGAACTTAATTGATACAAATTAAAAATAATAAAAACAATTTTATATTTAACTAAATAGAATAACAAGAAATGGCACCGAATAAAATGATAACAAATAAAAATTCAGTATCTATATATTAAAAATGTAAGTAGTTTTTCAAAGTAAGCAATCAATTTATGTTTCTACCTACATACCTATGGGTAAATTCTCGTCCATACATTTTACAAAAGTTGAAACTAAAGAGAAAATATCATATTTTATTAAATTACAACCATATTTTATTTACAATAAAACAGTGCGTCCTTGTACGCAATAGGGCAGTAGATACATAATGTACTCATGCCATACGCGTCATAGATTTACGTCTGTATTCAATGAACCAGACAATCGTTTCGACGAACGATCGTTTTATTTATAACTAACAAACGACCGTGGATCCAGAAGCCTATTTGGGAATACCGCGATAAAACATAACTTATGTTACTCGCCGATAACATAACTTTCCATTTGTCTGATCGGGTAAATTTATAGGGTTTTACTGAGGGGTGAAAATAACCTAAGTTATTTGTTATACAGACTAATTACCTGGTAGTAAAATGTTATAAAAATCGGTGCAATCATTTTTTTTATTGCAAACGGTGGCAAACGTGCAGACAAACCTGATGGTAAGTATTGCTGCCGCTCATGGACCTTTGCTAGGCCGCTGACTACCGTGAAGAAAGCGAAGGGAGTGTGCATTGAGGTTCGGTGATACTAAAGGCATCACCAAAACCCACCACACGCAAACACCCTCAGAAAGTTGGTCTACCGGCTCTCTCGCTCACCGAACGAAGCGCAGTAACAAACTGCTACTTCACCGACGTCGATTTTCTGCGAGAGTGTGATACTACCCTGACGGACCGGTCCGCGGCTGAATACAGACAACTGTCAACAGTGTGGTCCTACCACTAATAAAGATTACCCGGAACAAACAGACAGACAAAAATTAACTCGTTTTTAGGCATAAGTATCGTATAAAAAATCGTGTGCGCATGTAGAAAAACGTATTATTTTGAGATGACAAATAGTATGGATGATTGATGCATGACAGCATGACCAATAAAGGTCACACACATAAAGATGGACGGTCGCTACAATTTCTTACTGCATTAAAATGTTAATATGACGTTATTATGGATATTGACCTTAAGAAACATCCGTGTTATCCTAAATTGATTAAAAGTGCATTTAAATACGAAGCGTTCAGGTATTGCTCCATCCTAGCCTTATTGGAATCAAGAATCGTTCCAAAACTGTCTCTGTTCTATTCTTATTGCACTTATTATTATTATACGAAGTCAATAAAAACACTTTAACAGTTTTCATATTTTATTTTGTGTAAATAAAACCTGATTGAATAGAAATTATCGTGATGTCCGGATGTCTGTATGCATGAATCTCGCACGATTACGCCCGTAAAACCTAACATCGAGATATTTTTTAAATTTCTATTCTTTACCAAACGGATGCTGAAAAATCAACTTGCGCGAAAATACATAGTTAATTTGTAACTTAGAACGTCAAACTGGCTTGGGAATAAATAATAATAATTAAAAGTAATTATTTATGGCAATAAAATAAGCTAATAACCATAGAAATGTCCAAGAAGTCATATTTTTATCTTAATAGGTACACTGGGTAAGTATTTATAGTAATCACTCCGAAATACATTAGAGTTTATTCCTTATAGACGCTATTAATAATTAATCAAATACAAGTTTTCAAAACAGAACATAGGTACATATATCGTATGATCATATATGTACGACAAAACATAATAAAAGCAGTTTTAGTTTAATCGAATAAATTATTATTTTTTGGTTTCATTGCCCAGAACTATTCATTCTTACCATGTAATGTTTAAAGCGTATGGCTGCTTTAAACACTTAGATTATCTTATCTTACAACAAAACTATTTTATTATTAAAATTATTTCTAATAAATAAACTTACATGTCTAAATTACATTATATTTTCTAAATTAATGATATACCTACAAATCTGTCGGAAATCAATGGCACACGCATTTTAATATAGTCGCATTACATAAAATTCAACCAATTATCTAATTACTAAAATAAATAAATACAACGATTATCTTTGGGATGATCACTTTCGTTTTAATGGCAAGTCGTTATATGAAATGTATTTCCTTTTTGTAATATATCTACTTAGGTTATCCTTTCATTATTACATAATTAATATCTACATATAGACGCTTAAGCAACCTACACGTAACCAGATAAGCACTGATATAGGTTTATTGCAACAATAAATAAGGTTGTGTAACTGCTCACATTTTCTTTCTTATTGCATTTCATATTTATCAATCAAATATATAACGTTTACTTTTACAATTAAAATCGCGCACACACACTTTTTTATGTGTTTACATACATATATATAAATAAATTTGGTCGCTGAATGTAGGCCTTATAAAAAGGCTCAAGATAGCTCAGGGAGAGAGGGAGCTATGGAGAGATGGAGAGGGTTATGCTTGGAAAGAAGGTTCTCAGGTACTCTTGATCGCCCCGATTACGAATCGAACGTAACATAGAACTTACGTAGCGACACTTCTAGGTGCACAGACGTCATCTTGAAAGTCATAGGGAACTGTTGGATGTAAGCCACTCACATTTCTAAGTTCTAGTTTCTAAGTGCGACCGATGTGCCCCAAACCGGTTTCATTACAAAGACAATTTTAGATAAATAAAATAATATATTGAGATATTCTCTGTGTGGTGACGGAGTAAGAATACAATTCACCACTCCCTATCTTGCCCGTGGATGTCGTAAAAAACGACTAAGGGATATAATATGCATATAACATCTGTGCAAGAGAAGGACAACTCGAAACAAAACCCTATTTCAACACGTCTCACCAGCGTGGAATAGTAGGTCAATAACCCTCCCATTATGGAGGAGGCCTGAGCCCAACAGTGGAACATATATAGAATGATAATGATGATTGGGACCCGGTAGATGACGGTCAACTACAATGTATACAATTTTTATTACTTTTTTAAATCGTAAAGAACAGCGTTTTTTTACGTCCATGGCTGTTAGACGCAGATGGCATTAACAGTTTAACCCGGATTGTGGGTGAGCGCAGAGGGCTCTCAACCAGGAAGCAGCGTCTTGTGTAAACTAGTAATAATATAAAAGTAACCGTTTATATTCTAATATCACTGATACATTTATACAAATGTATCTAATGAACATCTAAATTAAAATGTAATAGAATTGTTAATTGAGCGCATTATTCTTAATACTTCAGATAAAAACATAATTATACTACGATGACAATAAACACTTCTCACAATTTACCACAATGTAGCGTTCCTAGAGCTTATTTAAATCTCTTAATAAATAATTTTCACTAAATTGTTTTATTATAATTTTAAATATATTATTAATTTATAATATTAATTATTATTAGATTATAACTAAGTGTATTGCATATACAATGGTGATGCCAAACGACTTTATGGTTACATACATATATAGTAAAAATGGAGACGTAACTATACAAGTTTTCCTTGTAACAAATAAAATTGTGAATAGAGAACTAATATTTAATTAAAGAGAACGTAGTTACCTACTTTACAAATAATATTTTGACAAACTCTTTCATTTGAAGAAATCAATAGCCCTTAAATATAAAACGGTAGTAATTTAAATTTAGGTGAAATAAGGGGTGGTGCGAATTGTATTCTTATCCCGTCGATACAAAGGACAAATTTATATACTATGAGTTAAAAAGTATTCCTTTACATGAAACTTCTATTAGGCTCAATCACCTGATATCAGATTTATGTAATGGAATAAAAAAGTTATAACATTATTAACATAGTACCTATTGGCAGAACTTTTTTTCAAGCGTGCTAATCTAGCTATGCCTTAATAACACAACCTAGAGCATGTCTTTTTTTTAAACATTCAGCATTTTATATTGCATCGTCAGACAACTTTTGCTGTGTGACGTTTATGTGAGAAGCTTTACCGCAATTGCTTAAGTAAAGTTTCTAAATTGATGGCAGGGCTAGCACATATGTACCTAGTGCTGAATCGCACGTCGAGGAAACGAAGTGACAGATCTTTGCCGCACTGCTGTAGCATATAAAGGTTTTTTGTGACTATAGTTGTTACTGACTGACTGACATATTTTTATGGTCATTGCTCCCATACAAGAAACGCCATTTTTTTCATTTTAATGATGTATGGAACCCTTCATGCACGACTCCGACTCGCACTTGGCCGGTTTTTGAAGTTATATTTCCTTTGGCGTCTTAGGAAAAAATTATGAGTAAATTATTACGATGCACGCGCACAGCATCACAAATGGCAACTTAGATAATGCGTTATAATAAAACTAAATTAAATATCTTTCTTATTTTTATTATGCGTCGTTTTTTTTCTACAGACGTAGAATAATGCGAAGGATAAAATATTTAGAAAGATTTTTATCTTGTTACGGCAAAGACTTATAACTTCTTACGTGCATACATAAGTACACACACACTTTTTTTATTTGAAAGCTAGTATTTCCAGCGTGGTCTCATTTCATTCTGGCTCAGTTCTGATAATGGCCTAAGTCTTATAGAAGTCGGTTTTTTTTTGCTAAAATTTTTGATGTCGCCTATTTCGATACTTCAAGCGAGTTTTAATATACAGTGGAAACTCGATTAACCGGGTTAATTGTTGTCGGTAGGCATTCGAATAATCGAAAATCCGGATAACCGAATGTATGACAATCCTCCTTCGGTTTTGTGCATATGTACATAATTTTATCCGTTTATTAAAAGACGAATACATATCCCGCGGGGCATGCACCTCAGAGTGGCGTAACAATTACTAATTAAAACAATAATGAAACGCGCGGGGCAGCGATTCCGCGGGCCGCGAGCATTCTATTTCAGACACGTTCATGCTTGCATAATTTTGATTTGTATGTACAATAAGGTCGCGGTTGGTAGTCCGGATAATCGCGAATCCATATAACCTAGGGCCGGAAAATCGAGTTTCTACTGTACATACATGGCACATCAGTAAAAAATCCGTATCACCTTATGATTACGTCAGGTGATAATTAGATTACAAATACTTAACACATGACTCAGTTTTATATTTTTCGGAACGTTAACTTCCTTTGATATTTTTTTCACAGGATACCATAAAGATGGGGATATCAAACTTACTTTTCTTTCTCGCTTGTTAGAAGCTCCAGGAGTTCTTCAGTCGACTTGTTCTCTTTCCTAAATTTATCCATCTGTTCTGGAGGCACTGTTCCTTTCAACAGTGTCTCAATATTAGTCCTGAGACGTACCAAGGGTGACATTGTCTCATCCTTACAAGGAATTTGATCCATAGCTTCTAGTGACTCGACGAGCAAATCATCGACCAAGCGTTTGTTAAACCCTGTTGCAATAAAAACGATTAGATTTTATCGTTATAGATATTTTGTAAGCTTATTTACAAAGCTTTTAATTTAGCTTCTCGTTTTTTAAATCAGTCCCAGCCACCTATTGATGTATAAAAATAAAGCTACGACATTTTCAAATAAAGCTGTTAGGTATAAACTGAAATACATCGGAAACAAATAAGTACGTTTTCCTATTAGCACTAATCCCATCTAACATTCTCACAAATGAAGCTTCTGTAAGCGAGGATCCACAATGTCCATCCAGAAAGTCCCGAGAAATGCTTTCGATTTAAAGAGTTTTAGGAACTCCGCCAATTAGAAAAGAAAATTAAAGAAGTTGGAAGAATTTCACTTCCTTCCTATGCAAAGCAGAAAAGACAAATAAAAAAATGACGAATAAGGCAATAAATAAGAGGATGTACAGCTCCGATAAGCGCAGCAGGACAACACCACAACAGCAGCTTAGCAGGGCATATATCTATACCAATAAATAAAATTGGAGTGTCTGTTTGTAATGTCAAAATAATAGGCTTTTTTCATGCTCACGCGGTTATTTGCACGACACCTATGCCTAAAATACAGATTAAAAATTTTTTGTCTATCTGTCTGTTTGTTCCGGGTAATCTTCAAAACGGCTGGACCAATTTCAAAAATTCTTTCACCAATGGAAAGCTATAATATCAGTGAGTAACCTAGGCTATATTTTATCCCGGTATTCACACGGGAACGGAAATACGCGGGTAAAACGACTAAAACCGAAGCGAAGCGAGGGCGGGTTGCTAGTTACATATATATATACAGAAATAAGTTGAATGGACATTAGAGAGATTATTATTATATACTGCTGCTATTCTGCTTGTAGATATAAAGTACCATCATAACGGTACAGGTGGCCGCCCCAATCTGACGAGATCGCAAAACTCCTTGATATTTGCTTACAATATATTGTAAGTTGTAACGTACAATGTTATCTCTGTTTTAGGTCAATAATTACTAAAAACTAATGGTAACGCAGAAAAAGCCTTTTTTACACACCCCACTAGATGCCAAGTGCTTGTTTACCCCAGGGCTCCAAGTGTACTATAAGACGGCTCTGCTTATATTACTAATTCTTTAACGGTGTAGGTACATTATATTCATAGACAATAAAAACATATAAATAATTAATTAATACTATTAATACTAATTAGTACTATTGTATTTATAAAATTGTGTGATGTCATTACAGAACGCGTCTTTTTTACTTTTATACATCAATACAGCTAATATTGTTTACCAATCCAAAAGTCCGTCGAATCATAAACCTCTATTATTTGGAAAACATACTTAGGTACTTAAATCTAATTACCAGAAGTAACCAACACATAATACTGCCATCACCGACCATCACCGATAATTAACAATACAATGGGAAATGAAATCACTCACGAAGTTATTTAGTACTCAATGCAAACCTCACTGTCGACTCCCCTGTCGTCGCATACAACGACAATTACGCTCGCTAGAATAGAAACCATGATAAATAAGCTAAGTAATGAATATCGTGGCACACATAACTAACGCTGGACACCACATAAGCACACACACTCGTACACAGCACACAATATTACAAATTTCAACCCAGTGAATAAAAGATTAAGTGTTTTTTGTATGATCATACGTATGTATCGATCGCACTGGCATTTTCAATGACAGAATATAAATTGTTATTTATACGACCTTGTTATAACGATTAAATTCAATGACCCGTGCTAATGTGCGTATAAAATGAGGACGCGTTGATGTCTTATGTACTAAGTAATATTATTATAAGTAAAATAATTATATTTTTATGACTGTCGATATCAAAATGACTAGGCATGGACTGGTGCACGCGTTTACGGTATGGGCTCCTGTTATGGGCGGACACACACTAAGCAAATGTACTCCACAATAATTAAAACAGTGCCAAATTATGAGTGTAGTGTAAACAAACTACCAAAAAAAATTTACGCACCTAAATATTTGAGTTTCTCTTTGCTAGCGATCATGGTGAGAAGGAGGGCCAGTAGGAATCTCATGCGAGACAATGTCATTGTAGATTCTACTGCAACAACCTCAGCTTCCTCGTCTTGTGAAGAATCTTCATAGGACTTTTTATCTCCATACAGATCTGTATCAATGCCAGTACCGGTGCAAGTTTTTTTATGAACAAGTAGATCTTTTTTTAACTTAAAATAATCTGAACATTTCAGACATTTATATGGGTTCTTTTTACTATGAATTTTAAACATATGCGCTTTCATATGTGGCACTTGAGAGAAAGACATCGGACACTCGGCACATGGGAACGGTTTTTCTCCTGTGTGACGTCTTAAATGTAACATCAGTGCATTCGAATGTGAGAAAGGACGTTCACATATTCTGCATATGTATGGACGAAAACCTGTATGTGCACGCAGATGAACTTTCAATTGTGTAGATTGTGCAAAGAGCTTTCCGCAGTCAGGACACTTATGAGGCCGCTCCTTGTCATGTGTGCGTAAATGTTCCGATAGGTGACCCTTTAATTTCTTGCTACATATAGGGCATTGAATTGTATGGCCGCCATGCATTGTCTGTATATGCCGCTTCATTGAATTTGCTCTTAAATACTCTCTACCGCAATATTGACATATGTAATCTGTCAGCTTTAAATGACTCTTTACATGGACATAGAGTTTATCCCGTGAATTATATTTTACATCGCACAATGTGCACTGATATTTGCCTGTAACTAAATGTTTTTTCTCATGTTGAATCAGTAAAAGTTGATATGAAAATTTTTTATCACAGTATATGCATTTAAATGAATTTTCACCCTTGGCGTGGCTTGTTAGATGTAGTCTTAAACTTTCTTTGGTTAGAAACGGTTTATCGCACATATCGCATGAATATGTCTCAGCATCGTCATCAACTGAGTGGACGCAGTGGTCTCGATCAACATGAGTTTTCATGTTTTTAAGAATACGAAACTTTTTTGGACACAATCGGCAAGCGTGTGGCTTTCTGCCTAGATGAAGATATATGTGTCTTACGAGTGAATGTTTTCTGTTGAATACTTTATTACAATAATCACATTCAAACAGTGGTAGTTTTATAACTACACCATCAGTTAAGGCAACTTCTTTGGTTTTAGTTCCTCTACGCCCAAATGCAGGATTTTGTTTTGGTTTAGTTTTTGATGGACACTTTGAATTGACTTTAAATTTTACCCCCTCAGTTTGTTGTTTGCCACAATTTTGCTTATCTTGAATATTTTCAGACTGAACCTCTATAGCTAGAGGTTGTGATAAAAAAGTTACAGTATTCTTATTTTTATCAGAAATATGATTATTTTTAAGGGTTGGCTTTTTCTTTCTACCTTTTCTTATATTATTTTTATTTGCAAGTGCAATTATCTGATCATTGTTTTCAATATTACTAGTTGTCTTGTTTTGACCATGGATTGTCTGTTTATTTTGATTAGATATTTCACCAGTATTATTATTGTTTACACTTTTTCTTGATGATTTATTGCTATTAGATTTTTCACATATGTTACCTGGGATCATACCAAGTTCACTTTTTAATATATTGTCCATAATCTTAAAGTAATTGCATCTTGAACTTTTAAGGCGACCACTTTTAGTTTTCATAGGGCTAGACAAATCGCATTCGGCAGGATGTTTGGATTCAGACTTACAAATTTTAATTTGTTTCAATATATCCTTTTTTTTACAATTTTTTGACTCAAATTTATCTTTTAGTTGACATCCATTTTGCAGTAAATATTTTACTTTTTGATCTGGAGTCAAATATACCACATTCTTGTTAACTGTTCGTTTCTTAACAATTTCAGGCTCTGTATCATTGCTATCAACATGATTATTTGTTTTATTTTTAATCATAGATTGAAAGGATCTCAATGATTTTTTATTTCGAAGATCCTGTTTTTTAATCTTTTTTTTAGAAGCACTTTTGGGTGCCTTTATGCTACGCTTTACGTTAGCCATAATTATCTACGTTCAATTAGTAAGCTGGACTATTTTTATTTTACTAATGATAGCATCAAGCGATAGGAACCCACCACCAATTCAAGAAAAGTTAGTAAATAGATACGTCTTGTTCATTGCTAAGGTGCAATAATTTGAGCGCAAGTCTTGGCTTGTAGTACTTACATGCAGAATATAAACATAATTAGCATTTCAATAATCACCTTCAATACACGGCGTGCAGATAATAACTTGTTTGCACAACTATGCTCTACTAATGTGTGAAGGACGACTGTTTTGTTTTCAAGAACAAGAACATCGCGCATTACCTTGCCGTATATAAGGTGATAAATCCATCCATTGTGCTACAGTTATACAAAATCATAAATTAGATACACATAATTTCACAACACTAAAACCGAATTTTTCTGAACAAACTTTACAGAATTCAATTGATTGATTGTAATTATACTGTATGCATGACTAACTAGAGCATGAATGCGTAAGTAATTGAAAAAGTAAACGAAACTGAAGCACCAACTCCCAATCGAGCCATGAGACATCTATTCCAATTCCACTACCTATTCAAGTACCAATATCAACCAACCATTATAGTGTAGCATGTGCCGAGTTCATGATTCGTATTACTCATTATTCGATAGCTAGACTCAAACTCGCATCGCGCAATGTCTGTGGCAAGGCTATTGATATTTAAGACTAGAGAAACGTATTTAATAAAGATCAATGAGTTTGATATTTTAAACAAGTCAATATTGTGAATGCGCTGAAACAAAATATTTCCAATTAAATATACGTATTTTAAATATATATTGCGTTCGTAAATATTGTAATAACAAATACAGCATTAACATAAAATAAACGATTAACACTTCTCTTTCTTTATAAATTCCATTTTAATCGATCTTTGTACCTAATCAAATACCTTGAATGAAAAATGGTTTGAAATAATGACCCATATGTCATTTCATTATCTTTTCAGCTCAAATAAATCCCACTGTGGGTTAGAGCCTCTTGCTCAACAATAAAAGAAAAATTGAACTACTGAACTACGTTGGTCAAACGTATTGGTACCTATAGGGTTGCATTTCGAGTTTATATTAGCATAGAACATATATGTGCATATTTAATTCTTTAATCATTATTTACGATACCCACGGGCAAGTAGGGGTGGTAAATTGTATTCCTATTCCGTTATCATACGAAAAACTCTTGTATATATTAACTAAAATACTACTCACTACAAAAGGAAAGAATTGTAAAGGAAATATGATTCACTATAAATAAAAGTTAGTAATAATAAAAGTTGGATTAAATCGATAATAATCATCGATTTAATCTAACTTTTAATATACTACTATTTAATAACGATTCTCTCGAAAATCGGACATGTCAGTTAATTTAGTAGGTATACAGTCTCAATCTCAATCTCAAACTCAATGAGTGTCAGCATAATTCGAATCACATGAGTTGCTGAGAAATTAAGAAATAAATACAAAAATCTAACTAATACTACCTACTAAATATATTAAATTACTATTCGAGTTAAGTTGTTAATACAGTACATCACTATGTCGGTGATAAATGAGTTTTGTCAACGCACGCGCGCTACTAGAGACATCTAGTGAAAATATTAATGTAAGCTGTTTGTTAAAGATTAAAAAATACGTTCATTAATAAAAACATATATATCTTAAAAGGAATGAATACTTGTCAAAATAATATTTATGAAGATTAAGGTGGTATATGTTTCTTCAAAAGACGTCACAATTACACCACTAACATTTTATTTTAATTACCAGTAATGCCATCTATTGGTAGCATCTTATGCTAAAGTGATAGTCACTTGACTAGTTGCGCAGCAAAATTTTAATTTATCTAATTATTAAATATATGCTCCGTGTGGTGACAGAGTAAGAATACAATTCACCACCCCCTATCTGGCCCGTGGGTGTCGTAAAAGACGACTAAGGGATATAATATGCACATAAGATCTGTGCAAGAGAAGGAAAACTCGAAATGAAATCCTATAGATACTAACATGTCTGGGACGCGGTCGCCGCCTGGACGCGCTCGCCACCTTGTGTAAGGCCGTAATCTCACGGAAGGAGGTGGCGGATCGTGTGCGAGAGGAGCTCCTCTTCGGCGACACGTTCCGCCGCGCCGCCGGCAACTCGGGCGGCGCAGGCGCGAGTACCTTCGCCTGATGCCGCCCTAGCCGAAGTCGCGGGTGACCGGGGAATTTAGTCTGTCACCCGCAGAGAGCCTGACCACATGAAGGCGACCGATGTCCCGGGGCAGGGACGTCGAGAGGTAAGGGTACCCGAAAGGGTATTCCGTCGGGCCGGCCACTGACGACAAGTCACCCTGCTCCGGTGGTCGACTCAACAACGAGGCGACGTGGGTACGGGTGGGTTATGGGCCCATGGGCACATGTCTGAACAGCTTGGTATAGTAGGTCAAATTTCCTCCCATTATGGAGGAGGATCGAGCCCAACAGTAAGACGTATATGGGCTGCAATGATGATGATGATGATGAAATATATGCGTAGGAAATGAATGCAAACTCTGAATACTATACGTATTGCCGTATGGTGACGGATTAAGAATACAATTCACCACCCCCCTTCTTGCCCGTGGGTGTTGTAAAAGACGACTAAGGGATAATAATATCTTTCAACAACGGAAAGCTAAATAATCAGCGAGTAATTTAAACTATATTTTATACCGGTATTTATTCTCTCGGAAATGGGCACTACCCGGTTGAAACCGCGGTAATTTGCTAGTAATATATAAGGATGAAATTATTCATATTATTGGTCTTAATACGCGCCTGTTTGTTTTTGTTTATTCCGTGTAGTGACGGATTAAGAATAAGTATAATTCATCAACGTCGTAAAAGACGACTATGGAATTAAATATGCCTATAACATTTATTTTGCGTGTGGTAACGGAGAAAGAATACAATATACCACCCCATCTCTTGCATGGTCTTAAAAAACGACTAGGGGATATTATATGCAGAAAACACCAATGCAAGTGAAGGAAAATTTGAAATAAAACTTTATACTCACCTGACCTGTCTGACTAGCGTGATATAGTATGGCAATTTCCTTCCTATTGTGGAAGAGACTCGAGCTCAGCAATGGGATATACATGAGCTCAGGGCCGGATTATCCATAAGGCGGATTAGGCAACTGCCTAGGGAACCCGCATCGACTATGGGCCCCGAGCAAGCACCAAGAATAAAATGCAATTCATTTCATCGAACGATTTTTTTTGAAAATCTCATTTCTCTTGCCTACTCCACCATGAGACCTGGATCATCATTTCACTACAACTAACCTACACATTAAGATAAATTCAATGAAAGTAAAAAGGAATGAGTCAGGCATGTGAGGTGACGTTGTAGCATCAAGTCAAGTTAATAGGTAAGCTCCGTTGTTGCAATAAGCGATTGAAGTAGCAGGATATCAAAGAAGGCGGTCTGATGGACTGGACTGGACTTTTGTAATAGAAAATATATATTTTAAAGTATATATTTTCTATTACATCTAAATATATGTTTAAAAGTAAGAAAAGGTTAAAGGAAAGGGGCCCCGAGAATTGAATTGCCTAGGGGCCCTGATAGGGTTAATTTGGCCCTGCATAAGCTGAGATGACGAATAATTTAACTAATAAAAAGCCATGAAAGTAATTTATATCTTTTGGTCAGCAATATTGTCTGTTGCATTATTCCGTGTGGCGACGGGTTAAGAATACAATTGTCGCCACCCCTTGCTTACCCATTGGGAGTTGTAAGAATTTTGACTCCTTGAACAGAACGACATTTTCTCAGTCCACTTAATTCTGGCTGCTGGGTTCCGAGTAAAATTTGACCCGTCAGATTAACTGCCACACGATTTCGACCTAGGGCTTTTTGTTCTTACATTATAAGATTATTTAATTTATCGACAAAAGTTGCTGTTTTATGGAATACGAATACTTCTAATCCTAACATTGCTCGTGAAGGATCCAGGTGCAATTCCTCTCAAGGTCGCCAGGTATGGAAGCGACTCATATAATAATGATACATATCTTATATAATACTTAATTACTCCGTCAATTTTAAGAGACAACTAAGAGTAAAGCTCTTCAGCATACGGTAACTCCATTTGATGCCATCTGGTGCAGCATTACATTTACAAGAAGGCTTTACGTCAGGAATGCAGGCAGACATAAAAGCATTGCCAGAACTATTAACAATCCAGGGAAGCAGAGCATATAGTGTGTCGATCCTGATTGCCCAGTAATTGGAATAAGAGCGAGATGATGAGGATGATGAATTTACCTACTGAAGTTATTTACAAATAATATTAATAACTGCTGTGTGGTAGCGGCTTCGAATACTACCAACCCTTGCTTTGCTCGTTGGTGTCGTAAAAGACGACTAAGAGCCCTAGATTGACCCGGACCAACTCCATCTGGTACCATTTGGGTCAACGATTACATTCCCAAGGAGGGAAACTTTTTGCAATATCTCAAAACAGATGACATATTGCGTCGACCCCAAGTAATTAGGATAAGAGCAAGATGATGATGATTAATAACTACATTGAAATTAGGTATGCGTGGGTTTTAATTTTTATACCATAGAGACGCTAACCAGACTAATTCGCTTTATGTATTACCAGCGACCTGCCATCGTTACGCTTCGGTATCGGTTGGTTTATCCTAGCATTTTAAATATCCAACAGTTCCTAAGATATTACCATACGCGACTGCAGTCCACCACTTCGAGTTTAATTTCCAGCCTGGGCAAAATTTTATAGGACATGTCTGAGAGGAAAATAGCTTAAGTTACTCCTTAAATAGACCTGGTAGTAAAATATTATCAAAATCGGTCTAGCCGTTTTGGAGATTATCCGGAACAAACATACAGATAGATATTCAGACGGACAGAGAAAAATGTTTAAACTAGTTTTAAACATAGGTATCGTGTCAATTACCGTGTGATCATGAAACTATTTTGGAATTAACAATTTTGGAAACAACAACAAACAGTCACTTCAATTTTATTTATTTGTATAGTTAAGTTTTATATTAATTAAGATAACTTTATTATAGTTCCTAAACATAATTATCATATGAATGCGTTGATGTCTTTAATGACCGGAAGAAATTCAGTGTTTGAAAGACTTCAACGATCTGTCGTTTTCTATTGCCGTATGGTGAGGGACTTCGCATAACAATGTAATGACACCCTTTTCTTTCTTCTGGACGTCTTAAAAGCCGTCATTGGGATAATTAAGTGAGCAGCAGCATATACCCGGCAGATAACATTATTAACGTGACCAAACGTCCTGCTCTTGACACCAATACCGAAATATTCTATTTCGTCTTGCAAACGGAAAGCCATTTTGAATTTTTTCGCTTCGGTTTCAACTGCTTTGCCCCCACATTTTAAATGTGCAATACCTCCTAACAGCCATAGCCTCGTTAGAATCCCGGACCGAACAAATGTTTTATAGGATTTTTCTGAGAGGAAAAGTAGCCTAAGTTACTCCTTATATAGACAACTACCATATAGTAAAATGTTATCAAAATCGGCACAGCCGTTTAACCGTAACAAACAGAAAAAAATTAATAGGTTTTTAAGGATTGATGATACTTACCCTTGTCAGAGTGGTGACGAAGTAAGAATATAATTCACCACCCCTTTTCTCGCTCGTGGGTGTCGTAAAACGATTAAGAGCTACAATATGGACTTTACATCTATGCAAGAGAAGGAAAACTCGAAATAAACCCTATGCCAACATGTCTGACCAGCATGGCATAGTAGGTCAATGTCCCTCCTATTGTGGAGGAGGCTCGAGCGCTACAGTAGGACGTATATGAGTCGACATTACATAATACCTACCTGCAAATAATCGTGTGAGCATGATAAAATTCTATTTTAACACTAGAAAGACTGAATCTTAGCATATATTATATTGCCGAGGAACAGTCAAAATGACTGCTTTGTAATATAATAATCAAAGCGTAAAGACAATTATAAAAAAATATTTTTAATGTTTCTTGCTATTAATTACAGCTAATGCTAAAGCTAAAATATTAAACAATAAAAAAATCAATTCACTTGCAAAATAAAAAAAAAAACCTTACAAATCATCGTCTGCACATTTTTTACAAATAAAACTGGTAATTTTTTCATGGATACACTTTCCACATACATATAATACTTTTCACAAATATTTATTATTTTCTTATTGTGACAAAGTCGTACTTGACAAAATCTGCGTTTTTAGGGCCACAGTCTACCTTGTTATTATTAGGGCAGATTGCATTTCATGTTTGTGGGTCTCCATGTTCTTTATATCTTGCGATCCTATATTCGGCGGAAAGCTGTTCTGCTAATTGAAACAAGAACTCTTTTATTTATATTTAGGTATAAATAATATAAAATAAATAATTCTATTGAACCTGTTATAAAAAGTATCAATGCATAGATATAAGACTGAGAAATACTACCTTTATCTTACTGAGCACCTAAAACATCTAATGCAAATCGATATATGTAATGGAAACAATAAATAATTAGAATATGATATTTTAATTCAAGTTGGAGTGATCATATAAGAAATTTACAAAATCTAGTAATAAAATCATTGAATTATTTTAAAAATCATAAGCGGTCAAAATGACTGCTCTTGGGCAATATAGGTATAGTACATACGTATATCGGAAATAAAGAGGGAGGGGAGATAAATACAACTATTAATAAATGCCTTTATAGAATAAATAAAAAGTCATAAGCATAACACTTTAAAGAATTGCATCCTTTTAAATATATATATTTTTTTGTATCTGAAATTTAAAAACAGTCAAAATGACTGCTTTAGGCAATCTAGTGTTTAATATTACAATTTAATATTGTACTACTACTATTTAATATTACAAACAGACACTTAATTTTATTTAAGTATTTGTATATTCTGTACAGTCAGCAAAAAATAAAAAATGGACAAACTAGCCGAGTCTGTTGCTGGATCTTCTCAGTACAGTCGCGTTCGCGATCCGGTTGTAGAGAATCAATTTTAGATAAAATTTAAAAATTGATCATAAATGTAAGTGTCACCGCGGGATTTATGTATAATAAATAAGTTGAATTTTACTGAAGTAAGTAAAAAACATTAGTAAGTAAGTTGTAGTAAGTAAAAAGCCACTTGTGGTTTGCGAAGATAATTGTACTCTCTATGTTTCGAATATGCTATCGTAACAAAAGACAACGGAAAGAATAATATTATTCAGATTATTATTTGTTTTGTATTACTAGTTAGTTGGTAATTCAAAATTTGGCAACTATATTCTTTTTAATTAATTTAAAATTAAATTTCTTGCGTACGTGTGTATGTCACTGAACTCCTCCTAAACGGCTGGACCGATGTTGATGAAATTGTTTGTATGTGTTCAAGCGGTTTCGACAATGGTTTAGATTTACAATTGAACCCGGTAGGTGGCGCTGCTATCGATTTCAAGGGGGAATTCCTTTTATTTTATTTGAACAGAGCAACGTCTGTTGGGTCAGCTTGTTTAATATAAAAAAAAACTAGACTCTGCACTAAGGCAATAAATCCTATATTGTGGGGGACTTTATTACCATATAATATAACGGACATAGACACAGCCAAGCTCAAGTTTAGGGCACCTAGGAAATAAAAAAAATTGTTACAAATAAACTTTTCTGGATTTAATATGGGCAAAATTAAAAAGCAGAAAGCAGTAAAGCTTCACGCTTGAGGCGTGCAAAATGTTTTAAATTGATATTTTTTTACGGTCAGACAGGCTTTGTAGCCTGGGGCCACTCCGATTCGCGGGGCCCATAGCATTTGCTACTCTTGCTACATGGCTAATCGGGCACTGGACGATGATGATCAGATGATGAAATCTGTTGATAAGAGGCTAATAGGTATTTATATCTTATTCGCGTCTTAAAATTACTTAAATGTTATTAAGTCACAATCCATTCAAATTGTCTGTCAAATGTGAAATTTGTGTGAAAACTTTCATTTTACAATAGCAACTGGAGCATTAAAAGTATTAAATACCTACGTGATCTTCAATTTCTAATATCGTCTCCATTATTTTCACATGGTTTACTTATTTTTTACGTTTTATGTCTGGTTGGAGGCAATTAATCTATGTCGCCTATACTTCGACAGAAAAGTGAAAGCTAAAGATAAAAAAAATAAAAGTAAAGGTATATATATATTATTACCTATATATATATATATAAATATATGCTATATATATGTATATATATATAAAAAATAAAAGTAAAGGTATATATATATTATTACCTTTACTTTTATTTTTTTTATCTTTAGCTTTCACTTTTCTGTCGAAGTATAGGCGACATAGATAATTAATCTAACAGAATTTGCTACAGGCTCCGCGCAAGCGTAATCCATAAGGCACAGTCATCATCTGATCATCAACCCTTTTCTTATCCCAATTATTTGGGGTCGACCCAATAAGTACTCTTCTTTCATAGTATCTATATATGTATTGCCAAAATTGTTAATACCGGCTGGCGGCTTGACGTTAACCTTCCCCAGAAGACATCAGATGGAGTTGGCACAGATCGATAAAAACTTAGCCGTCTGTTTACGACGATCTTTGTGACGGGTTGGTGGTTTGTATAAGCGTTGTTAGTATTCTAGCCGCTACCACACAACATAAACAGATATAAAGTAAAGGAAAAATCCAAATAAAATGACCAGCAAATGTATGAGGTCAGTTTGCACTGTGTTGGAAACCAGTGTTCATTAGTGAGACATACAAGGGCCGAGGAAGAAGATGTAGTTATCTGTAATTAGTGGCTAGATAAGGTAGTAAGCGTGGAACGAGTGAGAGGATTTTTTATAGACTTAGGTTCAATTGTACTCTGCTCAACCTTCTGCAGAAACAGAAGTGCAGTTAGTTGGATCCTATAACCTTCCGTGTGGGTGGACCACCGGTAACTATTGCTGAGGCTGACTTCGATAGCCCTTAATTTCATCATCATCATCATCATCACAGCTCATGTAGGTCCCATCGCTAGGCTGAAGCCTAAGCAATTGACCTGTTATCCTCCCTAGATGTTATCTGTACATAATATCCTATCGTCGTCTTTTACGACACTCACGGGCAAGAAAGGGTGTGGTGAATCATATTATTTCTCCATCACCACACGGGAAGCTTTTAATTTAATCTTATATTTAATTATAGGGATTAACTCTATAATATACAATATGCACTACGTACTATTTATCTACACAAATATAAAAAATTGAAGTGTCTGTTTGAATGTTAAAATAATACGTTTTTTTCATTCTAACACGACACCTATGCCTAACATCACATTAAAAATATTAAGTCTGTCTGTTCGTTCCGGGTAATCTTCCAAACGGATGGATCGATTTTAATAATATTATGTAACGAGGTACTCCAGCTAGCTTTTCTCCCTACAAAGCTTTACAAAATTTAGCTTGGTCCAGGCATCGAATCTGAGGCCTCATGGACTCCAGTCGCGTATCGGAACATTTTAGAAGATATTGTAGACTTGAAATATGGAGACAAGGCAATTGAAACTGAAGCGAGGGGTGTACACTGCACATACAAAATAAATTATTTAATTTTGAATAAAAAAAAATGCATTAATTTCATGAAATTTTGTTAAATTAACGTAACAAGATTTTATTATTGTTTACATACACGGATGCGGATTTTTGCAAACAACGACAATAGCACGAATACACTTTAATCATAGAAATTGTTAAGAACGCTTAGTATGGCTATAAAAATAGCGACGCTATACCTGCACACGTAAACAATAACGATTAAGTTGAGGTCTTAATTGATAAATAATTGATTGAATAAGGCGACACGTGGCGGAAATCCATTACTATTTTAAAATGTAAGGAAGAAAGGGAGATCTACCAGTTCTACCACTTATCCATGGGTAATCAATATACCGCATATCACAATGGAATGCAAGGAATGCCAGATAGGATCAAGGTGAAATAGGAGATAAGCAGGGCCGGATTATTCATAAGGCGGACTAGGCAACCGCCTAGGGGCCCCGCACCGCCTAGGGGCCCCGAGCATGCACCAAGAAAAAAACTTCGTCGAACGATATATTTTTGAAAATTTGTATACTCTCTCAATATTATTCCTTTTTTTATTGCTGTTGGTAGCAAAAGAGAAAACATCACATCTGATGGTAAGTGATACTGCTGCTCATGGACCTTGAACCACGGACCCGAGAATTGCATTGCCTAGGGGCCATGATAAGTTTAATCCGTCCCTGGCGATAAGGAAGTCTTCTTACTCCTCCAGAACGTCAACTTGCAATATTCCGCATAAATTCGAATATTAATTTGACATGTGCTTCCTCTCTAAACGAGTCATTCTCAGAATGCACATTTAAGGTTGAAACGTCCTGAGAATGCCTCATCTCCTATTCCACCTTTATTCCTTCTATTCTATGGTGTTGTGCGATATATTGATTAACCGCGGCAAAGTGGTGGGTCTCCCTTTCGTTATTCCATTTAAAAAAGAGCGTGCGTACTAAGTATACATGTCAGAAGTGAAACTTCTTTGGTGCGATGTGTTTATTGTCAATATTATTATTAAAAATTATTGTGTTTTCTCACTGTCTCGATCTTTCTCATTCGCTTGCTCCCTACTCTCGCTCCATGGCTATGTGCTTCGTGCTGTGTTCGCCCTTTCTCACTCTCTCTCAATCGGTCTCAATCGCTCTCTCCCTCTTCTTGGACAAAAACGTCCCACATTTTCGTATTACTAAATTGCATCCATCCTACATCCATAAAAAAATTACCCTCATGCACGCAAAGAAGTTTCCCTTCAAGAAATCTTAATCTACGAGTATCATCGTCAACATCATTTTTCTCTTATTTCAATTACTTGGCGTCGATTCAATATGTACTCTACTTTTATAATACGTACATATTTCAAAAGTTATTGGCAATTGCTATAAGATCCACCGACTGCCTAACGTCAACCCCTCCTGGAAATGTAATTCTTGACTAAACGGCAACAAATGGAGTTAGTACAAGTCAATGTAAAGCTCTTGGTCGTCTTTTACGACACCTAAGCAATATAAAGGTTTGTAGTATTAGTAGCCGCCATCATATAGAAAGTTGACATCGTAATTATCTAAGAAGAAAGACGTTTTATCATCAATCTATTAGACGATTCTCACGATGGGTGATAATGCCACATTTGGTCGTGAGATGCAGTTGACCCAGGTATAAAGCCGATATAAAGTTTTTACTGATTTAGTCGTCTTTTACGACATCTACGAGCCGCTACCTAATTAATCATTATAAATTTTAATTTCAATGTCTAGGGATGCAAATATCGAAACGAAGAACATCGATGTATCGATGTTAAATTAAATTCTAAGAGTAATAACTTATAATCAATTTCATGCAAGCATGTTTTTTGCATGAAGCACCAACATTTGCGTGAAGTGATGAGCTGTTTTTTAGTTATTTAGAGACAGAGTAGGTATTTAAACTGTTACGCAGGCTCTGCTAAAGGTATCCTACATTTTAAATCATGCAGGCAAAACATCTATGTTAAAACATCGTATAAAATAACATCGATGTTTTACAATAGTGAACATCAATGTCAAGTATCGATGTTTTTTTATTAAAACGTCGATGTTTCAGAAACATCGATGTATCGTTTGCATCCCTATCAATGCCCCGTGTGGTGATGGAGTAAGAATACATTTCACCACTCTCTCTCTTGCCGTGGTAGTCGTAAAAGACGACTAAGATATAATATGCATATAACATATAATTTATGCAAGAGAAGGAAAACTTGACATAAAACCCTATACCAACATGTCTGACCAGCATGGTCAATTTCCCTTCTATTAGGGAGGAGGTTCGACCCTAGCAGTGAGACGTTTATGAGCTGAGACGAATTTCAATCTCGCGTTTTTCATAGCCTTATAAATTTTAACGCACACTAGAATACCTGCTTTCCCTATTGTTCGGTTACAATGGACACAGCTTGCACCACTAACGGGTGGTACCGACACGCTTACACAATCTAATAAAACAATGACATTGTTTGTATGGCCGCCATGTGTTTACTCGTTTTAGAATTATTAACAGACTTTACAGATATTATTGTGGTTCCATATGCGTTAATTTTATTATTGGCTGCATTGGCTCCATCTATCCTTAGTAAAAGATGAATAAGGCCATACTTTAAATAAATATAAGCTCCATGTAAGAGAAGGAAAACTCGCAGTAGATTTGATAGATATCAATCTAATGAAAGCGTATAATAATAAATAATAGTATTTTACTGATTTTATCACGTTTATATTTGTTTACAGTATGTTTTAAACATTTTTGGATACCCGATTAAATAAAATCCGTAAGAATAATTTTATCTATAACTAGCAAACCGCCCTTCACTTCGGTTTCCCGTTTCAGTCGCCTTACAGGCGAGGTTTCCGTTCCCGTGGGAACACCGGGATAAAATATAACCTATGTTACTCCCTGATATTATAGCTTTCCATTGGTGAAAGAATTTTTGAAATCGGTTCCATGGTTTAAGCGTGAAAGCGTAACAAACAAACAAACTTACTTTGGCATTTATAATATTAGTAACGATGTTTAATACTCGCGTAAACGTCAAAAATTAAAGCTTATAACAAAAAACTTATGTAACGGCTACGTATGATTATGAGAAGTAAATGTACAATTTTTATATTCTGTGTATCTAAAGAAATCTTGAACATTATACACTAGCAACTCGCCCTTGCTTTGCTTCGGTTTCAGACGTCCTACCCGCATAGTTCCCGTTTACGTGAGAACGCCGGGATAAAATATAGCCTAAGTTACTTCTTATATGCATTACAGAATAGGTTCATGCGCCGAGCGACGGGAGCACCGTGGTTCGTGCGCAATGTGGATCTTCACATAGATCTAGGCTTGCCGACCATCAGGCAATACATGAAACAGTGCTCCCGCCGCTACTTCGACTCTGTCATGACACACCCGAACCCATTAGTGGTAAGGGCGGCTTCTTACATCCCCTCTAAAATTTCCGCGATCAAACAACCGCGTCTAATTTTATACGAACCCGACGATATTATTACTCTCGCCCAGACTGAGGCATACACAGCCCACGAGGCCTTGACAAATAAATATCCACGATACCGCCCCCGCCGGGGACGGAAATCGTGCCGCGGTAAAATCATAAAAGTGGGAGTGCCCACTTTGCCAGCGACCCCCCGAGCCGAGGTCCGTACCCCACAGGGGGTGCCCTCGGGATCGGTCGCTTAACTTTAAACGGGTTGAGAGCCCTCAGCGCTCACCCACCAGTCCGGGTAAAGTTGTCACAGCCATCTGAGGCTAACAACTAAGTCACACAAAAAAAAAACTTCTTATATAGACAGATACCTAGAATATTTTACTATCAGTAAAATATTTTTAAAATCGGTCCAGCCGTTTTGAAGATTATCTCAAAGAAACAGACAAACATACAAAACATTATTAAACTGGCATAGGTGTCGTGCAAAAATAGAAGTAGTATTTTCACATTACAAACAGACACTTCAATTTTATTTATTTGTATCGATATCTTTTAAGATGAAGAGAACGAACAGGAAAATAACATGCAGAACTACAAATTAGATGCGTTGAATCACAATAGATTGAAGCAAACTCCAAAAGAATTAGGAAACCATATTCTCGTCATATTTCTAAAATAAACATATTTTAGAAATATGACGAGAATTATGACGCAACCTAAAACTGTCACCATTACGACGTTTTAGAAGAGATTATAATTTCGAAATGCCTTAGGTACCTGCTGATTAAATAGTTATTTTCGTCGCTCTCGTTACAAGGAAGTCTCATGTGAAACGTAACAATAGTTAACAGACAAACGCTTTTACGACATTTGAAATGTTTTTTCAAACAATAGAACCTGCAATGAGTTATGTAAATAAGTCACGTTAAAATTAATTTATTGCTCAAAATTAAACGACCTGATTTATTATCAAGACGTTCTAATTTTCGCTTACTTCATCGTCTTTTTCTGTTTTTGCTTTGAAGGAGCGGTGTGCCCTCAAACACCATGTATTTGAATGGTGTGGAGAAGATGAAGAAGGCTCTGTACAATGCACTGTAAGATAAAAGTAACGAAGGAACTGAAAAATTTAAATATGCAGGCGATAGGTACAGAAAGAATTGCCGTGTGGTGACGGAGTAAGAATACAATTCACCACAATCTTGCCCGTGGATGTCGTAAAAGACGACTATAGGATATAATATGCACACAACATCTGTGTAAAAGAAGGAAAACTCGAAATGAAACCCTATACCAACATGACTGACCAGCGTGGTTTAGTAGGTGAATATTCCACTCAAAATTGAGGAGGCCTGACCCCATCAGGGGGACGTATATGGGCTGTGATGATGATGATTGTGTTTTTTTATATACCACCCCACACAAAGGAAGAAATCTTTGGATTGCAGGGAACTTCACAAACTTACAGTTAATGGACACAAGCAACACACAGACTCGGACAAACATTCGTGGATCACATAAAGAAATGTTTTTCGTGGAGAATTGGAGATCAAATCCAAGACACTTGACATGGAATGTTGTAACATAGACCTCTATTATTTGTACAGTCAATATGCCATTATTTTATCTTAAAATCTTAAAGTACGAAAGACTTAATAACATTTGATAAATGCTATCTTTAAGATAACGCTGTTGAACATTCTAATTCCATAGATAAGGCAAACTATGAAAGTATGTATAAGTAATCAACCCATCTCTCCATACAGTATGAGGTCACTCAACTTTGTCAACAATTTTATACGGCTTAACCTAATTTCTTTTCATAATAACGTCACAGTCTAGTTGCAAGCGGAGACTGTCTGATGTCGTCTGTGATAAATAGAATTTTCCATTTGATATTTTGGTTGTTTGCACTGTAATAATACAACACAGCTTTGGAAAAAACGTAGGCAACCCAAAAATTATTTGGAAAGTATCAAATACTCGAAGAATCATGTATCGACTAAATTTCAGTTAAAGTATCCATAGACATTATTCAGCATCGCTGATTTTTAGTCTTATGAAATATCTCCTATATCACTGAATAAATTTCAATGTGTGATACGTCATTTTGAGTGTTAATTTCGTTTCTTTTGACGAAAAAATAAGTACATACAGAAAATACAATACCAAAATGTAATAATTTGCAGGAGTATTAACACACGTAGGTTTGTGTGCTCATCATCATCATCGCAGCCCACATTCGTCCCACTGTTGGGCTCGGGCCTCCTCCACAATGGGAGGGCATTTGACCTACTATACCATGCTGGTCAAACATGTTGGTATAGGGTTTCATTTTGAGTTTTCCTTCTCTTGAACAGATCTTATATGCATATTATATCCCTTAGTCGTCTTTTACGACATCCACGGGCAAGATAGGGAGTGGTGAATTGTATTCTTACTTTGTCACCACACGGAAAGTGTTGTGTGCTCTCATACTATTATTTATCTAGCGTTTTCATTGTTAATATTTACTATCCATTTATTTTAGAATACGACCAAGTCAAATGTTGGATCTCATAAACCTATGAATCTAGTTTAGGTACATTAGATGCGTTACAGTTTCAATTTCAAATTCATGAATTTTATTTTTCATTGGCATTGAAATGTAATTCTTTTATTATAAATTAGATGCGTTACAGTTTCAATTTCAAATTCATGAATTTTATTTTTCACTAGCAATCCACCCTCGCTTCGCTTCGGTTATAGGTTATAGTCGTTTTACCCGCGTAGTTCCCGTTCCCGTGGGAATACCGGGATAAAATATAGCCTAGTTTACGCCCTGATATTATAGCTTTCCATTGGTGAAAGAATTTTTGAAATCGGTCCAGCCGTTTTGAAGATTACCCGGAACAAACAGACAGACAGACAGACAGACAGACAGACAGACAAAAATTTTTTAATTGCTATTTTAGGCATAGGTGTCGTGCAAATAACCGTGTGAGCATGAAAAAAGCCTATTATTTTGACATTACAAACAGACACTCCAATTTTATTTATTGGTATAGATTGGCATTGAAATGTAATTCTTTTATCTATACCAATAAATAAAATTGGAGTGTCTGTTTGTAATGTCATAATAATAGGCTTTTTTCATGCTCACACGGTTATTTGCACGACACCTATGCCTAAAATACAGATTAAAAAATTTTGTCTGTCTGTCTGTCTGTTTGTTCCGGGTAATCTTCAAAACGGCTGGACTGATTTCAAAAATTCTTTCACCAATGGAAAGCTATAGTATCAGGGCGTAAACTAGGCTATATTTTATCCCGGTATTCCCACGGGAACGGGAACTACGCGGGTAAAACGACTAAAACCGAAGCGAAGCGAGGGCGGGTTGCTAGTCTATACCAATAAATAAAATTGCAGTGTCTGTTTGTAATGTCAAAATAATAGGCTTTTTTCATGCTCACACGGTTATTTGTACGACACCTATGCCTAAAATAGCAATTAAAAAATTTTTGTGTCTGTCTGTTTGTTCCGGGTAATCTTCAAAACGGCTGGACCGATTTCAAAAATTCTTTCACCAATGGAAAGCTATAATATCAGGGCGTAAACTAGGCTATATTTTATCCCGGTATTCCCACGGGAACGGGAACTACGCGGGTAAAACGACTATAACCTATAACCGAAGCGAAGCGAGGGCGGGTTGCTAGTTATAAATAAAAGGCCTAGGTTCCTTATAATATCTGGCAGTGAAAGTCCGAAAAGAGACATGTTTTTTTTAATTTAAGTAACGTATGTTAATGTGTGTATACATTTAATAAAAACTTTTTCGACATCAAAAGAGATTTAAATTTTATTTATCTTTCAATGCGACTAATGCCACCACATATTCCCACAATAGTGATTAATTATCTAGAGACCTGCAACAAGGGGAACCAGCCATGGATATCAAGGAATTGGTACCAGTGGTCGGCCCAATGGTGATGGGGAGAGAATACGGTAGGATATGGATCTGCACGCTACCTATCAGACGCCCCGGATAAATCGGACGGGATATGTCAGACCATCGCCAACCAAATAAAAAATCATCATCATCATCGCAGCCCACATAAGTCACATTGTTGAGCTCGGACCTCCTCCACGATAGGAGGGAATTTGACATAATACACCAGGCTGGTCAGACATGTGGGTTGGGTTCCATTTCGAATTTCCTTCTCTTGCACAGATGTTATGTGCATATTATATCCCATAATCGTCTTTTACGACATCCACGGGCAAGATAGGGAGTGGTGAATTGTATTCTTACTATTTCTTACTCCGTCACCACACGGAAAATAGGGACACCAAATTTAATTATTAACGAAAAAGAAATGTAGAATGAATTCTATTCATAGCGCCAGTTTGATTTATCTGCATAAATGTGTTTGGAATTACTTTTGGCCTAATGGAGATATAGGTTGGGTGCCATTTAACGATGTTGCTCAAGTATGATGTGGCGGTGTTTAGTGCCGCACTGGCCACGCATGACAAGTTGCTCGGTACCGGTGGTCGGTTTAATGGTAAAGGAGAGGGAAGACGGTGGGTTATGAGGTCGCGCACCGCCCCTTCGTCACTCCGGATGGAACGGACAGCGTGTGCGCTGTCAAAAAAAGGCGGTATTTAGTGACGTCGAGTATTGCTAACGAAATCTCTCATTACGGAATAAATTTAATCTATTAGATTAATCCAAAAAAAAACTCGGCTAACTTGTGTTTGCTTGATTTGGGATTGAAAAAACATATGCAAAGAACTATCGATATAATCAAGTCGTGAATTAAGTTTATTTATACCATGTTCTTAAAGTGCTAAACAGCCTGATAAACAGCATATTAACAATTCTATATACCTATATAAAAGAAAGCCGTGTTAGTTACACTATTTATAACTCAAAAACAGCTGTACCGATTTGGCTGCAAATTGGTAGGGAGGTAGCTTAGAACCAGGAAACGGGCATAGGATACTTTTTATCCCGTTTGATCGCGTTTCCGTGTGACGTGAGATAAAACGTCAAAGAGAATACAAGTCACTGTGAAACGTGGTATAAAAAAAACGTATTTGATATGTAATAACAAAACGCAAATGACAGCTAAACGTATCTAATTCTGTCTATAATTAAGTATGGTTGAAAATTTGATAATTAAAATTTTGACAGAAATCAATAATTAATCACTAATTTGCATTCTCTTTGAATCATCATTAACAATGCCGCGTCCAAGATGATCGAATCTTTCCCGACAAAGCCGTAATTGTTCTTCCATTAGAGACTATCTTGTCGGAAATTTGGAAAATATATTAACGAAAAAAATTGTGACGGTACCAAGTTCGCCAGGTCAGCTAGTATTTAATATCTATATATTAATGTCTAAAGATTTAACATTTTAATATTCATTCAATCCTAATTATCCTATGTGGTGGCGGCTACGAATACTACCAACCCTTATCTATATTAGTTGTAGGTATCGTAAACAACGACTATGAACTTTACATAAGATCTGGGTCAACTCCTTCCGATGCCGCCTGGTCTACATTACATTCTCGGCGATTTGATGTCAAGCAGGCCGTCGCTCATAACGTTATGGCTAATATCTTTTACAATATGTAGAACGATGACGATAGTTAATATGTTGAATAAGACCAAAAAAATCAAGACCATACTTTTCTAAGTAAAACTCGAAATGTAACTCTATACCAACCCGTCAGACCAGCATGGTATAAATGCGAACATGATTTTGTTTGTTTCAATCAGTACTTATCACCTAATCTACTCGACCAATCGTCTTGAAATTTCACTTAACAATATATATACTTCTTAGGGGTCTTTCACAAGCGCAAGATAGAAGCAGTAGATTGTATTCTTACTCCGTCACCACACAGAAAGGGGCTTTAACCGAATTTGTTTCTTTAATTTGTACATGAGAATATTTGTACTAGAGGCAAAGCGTAGTGAACCAACTACTACTATAAGATCATTTAGGCCATACCTATGTTTAACAAATAAATATTATTCTATTCTAGGGTTTCCTTTTCATCCTTTCATCCAGAAAAGATGTTTTGATTGAAATAAAAGTAAAAACAATTCAAAGGATATAATAATTGATTGGCGAAATCCGGGCCGGATTATCCATAAGGCGGACTAGGCTGCCTAGGGTCCCCGAGCATGCACCAAGAGAAAAACTATTCATCGAATGATCTTTTTTTGAAAATTAGATTTTTCATTTTGCTATTGGTGGCAAAAGAGAAAACAGCGCACCTGATGATAAGTGATACTGCTGTTCATAGTCATGATCTCACCTCCCACCTTAGACCATGGACGCTCATCTCACCTTAGACCGTGGACCCGAGAATTGCATTACCTAGGGCCCTGATAGGGTCAATCTAGCTCTGGACGAAATATATTTTAACTCGAGCGACGTCGCGGACATAGCTAATAATTATTTAATCGACTTTCATTGCATTTTTTTATTTCTTGTCTTTCTTCCTTCAATGCACTCTTGGCGTCGAGTCTACCATATAATAATTTGGACAAAGCTGATCCGACAAGTTGGCATTTAACTTTTTTTTGCGTATAACTTATTTCGAGGTTGTTTTCTCTTGCACTGATATTATATGTCCGTGTAGTGACGGAGTATGAATACAATTCACCACTCCCTATCTTGCCCGTGGATGTGGTAAATAACGACTAAGGGATATAATAAGCATATAACATCTATGCAAGAGAAGGAAAACTCGAAACAAAACCCTATTCCAACACGTCTGACCAGCGTGGAATAGAAAGTCAATTCCCCTCCCATTATGGAGGAGACCTCCAACATATATAGGCTGAGATGATGATGATAATGATGATATTATATTCTTGTTAGCTGACCCAATAGACGTTGTTCTGTTCAAAGAAAATAAAAGGAATTCTCATTGAAATCAACAGCAACGCCACCTACCGGGTCATCGGTAGATATCCCATCCCAGTTTTACATGAAATTTCTCCAAAGACCTCTGCGTGTTGGATCCATATCCCCATGTAAGCCTTTCAAAGGACCGGGTTTCTTCCCTAAGGAAAATATCCGTGAACCAAAAAGATATATAATAATATTGAATATTATAATTTTGAAACGAAACCAATTCACATAGTTTTAAAACTAGGTCATTTGTAGGCAGACTACATTGCATTATCTACGAATAATGGGATTACACAAATTAATTGTGGTAATTTTCATAATGTTGTAAATTTAATCTTCATTGTATATATGAGTGTAGTTAGTTAATTCTGTCCCTCAGAATGTTTCCCCATTTCAAGATTTTTTGCTCTGATAATCATCCTTATGTTGAGATAGGTACGTGACTTCCATTAACTATCTAGGTACCTGTCGCGAAATCGCCTAGAAAGAAGTAGTTAGATACCATCGGTTTGAGCGGGGATTATTTTCCAAAGACTGCACTTCTTATTGCCTTACTTCCCATGCTTTATTTTGTGTTACGGTTTTGCGCCGAGAGGAAGGCATTCGCGGATTTTAAGTCAGTTGCATTTTTATCGTGGGACCAGTCGAAGAGGCTGTTAGCTTAATAATATTTGTGTTTGTTTATTATTGTGAGAAATGGTGAAGTTTTGGTGGATGTTTATGTTGTTCGCTAAGACTGCATCGGCTAGTAATAATGAACTTCCAACTGCAGAAGCTCAAAAAGGTACAAATGTTATATATTTCTTATATCAAAAACATATTAACGTATATGTTGTATAATGACACGTAGGCTGTAGGCATGATATATACACAAATATTATGCAGCAGCAATAGCGTACCAGAGCGACCAGCCAGCACCGCAGACGTTTGTCGCAAGAGTGCATCAGCACAAAAGAATCCTAAGTTTAAAAAAAAAATATAAAATATATTAATTTTGTTGTTACTAGGTACTATTATTCATTGTTTATATTTATTTTTTTCATTTCTAGTTAGATATTAATTCAAAACTTAGGTACGAATTATAGAAATAAATTATTAATTATTTAAGAAAAATATACAGCTAATTTATAAGAGATACATTTGAATGCATGCATTGCTCGTAGTTAAATTTTTTTTTAACTTTTGAAGGGAGTCCATTCAATAAAGCTACAGGCTTGATATAGTACAGTTCATCATTATCATCTTGATCTTATCCCAATTATTTGGGGTCTACCTACTCAATATTTATCTTACATCCTTACTAATATTATAAATTCGAAAGTAAGTTTTTTTGTTTGTTACGCTTAAACCACCAAACTTTATTAAATTTCAAAAATTCCTTCAGCAAAGGAAAGCTATAATATCGGGGAGTAACATAGGCTAAATATAGCCTATGTTACTCCCCGATGTTTTACTATGTAGTACGTAGGTACTTTACCGCGGCAACCACGTTACCACGCCGCCCGCGTCGTTCATTCATATTAAACCTTAGAAAAAGTTCGATTATCAACTCGTAAAATTGTACCTACCATAATCTACCTACGTCCTTTTCAGAAATACCACTATGTATTCAGTAAGTCACGGAGTCTAATTTTTTCCTTAATACTTTCTACGCACTTAGGACCATCAGATACAATAATGTAGTGTTAGTGAGAGATAATAAAATATCTACTAGACTACTAGTAGATCATTATTTCAATAAAGTAAATTGGTTCAGATGTATTTAGAAAAAAATTGAATCAGCTATTTACACTATTTACAAATAATCCATAGAGAATTAGAATATTAGCTAAATGCGAAAGTAAGGATGTTTATTTGTTTGTTTGTAACGCTTTCACGCTTAAACCACCGAACCGATTTCAAAAATTCTTCACCAATGGAAAGCTATAATATCAGGGAGTAACATAGGCTATATTTTATCCCGGTATTCCCACGGGAACGGGAACTACGCAGGTAAGGCGACTGAAACTGAAGCGAAGCGAGGGCGGGTTGCTAGTATTATTAGTAGTACAAAGTTTTGACGATAGTTTCATAATTGGCCTCCTGCCTGAGATCAGTCCTCCTTGGGAAAGTAATCATGTAAAAATGACCAGTTGACATCAGGTGAATCTATTCCGGGTATACCCGAATTAGCGCGTTCAAACAAACAAACTATATATAGTTTGTTTGTTTGAACGCGCTAATCTCAGGATCTACGATTTGAGAAATTCTTCCAGTGTTAGATAGCCCATTTATTGAAGGCTATAGGCTAAATGTCATCACGCTAAGACCAACAGGAGCGGAGCACCAATGAAGAATGTTTCAAAAACGGTCTTTGTTTTTCCTTTTGAGAGCTTCCGCAGCGGAAGCTCTCAAACGACTAAATTTTCGCAAAAATCATGTGCGTCGGAATCGTATTATTAAAAAATATTTTCACCTTCTACGTAAACAAAGTCGTAGGTTAAAGTTAGCGTTAGCCCAAAGTATACTACCTACTACACCTACAACGCGGATGAAGTCGCGAGCAGAAGCTTGTGGGAAATAAAATTATATGTTAACTCGTCAATTATTTGTAGTCGATGCAATATGTACCATCGTAAATATTGCAAAGGTTTTGTCAATAGTTTTATGATCACTTGTCTGACCTCATTCGGAATGTAATTGTTGATCAAACGGCATCAGGTGGAATTGGTCCAACTCGATGTTAAGTCCTTAATCCAAAATTGATTTTGGATTAAGGACTTAACATCGCCCATCGTTTGCCCTTTTGGGCAATCAAAAATCAAATACAAACGCAATAAAATCCGTAAAGTAGTTTTATTTAAAATGTGTAATTCTCGCGTAAACATCAGAAATTATTACCTTAATCGTCTTTTATGACACCGAAGCGCAAATTCATTGTAGCGTAGTATAATGGTATAGGTACAGCAAAAGGGGACTACGGTAGTAAAAAAAAAATAAATATATGGAATGGAAAAGGAAGGTATTCCTTTTCCATTCCATAGATTTATTTTTTTTATTTTAATCGCCCTATCAAGTTTTGCAAAAATTTTAGGAGCAATATTTTCGCCCTTTATTATGTACTCCCAATATCAAATCCATGCCCGATATTTCGGTTCACCTCTCGAGGGCTATAAGATCTGCTATAGTCCACCACCCTTTTTAATATCGGTAGACTGGTCACGCTTTTGAAACAATCAGATATGCACGTCTATAGAACGTTGGTTTAATTTATGTAACAT
Organism: Lymantria dispar; assembly: GCA_032191425.1. NCBI lineage: Eukaryota > Metazoa > Arthropoda > Insecta > Lepidoptera > Erebidae > Lymantria > Lymantria dispar. The sequence continues at coordinate 16,900,193 of CM063457.1, read as the reverse complement.
AACATGCGACATAAACATTTTAACCAACATACCTTCGAAAAACCAAAAAGCTGCTGATTGATGATCTCTATAGATCCAATATTGAATTGCAAGCATGGCATTATAGGATTAAGTATTCGTCTTCCCAAAGGCGAATACTTAATTCTATAATGCCCTGCTTGGTAGACGAGTTGACGATCAGAGATAATGTTATAATATGCTTAGAGGAGAGCTACTGTCCGCCTCTTGGTACTCCCTTAGAAGGTTTGTATCTTTCCGTTTTTGTGGCTGGCATAGCCTGGACACACTCTAGCCAATATGTCCGGGAGAATAGAAGGTAGCGTGCGGTCCTAACCCACCGTACCTATCCTCATTGTTTCCTTGACCTCGAGGGCGGTTTGTATCCCTCCGACGGGAATCAAAAGGGTGGTGTGACATTATATTCTTACACCGTTATCAAATAGGAAAGGCTAAGGATTTGTACCGTGAAATAGATTTTGAGACGTTTGCCGAGCAGTTTACTACCAACATTGGTCTATCTATTAGGCAATCGATGTGGGGCCTAGCTCATAGCTTATAAGCAAATTATAATAAATTTAAGTAAACAAATATGGATTCACGCGAAGTAATCTGTGGCATTCGACATGAATTTTACTGTTTACTTTTAAAAGTACGTACTTAATTACGCTTATTTCACACGCTTTCCACTAAGATCGTTCGGATGAACCTACATTTCACAATAATCAAGATTCGAGAATATTACACACACGAATTATTTTTTTAAAAGGGCCTACCTTCACGTCATAATTCACGACATACCTTATAAGTATTTACACGCCTTTGAGCATGAAACAATAGAAGTGAAAACAGTATAATCAGGTTAGATTATAATTGTAGTGTCTTTACTTTCAATTTTAGTGTAGGCATACGATATTATAATCTTTAATGACAGCCGTTTAACGATTCCTCACAGGTTTGATACACATTGCGGATAGATTGTGGTACATATCTGAAATTTATTCAACCATCGTAAATCATCCAGGCGTCAAATGTGGGACATGGGACTACGCGCGTAGGAGTATTGCCATACTCTATTCACTTTGCAAGCGACTCAAGCGAGTTAGCGATTGCAGTTCCCACCATAGGTTTCCTACAGAGCAATACTCCCTTGATCTAACAATGTTTTAGCTTTAACAAGGGTGCTTTAAGAAACAGGATATTACCATACTTTATTTTCTCACAGAATAACTTCTCTTCAAATCTAGATGGTAATTCTTGAGGTTATTGCGTCTGTCTGTTTCAAGTTTTTAAATAATAATTTGCCATAGCCTTAGAATAATAACGTATAGAAGGATAGTGCCGCTACTTCGAACGTTAGAAATATGAATCTAAAAATACTACATGCGCGCAGACGATTACACACGTACTCACGCACACCACTATACAAATTATGAAATCGAATTTTGTTTTTATTAACATAAATCGTCGAACTAATTTTAAAAGTAATGATAAAAACCTTTTTAAGTTTTTCAAATGTGTTATGACACCATTTGAATGCACAAACTGTAATAAATTATCTATTTATTTTTTAAGAGTTGCATACGTACGTGCAGTACAGTGACCTTGTACACTAAGGAACGGTTCCGTCGTAAGCTCCATTAGGCTCCAATTGAAATGCTTCACTTTTTGTGCGCGAACTTACCTTCTATACGTTATTATTCTAAGGCTATAGCATAGTATTTCACATATAAACCTGGAGTTCTGTGATTCTTTAACAATCAATATATTGATTACTACATGTTAAAAAGAACTCCAGGTTTATACCACTGGAACCTAATCCTTGATTCCAACGTCCCTTCCGCCTGTTTACCCTTTTAAGAATTGGGACGATGACCTCACGCGGCCGTACGCTCTGCTGACTAATCTGCAGTTAAACTTGCTTGCATTCCAACCCAAGCGAGGTGTTTTAACGTTCTTTAACCAGTGCACTTTAAGATACAAAGACCATTTTTCAATCATCGAAAACATTTTAAAGTCCGAATCAAATTTATTACATTCGTCATGCGGCAAATCTTGAAAACTGTGTCACAGTCTTACAACTACAGTAGAACCCGTTTAATACGATTTCCCGCATAATACGCCATTTTGCGCCAGTCCCAGTAACTTGAGACATGTTTTCATACATTTCTTAACGCTTAATACGATGCCATCCCGTTTAATACGCCAACACGTGCCACTCAAATACACATATTACCTACCCCTTGCGGCAGCGGCCAGCGACTGATGAAATGACGACTGTCGAGCGACCCTAAGTGATAATGACTAAGAAGATGAGTCAACTCTGATTTTGTCACACGCCCAGGCATTATCAGCAGTTAATGATTTAAGACGCTATGTAACTTCTTTGAATCAAAGCGAAGACGCACTGCGAAAATTAAATTACGTTGAAAACAAACTAAAATAAGTGATTACTTTAAGTAACGTAATAATAATAAACAACATTTTAATTTAGGTAATTTTAAATGTTAAATTCAATACGTAGATATTCAAAATAATATAATAATAGCACGTTTTTTCCCTTTCCCGCATAATACGCTTTCCCGCCTAAGACGCGCTTTGATCGGGTCCCTGCGAAATCGTCTTAAACGGGATTTACTGTATTACTATGCCATATATAATTCTAAGTATACAATCGAACGCCCTAATTAAATTATACAAAGATTTTATTTTTCTAGAGTCGCGCTTTCTTCCTCTGTTCGAAGTAAAACGCTTTGATAGTTGGCCCGGAATTGGTCCTGGTGGCCTACCACCTTTAACTACGGTGCCGATTGCTGGCGAAAGATGTTCATCGCGACTGGAAACAGCATTAGATCAAATGAAGCGACGAAAGCGAACACAGCCCAAAAACCTGGATATACCAACAGTAAGAATTTTTAAATAGAAAAGAATAAGGAAATAGTTACGGTACGTAACTATTTCTTTACAATGTTCTTCGTTATAAGGCCGAACAGTTACCGCCAATAAATTTTCCACATCGATCGTATACCACGCTAGTAAGATGGGATATACAAAGTTTTACTTTTGAGTTTTCGTCTGTCAGTGGTAATATGCTTACTACATCTCTTACATTGCGTACGATACTGGCGAGAAAGTCATACTGGTATTGTAATATTGGTCAGTCAATACGCAATTTTAATACAAAACTATAGAAGAAATTTCTTTATATAATTATTACCATAATATCCCGGTGTCTTTAGCAAAAATTCGTTAAACTTTCATTTATTTTGGAATCTTTAGATAAATTCTCGCCCTTTCAACCGATGACATTTTTTATTTATTTATTTGAATTAAGTTTATGTCGCGTAAGTTTATTTGAATTAAGTTTATGTCGCGTGATTTCTTCGGTGGCATAAGGGATTTTTCCGTGTGGTGACGGAGTAAGAATACAAATGGATATAATACGCATATAACATCTATGCAAGAGAAGAAAAACTCAAAATAAAATCCTATACCAACCTGTCTGACCAGCATGGTATAGTAAGGTCAATTTCCCTCGTATTGTAAAGGAGGTTCGAGCCCAGCAGCGGGACGTACATATATGAGCTGTGACGACGATGATGATAAGGGATTAGGTGTTTCAGATTGGAAGTTATCCTTTTATTCTTATTATATTTTATTGTGTTCTTATACAAATCTGTTTAGTCTGTCCCTACGGGGATGTTGTATTAAATAATTGCATTTGCATAGGTAGATTAGGTAGTAACCTAATGTTACTACATTAACAACGTAAACAGAAATCATAAGTTTAATTAGTAAAGTAAATAAGTAGGTAACTGAAAATGAGTCAATTTGGTAAAATAAAAAAAAAAACATAAAATTACGTTTTGTTCGCAGGGTCAAAGTATAGATCTCAATGGCTACAGTCTCTTTCAGCAAATGCGTTCAGCACCCGTTGATATGTATGTCACAAGAATGCGTGTTCGTCTACCCCAAAATAGCAACTGGGTGAGAGTGGAAAAATGCTATTTTGATCCCAGAAATGTCTCTTTGGATACGATGCTCCTGTTTAATGATATAACTATAAGCGGTAATGTAGATTTATATGACGCAAACGATCTTGATAGAGACGTGCAACAAAATAGAAGGTTACGCCGACACTATGCAGAAGCTAGATCGATAAACGAACCATATCCTGAGGACTATTCAAGAAACCGTGGAAGCAACGGTTGCAATATGATATTACGACTACGAAAAGCCGGTATTGGTTTCCACACGAGGCCTTTAAATCAACAACCAGGCAAATTTAATGTAAAAACTGATTCCGAATTCGTGGAGCCAGGTTTTATAAGTGTTTATGCATACGGTTGCGAGAAATATATAAATAGGAATTCTATTAGGAATAAGGATAATTTGCCTTTGAAACGCAAAAAAAGATCGGACGAGTTTTCTTTTGACCCACATTTTCCTAAAATGTACGATATCAGTGCTGATAGCAGGACGGCTGATAATAACTGGGATATTGTTTACGAACCACGTAGCCGAGTCAACTATGAAAGAAGCAAGCTATTCAGACCAGATGACGATTTGGATGAAGCTGAAGATATTTCAAGGGAAATGGAAGATATTTTTACGAAAGGTATAAGGACTCTTCTCACGACTTACATGAAGAAAGAACTGCAGCCAGCTATTAAAGATACATTGATGAGAAATATGGGTTATGTGATATCATACGGTTGATAGGATGTTTATGAAACATCGTTCTATAGAAATTTAAAGCAATACCATTATGAATAAACTAATGAAATGTGTGCCTAATACATACAATGGGTTCTTCAACTGTGAATTTAACCGAGAGAATTTATTGGACCTTATAGATATTGTTAAAAAAATTCTTTTCTAAAACTGTTGTTTTATAGTTTAAATATACAAATATAAATTTACATGGCATAGTGGTCTAAAAATTATTCTTGTATAATATTATATTATATGCCTACAGATCAATATTAACCCCATACAAAATGTGTGCAATAATTTTATTTTAGGAACAGAAGACAAATTACATTAACTGTGTTTTTATTAAAAGAAAAAGGAACACCTCTAGCTCTATATAGTATCACAGAAATTTCTTACAAGCACAACTACTAAAAGATAACAACAACTCTAAAACAATAACCATAAACAGATCAATAAATAAACAACATATCTAAAAAAAATGCTAAGTGAAGATAAAGGCCTACAATAGTTATGCTTATACATAGTAACTTTTAAAAATGATTTCTATATAAAAAGTGATTAAAATAGTACAGAGCATATATTTCAAATATAACTTTATGATTCAACATTTTTTTCACACAATTTATATCATAAAAAAGGGGGCTATAAATGTGAGCTTGCATTCAAAACATGTCAATTGTGTAAAAAATTGCTACATTAGATTATGCATAAATAAATACTTTCCATGCTATAGGTAAGTATAAAAAAAAGAACTTGTAACAAAATAACTCTTATAACCTCTTCTTAATTTGAAATTGATTTTTGTACAGTACACTATAACAACAGTGAAATCATTTTAAATAGATAAGTTAATTCACACAAAAGAGAAGAGATTCCACAAATTATATAAGTTTGCTAAACACTGTATGCAACAGGATATTAACATTTGGACTGAAGTTGCATAAATTGTTCTCGCTTTTACATTCACCAGTAATATTATTTAATTGACTATTTTACCTTCTCTTTCCAAATTACTGAGAGACAATAGCCAATTGTAATTTTCACATGTATGCACATTCTAATTACAGTAATAATGACCAGTAGTTAGCTAATTAAACAATATGCAATTGTGAAGATTTTACAGATCCTATTCAAAATGTAATAACAAATAATACTGCATGAAAGTAATTTAGATTTTTGAGATTAATTATGTCTTACATAAACTTCTTAAATATATAATTCGAAATAATTTAGCTGGTATTAATCAAATCAAAACATCAACATGTTTTCCTTCTTGTGCTATCTCGACCTTCTATTATTCTATTACATAATAAAAAATATTTGTCTGTATATCTCTGTTTTCTACCTGCCTAATCTTGCAAAGAGATATTTTATCTCATCGTAAACTGTAAAATGTAAACTTGTCACTAAGACTGCTTTAATCATACTCGGCACATAGCCTTTATATATTGCCATAAAGCCTTCTTCCACAATCGTCACCTTTAAACAATGCAGTACACCTTTACAATAGAACTGTTTACCGAAATACCCTCGGTGCTTTTGAAAACCTTGAATCTGCAATCGTTTTTTCACCAAGTCAAATGGATATATCATTGTTTTAGCAAAAAAACCTGATATTGAACCCGCTAATAAATTTGCTGACATTGTTGATTGAAATTTTGATTGAAACACACCCTGTCTTTGGAAGAACTCTATTTTATTAAAAATATTTTCTGTGAACAGTTTATAAACTGCAAATTGCACACCAGCATGTGGTGCTATTTGTCCCAAAGTCGGAGTCAGGCCTTTAAATAGTGTTCTTATACCTTCTGTTCTCACTATGGTAAGTATAGCATGAATAAATCCTTGGTACACCTTTTGAGTTTTTGGTTCAGCTATCAGTCTTGTTCTCACTGTGTCAAATGGGAAAGAGCCTATAGTAGCAATTGTAGCAGCTACAGCACCACTTGAAAAATTTATTGAATGTTTGTGATTGAGGTAAAATTGTGGATCTGATGATTGGCATAACTGTGTTAACTTTTCAAATGAGGCGAATTGTAATAGACCATACGATATTGATAAAATTTGTGCCGGTGTGTGTCCACTCCAAAGAGTAGTAAGGCCTTCTTCTCTGATGATGGAAGCAAAACCTTGGAGTACCGAACTGTATTTGGATCCATATGATATAGGCTCTACTTGAAGTTGAAATCTTATCTTCAAAACATCAAGAGGTTGTGCAACAGCTCTTGTAATTGCTCCCGCTACACCTCCAGCCAGTGCCGCTTGAAAGATAGTCGTTCGAGTCTCCACTGTGGATATATTTGACATAGACACCATTACAAACTTATAGGTATGTAATGAAAAGCTTACTATTTACGAACGCAGTGTATTTATAACAGGTTATCATTGATAATTTGTTTAAATAATAAAGTTGATTAAATAACCCCAAAAGATAACTCAAAATTCCATTTTTTTTTGTTCTGTTTGTCCGTTCGGACAGGCAAAGGCATCAAAGCCCATACAGCCAAGTCTGATACAATTTTCTTCATATTATTTAACAATTCCTTACATAGAATAGCTTATTTATAGTCATTGTCCGTCAGTAAGTCAAATCGTTACCATTAATTCGGCGCTGAAAACCTAATTGTATGATTTCCCTGAGAATCTTGATAGAATATGAAAATACTCGTAAACCACTCTTACATCACATTCACAACACTTCAACACCTTAAACAGTTAATACGGATCATATTACATAAAATATCAGCGGATTTTGGTGGGAATCTGGAAGTGTCATGTGGGGTTCTTGTATTATATTCAATATCTTAGTGTTTTAACGTGTTATATTAAATAATTTTGATGGTATTTTATGTAATATATAGTGGCAAAACTGCTGAGGTGTAGTGAATATGATATAAAACTGCTATACATACCTTTTTGTTTCCACCAAAATTCTCAGAAGATATCTCGCTACGCCTCTAACAGTGGCCATTACATTGTTGGAGGCGACACTTTGACTTACTGACGGACCATTACTGACATGAAGAAATTGATAATTTGAAAAGTAAATTATAACTCGACACTGGCAAAAATGGCTTGTATTAATAGCTGATTGCCAAGACAAAAAAAGAAGAAGAAGAAGAAAATATCAGGAAAATTATTCAATTTAACACTATAAAACACAAAAAATTAATATAACACAAGAGCTTAACATGACAGTTCCATATTCGCGCTGAAACTCCCATGTCCTTATTCAGGCAGGCTATAGCATAGATAATTCACTATAAAAATAAGAGGCTATAGCCTATAGCCAGTCGACCATACTGCCTTGTCTTATGTAACTTACAATTACACCGGCACACAAAAAAAAGTGGAATGTACTTTGGATCGGACCTACCTACCGACATGTTTTTCGACCCGCTGAATCTGAATTTCAAGTCCGTTTGGCCCGGTCAACCTCCAGTTTTGAGTAAAATGCAAAAAACCTCAAAAAAAAGGCCAAATATTGTAAAAAACTGCAGTCACAGCAATGAAAAAATTTTTGTGGACCCGGAGCACGTATGTATTTCAAATAACTGAATCTAAATCTAAAACTTCATTAGCCTGGTGAGCCGTCCAAATTTGAGAAAAACGAAAAATCCAAAAAAATGGCAATAAATCATGAAAAATTGAAGTTTTCGAAATAAAAATCTTTTTGGAGTCAGATTGAGTATGATTTTCATGTATTTTGTTCCGCTGAATTTAAATCTGAAGTTTTCTTGCCCCGTTAACGTTTTAAAATTTAAAAAAATCTAAAAAAACCAAAAATATCGGGAAAATTGCAATTAAAAATATGAAAAAAAAAATCTATAAAACATGATTAAATACTTTTCTTGTATTTTTTCACGCATAAAATACAAGTTAAGAAATTAAAAACATAAAAAATTGTAATATCTATAAAAAATAACTATAGTCCATAAAATATAGCTTGATCTCTGTGACAGATGTCAACGAAACCGGCGATGTAAGTTTGAACGAGCGACATGTTTACAATTTTATTTTGTATCACCTATATATTCATTTTTTTTGTGCCAGTTTTATTGTAATTAAAGTGCAATATATTACAAATATAAAAATATTAATATTCATGCCTAAAATGTACCTCGTAAGTACTGAAATACCTAGTAAACATTTTATAGAAAAATGACGCTTACGTACGTACAAGGTCTTACTGGAGTGAAAATAAAAAAAAGATGGGACAGTCGATACCTATACGTAATTCGATAACCGATCTTTATTAAATTATTCATAAAAGAAACAAACTCAATACAATACTCATATAAAACTTTCAACATATTTTTTACAATTACAACAGACAGTTACATTATAAAATACATGAATTGAATTAATTAAACATTAAAAAAAACTACTTTTTTACTCAGTGTAAATTATAATATTATGTACGCATTATTGTCAATTAACTAAACATATTTATTCATAAAACAGTCAATTGATCGAAAACAGTCAATTGATCGATTGATCTAACGACTGTCCCTATTTTGCCAAAAAATGATAAATGTAATAGCATGAATGCTCCAGTGATGACGATAATAGAACTTGTTGTACTCCTTTCGAATAATTAAAACAGTTAAAAAAGCAGTTTTCTTTGAAATAAATTCAAAAAGATTTTCATTGATTGTATTTCAACTATAATAGAAAAACACAATTATCAAAATATAAAGTTTTATCGATAAAAAACTACTGTCTCCATCATAAGTGTAACAGCACTAGGGACAACTGTCACAGAGATCACGCTATATTTTATGGACTATAGTATAAAGGGAACAATTTTCTCGAATTTCAAATTGTTCTTCGTTGGTATCGAACTCTTTTGTTCTCAAACGATCTACGCAGTGGATTTTTCTTCAGTTTGTTATTATCTCTTAGTGTATCCCTTTTAAGTGTCCAGCAAAAATCTGCCATCATATTAATATTCCAATTTCCTTGATATCTAGTCTCCATTTCACTTATGTCTTGATGCAATCGTTCTCCCTGTTCTTCACTGTAGTCTCCAAGATTTTCAGGCAACTGATCAATGTGAGAATCCATGAAGTGTAGTTTGAGGTTCATTAAGCAACCTAAATTTCTGAAATTTGTCACCAATTCTTCTACTAACGTCCTGTAGTTAGTTAGTACCAACGAAGAACAGTTTGAAATTCGAGAAAAACGTTCTCTTTATACTAGTTATACGTCATTTTTTTATAGATATTACAATTTTTTTATGTTTCCAATTTCTTAACTTGTATATATTATGCGTGAGAAAATACAAGAAACCATATTTTATAGATTTTTTTTTCATATTTTTAATTGCAATTTTCCCGATATTTTTGGTTCTTTGAGATTTTTTTTAATTTTAAATCGTTAACGGGGCAAGAAAACTTCAGATTTAAACTCAGCGGAACAAAATACTTCATGTATTTTCTACTTCTAATCATACTCAATCTGACTCCAAAAAAAATTTTATTTCGAAAACTTCATTTTTTCATGATTTATTGCCATTTTTTGGGATTTCCGTTTTTTTTTTCCAAACTTGGACGGCTCACTGGGCTAATTAACTTTTAGATTTAGATTCAGTTATTTGAAAAACACAAAAATCATACGTGATCCGGGTCCACAAAAATGTTTTCATTGCTGCGACTGCAGCTTTTTGCAATATTTGGCGTTTTTTTGAGGTCTTTTGCATTTTACTCAAAACTGGAGGGTGACCGGGCCAAACGGACTTGAAATTCAGATTCAGCGGGTAGAAAAACATGTCGGTAGGTAGGTCCGGTCCAAAGTACATTCCACTTTTTTTTTGTGTGCCGGTGTTATTATTCTCATCATAATGACAAATTGCCACCTATACGGGAATATTTACAATAATACAGGAACGATAACTCAAGGTTAGGACAGTTTATTAATAACAACGACACGAGTTTGCTGTATTGATATTTTAACTAGTGATACAGATAATAAGTTTTTTTTACAAATTATTATAAGTATATTTTGAAAGCGTTTTTGATGTGAAACATCTATAGGCGAAGGTGAACCTGATCGTTGGCGTGGTGCAAATAGCTCGACGTACGTAAGTAAAAATATTTTTAGTTGAGGTTTATTTACTTTTTTCGATGTTTTGATATTTATCTAATCTATTATCCGACCTTTTAAGAATAGTTAAGTCTGCCCCAAAAAATCGGTAATAATGTTGTTCATTTATTTATTTAGAGGACAGATACTATTTTATTTGTTTAATTTACAGAGTGACAATTAGTGGCGAATAAACTCTTAAAATAAAGAAAATAGGAGGATGAACTTTAATAGGTATTTTTAGTCTGTTGCGACTACGTTCAAATAGTTTCACGCTTAATCTTTGCCATAGGGATGGGCAATCTTTCTGAAAAAGATCGATTCTTGAATCGTTTCGAATTGTCGTCCAAAGAATCGATTCACAAGAAAATTGAGGTCCGAAGGATCGATTCCCGATTAATCGATCTATCAATCTTTTCTTTTGGACATTTTTTTTTATTGCAAACGGTGGCAAACGAGCAAACAGTACACCTGGTGGTAAGTGTTGCTGCCGCTCATGGACCTATACAGGGTCGCTGCCTACCGCAAAGAAAGTGAAGGGAGTGTGAATGCATGCATTAAGGCTCGGTGATACCAAGGGCACCACCAAAACCCTCCACACACAAACACCCTCAGAAAGTTGGGCTTCCGGCTCTCTCACTCACCGAACGAAGCGCAGTAACAAATTGCTACTACTCAGACGTCGATTTTCTGCGAGAGTGTGGTACTACCCCGGACTGACCGGCCCGCGGCTGTAGACAGATAACTGTCGACAGTGTGGTCCTACCACTCTAGACGTGCTTGTGAATGTGAAGACCCTTTTTTTAGGAAATAAATATGTGATGAGCTTTTTTTTTATAGACAATCTGAAATTGTTATTAGTCTTATAATATAGTATAAAACATTAACATACTTAGTACCGAGTGGGTAGAAAAAAATCGAATGACAATTATTTAGGGTTATCGATTCACCGAATCGATTTAGTGCTTCGTATCGATTTATAAAATCGATCTTTTGGGCCTGATTAATCGATCTCAGATCGCCATTAGGGACACGATATCGAAACGAAAGTATCGATACTGTACTCATGAGTATACTCAGTGCCAGATAACGTGGCAAAAGACGACCTTCACCTACCTTCACTACGATATCTTAAAATGCAAAAAAAATCTATCGCTTACCATACAAATCTATCGAAAATTTGTATCGCAAAATTTTCTTGGTAGATGCCTACAAGGAAGCAACATTACAAACAGCACAACCCAAAATTTTACGAAATCTAGTAAAATTACCATAGAAAATATATGTTTTTAATATCCTATAATCATGTATTTCATTGTTTTAAAATACCAGATTAACCTGTAACTGGTGACATTTCATTATTTTATAAATAATATCATTGATAACAATGCCAAATTACTTTCAAATGTCTGAAAGTCAAAAGTTTTTAAGTAACATTAAAATTAAAGTACCGAGAATATTTATATAAATTCAATATAATGTAGATCCTATAATTAAATACGTAATTAGCTTCGAAAAATTATGTAACGCCCGAAAAATTCCAAGTTTTAAGTTATGACACATTTCTTCCAACTCATTTTACCGTCAGGTGTAATAAACCTAAAGGATCGCACAAGTAGATGCAAGATTTTGGGTTATGTGTATCAAACATAAAATCTTTTCTTAACTGATTTTAGCGTCAGGTGTACGAGATCAGTGGCGTCATGTGGCCCAGTCGCCATTTTGTTTGAAATTCCGTGTGGAGGACGTAAAAGATATTGAAAAAAAAAATGATGGGCCTCGATGACAGTATATACCGAAAGATTGATGCATTCATAATTCATGTATCAGACAGCAGTGATAGTAACAGTAGTGGCAGTGACAGTTCAGAACTATAGATTTTTGTAAAGTCATAAATAAATTATTTCAGTATATTATTTTACCTCACCTTACGTATTTAACAAAAAGTTAGCCTTAAGATAGGTTAGCTATCAGTTTCATGCTAGGGCAGTGGTAAGGTAGGTAACGTGTACGTATGCTTTATTATTGCAGGTGTAGGTGTTTAATAATTTCTTAATTAAAATTCTAAACAAATTACACGCAGACAAATGTTTGTAACCTCTGTACGGTCTAGACACCTTCACCACGATATTACAACGATAAGACGGTTTGTATGGAAAGCGATAGAATTAGCTATAAATTACTTGGATTCGATGATATCGTGGTGAAGGTCACCAAATGACTTCTTTTGCCATGCTATTTGGCAAACACTATAGTATCGAAGAAAAAGTATCGTACTCAATGAAGTATTGAAACAAAAGTATCGATACTCCCAAGCAGTGGCGGCTGTACCTTAACTGCGCTCGTGCACTGAACCACCAAATTAAAAGATTTAAAAATTACAAAATGTTACTTCATCTTTATTTTTAAATTACAATAGTAATAATATTTATAATTTGAGCATACCAAAACATAACAAATAAAATTTTAAATTATGACGAAACAATTTAAGCGCTTTACCAAACTATTAAAACTTATTTTCTTTGTAAATAAAATCTCGTGCGCTGAGGCGAGCGCATGGAGACTGCCCATACAATTTGTATTAGTTATGAGTTAAAACGCCTGGCGCGTAGTCAGAAGATAGTTCATAGAAATATACTGAAAAATTAGTCTGTTCCCGTACGCCGCACAATAGAACCGAACATTGCCGAGAGAACTCGACTTTCGACGAAATTCGTTAAGTACAGTAAGTATAGTTTCGATGTATCTTTGACGCGTTAAATATGGTTTTTTACATTAAGGAATTGTTTTTTTTTTATTTTGGTCTTACTTCTATTTACACTGCGTATACAGTGTGTGGTGTTAGTGAAAATGAGCATAAATATACACTATAATAAAGACGATAACAGAACTTTTCAAAATAAAATTGATATAAAAAGGCGGGGTCGCCAAAGCACTCCTTTATAAATATTTTTTGAAGCGTGAAAAATAAAAAAAATAATTTTTCTTTGCAAGTACACCTACATAATGTAATGCATTAAAAAATACATTTTTACGTAAATTGTTGTTCCATTGCAATTTCTGATCTTAATTCTTAGTGAACAGGTAAAGTTCACCACCACTTCGATGACCCACCAGCCGCCACTGCTCCCAAGTATCGAATACTGAGTACTTTTCGTAGAATCTGGGTCATGATGAGCCTTTTTTTTAAGCTATTGCATAGCTTTTATTTTTTATTTTACATAGGTGTACCTATGTACAACACCAGATCTAGCCCTGGTGGCCAACTTCGCAGCTCAAATCAACTTTACGGAAATCCGCGAAATTGCAGCCGAATTAAGAAGGAACGAGGGAAACAACCTCGCCCTCCTCAATATCGCAATTAAATTTGTCCCCACGTTAGAGCGTCTAGGCTCGCTTAAATTCGAATAAAATGGATAGGTACACTCCAGACAGAGTTAAACCCAGACACCTCAAAATAGGGACATTCAATGCCAATAGCCTAACCCAAGAGAGGGATGAAGTAGGCACATTCCTTCGGGAACACCAGCTCGACATCTTGCTAGTACAAGAGACGTTCCTTAAACCATTTAACAAGGACCCTAGAGTCGCGAACTATAATATAGTTCGCAACGATAGGACAACCTCACCAATGGGCGGAACGCTTATCTACTACAAAAGGTCGCTGCATTGCACACCTGTGGATCCGCCCCCTCTGATGTACATTGAAGCTTCAATTTGCAGGCTAGCCCTCTCAGGCCATCAGCCTATCACCCTTGTATCCGCATATCTCTCTCCCAATAGAGAACATTCGAAACAGTTGGTTGAAAAAGATCTAAAAGCCTTGCTAGAATTGGGAGGCGCCGTCATCATTGGCGGTGACCTTAACGCCAAGAACACCTCTTGGAGCTGTCAAAGTTCCAATAAGAGGGGGCAAGACTTTAGAGCTATTCGCTGACAGACTGGGATTTGATGTCATAGCGCCCATAGAGCCGACACACTTCCCCTTTAACGTTTCGCACAGGCCGGACATACTCGATATCTTTCTTCTCAAAAACATAAACCTTCGTTTATGTTCAATAGAAGTTCAACACGAGTTAGACTCAGATCACCGCCCGGTGACTCTGGAATTAGCCTCCCGCAGCCCCCTCAGGCCACAACAACGAAAGGACTTGGTCCTTAGCGACTGACTGGGCACGGCTAGAGAAAAATCTCAAGTCAACCTCGTCGGTCCACCTTGATCAAATTCCCAAAGACATTACGTCTAAGGAAGATACCTCTCAGGCGATCGACTCGCTCACAAGTCACGTGCAGTCGATAATGGATGACTGCTCGCGGCCGGTACCAGATACGAGCGATCGTAAATGGCGCCTGCCAGACGACGTCCGTGACTTGTTGAGACGGAAAAACGCCGCGACACGCACTTATGACCGCTACCCTACGGAGGACAACCGTACCCGCCTACGGTCACTCCAGATGGAGGTTAAACAAGCAGATAAAAAATTGAGACAGAGCAAATGGGACACCATGATCGAGGAGCTAGAACCCTCTCACACAGCCTTTTGGCAGCTT
Source organism: Lymantria dispar (assembly GCA_032191425.1). Taxonomy (NCBI): domain Eukaryota; kingdom Metazoa; phylum Arthropoda; class Insecta; order Lepidoptera; family Erebidae; genus Lymantria; species Lymantria dispar. The sequence goes on along the minus strand of CM063457.1, from coordinate 16,884,845 downwards.
TCCCGCTCACTCAAAAAAGACATCGTGTCCACTCTCCCTCCTCTCACCAGACCCAACCAGCCTCCGGCATTCATGGACGATGAAAAGTCAGAATGCCTGGCCGACTGCTTGGAGCTTCAGTGTACGCCGAGTACACTACACCCCGACGCCGCGAATCACCGCTTCATCGCCGACGAATTGGAACGTCGTAACACTCTCTCGCGCTCGTTAGGAAACGACAGCCCCGATCAGCCAATCCCAGCAGTGACCACCGATGAGGTCGAATCGTTAGTCAGGGGTCTCAAAACCAGGAAAGCCCCAGTTACGGACGGAATCTCAAATAAAGTCATTAAATTATTCCCCGCCCACTTGATAATTCTGTTGTGTTGCATCTTCAATGCAGCACTAAATAATAACATCTTTCCCGCGCAATGGAAAGAGGCCGTGGTAATAGGAATCCATAAACCCGGCAAGCGCCGTACCGAACCTATTAGTTACCGCCCGATTAGTCTACTAAGAGGTCTAGGTAAGATCTACGAACGAATAGTTCTCAGTAGACTACGTACATTCGCCGAGGCTAACAACCTCGTTCCCGACGCACAGTTTGGCTTCCGAGCTAAACACAGCTGCGTACAACAAGTTCACCGTTTGGTAGAATACACAAGTAGTCAGTTCATCATGAACAGATATACGGGTGTATTATTCCTAGACGTAGCGAAAGCATTCGACAAGGTTTGGCATGAAGGCCTAATCTACAAACTCTATCTCCTCAAGATCCCTCACTACTTAATTCTCATTATACATGACTACTTAAGTCATCGCAGCTTTCGCTACAGGGTGGAAGGGACGTTGTCGACCTCCCACCCTATCAAGGCCGGCGTCCCTCACGGGTCGGTCCTCTCCCCATTTCTCTTCACGCTATACACTAGCGATATGCCCAAATTCAACCGGGTACATAAAGCGCTTTACGCTGATGACACCGCACTCTTTTGTGCTGGTAGATCCCCAACAACAGTAGCCAAGACTCTCCAAACAGCGGTTACCGCCCTAGCCAATTGGTTTAGGAAATGGAGATTAGAAATCAACCCCGAGAAGAGTCAGGCGGTCATGTTCACTAGACGAACTGCCCGTTCCTACTCTATCGATAGCACTCCCCCCTTAAAATTTTCAACAAGCCGGTCACTTGGATCAGGCAGGCCAAATACTTGGGTGTGACCCTTGACGATCGACTCAGCTTCGCCCCTCACATAAAGCAAGTCTGCGCACGGGCAGCCTTTGTGATGGGCCGTCTCCACTGTCGCGTATGCCCCTGAGTAGCAAAGTCCGACTTTACACCACCTGCATACGGCCTATCATGACCTATGCCAGCGTGGTGTTCGCGCATGTTAAGCCACACAGGATCCACAGGCTACAGACACTACAAAATCGTTTCATGCGCCGAGCTACGGGAGCACCGTGGTTCATACGAAACGTCGATCTCCACATCGACCTCGAACTGCCGACCATCAAGCAGTTTATGAAACGGTGCTCTCAGAGTTACTTTGACTCTGCCATGACACACCCCAACCAACTAGTGGTTGGGGCGGCTTCCTATAGACCCTCCAAAATCTCCTCCATCCGACGTCCTCGTCACGTCCTCGACGAAGAGGACGATAATATCACACTCGCTCAACAAAGAGCCTACACGGCCCGCGAGGCCTTAACAAATAAATATCCACGGTTCCGCCCTCGCCGTCGAGGTGCGAAACCGCGCCGCGCAAAAGTCACTACTAAAACGTGGGCACGCCCACTTTGCCTCCAGCGACGCCCCAAGCCGAGGTCCGTTCCCCACAGGGGGAGCCCTTGGGCGATGTCGCTTAGCATACTTTTTTCCGGGTTGAGAGCCCTCAGCGCTCACCCATAGTCCGCGTCAAGCTGTCAAGGCCATCTGCGGCCAACAGCTGTACACACACACAAAAAAAAAAAAAGAAAAAACCTATGTACAACAGTGAATAGCAGTTGCTGGTGAATAGCTGTACGCGTAAAATTTGTGTATAAAGTGTTTTAAATATGAATAAAAAATATTTTAAACGATATTACCTTCTCCTTTTTTCAATAAAAGAAAAAAATAGTTTTTTTATCGGTCACCACGCTCAAAAAGTGTAACTTGAATTAAAATCAAAGAAAAAAATACTGCATAAATAAAAAAATAAATGAATAAAAAATAAATGAATAATTGCATAAATTGATAAAAAATGCTATGCAATGCTTTACCGCGGCAGTCCCCGAGTGCCACACGGTTTTTTTTAGGAATTTGTCTATCCGTGTTCGGATTAAAATATGTCAAACCACTTTTTAGAAGTTCCGTTACGCTTTACCTAGATGGCGTTACCATAAGTGTGAGCCGTAAGGTCAAGTTTAACATGGATATTTTCTAGAATTTGTTCGATATGATACCTGCCTAAAAATAATCATTGAGTAAAAGTATCGAATAGAAAGTATCGAGTACAAAAGTATCAGTATCGAAAGACAAGTACTCGATACCTAAAAGTATCGATACTTTTTTCGTGTCCCTAAACCCTAATCGTTATCCCTAGGAAAAAGCGCGGGAATCTTTGAGTTTGGCGGTCGCGAGTTTCTTGTAAATTTTAATTTACTGTTGTTTTCTGGTGGTTTTGTAAAATATTATTGTACATATAGTTCATTTACTTGTATATTCTTTATTTCTGTAGTTAGTGCTCATCTTATATGTGATTTGGGTAAGTTTTTTTTCATAATATGGATCCCCCGGATGATCCGGGGGGCACCGCGTCCGACGTTGGATACAATGTAACATTGACCAATGCTGCGAACACGGACAGCATGGATACCGACTGTTCCAGCTTTAGCAGTGGTATTAAACGCAAAAGGCCATCTCGTCACCATATTTGTCGGCACTGTAACAAGCGACGACGCAAACATGGTACTAGTAAATTAAAAGACGTTGATTATGACTGCATGTCTGAGTCACAGTGCCAACAAAATGTTAGCCATATAGAAAATACAAATGACCAACTAGAGAGTAATAATAATAAGCCAAAATCTAATTTATCCCCATCAGTTGCAAGGTTGTCATATGAACTTTCAGATATCTCACCATTTATTGTTCATGTTCAGAAGAAAATCTTATGTCCTGATGATAATATATCTTTACACCCAGTCACATTTGGTCGTTTTTTAAAGAATAATTCTTTTAAAAATATTTTTATCGGCAGCCTTAAGCGGATAGGTCGAAAGAGAATATCTATTGCATTTGAACACTACAATGATGCTAATACTTTCTTGAGCTCACCACTACTTGACAGGGAGAATTACAAAGCATTCATTCCAACTTTCTTAGTGACACGCATGGGTATTGTTAGAGGTATTCCTGCTGATTATACAGAGGAAGATATCATTAATAATATCAACCTTCCTTATGGCTGTGGTAACATTCTAAAAGTTAGGAGACTAAAAAGAAAAATTACTGTAAATAATGTCACAGAACTTAAGCCTACCGAATCAGTAGTAGTAACTTTTGATGGCCAAACATTACCAAAATACATTTACATGTGCTACAATGCTCTTCCTGTGGAACTATACATTTATCCCACAATACAATGTTTTAATTGCTGTCATTTTGGACATGTAAAAATTCAGTGCAGATCTCGTCCAAGATGTTACAAATGTGGTTTAGATCACATTGGTGACAGTTGTAATACGGAGGAAGAGGATATTCGATGCATTTTATGTAAAGGTCATCATATGGCAACAAGTAATAAATGTCTTGAATATCAAAGACAAAAATCAATCAAGGAAACTATGGTTAAGAGTTGTTTATCATACTCTGAAGCCTCTAAACAACATGCCCCAATATCGAAAATCTCATATGCTTTATTAACTTCTAATATTTTGCCGTCTAACACTCATTCTATTCACTCTTCATCTCGACCTGCTACTACTTCATATAAAAAAACTGTTGTAAATAAACCTTAACCAAAAGTTAAATCAACTGGTGGTTATGATATTGTGGCACATAAAGCTCTTATTAGAGACTATGATATAAAGACTTTTACAAATGGTTCCGCTCTTAAACCACTAAGCGAAGAATTATCCAATTCCTCCATCAAGGAATTGATTATAATATTACTCAATACTCTCTCTCAGTCAAAATTTATTCAACCGTCCAACGCTGCCCTCACAAATAATGATATTTCTCAACCTCACTTTTCAAACGACAATGGACAGTACAAACATTCTGATTCAGTGGAATTGTCGCAGCATCATATCTAAGAAATCTGATTTAATTTATCTAATTAATAAATATAATCCATTTATAGTAGCTATTCAAGAGACTTGGCTTAAACCAGATTTCAATTTTAGGTTATCTATATCTGGTTATGCTTGTCTTCGCGAAGACCGTTTTGATGCTCTACTGCGCCTGAGTTACTGAGTTAACGCAAGGATTATCGCTGAGTTACCCATGCCTATTGATGGGTATGGTGGTGTTGCCCTGCTCATTAAACATAACTTGCATTTTTCACATTTTCCCATTATTTCACATAGCAATGATTTTTCTATAATTGCTGCTATTGTAAATAATGTTTGCTTCGTTTCAATTTATATTCCTCGCCCATCGTCTGTTATATTCAATGAAATTATACTCGTTCCAACCATTTATTTTACTTTTGGCAGGTCGAATTCTGATCAATTAGTGTTGTACCAATGTATTACGGATACTATGTTTTGTAATAATCGATTTTAGTCAGGAAGAACTTTTAATCGATTTAACACGGATATTTTATTTTTGGTTAAATACATATTTCATATTATTTAAAAACTTCACTTCTGTAAATATATTTGTTATTTGGGCACATTAATTTTTGCATACCTACTAATTCAGTCCTCCCAAAATATTTTACTTTGTACTTTGCAAAATAAAAAATAACTACTTAAGCATTTTTCCATTAAGCGGGGTCCGCTGCTCCAAACTTTACTTAGAGACAATGGCGCCCTCGTCTGCGGTAGTAAATCACTAATGTTCTCATCCAGCCTACCCCTTTTTTTTAAGCCGAATTGGCAACACTGAACGGCGCGCTGGCGACGCCATTTTGTTGTGTTGTCTGTCACTCGCAACAAGACTCCCGTGCTAGTCACATTTCTGTTCGCTGAGTGCTCTTTCATATTTTTCATACGCTGTGTTGAGTATTTATATTCCACCGTATTGATTTCATTGTTCTTACTTTGATTGAGTTGAGCGTATCGTTCCTCCCCGTAAGATTTTACTTGCAAAATGCCGAAAGGTATGGTGCTTAAAGGACAATCCAGAGAGTTAGTGCTGCGGCTTCGTGAATTTTTTGAAAAGGAAAGCCGCAATGGCGGATTCCTTATACCAGTAACCCAAGTTAGAGACCGTGTTGCAGCAGCATTAGGTATTAGTGCTCCAACGGTGGCGAAAATCACTAAAGAAGCCTATGGTAGTAGTGGTATTGAACAGAACAAGCTATCTACGCCTAAGAAAAAACGTCAGCCCCGTAAAGTGACAGCAATTGACAGTTTTGATACTGATGCTATTCGTCGTCATATATACAATTATTACACAAGCAAAGAGATTCCTACTTTGAAAAAATTAGTAGCGTCTCTACGAAATTGTGGCTTGTTTCGTGGTCAAAAATCTTCTTTGTCAAAGGTGCTGCACCAAATCGGGTTCTTGTATAAGAAATCTGACAAAAGAAAAATTTTAATGGAACGTCGTGATATAGCCTTGTCTCGCTATGAATTTTTAAGACAAGCGAAGAAAATAGAAGACTGGTCGAATGTCGTTTTCACAGATGAAACTTGGCTCAATGCCAATCATTCCATACCAAAAGGTTGGACTGACGATACTGCTGCTTCTACTTCTGCAGTGCCAATGGGGAAAGGTGAACGCCTCATCATTTGCCATGCGGGAACTACAAAGGGATTTGTACCAGACACTCTGTTAGCGTTCAAATAAAAAAAAACAGGAGACTATCATGAGGAGATGAATGCGGACGTGTATGAAAAGTGGTTCAGAGAAATGCTTACATCACTTGAAGAGCCATCAACAATATTTATTGATAATGCACCCTATCACTCTCGCCAAATTAATAAAATGCCAACACAGGCCAACAAAAAACACGAGATTATAAACTGGCTTCGTGATAATGGGGAAGATGTGGACGAATCCCTACTAAAAGTAGAATTACTTAAAATATTAAAAAGTAAAAAGCATAATGATATCTGATGTTTACGCGAGCACTACACATTGTAAATAAAACTACTTTTACGGATTATATCGCGTTTGTATTTGATTTATGATTGCCCGACGTTTCGAACACTTTGCAGCATTCATGGTCACGGGCGGACTAAGGTGTCTGTAATAACGATTACTTGTTGGACGTGAGACACCTTAGTCCGCCCGTGACCATGAATGCTGCAAAGTGTTCGAAACGTCGTCATGCAGATGATTCAAGCGACGATTCGAGTTCGTATGAAGAATCCGACGATTCGTTATAGTAAAATAATATTAAAATATTTTGGTTGTTTTATTTCATGTTATAGGTATGATGAGAAGATTTTTATATCTCCCTGATACAATTTTAACGTGTTGTCTATCACAACAATTCAAAACTCAGTTGTCAGCTGACTTAACTGCAAATAAGTGTAATCGATTATTTGCGATTCATTAGTTTGCACTGAATACTTTTGATCCTGTCACTAGATGCGATAGAACGTAACTTTTTTTATAACGGAAATGAATTATCACTAAAATTTTATGAATAGAGCTATTTACGGCATATTAATGTATTTAGTGGGTAATAATTAAGATATATATATATTATTGGGCAGTTTATATATTTCTCTGTTCACTCGTTTCAAAGTTAATAATTGCGTATAATGAAACAGTTACGTCCTAAAGCATGTGTCAAAAGTAAAATAAATGGTTGGAACGAGTATAATAATATTTTGTACAATATACCTAAACCTATTGTTATACTTGGAGATTTCAATTGCCAACATCATTCTTGGGGTAGTACATCAAATTATTTTGGTAATTTGATTTTAGATTTATTAGATAGATATAATCTTTGTTTAATTAATTCGGGATGTAGTACTCGTCGTTCTGCGCCTCACGAAGGTATTAGTGCCCCCGACTTATCTATCTGTTCGAGTAGCTTGGCTTCACAAATATCCTGGAGGTGTCTTCCTTATTCATATGGTAGTGATCATTATCCGATTATTGTCTCTTTCCCCTCGCTTAAAACTTCACGCCCAATCTCTCACTCTCCTCGTCTTAGATATAAATTAGCTGATGCTGATTGGAATACTTTTAAAACATCTTTAGACAAAGAAATATTGCATCTTCCAGAATTAACGTCAGCTAATGTATCTGAATGTGCGGAAGCTCTTTCCAAGGCAATTATTAAAACAGCTAATGATATTTTCCCTATCAAAAATAGAGCTTTAGGTATTATTCCGTCTCCGCCGTGGTGGGATAAAGATTGTTCAGACGCGATTAAAAGACGCAAGCAAGAAGAAGCAAAATACTCCCAATTTTCTTCCAATGAAAACTTTGAAAATTTATCCACTGTCGTCACGGAAACCCGTAAATTATTTAAAAAGAAAAAATTTCAAAGCTGGCAATCATTTTGCTCATCAATCTCTCCTGATATCTCATCTACTGTAGTCTGGCAAAATATCAGAAAATTTAGATCTGCTTTCAAAGAATCTTCTCCAACATCACTGCCTACCGACTTGCAAACACAATTTTTAACTAAATTAGCTCCTCCGTTTGTCCCTGAAAAAGTCATGCTTCCATGTTTTGTGGAAATTTCAAATAATCTATCAGGTTTAAATACCCCTTTCTCAATTACTGAACTTAAGGGCGTATTAGCTAAGGTAAAAGATTCTGCACCTGGTATGGATGGTATTCCGTATTCTTTTGTCTCACATGCTACAGATAAAATTCTTGTTTATTACCTTAACATGATAAATACTATTATGATAACAGGCAAAATACCTCCTTCGTGGAAATCTTAATTAGTGTTACCAATATTGAAGCCTGGTAAAAGTTCATCTTCCGTGTTATCATACCGCCCTATAGCGCTCTCTTCCGTTCTCATGAAAATTACTGAACATCTGGTAAAAAACCGTCTAGAATGGTATACCTACTGAGAATAATAATTTATTATGTGAAAGTCAATTTGGATTTAGACAAGGGAGAGGTACCATAGATAGTGTTAGTATTTTCGTAACCGATATTCATTTGGCTTTTTCAGTCAATGAGTCTGTAGTAGCCACTTTTATAGATATTGCTTCTGCTTATGATAACGTTATTATGTCCATTTTATACAAAAAACTAATATTATTAAATATACCCGTTATTCTTACGAATTTTATTATGAATTCTTTATTAGATCGTCATATTTATTTAGAGAAGGTTCTTTAAATGAATACAGAGTGGTAAATAAGGGGCTCCCACAAGGGTCCGTACTGAGCCCTATTCTTTATAATATTTATACTTATGATTTAAAATCTTGCCTAGACTTAAACGTTAGAGTACTTCAATATGCAGACGACTGACTGTTATATCATTCGCACCAATCTATTGATCAATCTTGTCACTGCTTATCTTATTCCCTTAAAAATCTAAAATGTTGGATGGATGCCAATGGCTTAGAAATTTCTTCTGATAAAAGTACTGCCGTATTATTTACAAGGTCGCGACTTCCACCACCTATTAACATTTATTATAATGGTAATTTAATTAATTCACAAAATAGTATAAAATTTTTAGGAATTATTTTAGACACGAAACTTTCTGGTATTGCTCACTGTGACTACATCGTGGCAAAATGTGAAAAATCTCTTAACATTTTAAGATGCCTCTGCGGCGTTTGGTGGGGTGCTCACCCTTACTCATTAAAGCTACTTTACAATGCACTCATTCGAAGTATTCTTGATTATGGTACATTCCTATTAATGTCTAACGCTAATACTTTAAAGAGATTGGATGGGATTCAATCCAAAGCTTTAAGAATTATATCTGGTGCTATGAAGTCTTCTCCAAATAATGCCTTACAAGTTGAATTAGTGGACCCTCCTTTGCATTTACGTCGTCAGTATCATCATCATCATCATCATCATTGCAGCCCACATACGTCCCACTGTTGGGCTCGGGCCTCCTCCACAATGGGAGGGAATTTGACCTACTATACCATGCTGGTCAGACATGTTGGTATAGGGTTTCATTTCGAGTTTTCCTTCTCTTGCACAGATATTATGTGCATATTATATCCCATAGTCGTCTTATACGACATCCACGGGCAAGATAGGGAGTGGTGAATTGTATTCTTACTCCGTCACCACACGGAAAGTCGTCAGTATATATGCGACAAATTTTTATTACGGTGTTTCCAATATTCTAAACATCCATTACGTTTGAAACTTGCACAACTTCAACATCAGATCATTTCCTGCGGATATTGGGCTCATAAAAATCCCCTGCTCTCATTAAAAGCTATCAGAGATTCAATTCTCTCGAAGCGCCATCTTATCATTCATCATCCCATTCGCTTTTTTGTGCACCTTTTGAATCCTTACTCATGATACCCGATATTTGTCTTAACTTAGGTATTATAAAATATGATGCGTTAGCACCGCTTTCTTTTAAGCATTCTGTTAACACTTACTGGAAGAACTGGCACTATATTTTTACAGATGCTTCCAAATCTGAAAAAATAGGATGTGTAGGCGTAGGGGTTTATCATTCCAATTACAATATTGTTCAAAAAAATATTGGTTGCCTGTAAAGTCGGTATACGGGCGAAAGTTTTACGTGACAACGACTTTGAGTGGTAAAATAATTTTAAGGTGAATATTCATTCGTATAGTAGGAAGAAGGATGAAATAATAGTAACAATTTAAAACATTTATTTATACAAAGAATTATATTTAAAACATTAATTTATACAAAGAATCTCGCACTGAATTTCATATTAACAAAATTTTATTTTTACCTTTACACATACATACGTATTTATATACAAATATACAATTTTTATGTCTGTCTCTCTCGCTCTTAGGCGGGCTAACCATGCCCGAGTGGAAGGGACGCGTGCCTCTCACTCGCTCTCATTGTGAGCGCATAACGTGAGCGGAGCGTAACGCAGTTTCTTGAAGTGTCACCCGGCAAACCAATTTATAAGACGTTGTCACGTCAAAATTAAATTACCTCCAGAATCTTCAGTTTTCACAGGCGAGTGTTTTGGATTATTAAAAGCAGTTGAATATATTTTACTTATGAAACTTCAAAGTGCTGTGGTGTTCTCTGATGCTAAGAGTGCACTCCAAGCCTTAGAATGTTTTCCTTTCTCGCGTAGAATTATTTCTCCTGTTATAATTCAAATTAGAAGTTTACTTTACACATGCGTACAAAAACATATTAACGTTTCTTTTGTTTGGAGTCCGGGCCATTCTGGCATCCCTGGTAATATTAGGGCAGACAATCTTGCAAATGATGCTGTGGAGAATGGTGATACCTTCCCGTATTTAAATTATTATAATGACTTGGCGGCATTACCTATTTTATATCTAAAAGATTCGTGGGAAAAAAGTTTGGCTGAGTAGTTGTTAGGTCAAAGGCAGACTTTACTCTCTAGTGCAACCTAACATTCCAAATAAACCATGGTTTTTTAAAGCAAAACTTGGAAAACAGGCCACTACAATTTTAATACGACTGCGGCTTGGTCATATGTGTACACCGATTCATCTAGCTAGACTAAATATAATTTCATCTAACGCATGTGAGTGTGGAGAAATTGGAGACATTAACCATATTATATTTTCTTGCTCTTTATATGATCATACTGTATTATTCTCATCTCTGATTTCACTTAATATACCTCTTCCTACTTCCGTTCTAACACTTCTTGCTTCGTATAATATCGATATTTATAAATTTAATGCGACCTTTATCTCTTCCAATAATATCAGATTATAATATTTATGTATATCATTTTCATAAATTTTTATCCTTTGGTACCCTAACATTTCCACCAGATTTTCCTTTATATCCGCTATCCTAAATTCCTATTATCAATAATTCAGATTCCTTAGCTTCCTACACATGTAATTGGCAAATACTCAAACCGAGTGGCCCAAAAGCAAAAGGAAAAAAAAAAAATAGTTATCCCTATTTCAGTGTTACCAACTTAGGGGTTTTCCCCCAGATTTAGGGGCTAAATAAGTGGAATGGGGTTTTTTTAGGGGCGTTCTATTTTTAGGGGCACTTTTAGGGTTTTTTGAAAAATAAAAAACCAACGTAGCGACATCTAGTATCCATCAGCATAATATCAGGCTTATTCGCAAGAAAAGGCCTGTCCGTGGTGACAGACCGGTCCCAGTAGAGCTTGGTGCTTACCTAATTATTATTATTATTGTTTATTAAGTAACTATGTCTCATAAATGTCACATATATGACGCACATTTCTTTTTTTTTTATTTGCCTGGATATATATATTTTCAGTACAGGTACTAATTTCTTAGGCGCGAGTACTTGCGCCTCATGCCACCCTAGCCGAGGCCGCGGGTGACGTGACCGGGGAATTAGTCCGTCACCCGCCGAGAGGCCGACCGCGTGAGGAAAGACGCCCCGAGGAGGGAACGTCGGTCGATGGGAGGGTACCCCCAAATGGGGACTATTCCGTCGGGTCAACCGATGACAAGTAACCCTGCTCCGGTGGTCGGCCCAATGACGAAGGCGACGTGCATCATGGTTGGCTTGCAGGTGTGCGTGCTTACGCCCCTCTGTCGCCCTGGACGGAGTAGTGCGAGGAGCGCGCCGACCGCAATCCATCCCCTAAAAAGAAAAAATACTCATTTATTATTTATTCTTATTTTAATGAAATCATTTTTAGGGGGATTTTCATGTAATTGTGGTAATTCTAGTGGTTTTTAACTAAGATTTAGGGATAAATATTTTAGGGAGTTGGTAACACTGCCCTATTTTGACAATCATCGATTTCGTATTGTTTGTTGTTATCCATTGGATTTGGATATCATACTTACAACGTATATAGGTCGTATATTCAAGCTCTTTAGTCATATTGTTGATCTTAATTGGAAATCCGATCTTACATAATAGTATTCATATAATACACATTATGTCTTCTTCATTAGAAAACCTCGAAACCCAACTAGAGATGTTCATTGAAAATGTGAGACAAATTCGCATCATCGTTAGTGATTTTCAACCACAGGGACAGAGTGTATTAAATCAAAAGATGTAAGTTATTTCTATAAATTATTGACATATAATGTGACGTAAAATTATTTTCAAAAAGCCTTGGCCTAGAGGCAATGATGTTTATATTCTAGCTAGTATACCAGCATGGCCGTATGATTTATCACAGCTTTGAGAGTTTGTTCACATTACAAAATATATAGGTCTTTACCACAGAGGCCATTATTAATTGTAATTCCCCATGATTTAATACCCACCTGTGATCAAAAGCTGATGCTTGTGTGGTTTATGGTATGGTAGGAAGTTGTGTTCAATATTGCTACTATCCTTGACCTTATTTTATTAATCTTGATGTATATTATCATACACATAGGGCTTTTGTTAAAATAAAATTTTCATTAGCTTAAATAAGGTCATGCTAAGGATGTTGGAAGTGAAAATAAATATTGATATTTATAAAAATATCAACGTTGATATTCTGAGGAAAAAATATTGATATATCAGCTAAATAAAATATGTATATAATATGATAAAATATTTAGTTCAGCATAGGCCTAATAGTAGCCTACTTACAAAGGCTGTGGCCAGAAAGTGCAAAGAAATGAAAAGTTACTTAATAAATTTCATCATCGTCATCATCGCAGCCCACATACGTCCCACTGTTGGGCTCGGGCCTCCTCCACAATGGGAGGGAATTTGACCTACTATACCATGCTGGTCAGACATGTTGGTATAGGAATATAAATTTATTTAACTAAAAATATTACAACTAACTATAAGCTAAAGTAAGTCAACAATTGATTGATGCTAGATTGAGAGTGAAAGTTTGTAGGTGGAGTTCCAATTTATTATAATGCTAAACTAAATAAGTTTTGTCTTTTGGGAAAAGCATTTTAGTACATGTGGTGATCGGGTAAGAATATAATTTATCACCCAGTGTCTTGTCTGTAATGCAATAACATTTATGGAACACAAAAGAAAACATAAAATGCTACATCAACTTGTCTCACCAGTGTAGTAGGTTATTTTAACTTTAATTTTGGTAGAGCCTCGAGCCCAGTAGTGGCACATTTTTTTTTTTATTGCCGATGGTGGCAAACGAGCAGGCAGTACACCTGATGGTAAGTGATGCTGCCGCACATGGACCTTTGCAATACCAGGAGCACAGCCAGGCCGTTGCCTACAGTGAAAAAAATACTCTTCTTAAACCTCGTTTAAATAAGGACATGTCATAGTGCTCGGGAAACACAGCAGCAGGTAGTTCATTCCAGAGCCAGGTGAAATGGATGAACCCTGCTGCGGTGTCGAGTGGTACGTAGGTAAAACGGTGACCGTGGTACCAAGTCAAACAGTTCCTCGGAGCACTCCCCCTGAAAGAGTCGGTAGAGTACACAGAGGGACCCAAAGTCTCTCCGGCGCTCCAGCGACTCTAATCGGTCCGTGAGATTGGGATCTCCGACGATTCGAACAGCACGCCTTTGGAGGGAGTCAAGTGGGTCTAGCTGATATTTGGGCGCGCCTACCCAGAGATGTGAGCAGTACTCCTCATGAGGACGAACTTGCGCTTTGTATAGTACAAGACGGTCTCGGTGTGAAGTACCGCCTGGCTCTGTTCAGGATGCCCAACTTTTTGCTTGCCAATTTGGCTTTGTATGACTCCCAAACTGGGCTTTGTTCATTGTAAATAAAACTACTTTTACGGATTATATCGCGTTTGTATTTGATTTATGATTGCCCGACGTTTCGAACACTTTGCAGCATTAATGGTCACGGGCGGACTAAGGTGTCTCACGTCCAACAAGTAATCGTTATTACAGACATTTATAATTATCTACCCGATACAGAAAATTAGTTATAAATTTATTAAATTGTGACCCACATTTTAGTACAAATTTATTGCCAGTGTAAGAAGAAAATGATTCTATATGAAAAAATTATATTGTTTATGGTTAGTAATTATTAATTATTAAATTTGTAGCAATTATTGTTACAATTTGTTGATTTAAAACTAACAAAACTAATATACTACCACCAGATCGGAACGCGGTCACACTGAGAAAGATCCGGCAAGAAAACTCAGGGGACATGATGCTGAATTAATATTGATTTTTAATTTTAGAGGCGGCTTACTAAAAGATTTTTGATTTATAAAATTATCTTTAACTATTATTATTGTGGGTCAAATCTATACAATAAGTGCTCACAGTATCATGCAGTCTTGTGGTGGTCTCTTTGGATTTATTTTTAATTATGTTTATAACAGGATCCCAGCTTGATGGTAATACCCAGCCATCCTCTCTATTGAAATGTTTGTGTTTTTTGATTTCAATAGCCTCGCGTACCATTCTAGGCAGGTATCGGTGTTCCTTTGCGAGGACTTGAGGTTTATCAAACCTAATGTTATGGCGGGAGCGGTCCTGACTATGTTCACAGACTGCAGACTTAGTGTGACGGCGGTGCTTCACATCAGCTATGTGTTCTTTGACCCGAGTTCTTATGGATCTCTTTGTTTGCCCAATATAAGAGAGACCACAGTCACAGTCAAGTTTATAAATTCCTGCATCTTGTAGAGGGATCTGGCACTTGACAGGTGGTAAGAACTGATTTATCCTTTTGAGTGGCTTAAAATAAGTTTTTATGGAAGCTCGTTTCAGGCCATGAATGCTGCAAAGTGTTCGAAACGTCGGGCAATCATAAATCAAATACAAACGCGATATAATCCGTAAAAGTAGTTTTATTTACAATGTGTAGTGCTCGCGTATACATCAGACATCATTATGGACTTTGTTCGATATTTCGACGCCAAGGATCCCAATACTGTCGGAAATTTGGAGAGTTACTCCTTGGAACTGAGGCGCCATGACAAACGGGTCCTTCTTTGCAGTGAACGCGCAAATTTGTGTCTTTGTGGGGTTGAACTGGACTAGGTTCCGTTCACCCCATTCTGAGGCCCGCCCCAGAGAGCGCTCGACTTGAGACACAAGTTGAACCCTCCTTTCCTGAGTACTCCGAGGGACATTCCGTTGCTCGGTATACCGCTCGTCACCCATGCTGTGATCTGCATAGCAACGCATATTCTCGATGGAGAGCATGTCGTTGATATGCAGGATAAACAACGTCGGGGAGAGCACCGAGCCTTGTGGTACACCAGCATTAGTGGTCATGGTATCGGAGCAGGAGCCATCTATGACGACTTTTATACTCCGACCATCCAGAAAGCTGCCGATCCAATTACAGAGTCCCTCGGGGATTCCGTATGATGGTAGCTTCGATAGAAGTGGCCTGTGCCAAACCCTATCGAACGTCTTTGCGATGTCTAGGCTGAATGCTAGCGCCTCATCCTTGCCCTCCAAGGCCTCTGCCCAACGGTGACTGAGGTACACAAGAAGATCACCAGCCGATCGCCCACGACGAAAGCCGTATTGGCGATCACTGATCAGCTGGCGATCCTCAAGGTACTGCAGAAGCTAGCGGTTTATAATTTTCTCCATTATCTTGGAGAGCAAGGATGTTATCGCAATTGGCCTGTAATTCGATGGGTCAGACCGGTCTCCCTTTTTAGGGATCGGGTGGACATGGGCTACCTTCCACGAAGACGGAACCCTATTAGTAACGTAGGAAAGTCGATATAGGCGCGTGAGGATGGGAGTCAATTCAGGGGCGCACGTCTTTAGGACCACTGCAGGGATGCCATCCGGCCCACTCGACTTATGGCCGTCTAAAAGCCGCAGCTCCCGTTTGACCGCTCGCTGGGTGATGCGGATTTTTGGAAGCAAGCTTTCACACCGTAGGATGGTAGGTGGTGTGGCAGCTCCGGCGTCCAAAGTCGAGTTACAGGCAAAGAATTGACCTAGAAGATCGGCCTTCTCCTTTGCGCTGTAGGCCAGATTGCCATCGTGTTTCTGCAGTGGAGGGAGATTGGATGCCTTGGGCAGCCTTCGCGAGCGACCAGAATGCATGACTCCCAGCGGGATAGCTTTGCAATCGCTCGCCAATTCTGGCAACATGTTCCGCCTGGGCTCTGGCAATAGCTTTCTTACTAGATCTAGAAGCGGCGTTAAATTGCCGCTTCACCTCTGTGGCGTTCGCGTCCTGACATTTTTGGGCTCTATTCCAGGCCCGATATGCGGACTGCTTCTGGCGTGCAGCCTCCCTGCAGGTTTTGTTAAACCAGGGTCGACTGCGGCCACCGACGGGTATTTTGTTGTTGGGGATAAATAATTCCATCCCCGTAATAACCACCAGTTCAGTTGAAACTTGGTCAGTGCTGCAGCCCTTTCAGCACTGCTTAATCGACTATCATTATATCAAAGTCCTGAAGTGTTTGTATAGGAGTGCCACATTGTCATTCCGTATCCAGGATAAGAGAAACTGATCCATTTCCACAGAGGTGTGAGAAGTTATTTCTCTGAAATTTCACTACTTTTTTTTGGGGTAGGTTACGGTCGACTCACTCCTCGCACCACTCCGTCTGGGTTGACAGAAGGGCGTAAGCACGCACACCCGTAACCCACCCGTACGGACGGCCGGTACGGACTAATTCCCTGGTCCAGTCACCCGCGCCTCGGGTAGGGCGGCATCAGGCGAAGGTAATCGCGCCTGCGCCGCCCCAGTCGCCGGCGGCGGGTCGCGTCGTTGAGGAGACACTCCTCGCGCACGCGCTCCGCTGCCTTCCGCGAGACTACTGTCTCGCCGCGACCGCGTCCCAGTTCCAGGTCGGCACCGATAATTGCGATGAGTTCACAACGCTGCTCTGCCCAAGCGGCACAAACCTCGAGCGTATGCTGCGCCGTGTCCTCGTCGCAATCGCAGTGGTGGCAGAACGGTGTACTCTACCTCCTAACGACCGTGTATAGATATTTCGCGGAGCATCCATGCCCCGTCAAAACCTGCACTAGTCGGAAGGAGAGCACCCCGTGCCCCCGTTTTAGCCACTGCATCAGCACCGGCCGGAAAGCCTCCACGGTCCGCACACCGAACCGAGGCCTCTCCAGCCGGACTGCCCAGCGGTCAATTACGTCTCGGCGGCCGTTGAGCTCCATCAAAGAGACCATACCGCCCTCCGCTCGCATCCCTGACACTCGCCGATGCAAACCGGCGAGCATTTCCGCCTCCAGGTCCTAGGGGGAGAGTCCCGGCCAACGGGCACGTTGTCTCCGTCGACACCGTGCGGTATCCGCGTAAAATTTCACTACTGGAAGATGTCTTCAAGGTCATAGACAGATTTGACATCAACATCAACAGCAAATACGTCATTCATCTTTAACTTGCAGACAATATCATCATTATGGCAGAAACCATGGAGAACCTTAGCACCCAATGATCAGTGAGGTATTCAAACTAGTGGGTTTACTAATGAACATGGACAAGACGCAAGTCATATCAAATGTCCATAACATTCCAGTACTGGGCTTAGTTGGCAATGCGATTCTCGAAGTTGTCGATCATTATGTTTATCTTGGACAAACAGTCCAGATAGGTAGCTCCAATTTTGAGAAAGAGGTTAGCTGACGATTGGAACTTGGCTGGGCAGCATTCGGGAAGCTACAGGTCATCTTCTCATGTAACATACCAGTCTGTGTTACCAGTGACGGCACGGAAACGTGGTCCCTAAATGTAGATCTCATAACCAAAGCTCAGAGTGCTATGGGGCGGGCTAGTCTCGATATTTCTTTGCGGTATAGATGCCGAAATACGGATATACCTAGAAGAGCGGTAGTAGTTGACATAGCACGAAGAATTTGACAACTTTTAGGAAATAAATGTTCTCGAGTGGCGACCATGTATCGGACGACCTAGTGTAGGATGCCCCTCCAGTAGGTGGACGGCGACCTGGTGAAAGTTGTTGGGCGTCGTTTGTCGGAGGCGGATGCACTTTCTGGCGAACCATGGTGGAGGCCTATGTCCAGCAAAGGACAGTGATAGGCTGATGATGACTATACATTTGAGTTTCTAGTGATATTGAATACATTGTAACTTACTAAGTTTATTTTAATAGCAAACTAATGTCCAATTTCAGACAATCATTAGTAACTGGTCTTCAGGAAGTTGATAAGCTGAAGTCCCAAGTTCATGATATTCATGTTCCTACAGAAGTTTTTGAGTAAGTATTTTGCAGTTTCTTTTATGGGTAATTCTCCATTAGGAAATCTTTAAGAATTTGCAAGATAGACAGCAATAGGCTAAGTTACATATTACATGGGTATATCAAATAATATATGAAAAAAGAGAGCCGTCGTTCAGGACACCTGGCTGATGTGAAACATCGAAATTATTTTGTACAAGTTTACATATATGAACAGATTACGACAGGAACTAATATGGCATAAAGTATTAATAAAATATTCCTTTTTTTCCAGAAAATGAAGATTTTTATTCAATAATCATTTATTTTCATTAGTAAATAGGTATGTGTTTAGGTTAATAATTTATTTTGAGCTCATGAGCTCACTAGATGGCATTGTCCAGAATTCTAAAACAAGTTATGGTTTCGGTACACAAATATCCAAGTATCCAAGCGTGGCGTTAACGCCACGCCAACGATCAGGTTCACCCTCGCCTATAGATGTTTCTCATCAAAAAAAGATAATGAATGTGTAATGTTGTCCGTTTGTTGATGGAGTAAGGATACAATTGACTACCGCCTCAGTTACCCGTGGGTGACCCAAATATCGACAAAGGGATATGATATGCATATAACATCTATGTAAGAAAAGCGAACTCAACATAAATCCCTACGCCAATATGACTAGTGCATTATAGTAGGTCAAATTCGCTCCCATTGTGGCACTTGTACACCTTCCAAAAGTGGCACTTATGTGAGCTAAGATGATAATTACTTAATGTTCATGGACTGAACACTAACTTGAAAATGTTTATGACTTAATTTGTGTAATTTATTTCAGCTATATTGATCAAGGCCGCAATCCTCAGCTGTACACAAAAGACTGCATAGATAAAGCATTAGCCAAAAATGAAGAGGTAAAAGGAAAGATAGATTCATACAAACGTTTCAAGAGCCATCTGCTGTCAGAACTGACAAAAACATTCCCTCATGAAATTAATAGTTATAAAGCCATGAGAGGTGGAGAGTAGATATAAGTAATGTAATTTAGACTTTAATATTATGTTGTAATAAACCTTATTAAAATAATGTATTTTATTAATGTATCCAGGAACTCGACTATCATTATCCAAAACCTTACCACCAAAATATTTCAGGTACGCCTTTCATTTCGGATGCATAGAATGTAAACCAATGTTGCAAATTGCAAGCGCCGGTTAGATTTTCATAATAGGACCTTTGTTTCTAGTCACATTTATTCTAGTTAAAAGTTGAATACTGGAATTCTTAGTGTTTTAAGTAGTAGGTAGTAAGTTTAAAGTTTTGTAACAAATAGTTTTAGTATACCTAAGAATTAGAACTAAAAGAAAATTGATCAAAATCTATTCAGTAGACATTGTCTAATGCGCCCACTATTGCAGACCTCGACCATTTTATTACCTAAGTAGACAGTATAAAAGATGAATGAATACTAGCTTTTTGTTATTGCTCCATAGTTAGACAGCTTGTTCGCTATAGAGTACCAAGATAATTGTTGTTACTAAAATGCACATAATTGATGAAACCTACGTATCGTGGAGTTTTACGTTTTGGGCAGCATAGGCGAGTGGTATTCGCCGGCTCACGCTCTCTCTTACTCGAAATTTGATTTACAGAACTGGATTTCTCGTATTTGCATTTTCGACGTGTGCAAACACATCTAAGACTGAGTAGGTATCATCATCCTATCATCATTTCATTCATTTGAGTATAGAGGAGTATTAAATACATTTTCTGACGAATTTTGGTGAGTGACATACCTATTTCAAAAAGACTAAAAGGTATCTAATTTTCATTTCTCAGTTAACAATCGACTTTCCAATTGAGAATCATTTTCATAATACCTTAGCATAATAGCGTATAGAAGGTCAGTTCGCACACAAAAAGTGGAGCATTTCAATTGGAGCCTAATGGAGCTTACGCTGAAACCGTTCCGTATTGTACAAGGTCACACTATATTGCACGAACGTACGCAACTCTTAAAAAATAAATAGGTAATTATAACGATTTGTGCCTTAGAATAATAACGTATAGAAGGTAAGTTCGCGCACAAAAAGTGAAGCATTTTAATTGGAGCCTAATGGAGCTTACGCCGGAACCGTTCCCTAATGTCAATGTCACTGTATTACAGGTAGGTACGCAACTCTTAAAAAATAAAAAGGTAATTATAACAGTTTGTGCATTCAAATGGTGTAATAACACATTTGAAAAACGTAAAAAGGTTTTTAACATTACTTTTAAAAGTATTTCGACGATTTATATTAATAAAAATAAAATTTGACTTCATTATTTGTATAGTGGTGTGCGTGTGTAATCGTCTGCGCGCCATTAGTAGTTTTAGATTCAATTTTGGAATGTTCGAAGTAGGGACTCTATCCTTCTATACATTATTATTCCAAGGATTTGTGCATTCAAATGCTGTCACAACACATGTGAAAAACGTAAAAAGGTTTTAAAATTACTTTTAAAAGTATTTCGACGATTTATGTTAATAAAAACTAAATTTGATTTCATAATTTGTATAGTGGTGTACGTGTGTAATTGTCGGCGCGCATGTTGTATTTTAGATTCATGTTTCGATCGCTCGAAGTACCGACACTATCCTTCTATATGTTATTATTCTAAGCACAATACCTATGATTTTTTCATGTTTTAGACTCGTAAGAATTAGAAAAAAAAATCATTGATTAATTCCGAATTTTACTATTAAAATAAAAATAAGTATGAAAAATAGGTTTTTTGAAATTCTCGAATACCGGTGGAGTTGAAAACTAAAAATTAAGGTGATTTCTTTTTCATTCGACACCAAATCGACGAAGAAGACGACGAAGTACGAGTGAAAAAAGCCATGGGGTGGAATTCCCAATATATTAATCCGGCTATGCCCTTTCAGCCTTAAGTGAAATGAAGTCTTCATCTTTTGGTCTCAGTCTTCAAAAATATCGATAGTAAAATTAATATAATTAATCAATAACATTTGTATGCTATCAGGTAAAAAAATAATCGCATTTATACTTTCCAATTATTTATTCGAAATTGACGTGTTAACGAATTGATTTAATTTACACAATAAAATGGCGAATATAATTGAATTAACATTAAAAAGTAATATAAATTAAAAATATATACAATATGAAATCGAGATAAAATTGATTTTTTATTATGCAACTACTGGAAGACAGACTTGGAAACACTTTTAATGTAAAAAGCAGTTTCAAAAATTAAGTAATTAGATTTAACAATTGAAATAAAAGATGGAAATCCATAAGAAAATAAAATAGTATCACGAAATAAATGAATAAAACCAGCATCGCACACATAAATGCTAATAATAATAAAATTTACAAATAAATAGAATATCAAAATATTTTGTGTTTAAAATAAGTCTATCTATTAAAATTGATGAATTATTAAATAAGGCATGTTTGAATTATAAAACATTTGTGAAATATATTCGTTAAAATGAGAATTAGGTTATAATATTTTCTATAGGAGGCACACTTCTGGAGTGCTTGGCGTCTCTCGTATACTTTTCTGTTCCACAGAATTTTGAGACGCAGCATTAGTCTCTTTTAATTTCTTATTAGATTCTATATCTGTATCATAATTAGCAGAAATGGGAATAGGCGGAGAATCTTTGATGACTTCTAATTCACTAGAAAAATGATTCCACATGTGAGAAAATTCTCTTCTAACTGGATGTACAAGTTGAAATTTATTTGTAATATACACGTAGTTCCAGTGGTCAGCAGAACGATCGTTACCCCAGTCCAGCGTGCCAGTCATAAGGACTTTGTCATCGACTAAACAGAATTTATGCATTTTATAATGTGGTTCTTTAATTTTACATCTTATTTCTGCACCTAAAAAAGGAGAGCACAACATAGGTTTGTTAATTAGGAAAATAACATTAATAGTAGTAGTAGGTATGCAGATACATAACAAGTAAATTGATTAATATCATTATTATAAATTAGTTTCATCAATGTAATCAAACAGCAATCTTAATCACAAGATTGATGTTTGTGAATTCTATGTGGTAACGGGGTAGGAATACAACTCACCACCCCCCACTCTTGCCCGTGGGTGTCGTAAAAGACGACTATGGGATATAATATACATAATTATCATCTATGCAAAAGAAGGAAAACTCGAAACAAAACCCTATGCCAACACGTCTGACCAGCGTGCAATAGTAGGTCAATTTTCCTCCCATAATAGAGCTGGCGTAAGCCCAACAGTGGGACGTAGATAGGCTGAGATGAATACATGAATATTAATTGTGTGGAATTGATGAATTGAAGACGCTTAGAAATCCTCAAGATACTCAGTACATAACGAGCATATTAACTATGCTTAGAAATAAGTTGAACTTATTCATAATTTATCACTCAATAGCAGGCCACGTAACCGTTTCTTGCTTGCAGTTAAAATGCATCAGATTATCCCGGGTACGTACAGGATCTGGAATGACTGTTACTAGCTGCTGCTGTGTGTGCACTTCCCGAGCCCTATGACATGTTCTTCTTTAAACAAGGTGTAATTAGAGCACTTTATGGTCGGCGGCGTTCTTGCTGTGCCCCTGGTATTGCAAAGGTTCATGAGCCCCAGTATCACTTAGCATCAGGTGTACTGTTTGCTCGTTTGCCACCAATGTGTGAGGATGGGTGAAGAAGAAAACCGAAGGCTCAAAACTGTTATCCCCACCTACTATGCCATTCTGTCTGGCACGGTAAGTAGCGATTTGGCTGGATACCTGGGATTGCTACTAGGATCTAAGCGCCAATTACCACTTACTATCAGGAGTGCTGCTGGCATTTCGACCGCCCAAGGCAATGAAAATCTTTGTTGCCGTACTTCGAGCTTAGGTAAAGTGGTCGCTTAGTCCTGTATTCTGATGTCTTTGGTCCAGCTACATTGCCAGAGTCTCATCGGCCTCAAAGTCGAGGAAACAAGATAGGTTAATGCATCCATCGATTAGATTCATTCATAAGCCGATTAAATCAGCTATTGTGTATATCTGACCTAATCGCTATTATACTAAACTGTCATTAACCAACGCTGCAAAAGAAAGACATTTTGAAATAGTACTTAATACTTATGATATTTTGTCCGGCCAGCGTGCTCGGGCTCGGTATCAGTTCAAAAGGCGACGGAGAAGTTCAATACAGCAGTTTATGGGGATATGCGTCCATCCTTCTGTCGCCTTGGAGTTCACGCTGCTGTGTATTATGGAACTTTTTCAAGCAAAATATTAATGATTTTTAACATTTATGCTATTTGTTGCACACACTCTATCAACGGCCACACTTAATAAAAAACTTACCGGCATCAATGAGTTCTTTTATGAAAAAATCTGTTGATTCATTGTATCCAGTTTGGTCAATAATAATGCGAACTTTGATTTTTTTCTTTTTCATTAAATTTACCAAACGCCCTTGGATTGCAGGGTTATGAATACTAGGCATGCAGACGTTAACACTTTTTTGAGCTGCCTCGACATGACTGATCAGCTTATCGAAACAATTATAAGCATTAAATTGTAGTTTACAGAACACCATAACTTCATTAATTTCAGCTCTCCGACTTTTGTAATAATAAACTGCAGCAGACACGGCACAGCCTATAGCGATTGCTGCTGCCGACGACAATATCCGCGGACTTAGAATCATTTTACGTGATTTCAAACATTTACAGTAATTTCTATAGTTCACGAATAATGCTGTTAAAATTTTCAAATTAAATTATTAAAACCATGCTGACTGGGACTTTACGGCTAATTTATTATTGATCTACCCATAATAGTGATTACAATATGCGAATGAGGGTAGATGCAAATTTTCTTTGCGAAAACGCCTATGAACCCAAAAAATATACTATTAGCATAAATATTAATCAACGTATTTATTACCTACACAATTTTTATGTAGAGATAATTCAACAAACCACTCCCTTCCCTCCACACTGGTTGAGGTGAGTGATGTCTGCTTTAGTAGTTAACTCATAATTGGGTTCCAGTTGTCGGATCGGTGTCAGCCATAATTGTTTGAATTTTGTATAAATAAAATAATTTGAATAAATGTTATAAAAGTTGATGTTGATAATGAATGTTATAAATGATGAATAAAATATTCCGTGTGGTGACGGAGTAAGAATAAAATTCACTACTCTATCAACATGACATTTCCATATTCGCGTTGAAACTCTTTCGTTCGTCTCGTTTGGCTCGGATTAGTGTGCGTTCACCTCAAAACGCATAAAATCAATCAGTCTGTGGTAAGGGCGCGATATTTGACACTGACATTGGTATTGGTACATTTATTTGAAATGTTTGCCGCATTTTATTAAAAAATAATTAAAATCTATAACAAAAAGTATGGTTTAAAATAAAAAGACACAATCATGGGTATTACAGGATTAATACCGTTTATAGAGAAAGCCTCTAGACGGGCTAATGTTAATGAATTTAATGGTTGTACAGTGGCAATAGATTCTTATTGTTGGTTGCACAAGGGAGCTTTCGCTTGTGCTGATAAATTAGTTAGAGGAGAAGATACAGATATGTAAGTAATGATTTGTATTATTTCCGGAGCTAGTCTTTGCTGTCATTAGTATTGCAACTCGTTTATCCTAATGTATAGTTATTTACACAATCAGTTGATATAAATACACTGATTATGGTAATTATTGAACTTAGTATATCCTGCTCTAGGATTATTTTTTAAAAAAAGATTTTCGGAAACGGAAGTGACTGTTAAATAAATGCAATGGAATAGTATTTAATTTGTTTACATTAAATATTAAGTTCATAGAGTATGACTGAATTTATTTGGTGGTGGTATGCTGGAAAGGCCTTTTTTTTCTTCTTATGCCGTGTGTTCGACTATTGTGCATCAACCTCCAAAGCTAACCTATTGTACTGATAAGGGAATATATTTACATTACCTTTTTTTTAAATTTTGAACCCTATCACACTAACCGTTCCAATTTTATACAAGCATGCTATTTTAACCCTCATATTATGGTGCCTCTAATCTGTTGGTTTAGCTTTATTTTATGTATTCCTATTCTTGCAATATTATATTATGTGCATGCATCCCTTAGTTTGTCCATTATGACACACATAGATAAGGAATCTGTCATAAACTGTATTCATACTCACCACATAGGAAAATATTTTACCAATTTTTAATTCTATGTTATTCCTCATTTTCAGTTACATAAAGTACTGTATTAAATATGTGACAATGTTACTGTCAAAGAATATAAAGCCCATATTAGTGTTTGACGGTAGGCATCTGCCTGCCAAAGCAATAACTGAATCAAAGAGGAGGGAGTAAGTATATATTTTTCATCATGTAAATATGTTCTTATAAACTATTACTATATACGGTGACTTTTCATCGTCTTACAAAACAAAAAAACCATAAAAGTATCCAACCTAAGAAATATATCTAACATATTTAAATGTTCAATAGTGGTAGTTATAAAAAAATAATAAAATAAAATAAATTAAAGTTAATATTTTGTAACAGCCTGTTTATCATGTTTACATTTTAAATAAAAGAATTCATACGGTATTTCGTTAGCTAATAGCCAATCATAGCGACCCAGTTCATGCGGACTATGCTAGGTATAGGCTTTGTGATGCTCGATTCGCCGCTAATTGTTTCAGACTTTCATTATGCCCATGCGTGCGCGAGGGAGAGGTCAAGCGCATTTACTTACAATTCCCTTACAAGTAATTGATTATTTCGCAACATCGTTGTGTGTTTGTGTGTGTTGTTACAAAATGTCTAATAGACATTATCAATACTCGAATATCAAGTAGGTACGAAAAAATGATGCGTCTGTATGGGATAGCTGGCGACAATTTAAGAGAAGCGAGAATACTACTCAACTACCCAAGAGCACACATGTCTCTGTTTCGATGGTTAATTGAACATCGCAACATTAATATCCATAATGAACACTGGTGGACTGGGAACCATCCTCATTTGATCAGAGAGTATTCCCATCATCAAATAAGATTTGAGAGAGGTGGCCAACCTTGCAGCGCGGACTTAGCAGCGTTAGATTTTTTTTATGGTTGCTAATAAAAATACTTGTTTATACCGAAGAGGCTCGCAATAGAGACCAATTAAAAGAACAAATTATTGCAGCTTTCAATGTGATAGGAAGTGACAAAGTGATACTAAATAAATTAAAACGTAACCTCCAAAAACAGACAAAAAAAAGGGGTGAGTAATTTGAACAAGTAATTTCCATGTGGTGACGGAGTAAGAATACAATTCACCACTTTTCACCATTCACCCTATCTTACCTGTGGATGTCGTAAAAGACAACTATAGGATATAATATGCACATAACATCTGTGCAAGAGAAGGAAAACTCGAAATGAATCCCTATACCAACATATCTGACTAGCATGGTATGGTGGGTCAAATTACCTCCTATTGTGGAGGAGGCTCGAGCCCAGCAATGGGACGTATGTGGGCTGCGATGAATTTAAACAATTACTTAAATATCAATAGAACGATATTCTTGTAGGTATACCTATTCTTACTTTATTCGCAATTAGCAACCCGCCCTCGCTTCGCTTCGGTTTCAGTCGCTTAAACCCGCGTAGTTCCCGTTCCCGTGGGAATACCGGGATAAAATATAGCCTATGTTACTCCCTGATATTATAGCTTTCCATTGGTGAAGAATTTTTGAAATCGGTTCAGTGGTTTAAGCGTGAAAGCGTTACAAACAAACAAACAAACATCCTTACTTTCGCATTTAGAATATTAGTATGGATTATTTGTAAATAGTGTAAATAGCTGATTCAATTTTTTTCTAAATACATCTGAACCAATTTACTTTATTGAAATAATGATCTACTAGTAGTCTAGTAGATATCTTATTATCTCTCACTAACACTACATTATTGTATCTGATGGTCCTAAGTGCGTAGAAAGTATTAAGGAAAAAATTAGACTCCGTGACTTACTGAATACATAGTGGTATTTCTGAAAAGGACGTAGGTAGATTATGGTAGGTACAATTTTACGAGTTGATAATCGAACTTTTTCTAAGGTTTAATATGAATGAACGACGCGGGCGGCGTGGTAACGTGGTTGCCGCGGTAAAGTACCTACATACTACATAGTAAAACAGCTGTCGTATGCGCTCGCTACAGGCTGTTTACTTACTATTTTAGTAATTATTAGTAATTATTTATAATCATTTTATTAAAAAATATTCTAGTAAATATCTTTTTTAACCTTCTAATTGTACGAATGTATAGTAGATACTGGATACTTTTATTGACCTGCTTTTGTAAGACGACATAAATGTCGAGCATTGAAGATCTTGAATCAGTCATATAAGGTACCTAGAAAAGGAGAAGTTCATTCCATCCATCTATCAGTCCATAGATGTCCACTGTTGGATATAGGCCTCCCCACGAGAATGGCACTTCGAATGATAATGTAATTGTTGGTTTGACGAGTGATGTGAGTGTGTGAGTGATGTGCTCATTGGCATTTTAATGTACTGATTCTACAGGCTGTCGGTTACACCTGTTCTTCTATGGATTTTTGTATTCTGAATTTTATCACCTAACCAAATCTCCATAGCATGTTGTACTACTTCGAGCCTTTCTATGAGGCTGCCATTTAGAGACCCTATTTTAGTGTTGTATGCCATCGCTGGTAACACACACTGGTTACAAACCTTTCCATTCATTATTGGATCTTGATGAAAATGTACAAAATCTAGAGTATATGATTATATTGGCACAATATTGTCATTTTTTTCTGTGTATTGATGAAGTAAGAATACAATTCACCACCCCCCTGTCTTACCTGTGGATGTCATAAAGACTACTAAGAGATATATTATACATATGACATCTATGCAAATGATGGAAAACTCGAAACAAAACCCTATACCGACCTGTCCTACTATCGAGGAGGCTCGACTCCAGCAGTGGAATGTATATGTGCTGAAATGATTGTCACATTTGACTGGTGTGTTGACAAACAGTTGCTGTAATAACTTAGTCAAGCGAATACTGTTGCCTATTCTGCTTTTGATTATTTAGCTAATTTTTATAACTCCCATGGGAAAGTTAGGACTAGCTCCTATATTGCATTCATAACCTGTCACCATAGGTGAAAAGACAAGCGTATTCATTTTTATTACATTTGCAAGTTTTATCTATGTTATACTATAATCAAGAGATTATATTTTACGTTGTTGTGAATGATAAAATCTGTGTGCCTACTCTTGAAAATAATTCTAATTTCGAATCCGATTAAATTCCAATCTCACCAAACTTATATTTGGTACTCTTGAACAAAATCGAGAATGAATTCTCGCCTTCGCCATTGTTATTTTCACCAAATGTGCTGTATTTTCTTACTTTAAATTAATAACATTATCGAACTGGGTCACCACAAAGATGCTTTCTTGAAATTGTGCAACATTAACGATTTTAAACTACGTCAAAATCACGTCGGGAGTAGCAAATTTTTGACATAATCGACGAGAGTCGAATTCATTTAGTTTACAAACGTTTCACCGATTTTGATTCCAATCGTGCACTAGTGTCGCTTTCAAGAGTACCAAATTTGCTCAAATTCGAGCTGCAATTGGATTTAGGATTGGAATCGAGATTCAAGAGTAGGCACACTGATTACTGTAGTTAAGATTTTATCTGTGAAATTACAAGACAAAGCTTTAGTAGCAGAATTAGCAACAAAATTTTGTTGACTAAATGGTATTACAGTATTTTATCTATTAACTTCTGCTGACATATTGTGAAATACATTATTTTTTTTTTTGCTTTTATTTCAGATCCAGAGACATATCAAAGAAAAGAGCAGCTGAGTTTTTAAGTTTAGGCAAGGTAATAATGTTTTCCTATATTTTATGATTGGTACAATCAAACAAAGTTTTATAAAGGAAACTGTCCCTTTTGCAGTGTACTCTAGTGGTCGTCCAGGTAGCTTTAAAATTCTAAAAATGGGTTTCAGTATTGATAGCATAATTTTATTTGTATTGCACAGATTGAAGAAGCAAGATCTTACATGAAACGAAGTGTGGACATAACTCATGCTATGGCTTTGGGACTTATTAAGGAATGTAGGAAACGCAATGTTGACTGTATAGTAGCACCTTATGAGGCCGATGCACAATTGGCATATCTCAACATGAAGAATATAGCTCAGTTGGTCATCACAGAAGATTCGGATCTCGTATTGTTTGGTTGTACCAAGGTAATACAAATCTACACTAATATTATAAAGAGGAAACAAATTTATTTTTGTGTGTGTATGTTTATAATGAATAAACTCAATAACTACTGTGCTGATTTCAAAAATTCCTTCACCATTGGAAAGCTACATTCACCCTGAGCAATATAGGCTATATTTTATCCCGGTATTCCCACGGGAACGGGTACTACGCGACTGAAGCGAAGCGAGGGTGGGTTGCTAGTGTTTAATAAAAAACATTGCTGAGAATCTATGTCATACTTTCGATTTAAGAAAGAAACCAAATATCTATTTTGTTCTCTACAGCATGTTTTTCTAAAAATAACTTTCGATTCATTTCAGCTCGTATACGTCCCACTACGGGGCTTGAGGCTCCTCCAAAATGGGAGTGAAATTGACCTACCACACTGGTCAAATGTGTTGGTATAGGGTTTTATTTCAAGTTTCGTCCTCTTGCATAATATCCCTTAGTTGTCTTTTACGACACCCACAGGCAAGAAAGGGGGTGGTGAATTGTATTCTACTCTGACTCTACTCACTACACGGAAAAAACCTATTTATTAGATATTACTGTTATAAAAACAAAGACTGCTAATAAGAATAATAATGGATAATATTTAAAATGTTGTAGTAGACCAAAAAGGTTCTACATCAGCATTAGTTTCCAGGTAAAACCATAAAAGATTTGATAGTAAAGCAGAATCTCATATCAGACAATGAAGATATGCTTCATATAAATACTGATTTTAGGATCATAACTCCATACTTACTTGTTAATTCCTTAGCTACATAGTTATTTAGTTCGTTATGTTACCTTTTTTATTTAATCTACCCACTGCCCCCTTTTTTTATTGCTACCAAAAAAAAAAAATACAATTGCTAAAGATACATGAAAAGAAATCAGTTTAAACAAGTTGGGATCTTGGAATAATGATAATTTTCAGGTGACCACCGAGTACATACTCTATAAACTAAACTATTATGTATATTTTACTTTTTTGCGTGACAGCTGTTAGCCCAAGATGGCTATTTAAGGTATTTAGGAATTTCACTTAGTAGCCCGATCTTCACTTTCTCTTATGGCCAGTGGCAGCTGGTGGGTCAACAAAGTGGTGGTGCACTTTACTTGCTCACTAAGTATTAAGATCAGAAATTGCAATGGATCAACAATTTATAAAAAAAAATGACATTTTTATTATTTTCGAACTCATTACATTTTGTAGGTATACATGTGAAGAAACATGTGGTTTTATTTGCTTTTCACACTCCAAAAAATATTTATAAAAAGAGTGCAAATCTAAAAATATTTTTATTTGAACTCTTTTATTAAATTTAACGAGGGCCTTGGCGGTCCCGCCAATTTTATATCAACTTTATTTTGAAAAGTTTTATCATGCTAGGCTCATTTACACTCACACCACATACGGTACACGAAGTATAGAATAGAACTAAGACCAAAATAAAAAACAATTAATGTAAACAAATAATATTTAACGCGTCACAGGATACATCGAAACTATACCTACTTACGTCGCCGCCGCCAGGCAAATTTCGTCGAAAGTCGAGTGCTCTCGGTAATGTTCGGTTCACCCGTGCGGCGCTCGAGCAGAGACTCATTTTTCGGTATATTTCTATGAACTATCTTCTGTCTCACGCGCCAGGCGTTTTAACTCATAACTAATAAAAGTTGTATTAGCAGTCCCCGTGCGCTCGCCTCAGCGCACGAGATTTTTTTTACAGTGAAAATAACTTTTAATAGCTTAGAATAGTTTAGTAAAGCGTTTAAATTGTTTCGTCATAATTTGAAATTATATTTGTTATATGTTTTTGTATGTTTAAATAATAAATATTAATATAGTAATTTAAAATATAAAGTTGAACTAACATTGTAATTATTAAATCTTTTGAATTGGTGGTTCAGTGCACGAGCGCACTTAAGGTACAGCCGCCACTGCTTATGGCAATAGAAAGAAAATTGCTGATGACTTGAACATTTTCAAAGATATTTGTTATTTCATTACAGGTTCTGTTCAAAATGGACTTGGAAGGTACTGGCACTTTAGTAGAAACAGCAAAACTACCTTTAGTGATGAAATGCCCGATAGAATATTATTCATTTGACAAGTTCAGACAGATGTGTATTATGTCTGGATGTGATTATTTAGCGTCATTACCCGGCATAGGACTTGCAAAAGCAAGACAATTTGTAACCGCGACACAAGACTCCAACTTTGCTAATGTGAGTTTTTTAATATTTTATTCATTCATGTGATATCAGAGTAACTATAAAGGTGTCACCCTTAGAATAATAACGTATAGAAGGTAAGTCCGCGCACAAAAAATGAAGCATTTAAATTGGACCCTAATGGAGCTTACGCCGGAACCGTTCCGTAATGTACAAGGTACACTGTACTGCACGTGTGTAATAGCCTGCGCGCATGTAGTATTTTTGGCCTCGCGTTTTTGATCGCTTAAGTACCGACACTATCCTTCTATATGTTATTATTCTAAGGGTGTCACCTCTCATTTCTTCCCCGCGAAGGTCCTAAAAGTTAACCACCAGACAACATATCTGTAAGGGAAAGGAAAACTCGAAATAAGGTTGCATTCAGGCTACCATCTGTAAAACTTAGCCAACTTAACCCACCTTTTGCTGTATGTTTGGTTTTTTTTTGCTTCTCTGGACTGTTATTTTTGAGGATGATGATTGTAGCTATATTTTTCTAACATATTTTTTTCCACCCATCTGCCAAAGTCTACGGATGGCGAACAATACTATAATCGCCACGCATGGCGATCATATTTATGTTTACTGGGCGGGGGTGTACAAGAAATGATACAGTAGCTTATTAGACTTGCGCAGCTATCGACATACAGTAGAAACTCGATTATTCGGACCTCGATTATAGTGATTCGCGATTATTCAGACTACCAACCGTGATTTATATATTGTTTCTACAAATTAAATTTATGCAAGCATGAACGTGTCTCAAAAGGCATGTCCCGCGGAATCGCCGCCCCACGGTTTTCGTTATGGTTTTAGTTAGTAAACGTTACTCCGCTTTGACGTGCGTGTCCCGCAGGATATGTATTCGTCTTAATAAACGCATAAAATTATGTGCATACTTACATATGCACAAAACCAAAGGAGGTTTTTCATACATTCGATTATCCGGATTTTCGATTATCCGAATGCCTAACGACAACAATTAGTCCGGTTAATCCAGTTTTTACTATAGTTTCAATTTCGTAAAGTTGTTATATTTTTAGGGTTAAAAATGTTAAGTCGGTCCTATTTTAGGGTTCCGTACCAAAAGGGTAAAAATGGGACCATATTACTGAGACTTCGCTGTCCGTCCGTCTGTCACCAGGCTGTATCTCAAGAACAGTGATAGCTAGACAGTTGAAATTTTCACAGATGATGTATTTCTATTGCCGCTATAACAACAAATACTAAATATAAAATAAATATTTAAGGGAGCCCCCCATACAACAAACCTGATTTTTTGCTCAATATCGATAATGGCAATAGGGAGGCACTTGTTTATCTAGTCAATGATACGGAACCCTCCGTGCGTGAGTCCGACTCGCACTTGGCCAATTTTTATTGTTCATTCAACAGCACATATTTTACTATTTTAGGCACTCAAGAAACTGCCAAGTTTCTTTAATAAATCATCGCTTGTTGTAACAGACGAGTACAGGGAGAGTTTTCTTAAAGCAGAAGCAACATTCAAACACCAATATGTTTATGATCCTATAAGAAGACAGATGGTACGACTAACTGAACCAGATGACGAAGGTAACGTTACGTTCAATTTAAGTAATACATGTACTTTTTAAAGAAAAACTTCTTTTCGCACGCTTGACTTGGGGAGTAAGGCGGTAAATGCGTGACAAGAGCGTTACGAAAACAGATAGAGTTACGTTTCGTATATTACTATAGGGACAAGAGATTGAGAGGTGCGAGCACACATTTTCTTTCTGTTTCTCTTATAGCTAGTTACGTTTCGTATACAGCGTGTATCAGGTTATGGGGGAACTGTTCGAGTATGTTGTAGTTTAACGGTCATAGTTCGTAATTAGAATCTATATTACACAAAAAACTATAAAACATAATAGTTACAGTGATTTCAAAAATATGTGTCAGTCTACGCCTTAAATGTGACGTCTTGATGTTACGTAGGCGTCTATGTCGCCTCGCCCGCCTTCTTTACCTATAAATGTCGGTGCTGTAGGCTATTGAATTTGACTGCATAGATGGCGTAGTGTTTAAGATACCATCTTACCGTGCCAGTGTCGCGGGTTCGAATCCCACGCAGGACAACACTTTGTGCGATCGTGAAATTGTTGTTCTGGGTCTGGATGAAGTCCCCTACAATACAAGGATTATTAACTTAAAAATAAAATAAAAATTAGATATCTACCTATTTTTAATAAAAATATAGCATACCTTTTTCGTGAAAGTTGCCGTAAAGGGAAGTATCCCATATCGATAACCGCAGTAATCCAGATAGGTATGTGGTATTAACATTCCGAAATTCACAATTGCTAAGATTCCACACATTTTTGATACCATTGAATCAACACACCGAACCGGGAATAAGCCATATTTGAATCACTATAAATTGCTGATCTTTAATACGCGAGAAAAATCGTAAGGAGATTAATAATCGTCCATACGTGCTCCTAAACCGGACATCAAAGATGACATCAGAGACATCAGGGTCAGACTAAAATAAAAACAATTCAATTTTAAAAACCTAAATCTTTTGTAGGTAAGGTAGGCGACCGACGGCGCGGCGGCTCCTTTGAGCTCGGTCGTCGGCATTATTAGCCTAAAATATGTAAACAGAGACGAATTTCATTTTCGATAAAAAATTACAGTTTAGGTTTGTTTTGTTGTTTTGTTCAGCTGATTTTAAGGCGAAGTTTGTCTTGCTTATGCGAACGTAAGCATTAATTTATTCAATTTCTAATGAACATTTAACAAAGTCCGAATATGTCGCAGATTAAGTACCACTCACTTTATACATTTCAATAAGATTTACACAAAAAAGCGATGACAAAATTGAAAACTTTACATGTCGCTAATTCATTAACGAATCGATATTTTTCGTTCAAATTTTTTTATGGGGTCCTACCGTCATTGCTTACCTCCCGTTTGACCAGTTGCCCCATAACCCGATACACCTTGTATATATATATTAGACACACTGGAGCCCTATTGTCGTTATTAGACTAGGAGCAAGAGAGAGAGCAGTGGGAATATACTTACAGAAAAATGGAGCTAAAGAAGTTTTACTTCAGCCTTGTGGCAGACTTGTTTTTTTTTATTCAGATGTCCTTAGCCGCCATACGCCTTTATTTCTAAACGAAATATCATTTTTAATGGATGTAACTTTTTATCACAGTATCATTATTTCACCCATACATCGGCCCATCAACGTCATGTTGGATTATCATCAATGTTGGACATGGCTTCTCTCAAATGACGTAAACGCTAAGCTTGACAGGCGAGTAGACGTTCGTAGTTTGTTATAAGTTTCCGAGATCAGTCAGGAAAATGATTCTGTCAATTTCTTGGCTCCCACGGGCAAGAAAGTAGTGATGGACGACACTTTGTATTCTATTTATATGTACTGTATTTTTTAAGTCATTTCATCTACATACGAAGATTACATTGGCTCATTTTCATTTTCATACATTCAGTTGCAAAATTCGACAGAGTGTAGCAAATAGCTACATTTTTAAATGTTATTTTTATGGGTAGTGAAGTCTATTGGAGTCCTCTTTCGGGTATAGTCTATCATATATCATATCATATCATATATACAGGTGTATCAGGTTATGGGGCAACTGGTCAAACGGGAGTTAGGCAATGGTGGTAGGAACCCATGAAAAAAATTTTAAGGAAAACTATCGATTCGTTAATGAATTAGAGACATGTAAAGTTTTCAATTTTGTCATCGCTTTTTCGTGTAAATCTTATTGAAATGTATAAAGTCATCATTCATCATCATCATTTCAGCCTATCGCCGTCCACTGCTGGACATAGGCCACAAAGTGCGGTCCTGTCCTTCAGAAGCTCTGCCGTAATTCCGTCATCTCCCGGTGCCTTACTGTTACGTAGTTGGTTTAGAGCCATTCTGATCTCGTACAAGCTGATGTCCGGGATTTCTTCGGTATAGTGCCGAGTTAGCTTGGATCTGGGATCTTGGACCAAGCCGACAACAGAATTTCGGGACGATTTATATAACTGTCCATAGAACCTTCCGACTTCTCCCAAGATATCACTTTGGGATGAAATGACAGTGCCGTCATCGGTCTTCAGCATAGTCATTTAGCTTTGCCCAATAGACAGATCTTGTGTGAACACTTTCGAGCCACGATTCCGCTCTATCGCTTATTTAATACGGAGCGTATTAAATCGGTGAATATCGCGACGCACAGACCTGGATATCTGCCTATTCAGCTGCCTATGTTTGGACCGATCGGTTGAAGACTGCACCGTCATTTCTTTTCTCCGCTCCATGAGCTCGAGAGTCTGGTCAGAAAGTTTTTTAGGTCTATTAACGCGGTG
The DNA here is from genome assembly GCA_032191425.1 of Lymantria dispar. Classification (NCBI taxonomy): domain Eukaryota; kingdom Metazoa; phylum Arthropoda; class Insecta; order Lepidoptera; family Erebidae; genus Lymantria; species Lymantria dispar. The sequence continues at coordinate 16,848,657 of CM063457.1, read as the reverse complement.
AGCCTTGAAAAATTTCGACCCAACTGCGTGGACAGTTTCTACGAACCTGTTGTTCATATCGTTCGGAGATTCGCACTTGTCCAGACATTGGAAGCGATTGTGTAGTTCGAGTTGAAAGCTTTCGAGGTTCTGGTATTGGACAGATGTAGGCCGGAGTGTAGACTTCATCAAGCATGACCGCTCGACTTTTGTATGGATATTCAATGTGCCTCGTACCATCCGGTGATCGCTCCCACTTTTAATCCTGCTGTTCACGGAAACATCATTGAATATCTGTCGTTTGTCTGACAAGATAAAGTCTATCTCATTTTTTGTTGAACCATCGGGTCTAACCCAGGTCCACTTCCTTTGTGGCTGCTTCCAGAAGAAGGAATTCATGATGAAGAGGCTTTCCTTCTCCAGAAAATCAACCATTTTCTGGCCACTCTGGTTTCTCTGTCCATATCCGTTTCCCCATTCTCAACTCATCATCATTCCCTTTGCCTAGTTTCGCGTTAGTCTCCCGTAACCACCGTGAAGTGGGTTTTGGACGCATGTATGGCTTTCGAGATGTCCTCGTAAAATGCCTCCACCTCGTCGTCGGAGTATGCCGAGGTCGGTGCGTATACCTGTATAACCTTCAACGAATACATCTTGGTAATTATGAGTATAAGGTACGCTACCCTTGTCGACACACTTTCGATCCTCTCCACGTTGTCTACGAGAGACTTGCGAACGATAAACCCTATACCACCGGGTGACGGGTGATCGCCCTCCCAGTAGAAGAGCAAGTTTCCAGACTGGAGGATTATCGTGCCCTCACCCTCTCTTCGCACTTCTGATAATCCTACAATGTCCCAGCGGATTTTGCTCAATTCCTCTTCCAGCTCGATGACCCTCTCGTCAGTCCTGAGTGTCCGAATGTTGTGTGTTACCAGGGCCAAGGGTCGTCTTGGTTGGTAGCCGGATCGCTGCCGGAGATTCCTCGCACCCCCCGCTCCACCACTACTGGGCCCGCCACCAAAATGAGCCCGTAGGGTACCGGAGCCGCCGTGACTGGGGGCCATTTTTTCTTTGTACGCCATTTTTGTAAAGGGATATTGCCGTAATCGCCACGCTTGGTATTCGGGTTGGCGATCGCAGTGAGATGTTTTATATTTCCCAGGAGAGAGCTGCTGCCCACTCTCCTGGTGTACACTCAGCCGATTTTTACGACTCCCACGGGCAAGTAAGGGGTGACGACAAATGTATTCTTAACCCGTCGCCACGCAGGTAGTATAAAGTCAGTGTAGTCAGTACTTAATCTGCGACATATTCGCACTTTGTTAAATGTTCATTAGAAATTTAATAAATCAATGAGTACGTTCGCATAAGCATGACAGACTCCCACGGGCAAGTAAGGGGTGACGACAAATGTATTCTTAACCCGTCGCCACGCAGGTAGTATAAAGTCAGTGTAGTCAGTACTTAATCTGCGACATATTCGCACTTTGTTAAATGTTCATTAGAAATTTAATAAATCAATGAGTACGTTCGCATAAGCATGACAAACTTCGCTTTAAATCAGCTGATCGGCCGATGACCGTTGGCGAACCGCCTTTGTACCTACGCTATCATTGAAGCGTTTGCGCAACGCAATTCTAGGTATGAATGAATGAAATTATACTGTCGAAGCTTTACGTGCCTACATGTATTGTATCCTGTCCGTACATGCCTACATAATACGTAACATTTACGGCATAGACTCATAGACACACATTTTTAAAATTACTATAACTTTTATGTTTTATTGTTTTTTGTGTATTATACATTATATTTACGATCTATGACTGTTAAACTACAACATACTCTAACAGTTGCCCCATAACCTGATACAACCTGATACTACTGTTATTTGAGTGGTGACGGACTAAGAATAAAATTCACAACCCCCTTTCCTTGTCTGTGGGTGTTGTGAAAAACGACTATGGGATTATTGCAAATTACATCTATGCTAGAGAAGGGAAACTCGAAATAAAACCCTATGCCAACATGACTGCCTAGAGGCGGAGATGCTCGCCGACATTTATCGGCGGGTGTCGGAGATGCGCGCCCGCGGCGGCATGGTCTCCATCAAAGAGATCACCGCCTGGCGGGTCGACGCCCGCCGAGAAGTCATTGCCCGTTGGGCAGTCCGGCTGGAGAGTCCTCGGTATGGTGTCAGAACCGTCGAGGCCCTCCGGCCGGTGCTGATGGAGTGGTTGGAGCGGACGCACGGGGTGCTTTCCTTCCGACTGGTGCAGGTGCTGACGGGGCACGGTTGCTTCGGGAAGTACCTGCACAAGATTGTCAGGAGGGAGAGCACACCATCCTGCCACCACTGCAGTTGCGACGAGGACACGGCGCAGCACACGCTCGAGGAGTGTGCTGCATGGGAGGGGGATCGCCGTGAACTCGTCGCAATTATCGGTGCCGACCTGGCGCTGCCGACCATCGCCAGGGAGATGCTCGTCAGCGTCAGGAACTGGGACGCGGTCGCCGCCTTCTGTGAGGCCGTTATCTCACGGAAGGAGGCGGCGGATCGTGTGCGAGTAGAGCTCCTATTCGGCGACACGTTCCGCCGCCGGCGACTCGGGCGGCGCAGGCGCGAGTATTTGCGCCTAATGCCGCCCTAGCCGAGGCCGCGGGTGATCGGACCGGGGAATTGTCCGTCACCCGCAGAGAGGCTGACCGCGCGACGGCGACCGACGTCCCAGGACGTCGAGAGGTGTGGTTACCCGAAAGGGTATTCCGTCGGGCCGACCACTGACGACAAGTCACATCTGCTCCGGTGGACGGCCCAACAACGAGGTGACGTGGGTACGGGTGGGTCATGGGCCCGCGCGCCGTCCTTTCATCGCCCCGGACGAACTGGACCGCGCGTGCGCTTACTATAGCCCACCCATAAAAAAAAAAAAATGCCAACTTGACTGACTGGCGTGGTATAGTAAGTTAGTTTCTCTTTCTTTTGTGGAGCAGGCTCGTGCCCAGTAGTGGGACGTATCTAAGCGGTGGTGATGATGATCTTTGTGGTAACATAATAAGAATACAATTCATCACCAGCCAAGTAGTGTATATGGTTTGAGATGCTGATGATAATGATATATATTATAGATATTGAACAAGCACTATGTGTAAATGCTGGTGAATTACTGGAACCCAAAATCGCATTCCAATTGGCTCTGGGCAACCTGGATCCTTTCACTTTAAAGAAAATGGACGATTGGCATCCTGACTACTGCAATAATAAGGTTTGTAATTAAAAAAAAAATACCTTTTTCTTTTTTTAAGTCCAAGGCAGCTGAGGGAAATTGGTCTGCTATACCTACTACCATATTGTCCAGACTGGTTGACATAGGATTTTCTTCGGCAATTTCCTTTTCTTGCACTACAGCTTCAATCGTTTCAAAGATTTTTTCACAATACGACAGATAATAATTTTTAATAGTAGGGCCACGCTGAGGACATTTTCTGCCTGCAGCATAAATGGACGGGATCGTCTGACATATTAATACATACAATCATTATGCAATCTCTTGCAGAAAATCGCCATTTGAGTAAGAATTTGCTCCTGTGCTTCGTTAGATGAGCGAAAATCTGGAGGGAAATTCGAAATAAAATTCAACGTATTTGGCAATCATAATCCATCATCACCATTCAGTTCTTATCTCAATTACTTAGAGTTGACGTAATATGTAGCTATTCCTCTGTCGTCGTACATATTGCAAAAGTTATTGGCAATAGTTTTATGACTGGCCGTTTGACTGACATCAAACCTCCTTAGGAATGTAATTATAATAAACTAAAAAAAACAAATGACAGATGGAGTTGGTTCAGGTCAACATAAGTCGTCTTTTACGACACTCACAAGCAGTGTAAGGATTGGTAGTATTCGTAGCCGCTAACGAATAGCCCTCATATTATGCATCTATATCATTATTATCTATCTATCTATCCATTAGACGAGGGGTTCGCAAATGATGGGTCGTGATCCCTGGTGGGCTATTGGATGGGTCCAGAAATATAAGATAAACCGACATAAAATAAAAAAAATACCTTGACACAAACTCTTAGTTGATCCATGTCGTGAGGACTCGCGTCGACGAATATTTGCCGACCAGAGAAACTATGGAATCTCAGTATTACCAATATTTTGTGTCCCCTTTTTAAGACGGTCAAGTCCTAAATTGGGTAGTATTTTTTAGGTGGTGCCGAGCTCAACAAGTTTGGGTACCACTGCATTAGACCTTAGTCATCCATTGTTGGAAATACGCCTGCCCACGAGGACGCCACTTAAAGGTCTTGTTCTATCTGTATCTAATGATTTTCTGTGCCGTTTAAGTTGCTCTCAGTCCATCTGGGGGTCACGGTCACATTGCGTCGTTCGATCCATGGTAGCCATTCTAGAACCTCTCACCCTCGCCGATTGTCAGTTCGATGAGCGTTGTGGCGTGTCCATTGCCACTTGAACGTGGTAGTTTTACATATGTTCTTCTACGGATTCTCGTATTATGGATTTTATCACGTAGAAAAATCAAGAGATACATCTGTATATAGATACAGGGTGTATCAGGTTATGGAGCAACTGTTCGAGTATGTTGTAGTTTAACGGTCATAGATCGTAATTAGAAAGAACAAGAAATACAAAATTGAAAACTTTATGTCTCTAATTCATTAACGAATCGATATTTTTATTTCGAATTTTTCATGGGTTCCTACCATCATTGCCTAACTCCTATTTGACCAGTTGCCCCATAACCTGATACATTCTGTATATAGCATAGTACGCTGAATAAGTTTGAGACTAGCTATGAGGCACATATTTAGAGAATATTTTTTCGTGTGGTGACGGAGTAAGAATACAATTTACCATTTTGCCCGTGGATGTAGTAAAAAACGACTAAGGGATATAATATGCATATAATGCTTATTTAAGAGAATGAAAATTCGAAACAAGACCCTATAGCAACACGTCTGACCAGTGTGGTATAGTAGAACAATTTCCCTCCCATAGTGGAGGAGGCTCGCATCCAACAGTGGGACGTGTATGGGCTGAGATGATGATAATATCTAGAGACTACGTTTCAGCGCCATAAGTCATTGCTGGTAATACGCACTGGTTATAGAGGTTTTGTTTTATGGCGGGTGGAAACCTGTTAGTAGCGTGACCTTACCATGTTAAACTTCCACGAAGGAACTTGTATTCAGAAGTGGCATAGTCCAGAAATATTTTCATGTCTTAGTGTATGCACGTCCGTTATTTGACATATACAGGATGCATCAGGTTATGGGACAACTGGCCAAAGGGGAGATAGGCAATGGTGTTAGGTACCCATACAAAAAAAATTGAAGAAAAATATCGATTTGTTAATGAATTAGAGACATGTAAAGTTTTCAATTTTGTCATCGCTTTTTCGTGTAAACATGATTGAAATGTTTAAATTCAGTGATACTTATTCTGCAACATATTCGTACTTTGTTAAAGCGAAATTTGTTTTGCTTATGCGAACGTAATAATTGATTTTATTTTTTTCAATTTCTAATGAACATTTAAAGGTGAACGCGCACTTATCCGAGCAGAACGCGTCGAAAGAGTCGGAACGAAACGAATTTTAGAATTTTGTATATGAAATCTCATGAAACCTCGTACACCTCAGATTCGGACGATTCGACGCGGGGAAGGAAAATTCGTTTCGTTCGACACGTTCGAAGCGTTCGGCTCGGATAAGTGTGCGTTTACCTTTAATCAGCTGATCGGCCGATGACCGTCGCCGAGTCGCGTTTTTACCTACGCTACCGTTGAAGCGTTTGCGCAATTCCTACCTATTCATATTCTCGAAGCTTTACATGCCTACATGTATCTTGTCTATACATGCCTACATAATACGTAACATTTAAGGCATAGACTGTTTAACACACATTTTTGAAATCACTATAACTTTTATGTTATATTGTGTTTTGTGTAATATACATTTTAATTACGTTCTATGACCGGTAAACTACAACATACTCGAACAGTTGCCCCATAACCTGATACACCCTGTATATTCCCGCGAAAGAAAATAGTGACATAATCGTCATGGTTTGAGACCGAGAATACTGCCACTCATTCTCAGGTCACATAATATTATACTATAGTATTCTTAACCCTTATCTGTGTGGTGACACAGTAACATTCACTTGCCATCTTCTTGCCATCATCTTGCCCGTCGTTGTTATAAGAGACAAGGAATATAATATGAATATAAGATCTATACAAGAGAAAGAAAACTTGAAATAAAACCCTATACTAACCCGTTTGACTAGTTTGGTATAGTAGGTCAATTTACCTCCTGTTGTGGAGGAGACTCCAGACCAGCAGTGGGACATACATGAGAGACGGTGATGACTCTTAACTCATCACCACGTAGAAATATTTAGCGGTGATGGATTTATGTTTCTATTTGCAGAATGAACCAGTTAAAACAGGGAGTTGGAAAGACAAAGGCGTGTCCTCTCACCCTTCCATATGGGCGCCGAAATTTAAATCCTATTTGGATGAGCCACAGCCTTGGCAAAAGAAAGTTGAGAAGGTGGAGCCGATAATAACAGCACCCACGACTAGGCCCAGAAAGAAGATAGTCAATTTAGTTAGTAAATATGTACCTGAATCACAGACGCAAGATGAGAGGTATGTTCCTTCATGAAATTTATTTTAAGACTAAAATTTTAAAGATGATTGATGACTGAGAAGACTGACCTATTTTTTAATTTTTAACGGCAGTCATGTGTCACCCATAGTATATGGTGATTCTACGATAAGAGGTTTCAAATACATAGAGGATACGGCAAAGAAGAAAAGTTAGAGTTTTTTCTTCAAACCCTTATATTATGATGTTTGACCCGTTTATTTACCTTTTCACACAAGGGCAAGTCACTTTATACATATTTTATTACTTTTTCGAAGACCAGGGTAAATACATCGGACAGGGGAGAGACATCAGAACCAGGGTAGATAATTTGACACAACAATATACTTGTACTACTAAAATAAAATTAATAACATGAATTAAATTAACTTTTATTAAATTAATCATTAATCAGACTATCATATTACAGGCTTTTTTTTCTAAAACAAGAGTGTTTAACTTACAAAAATACACATGTAAATTATCTTGCCATTGTACCTTAAACGATTATAAAATTTTCTTTTATTAATACTAATAAAGCTCTTCTTAAGTGTTAATCAGACTTGGATAATCAGGTTAATTTTCATATTGCCTATACCTATGCGGTTCTGTCACATTCTGTATACGGTTCATTAAATGAAAGATAGAAAGTAAATGTATATTAGAAAATGAAAAATAACATAAATAATTAAAGGCACTCTTGCCTACACGAACAAAAAATAGAATTAAAATGAAATAAAAAAAATAAATGCACTCTCTTGCCTACATGAACAAAAAATAGAAATAAAATAAAATAAAAAATTAAAGGCACTCTCTTGCCTACATGCACAAAATTAAAATCAGAATAACATAAAAAACTAAAGGCACTTTCTTACCTACATGAATCTATACCAATAAATAAAATTGGAGTGTCTGTTTGTAATGTCAAAATAATAGGCTTTTTTCATGCTCACACGGTTATTTGCACGACACCTATGCCTAAAATAGCGATTAAAAAATTTTTGTCTGTTTGTTCCGGATAATCTTCAAAACGGCTGAACCGATTTCAAAAATTCTTTCACCAATGAAAAGCTATAACATCAGGGCGTATACTAGGCTATATTTTATCCCGGTATTCCCACGGGAACGGGAACTACGCAGGTATAACGACTAAAACCGAAGCGAGGGCGGGTTGCTAGTAATAAATATAATTAAAATGCTTAAGCTTTCTTAAACACTTTCACCGACTTTTTAAAGGAGTAAAACATCCTCTGCCCTTTCAAAATAAGATTTAGCATAGAAAGTATTATAACATGCTAATTTAGTCTTTAGTTTATTTATAGTCTCATCTTTTTTTTATTAATTAAATATCTTAGTCTTCTAGCTCGATCTGATTTAAATTTATCTGTAACTCTTCTACGGAAATTACTTTGCGGCATCTGACGATGAACATCTGAAATTAAGGGTGTTGCCGGAACATTAGTTATATTTTAAAAAGTCGTTGCCTACGTTCTCTTGCTTTTTTCCATATCTTTTTCACCTTACGATGCTCTCTTGGAGTCATGTGTTCGAGAAAGGAATAATCAAAACGATTATTCCTTTCTCTTTATTTTTAAATATTTTTCTTTTCCTTTATGCTTTTGCAATTCATAGTTTCAGGATCATTTTTAATTTTTTGATAGCATAGCTTCTCTGCTTCACACTTCTTCTGTAATCTTTTTTCACATATTAACTTTTTCCTCGGTGCAATAATCTGTAATAATGACCATAATATTATAACAATTTTTTTTAACATAAAAATTTTCATTTACCATAATTATTTAAATCATTTAAAACTGACGTTAAATGAAGTTAGTTAAATCTACGTTTGTTATAACATCTTATGATGAATATTATCTCCCCTGGTCAGTGACTCTCTCCCCTGGAAGTAATCTTGACAGGGGAAATACTTCAGGGGAGAGACGTTTTCATGACAAAATCAATTATTGTAACTGAATAAATTCTTTTTTGGGTTAATTGTATATCTCAATTCAATTATTACTGTATTGATTAATTAGAACAGTAAATGCAAATACATTAAATGAATATCATAAGTTTTATGACTTACCAGTGGAGAGACACAATCACCTTGCGAAACTAGTACACCGCACGGTCGCGTCCTAACAACTAGAAAATGGCGGTGCTTAAACAGCTCCCGAGTTTAGTATTGCTAACTTCACGCCGATAGACGACCTTGAGCGCTACTTCCAATATGCCTGTCCTTGAATTTATGTTTGTATTAGCGGAACGAAATTCCATAGGGTAGATACACAAAAAAGCGGGACAAAAGTTAATTTTAAAAATTATTTGAAATTAACAAAAGTATTTTATTTTTTATTTAATAATGTTTAAGTATAATTACTTAAATTCTGTTTAAAAATACTTTAGTTAAGCAACTGATACAAAAAAGATATGTATTGTTTGAAAGTTAAATAGAAACCGGCAAGGGGACAGGCCAGGGTAGATACTTTTTTAGACTTTGTAAGGAATTTCAGAAAAATGTATTTTAATTAGGCATTCAATCGTGATGTTACTTAGTAAAGTATATTATGATGATATGATTCGTTGTAAGAAATAGCAACATATAGAATAAAAAACTGTTATAAACGGATTGCCGCATAAGTTACCTCTTATCGTAGAATCACCCATATAATCGTTATCGTCATCATCATCATTACATCTCTTATACATCTCACTGTTGGGCTCAGGCCTCCGCCACTATGGGAAGGAAATCGATCTACTATACCATGCTGGTCAGGCGTGTTGGTATAGGTGAGACACCAGTCTGACCCTATACCAACTAACTTAGTATGGGGTTTTATTTCGATTTTTCCTTCTCTTGCATAGATGTTATATGCTAGTATATAATATATACTTAAGTCATCCTTTACGACACCCACAGGCAAGAAAGAGCGCGGTGAATTGTATTCTTACTCTATCACCACACAGAGAATAGGTTCATATATGACCGTATGATCAAGAACCAATATTGACCAAGTGTATTTTGGAAGAGCCCCTTCTCGGCTGAACAGTGTGCCTACTCATGAATTCCGATTCCAATCCTAAATCCAATCGCAGCTCGAATTTGAGCAAATTTGGTACTCTTGAAAGCGACAATAGCGCACGATTGGAATCAAAATTGGTGGATTTTTTTTAAACTAAACGAATTCGACTCTCATCGATTAAATCAAATATTTGCTACTCCCGACGTGATTTTGTCGTAGTTAAAAACCGTTAATGTTGCACAATTTCAAGAAAGGGTCTTTGTGATGATCGAGTTCGATAACGTTATTAATTTAAAGTAAGAAAATACGGCACATTTGGTGAAAATAACAACGCCAAACGCGAAGAATTCATTCTCGATTTTGTTCAAGAGTACCAAATATAAGTTTGGTGAGATTGGAATTGAATCGGATTCGAAATTAGAATTCATTTCAAGAGTAGGCCCACAGGTCGCGTATGTTTTCCGAGCGCTATAATATGTTCTTCTTTAAATGAGGTTTAAGAAGAGCACTCTTTGCTGTAAATAGTGGCCTAGCTGTACCTTTGGAATTGCAAAAGTTCAGGAGCAGCAGTATCATTTACTATCGTGTATGTTGCTTGCTCGCATGTGCGGCTTTCCTTAAGCCTTACTCGGGTATGTTTCCTTAAGCCTTACTCGAGTAAGTATGTTTCCTTAAGCCGTGTTGCGACAAGTTAAAAATGCAGCGCAAATTCCTTAATTCTCTATGAAAATCATTTAAAATTAAAACATTGTCTCGATAATAGGCAAGAGCGTCACTTCTCAAAAAAGTTGGAGAAGAGTTTGATAAAATTATAAAATCCCATCCCCAAACCGTCTGCTAAGCGTCATCATTACGGCTCATATACATTTCACTGTTGGGCTCAAGCTGCCTCCACAAGGGGAGGGAAATTGATCTACTATACTACGCTGGTCAGACGTGTTGGTATAGGGTTTTGTATCGAGCTTTCCTCCTCTTGCATAGATGTTATATGCTTATTATACCCCTTAGTCCTCTTTTACGACATATATGGGCGAGATACGGAGTGGACTAACGTCCTAAACGTGCTAACCGTCACAATTGCAGTATTATCGCCCTTTAGTGGGAAAGCCCATGTCTAACACAGGACAACGATGTCTTTGAATATAACAAACTAGCCGACCCAACAGAATGCATTGTTTTTGTGATTTAAAAACCGTCGCATTATTGCCTTTCTCTTGAAATTGATTTGAACACCTCATAAAAAAGGTCTACAGACATAAAAGCATTTTTTAAAATACTGTTCAAACCTCCCGAAACCTCCTCCTCCCCTATCTTGCCCGTGGTTGTCGTAAAATACAACTAAGGGATATAACAGGCTTATGCCTGCTCGACCCCGCAGTGGAACGTAAATGAGCTGAAATTATGATGACATATATATTAATAACTTATTTTTTTGTTTTTCAGCTTATCAATAGAAACTTTAAGTAACATGTATTGCTTAGAGCCTGCATCCAAAAAAACGAAAATCGATCATGAAATTGACAGTGAGAAATTAATACAAGTTAAGGACTTAGGGTTAAAGCACAATGATATTTCTAATCGGAAAACGAAATCACCTATATTAGAAAATAAGGAGAGATCTTATAGAAAATGTTTGAAAAACGGCGGTTTAAGAAAATTGAGTCGGTTTCCTAGGACTGTATTGGATGATAATGTTGTCGAAAGTAAATTTTTCTCCAATAATGAGGACACTGCTATTAGCAATGATATTTCAAAGGAGAGTATCACTATCGAGGAATCTCCAGAAAAGATTAATAGGAATCCGTTTCATCTTGTCAAATCTCCGGCAAGTGACAATTTTAATGTATCAGATCAGACGGAATGTTCTGAGGAGGTGTTGGATAATTCACAAAAGGAAAATTCTCCATTCAATAGTCCTATTAAGAAAGTTAGTCCTAAATTAGAACCTAATGAAAGAAGTAAAAATCCTTTTAGGCTGAAATTGAATTTTGATAGTGCAATGAGTGAAGACTCTGTTATAGAGAATACTTATCCTATGGAGAATTTAGTCACACCTACTGATATGGCTGTGAGTAAATTTTTTATTTGACTTTTTAATCCATCCATATATTATCATTATTATTTCAGCTTATAAACGTCTCACTACTGGGGTCCAGTCTTCTCCAAAATGGGAGGAAAAATGACTTCCTATACCATGCTGGTTAGCTGTCTATGGTTTTATTTCGAGTTTGCCTTCTGCTACACAGACGTTATCTGCATATCGTATCCCTTAATCGTCTTTTGCGACACCCATGTGCGTACCGTGGGTGATATGAGGTGGTGAAATGTATTCTTACCATTTTTTTTCTTCAACACAGATTAACTTTATTTAAATTATACTTAAAGAGAGCACATACAGAGGAATACATCCTTGTGTAGCAGGAGTCTTTATAAACATCAATAATGCACCCAGACTTGGAACAGTATTTTAGGAGATAGCGCAAAGAACTGTTATATGAAGAATCGAACCCTCGACACTCGCTGGGAGGTCGCTACCAGACCTTACGACATTTGTGCATACGTGCAGTCTAATTATTTATTGCTGTAAGAAATTTTTTAAGGAATTTCAACCTTCTACATTCTCATATTTCTATGTGATAATGGAGTAAGAACAAAATTCACCACCCCCCTTTCTAACCAGCGTGGTATAGTAGGGCCATTTCCCTCCCATAGTGGAGGAGGCCTGAGGCCACAGGGGACGTGTATGGACTGAGATGATGATGCCAAATAAGATTTCGTAAGATATAGAACTTTAGACAGAAAAATGTGTTGAAGCTTATGGCTTCTATGGGTACTGTTTGGGTAGGAAACTTTAAAAATCAATGCATTGTACCTTAGGATAAGTGGTTAAGCAATTCTAGATAGCAATTAAACCTTCCATCCATCAGCTCATGTCAAATCCACTATTGGACATAGGCCTCTTTAAACGCGATAATCGCCATGGTTAACAGGCAAGTTGACAATCACAGTTGGATGTATTTATACTAGACATGGGCGTTACTGGCTATTTATGGCAACGGCTACTAACCGTTTATTTGGTGTCAATATCGATGTAGATAACCGTTGCCAAATATCGATATAATACGCGTAAAATAATCGCGATCTTATTATTATTAATACGCGCTTTAACTATTATAACCTTTCATAGGTCAAACTATAGTGAACACTGCGTAGTATACCTACGATAACAACGAGAAACAAAACCACTTTACCATTACAGTTTAAATTGCCCGAGTTTATTAGAGTTAAGTCTTACGCTAATATAAATAATAGCGTCTTTCGCTTTTATCAATATTTGTGAAGTGTTGCTTGTGCCGCCAGCCAATAACCGCCCTCTCTCTGTTTTGCACGTCAGGAATCACATAGAAAGAGAGAGATAGCATAATTATTTTGGCTATTAGGCTTATTGGTGATCGTTCGGTTATCAACGTAGCGAAACAAGAATCACGGCACCTAAACAATAATTGTTGTGCTATTGTTAGTTGACAACGTCGCGTCGTCGTCAATTGTTTGTAGATAGATAATTGATAGCCATTATGAGTTATATTAATACCGATACGATACGTTAGAGGCATGTAACCGTTTTCGGTTACGTTTTGCTATAGCGGACATATGTCTAATTTATGGTCGGCCCAACGACGAAGGCGACGTGCATCGTGGGTGGGTTGCGGGTGTGCGTGCTTACGCACCTCTTTTTTTTCTTTTTTTTTTTACGCTGTGAAAATGCATTTACGCACTATCCCCCGCCGGTTACAGACAGGGGGAGTGTGTGTGGGACTCGCCGGCCACAGAAGTGACCGAAATACCCACTAAAACCACAGCGGCCCCTTCCGCGCTTTTACGAGGTGCCGGAGAGATCGTCTGATGACATTCTATCCCCGACACCCCAACGCTTGGCCGTCTGGCCACGTCCTGTCATCATTCAGGGCGGTGGGAGGAGGAGCGCATAACGGCGTCTCTTCCTCCCTGGTCGCCGGCGGCGGAGCGAGTCTGCGGACTCAAGTGCCTCGCGTGCCCGCTCCGCGGCCTCCTACCTTGTAATGACAGCCTCACAGAAGGAGGCCATCGATGACCAACAGCTGTCGCTGCCGAGCATCTTCGAGATGATGGTCGACAACGACAGGTCCGCTGTTCCCATGTCCGTTGACAGGACGTGGCGCTGAGGCCCCCAGGCGGGGCATACTTCTAGTGTGTGGCGCGCATCGTCGATTAGCGCGCCACACTCATGGCATCCTGGGGCCTCTTCTCTTCCAATTTTGTGCAGGTACTTACCGAAGACCCCATGTCCGGTAAGCACCTGCACCATCCTAAATGTAAGGCTGCCGTGCCTTCTCCTGAGCCAGCGGTGGAGATGCGGCGCAACCGCCTCCACAGTCTCCCGCCCTGCTACGGGGGACTCTAGATCCTCCCTCCACCGCCGGATGACTTCCCTTCGGGCTATTTCTGCTTACGCCCCTCTGTCGCCCCGGACGGAGTGGTGCGAGGAGCGCGCCGACCGCAACCCACCCCAAAAAAAAACGTCTAATTTATACATCTATACAAATAAATAAAATTGAAGTGTCTGTTTGTAATGTCAAAATACTGGGCTTTATGAAAATAGCAATAGTTTAAATTTTTTTTGTCTCTCTGTCGGTTTGTTTGAGGTAATGTTCATAACGGCTGGACCGATTTTGATAATATTTTACTAACAGGTAGCTGGCTAGTAAGAAGTAACTTAGGCTATATTTTATCCCGGTATTCCTTCGGATACGGGAACTATGCAGGTAAGGCGACTGAAACCGAAGCGAAGCGAGGGCGGGTTGCTAGTTAATTTTTACATTTGCAGGGCAGGTGTTTTTGCCCAGTTTTCTGTTGGTATCTAACAGCCTAACCTCCACGGGCAAGTAATTGGCAGAATCGCATGGGAGGTTCATTCTATATCTAAAGTGTACTGTTTTATTACAGGAGTCATTTGGTGCTTCTTCCATAGAACACAGTAATATTTGGATGAATAGCCAACCACATATAACAAATAGCCAACCACAAATAACCAATAGTCAGCCTAAAGTTGGTTCATGTTTGAATGGATTTAAGAAGTCCGCATCTAAGGTCCCATTGAAGAAAAGCTTATCATTACCTAGTAATCAACCAACTTTACTCAGTAAGTTTGGATTTCAGAAAAAGTGAGTATTTTTTTTTATATCAACGTCAGACGAGTCTAGTAGCTAGTAGTTATTGTGTGATTCGCGGCGAAATTAACAGATAAATTGAAAAATAATCCCAGAATCATCGGATTCTTCATTGCAAAGAAGGACCCGTTTGTCATGGCGCCACAGTTCCAAGGAGTAACTCTCCCAATTTCTGAGAGTATTGGGATTCTCGGCGTCAAAATATCGAGCAAAGTCCAGTTTGGGAGTCATTTGGAGGACAAAGCCAAATTGGCAAGCAGAAAGTTGGGCGTCCTAAACAGAGCCAGGCGGTACTTCACACCGAGACAGCGTCTTGTGCTATACAAAGCACAATTTCGTCCTCATGTGGAGTACTGCTCACATCTCTGGGCAGGTGCGCCCAAATATCAGCTAGACCCACTTGACTCCCTGCAAAGACGGGCTGTTCGAATCGTCGGGGATCCCAATCTTACGGACAGATTGGAGTCGCTGGAGCAGCGGAGAGACTTTGGTTCACTCTGTGTACTCTACCGACTCTTTCACGGGGAGTGCTCCGAGGAACTGTTTGACTTGGTACCACCGTCACCATTCTACCAACGTACCACTCGACATCGTAGCAGGGTTCATCCATTTCACCTGGAAACGTTATGGTCTTCAACTGTACGTTTTCAGCGATCATTTCTCCCACGTACGTGCAAGCTCTGGAATGAACTACCTGCTGCTGTGTTTCCCGAGCGCTATGACATGTCGTTCTTTAAACGAGGTTTAAGAAGAGTGAAATACTCTTCACGGTAGGCAGCGGCCTGGCTGTGGCCCTGGTATTGCAAAGGTCCACGTGCAGCAGTTTCACTTACCATCAGGTGTGCTGCTTGCTCGTTTGCCACCGTTGGCAATAAAAAAAAAATCAATGGGTTAAAAAAACCCCATACTATTTTTCTCAAACTACAAATAAATAAAATTGAATTGTCCGTTTGTAATGTCCAAATAATACGTTTTTTCATGCTCACGCTGTTATTTACACGATACATATGCCTAAAAGCCAGTTTAATTTTTTTGCCTGTCTTGTCTGTTTTTGATCTGGTAATCTTCAAAACGGCTGGACCGATTTTGATAATATTTTAATTTTAGGTGTATCTGTACATATAAGGAGTAACTATAAGGAGTAATTCGCGCTCGATAGCTATACTGAGTAGACGTGTGTTTGGTTATTTAATAAAATATTTTTAAGTAAGTTAAACAATATTGAACAACAACTTCTAATTCTTAAAGTGCAGTTTAGTAAATGGTTACTTTAACATTATCAACGACGCCGACAGCGTAAGCTCAAGAACACGGCACTCCACGGCCCCCTTCACTCCCTTGGGTAAAAGAGAACATTGCAGATTTTTTGTCCCGCTCATTGCGAATCTACGAAGCGATAAGCAAACCTCTCGTATAGACATCGTTGTTGTGTGGTACAAGCCATGAACGTAAAGCACTCTCCTCCCGCACGAAGCCGCTCGTTGACTAATTTATCAACGATAACTAAAGAAGTAGTGGGACTTCAAAACACTGGTAGAAAACGCAAACAACCAGAGCAATGTTGCAACTGTGCTCAAGAAATGCAAGGATTTCGTAAAGATATTATCACGTTATTGGATAAATTTGGAATCACTCAAGATGAAACCCTGAAGTGCATGCGCGAAAATATGAGTGAAATGAAAGATCAATTGAACGAAATAAGAGCAGCTGTTACTAATCTAACTAATGAACAGAATTCTATAAAGACTCAAATATCGGATTTCGTGATTAGAAATAATACAACTGAGAATAAAGTGGAAGTTCTTGAATCAGGATTGGCTGATCTAAAAAAGGACCTGTCTTCTAATAAATCTACATTTGACATAAATGAAAGTATTATACAAGAAGTACAAGAACGCACACTTAGAGATCAAAATATTGTTATGGTGGGAATACAAGAGAGTAGGGCAGAAAACTTAAAGGCAAGTTATGATTCCGACTGGACCAACGTAATTAAAATCATAAGTTCATTAATAGATGACTCTCCTAAGCCTATCAAGATATTTAGATTAGGCAAATACAACCCCACAATGGATAGAAAAATCAAAGTATGCTTTGAATCGCCTCAGATAGCAAAATCACTATTGCGTAACAAAAATAAACTGCCAGCTGGTATTAAAATATACTCAGATACTACCCCAAGACAACAAAATTATTTAAAAAATATAAAACAAGAATTAGAAAGAAGAATAAAAAATGGTGAAGATAACATAACAATAAAATATATAAAAGGCAAACCATGTATTGTAGCAAAAAACCGTCCAAAAAACTACTAAAATATCTTGATAATCCTAATATAACCTATCAAGTAGTCAGTGATTATCAGCATTTAAGCACTGAAAAATCAGTTTTAAACTTTTTCTATGCTAACATCAGAAGTATTTGTAAACCAGGTAAACTCGATGAACTGAAATGTATACTGCAATCCTTTGTAAAATGTATACACGTTGTGTTACTAACAGAAACGTGGATAAGATCGGAGCAACAGGCACAATATTTACAACTGCCGAACTATACACACTATTATAATATTAGACCTAAAATCATCGGTGGAGGTGTTTCAATTTTGGTCACAACAACTTAAGACATGAGTTGACCTCGTCATCCTTTATCGATGGTAATAATTATCTATCGATACAGCTTAATAGGTTTACATTAGAAGTTGATGTTTTGTATAAGCCTGGCCACTCTAACTTCGGTGATTTCCTTGTGAGCTACGAGTCACAATTGCTGCAGAAGAAGAGATCCATAGTCTTCGGTGATACTAATGTTGACTTACTGATATCCGATAGCAAAACTAAGCAATACAGTGCTATGTTGGAGGAGTCTGGATTTAAAATATTAAATAAAGTGGATCCAACACATTGTACTCGAGAGACATCAACAACTAAAACAATAATTGATCATGTTTCAACTAATTTAAAGGGAAACTTATTTCATTTTGGAATAATAGACTCTTCTCTGTCGGATCATAAAAATATTTATATTGAATTAAAAAACGTACCACCACCAAAACAAAGAATATGTTACGAGGCTATAAATTTTAAAGAATTATATGAACAGACAAAATCAACTGAAATAAAAAACAAAGATCATGACTTAACTGTGTTGGACCAAACCATTAAAAAAATTGTAATAGAACATAAAATAAAAAAATATAAAGTAATTAATGAACCGCAAAAAGAGTGGATAAATAGAGACATAATAACTGAAATCAAAGAAAGAAACAATATATGGACAAAATTAAAACGTAATCCTGAAGACGATACGTTGGCACGAACTTTTAAAGCTGTGAAGGAAAAGTTAGTTAGAACAATACGAAATACGAAGAACAAATATTTTTACGGAGAATTCATGAAATGTAAAAATAAACCCAAAAAAATGTGGAAGTTAATTAATATGCTCTCCTTAAACAAGATTGTTAATACTTGTGCTCTCCCCAACCTTATCACTCAAAACGGTATAGTAGTTTCAGAACCTACACAGGTATGTGAATTATTTAACGATTTTTTCGCTAGCGTAGGTACACAATTAGCCATCGAGATTCCTTTAAAATATCACAACAATGATACATATACACTGCCTAAATCGGTTTCAAGTACATCACATAACAGTCTCAGTGAATTTCATCGTTGCAGTATAGAAGAAATCTCTAAAATTATTGATAGCCTTGACTCGAACACAAGTACTGGCATTGACGACATTAGTACCAAAGCTCTAAAATGTATAAAGAACTTAATTATCAAAAATTTAACAGATTCCATTAATAACTCATTAAAAAGGGGATATTTTCCAGAAATATTAAAAATTGCAAAAGTCACTCCTATCTACAAAAATGGAAAAAAATCGGATCCTGGGAACTATCGACCTATTTCGGTGCTACCAGTACTATCAAAAGTCCTAGAAAAGCTTATGTATAGTAGGATAGAGGAGTATCTAAACAGAATTAACTTTTTATATAAACATCAGTATGGGTTTCGCTCAAAGTCTAACACAGTTGGCGCAACTATAGATTTAGTAACTACAATCAAAACTAAAATTGATCATAAACAAGTTGCAATCGGAGTTTTTATTGATTTAAAAAAAGCTTTCGATACAGTTTCTCATAAATTACTTCTGAAGAAGCTATGGAGTATTGGAATTACTGGTACAGCGTACAAAATGATAATGTCATACTTAACTGATAGGTATCAGGTTGTCAAGATTCAGAACTATCAGAGCAGGCGCCAATCTCTAACATGTGGTGTTCCACAGGGTTCAATCTTAGGGCCTTTGTTGTTTCTAATCTATGTAAATAACATCTGCCAATTATACCTACATGGTCAACTTTCCCTATATGCTGATGACACCTATTTTATTTTGGATACAGTCTTAATGAAATCATTCAACAAGCTCAAACTGATTTAAATGCTCTTAATCAATGGTTCCATGGTTCCAGTGCAATTTGCTCACTATTAATATTTCCAAGACTTCCTATATAATTTTTAGTGCTTTAAATAAAAAACTACCGCATCATAATATTTTAAACATTAATGGTGAAAATATTCAAAAACTTAGCCAGGAAAAGTATTTGGGATTATTATTAGATAAAAACTTACCGTTCAAGTCACACATTCAATATATAAGAAATAAACTCTCATCTCTTGTAGGCGCATTACACAATATGGCCAGATGCATCCCAGAAAATGCCGGAAAATTAATCTATAGTGCTTTAGTTAAACCTCACCTGCTATACCTAATAGAGATATGGGGTAGTGCAGCTAAAACTAATATAAAACCCATACAGATACTTCAAAATAAACTAATAAAAATTTTATATCGTTACAATTACTTAACATCCTCGGCAACTATTTATAAAGAAACCAAAATCATGAACATTCAGCAGCTCTATACATACAACACATGCATACTAATATACAAAATTATTAATAAGCTTATTCACGCACATATTACTTTCACAACCAAAGACAAAGTAAAAAAAGTACACAACGCGTCGCGCAGACCATCTAGTTCTACCAGGAATACGTACAAACTATGGTAAAAACACGTTAACTTACGTGGGAGCACAACTATATAACACTCTTCCAAAGGAAATCAAACAGGCGAAATCACTGAGCTTATTCAAAAAACACTTTACAGAATATATATACATTAATTTCTAAAAAGTAAATAAGCTTAATACTTAGACCACTGTTTATGTTAGCTGCATACCAAATCAGTGAATCCGTCTTTATTATTATTAATCAACTACCCACATCGAGCTATTTGTTACTGTATTAATTTTAATATTCTCGTGTAAGTGACAATTTGTTGTAATGAGAATAAAGATCTTTAAACCGAACTTGGGCTATATTTTATCACGGTATTCCCACGGGAACGAGAACCATACCGGTGCCAGCGGTTTCACCCATACGAAAACGTGAGCATATTATGACGCCAGCGCATTCACCTCCACAATAAGAGGGAAATTGACCTTACTATACCATGCTGGTCAGACAGGTTGGTATAGGGTTTTGTTTCGAGTTTTCCTTCTCTTGCATAGATGTTATATGCGTATTCTATCCCTTAGTCGTCTTTTACGATGACCACTGACGACAAGTCACATCTGCTCCGGTGGTCGGCCCAACAACGAGGTGACGTGGGTACGGGTGGGTTATGGGCCCGCGCGCCGTCCTTTCATCGCCCCGGACGGACTGGACCGCGCGTGCGCTTACCATAGCCCACCCATAAAAAAAAAAGTCGTCTTTTACGATATCCACGGCAGCATAGGGAGTGGTGAATTGTATTCTTACTCCTTCACTACACAGAAAAAAAATAGACTGAAGGTAGATTAATATATTTAAATAATTGAACATTTATTATAAATCAAAGGTTTAAAAAAATATCCATCGCTTTAATGGCGAAAACGAATATCATGATGAAGGTGAAAGTTACATTAAAAACATTCAAATTGAGAATTTTCTCATTTTTTGAAGGCCTCCTCTTTCCCTTTTTGAAGTCTGTGAAAAAGTTTTTTTTTATCCTGGCAAAATGTACGGTTTCCACAGAATTTACAAAATTGTAAAAGAAAAATATTTGATTGACAAAATCAAATGTTTGTTAGACAATCACGCCAACGGCTGGCCGAATCTGGATGAAATTTGGTTCAGAGATAGGCTATAGTCTTGAATTACACATATTACTACTACCATTTTATATTCTGGAAAATATACAGTTCACTCGGACTGGTATGATTGATTAACGCGAACTAAGCCGCGGCCGTAAGCTAGTCACTAACATTTTTTTTGTTCTATTTCAGACCTATAATGAAGAGGTGATAAATAACGACAAATAGTAAATAAGTATTATAAGTTGCATTTAAGCTGTGAATTTTATTTATTGATTCGACAAGTATACAACTTTGCGGATCGTGATGGCATTTTACTGTTGATATTAATTATGTTTGTGTATATTATAAAATAAATAATTATGTAAATTGGTTTCTTTTCCTTAAAGCTGATGGTTATTTATGTGTGCATAGAAAATTGATATGTAATGGTGTAATAAGAACGCCACGCATATACATCTCGAATAAATTTCTCGACTTTTTTAATTTCCATCGATTTTGTCATTTCCAATCATTGCTAATATATATCTATTGTAGTTAATAGCAAAAGTTATAAATTAAACAGAATCACAACAGACTTGTGAAATAGGCCTACTGGGGAAACCACGTTAAAAAACCGCGCTAAGTAAAAGACCTCAGAGGTGGCGTGGAAACGTATGCATATTATAACGATTACAACTTTTTGAATTGTTATATCTCAGGAACGTTGGCTCTTAGGAAAAAGAGTATTGATACCTTAGAGTAATAACGTATAGAAGGATAGTGTCTGTACTTAAACGATAAAAATATGAAGCCAAAAATACTATATGCGTGCAAGCGATTACACACGTACACACGCACAACACTATACAATAGAGTTTGCCTTGTACGCCTTTACACTTTATGTACCTTCGAAATTCGTCTAGATTGACCGGACTATAAGGTCATTAGAAATTTTACGTAGTTAATAGATATCGATCTATCTCATTTCAGGGATTCATCCCACTATTGGGCTCGGGCCTCCTCCCTTAAAGGAGAGAAATTGACGTACCATGCTGGTCAAATGTGTTGGCATAGGGTTTTGTTTCAAGTTTTCCTTTTCTTGTATAGATACCTACTATATACATATTATACCCCTTAGTTGTCTTTTACGCCTCCCACTGGCAAGAGAGAGGGTGGTAAATTGTATTCTTACTCCAACACCACACGGGTATCGATTAAAATAAAAATAATACCGTGGTCTTGTTAGTGTATAAACATACAAGTGAATTGAAAAAAAAAATCTATTTAGTGCGACGGCCCGCGGCGAGGACCGTGTTCCATCGTCTAATCAAACAAAAGTCTTCAACATTTACATGACATCCAGCCCGATCAAATTCATCATAATATATGAAACAATGTAAATAGATACTCCAAACAAAATTTATTTAAATTTCTCTAATTGTAAATTCTCAATTTTTAATAGGTACCTATACTACTCGTTTTATTATTATTTTCGAAATTTCTATTTTGACTACTTATAGGTTACATTAAATAGCTCAGCCATGACAAGGTTGAGTACCAGTACCACATGGCGCAAGAGAAAGGTACGTACGTACGTACCCAGCAAGTTATGGGCTCGCCCACCCGTCCGTCTCCCCGGACGGGTTGGACGGTGTGTGTGCATATATACTGCCGCCAAAAACAATACCTCGTGGGAGGATTACATTCCTTTCGGTTTTTGTATACAAATCCTATCCTACTAATTTATTGGTGGTAGGACCACACTATAGACAGTCTTTTGTCTGCAGTCGCGGGCCGGTCCGTCCGGGGCAGTACCACACTCTCGCAGAAGATCGACGTTTGAGTAGTAGCAATTTGCTGCTGCACTTCGTTCGGTGAGCGAGAGAGCCGGGAGCCCAACTTTCTGGGTGTGTTTGTGTGTGGCGGGTTTTGGTGAGGCTTGAAACCTGCGGTGGTGAGGTCTTGGTCGGGGTATTGAGCGTGAGGGGCTGGCATGGTGTACAGGGAGACCCGATGGGAATGGTCACCGCCGGCCACCTGCCGGTCAGCAGGGGACCCGAACCCAGGATCATCCTCCCTGGGAGGCTGTCCCACCAACCGGCGAAAATCCCGTTGGGTAGTTGTCGTGCCGGTGTGGGAAACCGGAGTGGACCTCGGCGGCTACGCACGGGGGGGCATCAGGGGCCCTTCCGTGCTTCGTGTCAGCTCCTCACAAAAGTCACTCCTCGACCATGCACTATGCCCCGCCTTTTTTTTTTGGTATCACCGAACTCCGTTATACACATTCACACTCCCTTCCTCCTCTTCTTAAATTAAAAAAACATGGCTAAGAAAGTTAAAAAGAGACGATTTTCTACGGCGGTCCCCTTATCCACATTTGATGTGGATTTTTGCAATATCAGGGGTTTACATAGCAATCTCGACGCCGTCCACCATCACCTCGAGACGGCGCGGCCTGCCTTACTCTTTTTAACGGAGACGCAGATAGGTGCTCCGGATGACATTTCGTACCTAAATTACCCCGGCTACGAGTTGGAGCATACCTTCCGTCGTAAAGCCAGGGTGTGCGTATTCATCCGAGGTGATATCTGCTGACGCATGCCTCTACAGGTCCCATGGCAGTGATCCGGGGTCAATTTAATTATTTGAGAACGTCCAATGAGGGATTGACGAAATATTGGAGCAGTGTCCATCAGCGGAGGTGGTGGTGCTTGGAGACTTCAACGCTCATCATAAAGAGTGGCTGGGGTCCCGAACCACTGACCTCCAGGGTCGACATCTCTTCAATATGGTCTCGGTCTATGGTCTCTCACAACTGGTGACACAGCCCACCTGTATCCCAGATATTGAGAGCCATGAGTCTTCTTTACTGGATCTTCTGCTGACTATACACCAGCACGGATATCAGGTAGTGGTTGAAGCCCCTCTTGGGTCTTCTGACCACTGCTTGGTTCGTAGCAGTGCCCCTGTTGTAAGGCCTAGTCATTTTAAGGCGACTGGGACTCGCAGAGTCTGGCAATATAAGTCAGCAGATTGGGATGGACTGCGCGAGTTTTACGCATCCTACCCATGGAAGCGGGTTTGCTTCGCCTCTGGGGACCCTGGCGTCTGTGCGGACTGCGTTACCGAAACGGTTATTACGGGGATGGAATTATTCATCCCCAACACCAAAATACCCGTCGGTGGCCGCAGCCGACCCTGGTTTAACAAAACCTGCAGGACGGCTGCATGCCAGAAACAGTCCGCATATCAGGCCTGGAATAGCGCCAAAAAATGCCAGGACCCGAACGCCAAAGAGGTGAAGCGGAAATTTAACGCCGCTTCCAGATCTAGTAAGAAAGCTATTGCCAGAGCCAAGGCGGAACATGTTGCCGGAATTGGCGAGCGATTGCAAAGCTATCCCGCTGGGAGTCGTGCATTCTGGTCGCTCGCCAAGGCTGCCCAAGGTAACTTCTGCCAGCCCAATCTCCCACCACTGCAGAAACATGATGGTAGTCTGGCCCACAGCGCAAAGGAGAAGGCCGATCTTCTAGGTCAATTCTTTGCCTGTAACTCTACTTTGGATGCCGGTGCTGCCACACTACCTACCATCCCACGGTGTGAAAGCTCACTTTTTTTTTTTTCTTTGGGACTAATCCCACCACACATTCCCACCATTGTAACTCCTGTAAGCCAGGATCCACAATGGTCTCCATAAATGACACCGAGGTTTGACCCTCAGGCAGTCCCGGGATATGATTTTAATTGTCTTGGGACCCGCAACAAATTTAATTAGAAAAGATTAAAGAGGAGGAGTTGGAAAGAGAGATTCCACTTAAGCTCACGAAAGCTCACTGCCCGAAATCCGCATCACGCAGCGAGCGGTTAGGCGGGAGCTGCGGCTTTTAGACGTCCATAAGTCGAGTGGGCCGGATGGCATCCCTGCAGTGGTACTAAAGACGTGCGCCCCTGAATTGACTCCCATCCTCACGCGCCTATACCGACTTTCCTACGCTACTAATAGGGTTCCGTCTTCGTGGAAGGTAGCCCATGTCCACCCGATCCCTAAAAAGGGAGACCGGTCTGACCCATCGAATTACAGGCCAATTGTGATAACATCCTTGCTCTCCAAGATAATTGAGAAGGTTATAAACCGCCAGCTTCTGCAGTACCTTGAGGACCGCCAGCTTATCAGTGATCGCCAATACGGCTTTCGTCATGGTCGGTCGGCTGGTGATCTTCTTGTGTACCTCACACACCGTTGGGCAGAGGCCTTGAAGGGCAAGGGTGAGGCGCTGGCGTTCAGCCTAGATATCGCAAAGGCGTTCGATAGGGTCTGGCACAGGGCACTTCTATCGAAGTTACCATCTTACGGAATCCCCGAGGGACTCTGTAATTGGATCGCCAGCTTTTTGGATGGTCGGAGTATAAAAGTCGTCGTAGATGGCTCCTGCTCCGATACCATGACCATTAATGCTGGTGTACCACAAGGCTCGGTGCTCTCCCCGATGTTGTTTATCCTGCATATCAATGACATGCTCTCTATCGAGAGTATGCGTTGCTATGCGGATGACAGTACGGGTGATGAGCGGTACACTGAGCAACGGAATATCCCTCGGAGTACTCAGGAAAGAAGGGTTCAACTTGTGTCTGAAGTCGAGCGCTCTCTGGGGCGGGCCTCGGAATGGGGTGAACGGAACCTAGTCCAGTTCAACCCCACAAAGACACAAGTTTGGGCCTTCACTGCAAAGAAGGACCCGTTTGTCATGTCGCCACAGTTCCAAGGAGTATTTCTCCCAATTTCTGAGAGTATTGGGATTCTCGGCGTCAAAATATCGAGCAAAGTCCAGTTTGGGAGTCATTTGGAGGACAAAGCCAAATTGGCAAGCAAAAAGTTGGGCGTCCTGAACAGAGCCAGGCGGTACTTCACACCGAGACAGCGTCTTGTGCTATACAAAGCACAAGTTCGTCCTCATGTGGAGTACTGCTCACATCTCTGGGCAGGTGCGCCCAAATATCAGCTAGACCCACTTGACTCCCTGCAAAGACGGGCTGTTCGAATCGTCGGGGGTCCCAATCTTACGGACAGATTGGAGTCGCTGGAGCAGCGGAGAGACTTTGGGTCACTCTGTGTACTCTACCGACTCTTTCACGGGGAGTGCTCCGAGGAACTGTTTGACTTGGTACCACCGTCACCATTCTACCAACGTACCACTCGACATCGTAGCAGGGTTCATCCATTTCACCTGGAAACGTTATGGTCTTCAACTGTACGTTTCCAGCGATCATTTCTCCCACGTACGTGCAAGCTCTGGAATGAACTACCTGCTGCTGTGTTTCCCGAGCGCTATGACATGTCCTTCTTTAAACGAGGTTTAAGAAGAGTATTTCCTTCACGGTAGGCAGCGGCCTTGCTGTGCCCCTGGTATTGCAAAGGTCCATGTGCAGCAGTTTCACTTACCATCAGGTGTGCTGCTTGCTCGTTTGCCACCGTTGGCAATAAAAAAAAAAAATATTAACGCTATTATATCCTACTAATATTAGGACAAATTAATCCGAGTCTCTCTTCATAGATTTAGAAATAAAACACTTACATTAAGCAGCTAATTCATCATTGCAGAAATACTTGTCTTGCGTAGGAATCGAAGTTATGACACTATATAGAATGTCGCTATTTGGGTCACTATGCCACCTGTATGATACGACCATAGAGACGTGTATATTATTTGCTCTCTCCAAAATGAGCTTTATCCTCTGTATACAACGACTGTGCTCTATCAAGGTATCTATGTTTCGGAGAGCGTTTAACAATATAGTAAATTTCAAACTCCTAATATTACCATGGCCGACTTAATATATTGTGTAGAAGTATGGACTGGACACACTTCGCCCAATCCATTTGAGGTTACGGAAGGGCGGCGGATCCTTCCTATTGCCATTAGACTCACCAGTGGTACTGTTTCTTTGACCTCAGTGGCAGCGCGGGTCGTAAAACCCCCCTCAGGGACCACGAGAAAAAGGTGCAGCAATATTTTCTGCAGAACATATAACACAAATTGCGACAGTCAACCCGTCTACCAAGCGTACCCATTACAGTGTTCTCCTATTGCTAAATACATATGTTTAACATGTGGAGGGTAGAAGTAAGGAGGACCGTCATGATATGGAGGATTAGTCGAAAAAGTGTTGACTTGTCAACAGAAAATTATTGTTCGAATACTCACCGAAACAGTGTAGGAAGTGGGAATGATATAATTAAAGTAGTTATAAATAGAGTGAAGTGTGCCGAGTTGAAAATTTAATATATTTTCTCATGACATCTGTAGTTAAGAAATATGCAGTTTTAAAATCCCAATTATTTACCTATTTGAAAATTGGGAAAATCTTGAAAAAACAATACCTGCGTCAAAAAGTACTTTAATTAGTTTGAAAGTAGCCTTAAGAGCTTATACTTGAAATATTGGACATGCTTAATAACGAATGTGGATATAAACATTTAATGACAGCTACGTTATCACAAGATCCTCTAGAGGTATGTAACATAATATAATTATTGCATACTCGTGTTTGTTTATATATTATAATAATTAAAAAAAAATGCGCTGTAACAAAGCGGAAAGTTTCTTTCCTTTTTTAATTTAGTATTCTACTCTAATAATTTGTGGCGCTATTTTTAAAATTCTCCCACTTGCTACTATAGCGCCACCTTAATTTGCTCCCTTTCAACGGACACTTTTTAATACACAGATGATTCTCTTTACTTCTACCCTCCATAGTTCAACAGTGAAGGGTGATAGGCTGTATGCCACCATTTTTCTAGATAAAGATACCTCAAAATGAACTCTCATATACTCTATTTGTTTCTGGTAATTTTTATTTCGCATGAACATAAAGTATTAATATATTTACCTATTATCTTCGAAGCAGTGGCGTAACTTTTATAAAAGAAAACTAAAATTAGTAAAATAATGTCCGAAGCAATGGCATGGGTTGCGATAGACGGGTCCTTATCAAAATATGTTGGTGGTCCAAAGGTTAAAGTTAAAGGTTAACATGGTTTAAAAAAATAAAAGTTAAAGGTTTAATGATAAAGTTTAAAAAAAATTGAAACTTAAAGTTTTATATAAAACTAGCTTTTGCCCGCGGCTTCGCCCGCGTAAAATTTACTTGAATATTGAACTATTATCGCAAAGAATATAATCGGCGTAAAAAGTATTACATTTCTTAATTTAAGAAATACTCTATCTACGTGTCAATTTTCATCCAAATCTGCTCAACAGTTTAAGCGTGATTGAGTAACAAACATCCAAATATCTTCACAAACTTTCACATTTGAATATTACTTCCAGCCTTATAGTTCAGATTCCCGTGGAAATACGATGATAAATATGCCTTTCCTTAGTCTCTGATAACGTAATTTTCCATTGGTGAAAAAAATTATATCAATCAAACACCCGCAGTTTCATTCACGTAGACCCCATTTTCATGCCAATACCGAGATAAAAAATGCCTATGTTACTCGCTGATATTATAAATTTACATGGGTGAAAAAAAAAATATATAAATCCCAGAAATATCAGAGATAAAAATTGCCTATGTTACTCGCTGATAACATCGGTAGCATTCCATTGGTGAAAGAATTTTAAAAATTGGTCGACATCCCCCGGCTTAGTTCTCGTTCCCGGGCAAATACTGGGATGAAAATAGCCTTTATATGGTATTCACTGATAATATAGCTTTTCATTAGTGAATTAATTTTTAAAACCATTAAATTCCCGTGATTTCACCGCCATTGTACCCGACCCCGTAGGAATATCAGGATAAAAATAGCTTAAATATGTTACTGGCTTAAAAATAGCTTTCCATTAGTGAAATAATTTTAAAATCGACCTAATTCTCAAGGTTGCTCCAGCCACACCGGGATAAAATATAGCCTGGGATAAAGTATAGTCTTAAGTTATTCCTTATGTACGCCTGGTAGACCTGATGGTAAAATGTAATCAATATGGGTCCAGACATTTTGAAGATTAACTGTAACGAATAGACAGACAAAAAAATTTGGACCGTATTATGTGAGCATAAATAAAACCTATTATTTTGATAGACAAACAGAAGCTTCAAATTTATTTATTTGTAGACATAGAAAATTCGAATAATATCTTGATTGTAACTTACTGTCTGGTAGCTGCTAGAAATATTACCACGCTTTCATTGTTCGTGGGTGTCGCAAAATACTACTAAGACAAAGATTTACATCAACCTGGACCAATTGGTGATGCCGTCTGGCCAACAATGTCGTCTGCCAGGTCATAAAATGTTGCTAGAACCTTTGCAATATATCTACGATGGCAGAAGAGTGCCTTCATATCGCGTCGATCCAAAGTAATTAGGATAAGCGCAAAATAATGATGATATATCATTGGCTGGGTGTCTCCGACTATATGCGTTTTATCCCTTTGGGGCAGCCCAAAATTGTTTCTTAGTGAGTGCTTACCCCAAATAACCGATCGGTATACAAAATTTCACATTCTTAGGCCCAGTATCTTTGGCTATACACTTTCACCCTCTTAGGGGTTGAATTTCCAAAAATTCTTTGTTAGAGCTCGCTTATCCTTGCCAAAAATTTTTTCATAGTGCTTGGTAAGTGAGCACTAAGAAAATCTTGGGGTAATCCAAGAAAGCCGACCGTGTACTAAAATGATCCTTCGTAGGCCAGTGATTTCGGTTAAACGCTGTTCACCCCCTTAGGGCTAAAATTGCAAAAATCTCTCTTTCCCCAAGAAAAGCAACTTTATACAAAATTCCATGTTTCTAGGCCTAATGATTTCGGCTATATATTTTGCACCCCTTTAGGAGTTGATTTTAATAAAATAATTTCTTAGAGCTCACTTACAACAAAAGAAAGAGAATTGCATAGAAAGTTTTACGTTCCTAGCACTAATAGTTTAGTCTATACGCTTTTCACCCCCTTCAGGGGGTGATTTTCCAAAAATCCTTTGCTAGTGCTCGTATACCCCAAGAAATAAGACGATGTAAAAAGAAAATACTTTCCCCTATTTCAACCCCTTATACCTATTTTTTCGCGATAAAAAGTAGCCTTATATCCTTTCTCAAGCTTTAGTATATATCTGTACCAAATTTAATCAAAATTGGTTAAGTGGTTTCGACGTGAAAGGCTATATGCTTTTCAACCCCTTAAGGGAGTGAATTTCTAAAAATCTTTTGCTAGTCTCGTGCACCCCAAGAAATACGATGGTGAAAAAAAAAATGTTTCTAGGCCCAGTGGTTTCGGCTGTATGCTATTGATATTTTAGGGGTTGAATTTCATCCCCATGTAAGTGAAACTACCAAAACGCTAGAACGAATATTTATTTATTTATTATCAGGAGCCTTAATACAAAGATTCACGGTTCTATCATCCAAAATGACGGATTTCCATACAAAATGTCATCCCCTATTTCAACCTCTTATACCCATTTTTTTGCGATAAAAAGTAGCCTATGTCCTTTCTCAAGCGTTAGTCCATCGCTGTACCAAATTTCATCAAAATCGGTTTAGACGTGAAAGACTATATGCTTTTCACCCCCTTAAGGGGGTGAATTTCCAAAAATCCTTTGCTAGTGCTCGTGCACCCCAAGAAATACGATGGTGTAAAAAAAAAAATACGTTTCTAGGCCCAGTGGTTTCGGCTGTATGCTTATTGGTATTTTAGGGGTTGAATTTCATCCCCATGTAAATAAAATTTCCAAAACGCTTGAACCCATATTTATTTATTATCAGGTACCTTAATACAAAGATTCGTGGTTCTATCATCGAAAATGACGAATTTCCATACAAAATGTCATCCCCTATTTCAACCCCTTATACCCATTTTTTCGCAATAAAAAGCAGCCTATGTTCTTTCTCAAGCTTTAGTCCATCTCTGTACCAAATTTCATCAAAATCGGTTTAGACGTGAAAGACTATATACTTTTCACCCCCTTAAGGGGGTGAATTTCCAAAAATCCTTTGCTAGTGCTCGTGCACCCCAAGAAATACGATGGTGTAAAAAAAAAATACGTTTCTAGGCCCAGTGGTTTCGGCTGTATGCTTATTGGTATTTTAGGGGTTGAATTTCATCCCCATGTAAATGAAATTTCCAAAACGCTTGAACGAATATTTATTTATTTATTATCAGGTACCTTAATACAAAAATTCGTGGTTCTATAATCGAAAATAACGAATTTCCATACAAAATGTCATCCCCTATTTCAACCCCTTATACCCATTTTTTCGCAATAAAAAGTAGCCTATGTCCTTTCTCAAGCTTTAGTCCATCTCTGTACCAAATTTCATCAAAATCGGTCCAGTGGTTTAGACGTGAAGGCGTAGCAGACAGACAGACAGACAGACAGACAGACAGACAGACAGACAGACAGACAGAGTTACTTTCGCATTTATAATATTAGTAAGGATAAACCTAAAAAACGTTCGAATTCTAATAATATCCGAACCGTAGTTTGCGTTAGACGGGTCCATTTCAAAATGTGTTGGACGCACCTAGGAAATATAAAGCTACTTATCACAAAAAAATAAAAATACTTGAATTGAAAAGAAGAAACTTCTTTCCTTTTCTCATCTTTTTTTGGGCAAACTTATAGGTAGCTGAAGTGAATTTCAGCTTGTCCAGTTTTCTGTCTTTATAGACCATAATAACAAGTCTGATCAATAATGACCTGTTCCTGTACAATAATTTCGCGGCCTTTATACCTTTTTTTTGGTAAATTGTGGCTGCACACACCCTGCCTTATCTGTCCGGGGCGACAGATACGCGGCCCCATAACCTATCGTATTTCCTTCCCATCCCCATTGGGCCGACTACTGGCACCGATACCTTGACATCCGTAGCCAGCCTGTGGTAGCTTATATACCTTGAGAGTCCCGTATCATTGATATCGTGGTTACTCCGACCCAGTTTCGAAGTCAAGACCTCTGCTGCTATAAGGTATCCGTTGAACTATACTGTACGACCTTGATTTTATTTCTTTGGAACATAAGCTATGATTGGGCTATGCGTGGCTGCCCGAACTAGGCGTAATGCGTTGCGCAGATGATATGCTCGTTAGAACCGGAGGTGGGTTGATTGCATATCATGGTTGGCCACTTTTACCACCTGAAACGTAACTCGGCGAAAAAGAGCGTTGGAGCTTCGCCTGGAATAAGTCGAAATTATATTCTTTCTTAGTACTAAATCTACCTCAGGTACATGGCACTACTCACTAACTTCTGTAAGCCAAGATCCACAATGCTTCATAGATGACATTGAGTTTTGACCTGCGCCAAATCCCGAGAAACGTTTTTAATTGTTTCGACAGAAGAGTTGAAAAGATGTCACCAATACGAAATACCTTCCTCGGTAAAGCGGGAGAGAGGAACCGTAATTGACTGGTCAGCTAATACTCAAGAGGATGTACAGCTATAACAGGCGCAGCAGTACGCCACCTCGGGTAAAAGGAATCTAACAAGATTTCATAAGAGTGATTCCGGTAGTAGTTATGGCAGAAACGCCTGTACGAAAATTTATTCGAGTTGTTACAAGAATCGTGTAGTAGGCATATTGCTCACATGTGGCTTGCGAATGTTCTAAGGTTTTACTTGCGTAGTACAGTTCTCGTGGGAGTACAGGGTTAACCTATGTTACTCGTTGATCGCGCGACGGCGACCGACATCCCGGGACAGGGATGTCGAGAGGTGAGGGTACCCGAAAGGGTATTCCGTCGGGCCGACCACTGACGACAAGTCACCCTGCTCCGGTGGTCGGCCCAACGACGAAGGCGACGTGGTGGGTTATGGGCCCGCGCGCCGTCCTTTCGTCGCCCCAGACGGAATGGACTACGTGTGCGCTTACCATAGCCCACCCATAAAAAAAAATATTACTCGCTGATAAAGTAGCTTTACATTGATAAATAAACTTTTAAAATCGGATTCGTAATTTAGACGTGAAAGCATCAAAAACAAACAGACTTACCTACTATCGCACTAATATTATAATAGCTAGGATATGTTTACGTTCGTTACATCAAATCTAGATTTTATGTAGTAACCAACGTAATACTAGTCTATGATTGACAGTTGCTCGAGCTTTACTTGTTACGTGAGCTTCATGAAGGTCTATATTTTATTAGGGATAATATCGTCCTAATATTTGTTTACTCGTTTGTTCAAGCTTGTGATGCATAATTTATATTTAAGGTGAACAATTTAGCCGGTTAAGCCGGTTAAAAAGGTTAGCTAAGCTAATTAGCTAGTAAACCAAGCTTAGCTAATTTAACCGTTAATAAAATTGTATTTAGCTCAATTAATTAGCTTACGATTTAACCGGTTAACCTAGCTTAGCTCAGCTAACTAGCTAACGATCCGGGTCACGGGTCCGGGGACGGCGACTTTAGCCCGTCACCCGCAGAGAGGCTGACCGCGTGACGGCGACCGACGTCCCGGGACGGGGTCATCGGTCGGTCGATCGCGAGGTGAGGGTACCCGAAAGGGTATTCCGTCGGGCCGACTACTGAGGACAAGGAACTCGGCACTGGTGGTCGCCCAACGACGAAGGCGACGTGGGTACGGGTGGGTTATGGGCCCGCGCGCCGTCCTTCTGTCGCCCCGGACGGAATGGACGGCTTGTGCGCTTACCATGGCCCACCCATAAAAAAAAGAACTAGCTAACAGTTAACCAGCTAAACAGCTATTTGTATTTTTCAATTTAATGATACTGACAGGTATAAAAATAATATGAGTGCTTTAATGTTAATGCGACCACGGAATATAAACTGTAAAATGTAAAAACTGTAAAATTTCAATAATAGACATTGTTTTTCTTTACAAAAATAATGTATTAGTAAATAATAATTTTTACTCTTTTAAATTATAATCAAATCGTTAAAAAATGTGGTTTGAATGTATGATTGAAATTTCATCATCATCATGCCTTCAAACCACTTCTTGATATTGACAAATTACGAATAGCACGTGCATATGCTTTTCCTTAAATTGGTAATCAATTTGAATGAGAACTTTTCTTCTTTTTAATAATGATAAAAATAACTGTTTAGCTGGCTAGTCGTTCGCTAATTAGCTGAACTGAACTAGGTTAACCGGTTAAGCCGTCTGTTAATTAGCTGAGTTTAATTAACCTGTTAAATTAGCTAAGCCTATTGTTTAGCTAGCTAATTCGTTTAGCAGAATTTTTTTAGCTGGCTTAACCGGCAAATTTGTACAGCTCTAATTTATACTATCTATCAAAACTTCTAATACTGTTAGAATTCATTTATCGAATCACTTTCTTTTTTGTTGTTACTGTAGATAATAAAAATTAAATCGATTAAAAAGATTATCCATGTATACATAGCCATAAAACCACGCCAGCGGTATATTTCACAATTTTAATAAAGCCGTCTCTACGCTAATGGAATTGTTTTACAAATATGTATATACCTAATGTTGGCAGAAACATTTGTTGTTGTCACTCTATTATGATCATAATCATTACCTTGTATATTCAAAGTAGGTAATTTTATACAAATTATACACATAATTAAAGGAACGACATTCGTGCTATCGTACAATAAATAACGCAATTTAAAATTAATCTGATAAATGTACACCGTAACGTGTGCGCGTTTTTAACAAGGGTCCTTTTCACCCCCAGGGCAAGGGTTGTAGCAATAAAAAAAGTCAATACATTAGATACATTGCTTGTCAAACTAATGTTAATATTATAAATGCGAAAGTTTGCTGCTTATTCCAGGTTTCCTCAATGGATTTAGAAATTAAAAACGGTTTTACTTTTTAATTCATTATCTATCTTGGAATAACACACCTGTATGTCGAAACGTAACTTTATTGCTGGTGGACTCTCGGACCAGACCGGCAACCAGCAAGTCGTCTAGTATAGGAACCACTAAACCGCAATATTGACTTGTGATTGCTCGCTTTTTGAAGTCGCTTTAGAGGTGCTTTCGGCGGACTTGCTAATTGCTTTCATCCCCGGTACAACTGCTTTATTATAACATACATTTTAGCGAAACTGTAAATACAATTAAATACGCTTATGTAATGGTAACTTGTATTATTTATTTTTATTAAAGAATATTAATTAATTTCATTTGTGTGGCGATGGAGTAAGAATACAATTCATCACCCCCTATCTTGCCCGTGGGTGTCGTAAAAGACGACTAAGGGTTTTATCTGCATATAGATAACATCGATGCAAACGAGGGAAACTCGAAACAAAACCCTATTCCAACACGTCTGACCAACGTGGAATGGTAGGTCAATTTGCCTCCCATTGTGGAGGAGACCCGAGCCCGACAGTGGGACGTATATAGGCTGAGCTGATGATGATTAAGAAATATTATTATATACACACACACAAAAATACATTTTTTTCCTCTTTATAATATTAGTGTAGAAGTGTAGAAAGGAAGAGTTCCTTTCTACACTTCTACACTAATATTAATACGTTAGCTTAACCCATAATAGCAATGGTAACCCGAAAAATAAGAATTTTGCCCATTCTCTAATTTTTATATAGCTCACAATAAAGAAGTTTCGCGAAAGATTTTTCCTCTGGCAAATTCCAAAAGCCGATTCTTTGGTCGTTTAAAATTTTCTCGCTGCTCAGAAATACATAATAAATCATAATCAGCTTGAAAAGTTGTTCGCGAGTGACTTATTTCTCAATTTCGAGCCGATATCAGCCTAGGGCCATTAACAATTGATAAATGGCAGCTGAAAAATAAAGTTGATGGGTAATAATGATATATCCCCCTGAATTTTGGGCGTTGAAGGCAGTTTTCGTGAAGTATTATTAAATTTAGCGAAAGTTATAAATTATTTTAATTATTACTTAAAAATAACCCACTGTAATATTTTAAATTGATGAATTTTTAAAGTCAAACCTTAGAAGTCAATTTATCATCTAATAATATATCTTTAAATTCGAATTTAAATTGGGTAGTAATCGTAGGCTTCTTAA
Source organism: Lymantria dispar (assembly GCA_032191425.1). Taxonomy (NCBI): domain Eukaryota; kingdom Metazoa; phylum Arthropoda; class Insecta; order Lepidoptera; family Erebidae; genus Lymantria; species Lymantria dispar. The sequence goes on along the minus strand of CM063457.1, from coordinate 16,812,643 downwards.
CTTTAAAGGAAATCTCTATAATCTGTATGCTAAAATTTTCTTTTTACGTAATGGCTATCTAACCTACAAATTAAACTATTGGTGCCAGTGTCGATTTATTCTTCAGGTCTGTCTTAGTCGTTATCATTGATTTGGTGCTGACGACCAAATCACACCTCTGGGAATTTTGGCAATATAAAAATGCACGCATTCACTATTACGTATATTCTATTCACCACATTTCAATATCCTATCTGCATTATATTACATAAAATATCAGCAAAATTGTCCCATATAACTTTGTAAAACACTAAAATAATGAACATGCTACATGACATTTTGACATTCTCGTCAAAAGTCTGCCAAAATTTTCTCCACAGCGATTAAAATCTGTCAAGGTTTATTTAGGGATACACTATGCTGTAACTAAAACCCTCTAACGTTATAATTAATTTTATCTTAAGAGGCGATCTTTGGTTAATAGTGGGATAGTAATGGATTGATACATGAACTATGAAAGCGAAAAGGAGTTATGTAATATACCCATGTATCTTCTGAGTGGTGACGGAGTAAGAATACAATTCTTCACCCCCTTTCTTGCCCGTAGTTGTCGTAAAAGACGACTAAGGGATATAATTTGCATATAACATCTACGCAAGAAAAGAAAAACTCGTAACAAAACACTATGCTAACAAGTCTGACCAGCGTAATATAGTATAGATCAATTTCCCTCCCATAATGGAGAAGACCTAAGCCTAACAGTGGGACATCTATGGGCTGACATGAGATGAAATGTACATGCAAAAAAAAAGAATAGTTGGTAATAAAAAAGGGAAATTACTATGTAACATTAAAGGTAAAAATATCCTGTGCGTTATCGTGTTAAGAATACAATACATGATTAAACCTGACCTTCCCGGGGAGTCGTCAAAACTAGCTGAAGTTGTCATCTCCTGGGAAGTTGACCAACCTGCCAAGCATGACAAATATATATATTTTTGTTTTAAAAAGACGAATCCCTGAACTAACGTAATTATCTTGGCATTGCTAGGGACTTTACAAACATGTAAATTAACGGACATAAATTACTTCCAGACTCGGAACAACAATTTGTGGATCGCACAAAGTGTTGTCCGGCGTGGGATTCGAACCCTCGACTAGTGCGGTGGGTCTAAATCTTAACCACTACGCCATCTATGTAGTCAAATTGCATTATCCCTATAAGGAGACCTATGTCCAATAGTATAAATCTATAACTTAATGAATAGAATGGAAAAGATGACGACTTCTATCGTTTTGCGTAGAGTATAATATCTAAAGATTGAAGAAGCTTATTGCTACCATTTTTACTCTTGTTCATTAGAACTTTCAAGCAGTTTCTTTTTCTTTTTTTATTGTAGGCTATAGTCTGGATACACTCCACCCAATTTGTCCTGGGTGACGGATGGGCGGCGTGTGACCCCATAACCTGCCGTAGGTATACTCACCATATCGCCATTGGACCGACCATAAGCACCGATTCCTTGACATCCTGTTGAGATTTTGTAAGAATACCTGCGCACGATTACTATGATTTTGTTTTATAGCACACAAACGGATGTAAAACTGCTAAAAAATAAATAGGAAATGCAAAATAAAAACATTTTTATGTAGATACACAAGCAAGATTCTGCGATACAGTCAATAGCGTATCATATTTTTTCGCAACTCAACTATAATATCAACAGTGATCGCCGTGTTGTTTCAATCCCGCGCCCGACGAAATCTATTCTTATCGTTTCTCATGCATAATAAAAACAAAGCAAACTCTTCAAGTCGATTCCCACCTCGCGCTTTCCATATTCAACGGAAGTTCAAACAACGTCAAATATCAAACTCTCCCCCTCTCAATAAAATAACGCAAGGTTCAATTTCATTTACATATGGTATTGGGGGCGCACGCCCAAATTAATTTTGCACACGAAATCGTTCCGCGTTACTTTTAAAGCTTATTGGCTGAGACCTTACACCCAGAATCCGTAGGGTGGCGTAATCAGATAAATCAGATTTATTCCTATTGTGTTTTTTTACTTAGGAGATACGGTGAGGTTGTGAGGACGTGTAGGAGTATTGTAGATAAGATTATTTATATATCTCCTCATTTTATTAACTAAATGTAAAGCAAATGTATTGCATAAGTACTGTAAATGGCTGTTTGCTTATTCCGAATTGGCCTTCTACGAGACAAAATATCTGAGGCTTACCTATATTTTTCGTTTTTCATCATCTAAGCTCATATATGTTCTAGGACTGCGTTTGAGCCTTCTCCACAATAGCACAGAAATTAACTTATTATATCAAGCTGGTCAGACGGTTTGGTGTAGGTTTTTATTTAGAATTTCCTTTCTCTTGCTTATAGATCCTATCTGCCTATTAAATCCCGTGAAAGGCTCTTACGACACCCTGCGACAAGAGGGAGTGGTGAATTGTATTTTAACTTCGCCATCACACGGAAAAACTTTTCACCAGCATTTTAAAATACCACACAATAACAGTGAATTTTAATGTTTAAGTATTTTCTATTAATAAACAAAACCAACCCCGTACTAGGTGGACTGACGACATCTTAAAAGTCGCAGGGAACCGTTGGATGCAAGTGGCGAGGGACCGTTCCGGGTACTATTCTCGTGGCGAGGTCTATGTCTAGCAGTGAACGTTTATAGGCTGATGGATGGATGGAACGAAACCATGGCATAAATTTAGCCATAAACAATTTTCTATGACAAATATATAGAGAAAAAACTATCGTTATGTGAAACCAACATAACATTTAATTCGATATTAAGCTAACATTATTAAAATTGAAATTTAGTATTTTAATTTGGGTATAATTTAAGCTATCGCCAATTTAATTAGTTTTGTGTTTCTTAAATAAAAACCAGTACATAAAATACAATAAACATAATAAATAGTGTTTGCCCGCAAAATATGTAGCAGATTTCTTGTTGTCAATGTAGTCACCAAATAATATAAAATCAATTCCACAATAAATCACCTAAAATCATGGAGGTATAGGGTCTAGTACCAAATTTCCAGAAAAGGAGTTATGTAATATATACATGTATCTTCTGAGTGGTGACGGATTAAGAATACAATTCACCACTCCCTATCTTGCCCGTGGATGTCGTAAGAGACGACTAGGGGATATAATATGCAAATTTTTTTTTTTTTTTTTTTGCGGTTTGTTGCGGCCGGCGCACTCCTCGCACCATTCCGTCCGGGGCGACAGAAGGGCGTAAGCACACCCGCAACCCACCCGAACACCACGTCGCCTTCGTCGTCGGGCCGACCACCGGAGCAGGGTGACTTGACGTCTGTGGTTGGCCCGACGGAATACCCCTTATTTGGGGTACCCTCCCATCGACTGACGTCCCCCCTCGGGGAGGACGTCTTTCCTCACGCGGTCGGCCTCTCGGCGGGTGACGGACCAATTCCCCGGTCACGTTACCCGCGGCCTCGGCTAGGGCGGTATGAGGCGCAGGTAATCGCGCCTACGCCGCCCCAATCGCCGGCGGCGGATCGCCTCATCGAAGCTGCGCTCCTCGCGCGTGCGATCCGCCGCCTCCTTCCGCGAGACTACTGCCTCGCAGAAGGCTACGACTGCGTCTCAGTTCCTGATGCTGTCGAGCATCGCCCTGGCGATGGTCGGCAGTGTCAGGTCGGCACCGATGATTGCGACGAGTTCACGACGCTGCTTTGCCCAAGCGGCACAAACCTCGAGCGTATGCTGCGCCGTGTCCTCGTCGCAATCGCAGTGGTGGCGGGACGGTGTACTCTCCCTCCTAACGACCGTATACAGGTATTTGGCGAAGCATCCATGCCCCGTCAACACCTGCACCAGTCGGAAGGAGAGCACTCCGTGCCGCCTTTCCAACCACTGCATCAGCACCGGCCGGAAGGCCTCCACAGTCCGTACCCCGAACCGAGGCCTCTCCAGCCGGACTGCCCAACGGACAATGACGTCTTGGCGGGCGTCGACGCGCCAGGCGATGAGCTCCCTCAAAGAAACCACACGACCCCCCACTTTCACCCCCGACACCCGCCGAAACAATCCGGCGAGCATTGCCGCCTCCAGGTCCCACGGGGGAGTCCCGGCCAACAGGCACACTGCCTGCCTCCGTCGCGACCGTGCGGTACGAACGCGTATGGCCCTGACCGCCATGGCTCTCTGTGGTCGCCACAGAAGAGCCCTGAGTCGGACGGTCAGGAACCGCGCCCACACCGGTACGCCGTACAGGGCCATCGAGAGATCGAGGGCGACCCAGGGGTCACGGTCGAGACTGTCCAGCATCTCCTGCCGACGGAATATAATATGCACATAACATCTGTGTAAGAGAAGTAAAACTCGAAACAAAATCCTATACCAACATGTCTGACCAGCATGGTATAGTATCCCTGCCGTTATGGAGGAGGCCCGAGCCCCAGTGGGACGTATGTGGGCTGCGATGATGATGATGACCAAATAAATGTTTTTATATATGTTATAATAGGTTTGCCCTAATAAGTATTTGAGCAAACTAATATAAAGATCTCACCAATAGATCAAATATTATGTCACTAGAAAATTTCATAAACTTCCAAAGAAAATTTAGGGTTGTCGTCCTAATCGTTTCAACCATAAGAGTCTACTACTTAACTGGACATATTCCTCCCCCAAGGATCTTAATTTCCACAGGTAGTATAAATATATTTAAATAAAATTTCTAGCAGAATAGTAAATAAAACGTTTAATTAAAGTCAAAATAATCAATGTTTATTGTTAAAAATAATAATCATTGAATAATCAGCGCTGGTACCTACAACCCATCGTTGAGGCCGGAAAGCGCGCCAATTTGTCTCCGCCTCATTGAAAATATTTTCATTAAAATTATAAATTGATGTATTAAATTGGTAACGAATACTATTATTTTAATACCAAATGGTGTCATAATAACAAATTAAAAGGAGTCAGTCAGGAGTCAGTTAAAATTAAAAGGTTGGCAATCGCAATGAGATGTTATACATTTCTAAGGAGAGAGCTGCTGTCCACTTTCCCGGTGAACTCTTAGCTGATTCTTATGACGCCCACGAGCAAGTAAGGGGTGGCAACAATTAATAGGTTATTAGGGTTAGACAAGCGTGTTTTTCTAGCAATCTAATTACTTCTAATTCTTGCTTTCTTTGTTAACATAAGCTAAGAATTAAGGTACGTACATAATATGAGCATTCATATTTTTCATATATAACACCGGTCTACAGCATTTTTGTGCATGGGTTATAATTACTTTATACTATTACTTTTTTATATTATTACTTTTATACCTAGAAATAAGAACAAAAGATAGTTCTGAATTTACTCTTATGAGTAAAAAATGGCAAACTTAAAAAAATTAAAATACGTAAAAAATTGGTATGGAGATGATTTATTGAAAGATACCGAACATCCGTTTATGATTTTTTCTTACAATAGAAGTTTTAAAATAGAGTTAAAATATGTAATGTTATTTAAACATTTTAACTCTATTTTAAAACTTACTAATTTTACAGTTTTACTTTTACTGTCATGTTTAGCAGACATTTCTCTTATTAACCGCCAAATATAGTCCTCCCATCATGCTTTCAATATACCTACTGGCCCTGCCAACGTCTCCTAAATTTATTCCATTATATCTCGATGGACGTTTCTTTATGGTAGATTTAAGTTTCCGCAGGCTCGCTCCGCGGCTCGTCGGCGCGGCGTCCGCCCTATCGTGGCTTATGCCGAACGTGGGCGGACCGAGCGCTGCGTGCCGACGGCTGTACGCGGGGGTCATCCGGTCGATGGCCCTGTACGGCGCACCGGTGTGGGCGGGATCCATGACCGCCCGACTTAGGGCCCTTCTGTGGCGACCACAGAGGGTCACGGCGGTCAGGGCCATCCGCGGATACCGCACGGTGGCGACGGAGGCAGCGTGCCTATTGGCCGGGACTCCCCCGTGGGACCTGGAGGCGGAGATGCTCGCCGGACTATATCGGCGGGTGACGGGGGTGCGAGCGGTGGGCGGTGTGGTCTCGTTAAGGGATCTCACTGCCTGGCGCGTCGACGCCCGCCGAGACGTCATCGCCCGTTGGGCAGTCCGGCTGGAGAGGCCTCGGTTCGGGGTGCGAACCGTGGAGGCCTTCCGGCTGGTGCTGATGCAGTGGTTGGAGAGGCGGCACGGGGTGCTCTCCTTCCGACTGGTGCAGGTTTTGACGGGGCATGGGTGCTTCGCCAAATACCTGCACAAGGTCGTTAGGAGGGAGAGTACACCGTCCTGCCACCACTGCGATTGCGACGAGGACACGGCGCGCCATACGCTCGAGGCCTGCGGGGCTTGGGCAGTGCAGCGCTGTGAACTCGTCGCAATCATCGGTACGGACCTGACGCTGCCGGCTATCGCTAGGGCGATGGTCGACAGCGTCGGGAATTGGGACGCGGTCGCAGCCTTCTGCGAGACAGTGATCTCGCGGAAGGAGGCGGCGGATCGCCTGCGTGAGGAGCGCAGCCTCGATGAGGAGATCCGCCGCCGGCGACTGGGGCGGCGCAGGCGCAACTATCTGCGCCTCATGCCGCCCTAGCCGAGGCCGCGGGTGACGTGACCGGGGATTAGTCCGTCACCCGCCGAGAGGCCGACCGCGTGAGGAAAGACCGACGTCCTCCCCGAGGGGGGGACGTCGGTCGATGGGAGGGTACCCCAATAGGGGGTATTCCGTCGGGCCGACCACTGACGACAAGTTAACGCTGCTCCAGTGGTCGGCCCAACGACGAAGGCGACGTGGTTTTCGGGTGGGTCGCGGGAGTTGCGTGCTTAAGCCCCTCTGTCGCCCCGGACGGAGTGGTGCGGAGGCGCGCCGACCGCGGCCCACCCACAAAAAAAAAAAAATGGTAGATTTAAGTCTCTTCAATCATTGGGATCACTTAAGTCATTGAAACCTTTAGAGCAGATGAGGGGTGGTATTTTTGGTTCAGATTCATGAACGAATTCAGATTGTTCAGATACAAATGAACTCAGTAATTGATGGCTGCCTCGAGAGAGTATATAGTTGATTTTCCAACAAAGGCGAAGAAGGTACAGGATTTTCATTTGTATGTGGTATTGGAGTATATGACAATGGTAGATCAGGATAAGATGTTTTCTATATTTTTATTTTTTTTTTATTTTCGTTGGCTCTAAGTGTATTCACAATGCAAAAACAACAGTACCTATGTGTGATGGTCACTGGTTTCCCTCTAAATTCCCGACACTGCTAACTTCATTGCTCTTTTATCAGCTCGGTACTAGCCTATAATAAAACGTAACTTATATATTTAACCCAATTTATGTTATTATAAAATACCTAGTTAATTAAGCAAAAACAGAAAATTAATTCATCTTCTAGATTGTATCCGCAAGAGTTACATGACACATATAAGCCCATTTTTTTGTTTTGATTTTTAACAGGTATTTAGAAGTAAGCTTCATATGTCTCGTAGTTCTTTAAATTTTTATTTAAATCATACTTTATCTCTCTCACTTTAATAAATTCGTCGCAAATATAGCAAAACAAGTCAGCGTTTCGTTTGCAACTTTTCGTAGCCCTTTTTTACTGGTCGATACAGCAATAAAGATATGAAATACGTTATTTCTCTGTAATATTTAAACACATCCTGTCATACACAACGAGCAACGCAATAAATACTACTACACGTCCTATTACCTGTCTTTCTAAACCGATAGCGCGCAGAGACCGGCATTCATTGGGCGCAAAAATCAGAAAAGTTCAAAGCGCTCTAATTTCTTAAAAAGCTAATACTTTCGGTTTAAAATTACATTTTTCTTTAAATATGTGCTTAAATAATGAGAATATATTAAGTAAAACCCATGCGAAAAAAAATTGTTGACTTGTGTGATCCAAGCGTTACACTAACTCAATTTATGCAACAATAAATTATCGTTGCACAATTATTCTTAAAGTTACGTGCAATATTGTACAATATTAGTGAATATATGTATATATTATATTCTGATATAAATACTGACAAATAACAGCTACAAATTGTAGTCAAATTCAGGAAATATATGTTCTAAACAATTCAATATAAAATAAAAAAATCCTACAAGCATTTCTTCTTCTAAATTTTATTGGGTTCTGTACTTGCCGCCTGGCCTCTTGCAACCCAAATGGATTACAATAATCTAAGATTAGGACAGAGTGAGAGTACTGACCACATATATCGATCGTCATAGATGTTCATTATATCTGGGTTCGACGCTCGGCTTAACGCTCCCCGAGGTACGCAATTTCACGTAACTTTGAGAACATTTTTTTTATTTATGGAACTCTTCGATATGTAACCTATATACTCTTGAAATTGTCATTTATCATTAAAATAAGCGATAAAATTAACAATTTCATACAAATCGAAAAAAAAAAAATCAGAAATGCGGGTTAGAACCCGCATTTCTGATTTTTTTTTTTTGGAGGTTTGGACCCGAGGACTACTATTTATTGGTCTTCCATTTGGCTAAACTATTTTGAATAATAGAAAAAGTGATCCGTCGCTTAGGATGCCTGGTAGAGATGAAACATCCAAATTATTTCTTACAAGTATATATGTATAAAAGACCAGACTGACAGATGGCGTACTGGCGTACCAGACTGACTGCACAGATGGCGTAGTGGTTAAGATAGCGACCTACAGCGCCAGTGTCGGGGGTTCGAATCCCACGCAGGACAACACTTTGTGCGAATCACATATTGTTGTTCTGAGTCTGGATGTAATTTGTGTCCGTTAATTATATGTTTGTAAAGTCCCCCGCAATACAAGGATTATTTCCTTAGAGCAGGTGTTGTCTTTAAAAAAAAAAAAAGAGATTACGACAAGAACTAATATATAAATAAAATATTACGACAAATTCAAAAATAATTCAAATTGTAATAACTCAAGTCTTTCAATCAGTGATTTCTTTAACAATATAATGATTATATTCGATGCCTCTGACGATATTACTATGACAATTGGTAGGAACTACATTTACCTACTATCATAGAGCGCATCGCCACGGCATGTGTCGCTTTACAACAGGCTAACGATTTATCCTCGCCTATAGATGTTTCACATCAAAATCGTCATATGTACGTATGTTAATTATTTCTATGGTATCTGCAGTTGGTGAAGGTCTTTTATTATATACTAGCTTGTGCCCGCGGCGTAAAAAGTACCCTTCCCAAGAAGAATTTTCATCGAAATGCATTTAATGGATTAAGCTCGATTGATTAAAAAAAATATCACTATATCCCAAGAGAATGCATTAAGGGCATAAAAATCCTCTATGATAGTCCAGAGAATGTTCTATCTATGTGCCAATTTTTATTCAAATCTGTTTAACAGTTTACACATGAAAGAGGAAGGAATATTCAGAAAATATCTAACATTTAAAACTGATATGCGTTTCACTATTGGGTTCGAGCCTCCTTCATAATGCTCAGAAAAGGACCTACTATACCACGGTGCTCAGATGGGATGATATAGGGTTTTATTTAGAGTTTTCCTTCTTTTACACGGGTGTTATTTGTTTATTATGTCCCTTAGGCGTCTTTTACAATACCCACGGCTAAGAGAGAGGGTGGTGAATTGTATTCTTACTCCCTCACCACACGGAAATATATTATTCAAACAAACTTACCCATTAATAATATTACTAGCAACCCACTCTCACTTCGTTTCGATTTCAGTCGCCTTACCCGCGTTGTTGCTGTTCCTGTGGGAATATCGGGATAAAATATAGCCTATGTTACTTCGTGATATTATAGCTTTCCATTGGTGAAAGAATTTTTGAAATAGGTTCGGTGGTTTAAGCGTGAATGCGTAACAAACAAACAAACGTACTTTCGCATTTATAATATTAGTAAGATTAGAATTGGGACATATATGGACAACATCAGTGAGGACAATTAACAAGTTTACAAATATCTATCCATACAAACAATTTTTATACCGACTAAAGAGTTTAAAACGAGCTCTTGAGGTTAACACAATACTTGTTCAACAAAAAAATCAAAAAGATGACGATTTATTTTTGATTAAAAAGTCGCACAATTATCGGTTCAACGCTATTCTGCCGATATGGCGCATCTCAATCGTATTCCTGTAAAGCAAAGAACAAACTAGAACATTTTTGTTAATTTACATTGTTTGTAATTTAACTCTTACGTTGTCGCAAGAAGTGGAAAAATCGTTGATCGACTAAATCTTATAATAGCGCAGCCCACCTATAGTCTAAATGATTTCAGTCTCTCCATCTTCATTTCAGCTCATACACATCTCATTACTAGGCTCAAGTCTTTTCTAAAATAAGTAGGAAATTTAGCAACTATAACGCGCTGGTCAGACGTGTTGGCATTAGGGTTTTATTTCGAGATTTCCTTCTCTTGCATACATCATGTAGGATACCATATCCCTTAGTCGTTTTTTACGACATCCACGGACAAATGGCAACCGGCGTGGTGGATACATCCTTACTTCGTGACTACGCGATAATTTACATAGTTGTGTGGAATTTACGAGAAATACAAAATTCTGCTTAACAGTTAGTTGGTACAATCGTTGTATGTATGCCCTAGGCCCAGACTTAAATCAGGCCACACCGAAAGTCACCGATATACAAACTCCTGTTAAAGCTAAGAAAATTGTAGTTAGAATATTAATTAGAAAATCTGTTTCCAACTAGTACTGCAAATTCATGATTAATAGAAATATAATCAATTTAAATGGACTTTACTTTTAAAGAACCTTTAAAGAAAATAACAATCACATATTAATTACAAAATAAAAAAGAACTTACATTTTTCAGCCGGCAACATTAAGCGGAGTTTATTAAAACGCACCACTTGATCTCCATTAGCTTGTCAGAAAAGAATTTTGTAATTTTGTTGGGCCACGTAATAAAATATGGACCACTATTATCTTTTTAATTGTCAAAATAGAAAAGCCAAACGATGTCACGCAAAATAGGACTTAATTTAGCTAAAGTAATGAAAATTACCTGCGATGTCGTATTATATTTTCCTGAAATGTAAGATAAAAATGTCTTCAAGTAGCTGCGTGCCAAAGTGCTCAATATAATTTTTTACTTATAATTAAATTTCAGGTCGACATTTTAGATCTGATGAAGCTGTTATAAAATAACATTTCTTTATGATGATAAATAGTTGTAGTATACAATTGTGTGTGTGTACAATTTTTATACAAGGCAAAATCTGGAAGTAGGCAATCTATTTGTAAACAACATATCCCGAAGGATTGGCACGCTTAAGTGACAATTAGCAAGTTAGCAGGCCACATTGCTAGTCAAACTGTTGTGAATGAAAGGTTTCTCAAGTGGCTACGACGAATCCTGTATTACTGATGCATTGAGGAGATTGTAAAAGCCGCAGGACTCCCTGCGGGCGCTGACTTGAATTCTCAGATAGAAATCTATATAAATAAATAAATAAAAAAAATAGTCGTCTTTTACGACACCAATGGTCAACATAGGAGATGGTGAATTGTATTATTATTCTATCACAACATGGAAATATAGAAATCTATGTAAATAATTACAATTTTTAATTTTCGTAAATATAAAATATTTACCAATTCACGCAAGCGGCTTAATTATTACCATTTGTCAAGCTGATAACATTGTTTATTATAAACGGAGTCATTAATCTATCTCCATTTGCGCCTCAAATGAATTGCGATACTTAATAAAGATCTTGACGACCCGCGAAACTTGACTAATAAATAATTTATGTTTAAACAACAAGACTTATGTATTGTTATTTTTAATTGTGTACGCTTGTTTGTTTTTTAAATGAAACTTTGCTTCAAATAATAATGATATGCTTTCTTTATAAGGGACATTTTTCATTTTATCACACTCAATTTTTCAAATCCTTTTTTGTTCCACTCGAATCTTAACCATAATGAAAGGCAAATCGATCGGTTATATCACACTTCAGTCAGACAGCATCATATATGGGTTTCCTTGTTGTGATGTTATCTATATTATAGTCTTTTATGACTGCAAGGGAAAGAAAACTCGGAATAAAATCCCAACAAGTTTGACTAGAGTGGTTACAGTCAATGAATTGCCGTTCTCTTGTGGCCATGTTAAGTATTAAGACAGTTTTGCTCAGTAGATACATACGTAAGCTGAGTTAAAAAAGAAAATCTGTGATACACTGAATGGTATAGCGTGAAGCAAGCCCTTTTAGGAAGCAGGCAATTTATATTTCAATTGCGTACATGTTTCTATTTGCTATATGTACTTACTTATTATTACGCTTTTAGAAGCTTTAGAGGTTAGCTTTCACGCGATATTGAAATGGGCTAGGGCCTTCAGTTAGACGTAAAGATATTTCCTGATGTAAAAAGATATATAGAAAATATATCTCTGACACCGCGATGGATATTACGATAAGAAAGAACGTCCTCAAAGACGCAGGCTCTTTGATATAGTGGTACAAAATTTATTTACTGAAGCGCGAATCCAGTTTTAATACTTAATAGGTCAATAGAATAATGAAGATCCTATTATTATTTAAATATCTGGTTGAGCGAGCTTTGCTTGGTATAATTTTTTACGTAAATTGTATTTCTGACGAACTTATTTAGATATAAATTAATAAAAAATAAAAATGATGAAATAATGAAAAAATATCAAAATCTACAAAAACAGAATAATAATAACCCCGAGATTCGAGCTCACGTTGTTTGAATGCGACTGGACAACCTCCCAACTGAGCTATTCTCACTCTTGACGGCGACGGCGAAATTTAAATTCCTATCCTATTGAAATTTTATGTCACTATATTTATTAGTTAAAACACTGTCAAAACAACATTTTCTATAAATAAAACCTAGCTAGATCCATTTTTTGGCCCCGAAACCTCTAGTATGCCAAATTTCATGAAAATCGTTGGAGCCGTTTCCGAGATCCTGAACATATATATATATATACAAGAATTGCTCGTTTAAATATACAAATATCTGGTTGACCGAGCTTCGCTAGGAATATTTTTGTCGAATTTATTTAGATATATATTAATAAAAAATAAAAAATAAATAATGAAAACTATATAAAAAACTACAAAAAGAGAATAATAATAACACCGAGATTCGAACCGACGCTGTTTAAATGTCACATAATCCAAAATTAAAACCGCCCGCCTCCCCACCTGAGCTATCGGAACTCATGACGTTGACAATGAAGTTTGAATTCATATTCTTTTAAAATTTAATGTCATTGTTTGTTTTGCTAAAAACACGGACAAAACAACATTTTCTATAAATAAAACCTAGCTAGATCGATTTTTTGGACCCGAAACCTCTAGTATGCCAAGTTTCAACAAAATCGTTGGAGCCGTTTCCGAGATCCTGAATATATATATATATATATATATATATATATATATATACAAGAATTGCTCGTTTAAAGATATAAGATATAAGAAAATGAACTACTTATATAATGTATAAACGTAACTGGTGATTAATAAGACGTTTTCTTTTATAAACGCTACAAAAGCATCAGCCAGTTATTTATCGCGGGATTAATAGCGAGAGCAGTTGGTGGACGATATGGCTACGAGCAAAGGCTTAACCGATGATTTAAATACGGCTCATCGACTCGCAAAAATGTGAGGTAATTAATCAAGTTTTTGCCACCTTTAGAAATTTTAGTACTGAACAGCAAGATACCACTATTACGAACTTGTGTTAGGAACTAATAAAGAGGAAAATCTTTTGTTTTGTAACAAATTGCGTTTAGTAGACATGAATTATCTTAACACTAAAACGACGCTTAACGTTACGGTCCTGAAATTCGCGGTAATTTTAGTCGGTTTAGAAATATAAGAGTTTGTTAGTATGTCTAGCCGCTAAGACACAGAAATCTATACATCTATACAAATAAAGGCTATTACAAAAAAGCAAAGGCTATTACAAAATTTCGGATTATTTAGATGATAATACAGAGTGGTTATGAGCAGCTCCTCATTCAGCAATTCATCACAGTGAATTCATCACAGGTTATTTTTTTTATTTTATTTTTTTTCTTACTCTTTTGTGATTGTACAGCGTAGCGTGTTTTGCCGGTCGAATTTTGGTTTTGATCGTTTTTAGCATACCTGCTATAGTTCGTAGTTTATTTTATAGTCGTAGTTTTTTATAGTATAGTAGTAGTTGTAGTTCGTTTTATATTTTTATTTATGGTTTGGTCATGCTCACCGAATAAGGTTCTGCTTGCGGTAGCTATGTGGGGCGGGTCGCTCCCTTCCCTCTAATTTGGTTGAGGAGAGTGATGGCTGCTCTAGTAGTTAACTCGTGATCGGGTGCTGCTTGTGGGATCTGGTCCAGCCATATTTTCTTCCTTTCTTTAATGTTTTTTATTTGTCTTGTACTAAATTTTGAAAATTTATACATATATACAATTTCGAAGGGCATCACACTGGAGCTAATACCATATATGTTGTACGAAGCATAAAATTATGTATATTTAAAAGATTAAAGAAAAAGAATGACTGCCCGCTGAGTTTCTTGCCGGATCTCAGTTTGTGGCCGCGTTCCGATCCGGTGGTAGATTATTGTATGGTGTTCAAACGTTGTGTAATTTGACAATATGTAAGTGCCCTTAAGGGGCCTATGCAGAATAAATGATTTGATTTATAAATAAAATGGAAGTGTCTGTTTGTAATGTCAAAGTAATGGGCTTTTTTATGTTGATATGGTTATTTGCATGATACCTATGCCTAAAAACCGGTTTGTTTTGGGTAATCTTCAAAACGGCTGGGCCGATATTGATATTTTACTACGAGGTAGCTGTCTATATAAGGGGTAACTTCGGCTATATTTTATCCCGGTATTCCTACAGGAACGGGAACAACGCGGGTAAGGGGATTGAAACCAAAGCGAAACAAGGGCGGGTTGCTAGTATATAATAAAATAATCAATATGGAAAACTGAAATCAACAGTTTATCTACACAAGAGCATAATATATTCGTGATTGAATCGTAACTATTACGCCGTAGATATTATAATGCTAAATCTATATGTGAATTGAAGCTAGGCAGGCTCCGTGTTCAATTGATAGGTTCATGTAGGTATATTAGAAAACCACATCCGAATCACAGTGGGTTCACTAAGATATTGTTAACCGTCCCTATTTAACCCTGGATAGTGCAGTGTATCCTTAGATCTCGTTCAAATCTATACCAATAAATAAAATTGGAGTGTGTTTGTAATGTCAAAATAATAGGCTTTTTTCATGCTCACACGGTTATTTGCACGACACCTATGCCTAAAATAGCAATTAAAAATTTTTATCTGTCTGTCTGTCTGTTTGTTCCGGGTAATCTTCAAAACGACTGGACCGATTTCAAAAATTCTTTCACCAATGGAAAGCTATTATATCAGGGCGTAAACTATATTTTATCCCGGTATTCCCACGGGAACGGGAACTACGCGGGTAAGACGACTAAAACCGAAGCGAAGCGACGGCGGGTTGCTAGTAGACACCTATATAAACGTGGAGACTGTGTTATGAAATTTATGATACAAGTTTAACTCCCTAGTAGAAACCAAATTTGATGTATTTCGGTTCAATACTTTTTAAGTTATGAAGGGGGTCAAAAATGGTTCGGAATGGTTCGTCTAAATATACACATGGTACGGCTCACCGCCTGTCTAGTATGGATGTAATAACAGTAATAGAATATAGATGAAATAATATCTTTTAATTAAGACTTTTTTAATTAAGAATATTTTTTTGAAATTTACAGCTTGATTGTTGAAGAAGGCCTGGATGTATAGGAGCTCTTATTTTGAAGAAACATTAAATATAACATACGTCGTTACAAGGTACAAAGATAACTATTATTATAAGCAGCATATAAGTAAATAGGTAATATAGTTTTAATTCACAGCCACCGAGGATTTCAGTCTGTTCACCGTTTTCCAAACGTGAAATAAACCAGTTCAACACATTGCTACATGCTCCATATCGATTCGGGGGCTTTTTAATAAAATTTTTGTGGCCTACAAGATCAAAAGCGCCTGAAAAATTTGTACATATAAGGTTAATTTGCACGTTTTTCTCTATGTCATCTATTACAACAGATATACGAGTACAGGGCACAAGATTATTTACGATTGATTTGAAAACTATTTTGCTCCCTTCTTTTTTCGCCTTGTTGCGTCACTTTTCAATTTGAAAACGGCCTGACAGGTGATTTAACAACCGAATTATTGAATCGCAAATTAATTATGGCTTTGTTAATACTTAAACATAAAAATAAATATAATAAAATTTGGCGTCTTGTAGGTATGGCAATAGATTTAGGTACATTTGGGGAGATTTAGGTACTTTGCAAAAGCATAAATAAAAATTTAAATTGGCAGATTTTCATGGATGCATTTGATACATTTTGGTAGATTTGCGAAGATTTAGGTAGAATTAGATAGAATAAGGTACTTTGCAAAAGCATAACTAATAATATACATTGGTAGATTTTCATGGATGCATTTGGGTTGGGCAGATTTAGATAGATTTAGGTTCACCCTGTGGTGACGCAGTAAGAATACAATTTACCAGCGTAAAAGATGACTAAAGGATATATTACGCATATGACATCTATGCAAGAGAAGAAAATCCTAAACTCGAAACTAAACCCTATACCAAACTATCTGACGAGCATGTGGGTAAGGTCAATTTCCGTCCTATTATGGAGGAGGCTCGAGCCTTCCATTCAGGGCTTACCTAATAATCCAAATATGAAAAAATTCTAAATATATCTTTAATCCAAATATGAAAAAATTCTAAAATCTGTAATTTTTTTTGCTGTTCACTTGACGTGAAACACCCCGGCAGTAAAAGTGTTCGTTAATTTGAACATAAAATAAGTTTATGCTCTCCTTTGTAGTATTCTATTGTTGTCATTCGTTAGATTTAACTTAGTTTAAAAAGTTTTATTCTCGACATAAAACATAAAATCGTAAGACTTTTGGTAGTTAACGAGTTGCTTTCTTTGACGGAAACACGGAATATGTATTAGGCTTCATATTAAACCTTAAGACGAAAATTTTATGGTGTTACATGATTTTTTTTGATTCTATATAAGACTTGAATACATTCTAAAAAGGTGGAGAGAGCGTATGGAACTTATTTACACTTAACTATGTAATAAATTGATCACTCATGGAATTATGATGATACTCTTCTGTGTGATGACAGAGTAAGGATACAAATCACCGCTCCCTATTTTGCGCGTGGCTGTTGTAGAAGACGTCTATGGGATATAACAGGTAAATCTACCTATGCAAGGGAAGGTAAACTCGAAAGAAAACATTATAACATGTCTGATATGTTTTCACATTTGCTGACACTCCGAGCAACAATTATATGCATGCTTATATGTTTTTTTATTATTCAAATATATTACGGGCTGTACAAGATCGTGATAAAATATAAATACATTCAATTGAAACAATCAAACAAAAACACTATTTCAACAAACCACACACACTTTGAACTTTTCACTAAATCCTTACAATTTCACTTACAAGATATACACAGCACTATACGTCAGCTGTATAGCTACAGATATACTGCTATAAGCATGTCGGTGACGTAAACGCACGAGATTTTATCCATACAAAAAGTGTCTAAGGAGCACAGCACATTGCACGTAAGCCAGTCATGACCATGCTAGCGACGCGATCCCATAAGATTTTCCCCTACCAAAAAGTGCCCAACGCTGCTAAAGAAGTTCTCTGAATGTTTTACTAGCCGTCAGGGCTGACAGAAGAGCTACATGGATACATGGTCCACAACCTGTTGAGTATACTTATACAGGCTGGTGTCTGAATTCATGTTCAGTGGCCAACATTTCATACCACAGATAAAACATTAATCAATGCTAGCTTAGCATTATTCAGTATTAGCCGAGGCCGCGGGTGATGTGACCGGGGAGTTAGTCCGTCACCCGCCGAGAGGCCGACCGCGTGAGGAAAGACCGACGTTCTTCCCGAGGGGGGGACGTCGGTCGATGGGAGGGTACCCCAAATAGGGGGTTTTCCGTTGGGCCGACCACTGATGACAAGTAACCGGAGCAGGTCCGGTGGTCGGCCCAACGACGAAGGCGACGTCGTGTTCGGGTGGGTTGCGGGTGTGCGTGCTTATGTCTGTCCCCTCTGTCGCTCCGGACGGAGTGGTGCGAGGAGTGAAGAAGTCAAACCCTATACCAACCTGTCTGACCAGCATGGTATATGTTGTAAGGTCACTTTCCCTCCTATTGTGGAGGACGCTCGAGCCCAACAGTGGGACGTATGTGAGCTGAAATGATGATGATAAGACTTGTGAATTTTTCCGTGTGGAGACGGGCTAAGATTTACTACTCTCTTGCTCGTGAGTGTCGTAAAGGACGGCTAAGGAGTATCTCGTGTATATGCGCAAGAGAATGAAAACATGGAATTAAAGCTCTGTACCACCAGGAATAATGCTGTAGACCATTTTTCACCCTATTATGGAGGAGGCTCGAAACCAATAGTGGGTCTCACAAGAAATGATTATTCAGACTCTGAGTATAATTTCTGTCTATTATATACATTTGTTTGTTAAGAACTTTTGATACGAGACTTACCTTAACACATCTTAAAAAAAAATCATTATGTAGTATATTGTCATTTTTTGCCTTATTTTTAAACGTATACTGTTTGTTATGTAGGGTATGTAGTACCTAAGCAAACATATGCTTTCGATACTATCTTTTAAGGCAGACACTGTCATGACCCTTATAATCCGGCGGTATCCGTTTTTATAATCCTTTCTATTTTTGTAAGGGGAACATACTCTAAAATGTTCAACGTAGCCGATCAGTTAATCCGGTCCTCGTAAATCCACCTATCCTTCTCTTTCTCTATAGATATTATCAATTGTGCCTTAAAATGTACATATTAATTTGTTTAAAAATTTTTGTATTCATATATACTTATATTATCTTTTATTTATATACGAAGTTATCATGAATGTACGTTAAAAGCTTGTGTTTATCGTTTTAACTTATTTAATGTCTAACGAAGACCGAGTTATACCATCTCGCAATAATGTAAATTAGTTTCAAAGATGTCAAAATACGTCTACTTCATAACTATATAATAACACAGATTTTGAGGAATGCTATTTATATTCTTAGAGTTACATCTATTCTATTTTAATTATTATTTTAACCTTTTAAATCATTAGGCGTTCAGATGTTTTACGAAGCTCCGCTCAAGTCTGCGGAGACCACATGAGCGTTTAGTTAAGTAATTGCTAGGGCAATCCGCTTACAGCGTAAGTGAAACGATCTATAGATATTTTTTGACACAAAGAAAATGCATTGATGCTTATAAATACGTACTTGATTTGGTAGTTTAATGTAATTTTTACATTCAGCTTGTACCTACACCATAATAATTGTATCCTAAATATGTATTGAGCTTATCTAAGTTTCAACAGTACACACATATAGAATTATTTTGTTCTTGTACTTGCAATAAATTTGTACCAAAATATGGGCAAAAATGTAATAATTAATTTCTGTAGCGGGTAGATATAAATATGATATAAAAAATCTTAGTCCGCCCGTGACCATGAACGCCGTAAGTGTTCGAAACATCGGGCAATCAAAAATTAAATACAAACGCGATAAAATCCCTAAAATAGTTTTTCTACATTGTCTCTACTTGTTTGATCTATGGATATTACACTATTTTTGCTATGGTCACAGCCCAATCGATCCGTATCCGCGATAAAAGGGATAACCTGCAGCCCCATAACCTGCTGTACATGTACCTACTTCACTATTGTCATATGGGCGTATCATCGGTACGAAGTTCTTGTCATTGACGGTTAACAAAATCAAGCTTTTGGTACAGGAATGCATTTTTTATACCGTTTGGTGTCAGAATAATCACCGTTCCACTTCATGATAAGTGTTAACTGGCGCTAATAAATCTCTGAAATATTAGGTAGGAGGTGTCAGGTACCTACCGTTAGACTGGTTTGAACCACTGGATCTTTCGCTCGCCGAACGTAACACAGTAGCGCAATTACTACTACTAGGATGACCAATTTTGCTAGTGTGGTTCCATTGCATACCGACATATTTTTGTGGTATAGTTATGCTTTCATACCGATTCCATATCATCAAATCAATAAAATTCTCTGCTTTGTGGTAGAAGGCGAAGTTCTTTTTATATTCTCACGCGATTTGCGTTCCTATATGGGGATACAGGCCTCTACCAGAGGGATATTCATCAACATCACCTCGGTCCATATATTTCCCATTGGTGGGCTCGGGCCTCCTCCTTTTTGAAATGGAATTGGACCTGCTAAACCACACTTGTCAGACGTGTTGGCTTTAATTCGAGTTTTCTTTCTCTTGCATTGATGTTATCTGTAAATTATATCCTTTAGTCGTCTTTTACGACACCCACGGGTAAAATAGGGGGTGGAATATCCTCAGTCCATTAACATACGAAAAGCTGTATTAGTCTGTTATATCATGCTGGCTGTAAAGTGCCTTGTGACTTTATTTCATCTAACTTTCTATTAATATCTAATGTTATTTGTATAAATGCATGGAAGGTAAATCGACCTACCACGCTGGTCAAAGCTAGATTCGTACGAGTAAGGGATTTTATTGACAGTTTTCCTTCTCTTATATTATCTATCTCTTATATTTGCCATGTGGTGACGGAGTAAAACTCCTCCACTCCCTATCTTGCCCATGGATGTTATAAAATACGACTAAGGGATATAATATGCACATAACATCTGTGCAAGGGAAGGAAAACTCGAAATGAAACTCTATACCAACATGTCTCATCGCCAGGGAGATGCTCGACAGCGTCAGGAACTGGGACGCGGTCGCCGCCTTCTGTGAGGCCGTAATCTCACGGAAGGAGGCGGCGGATCGTGTGCGAGTAGAGCTCCTATTCGGCGACACGTTCCGCCGCCAGCGACTCGGGCGGCGCAGGCGCGAGTATCTGCGCCTAATGCCGCCCTAGCCGAGGCCGCGGGTGATCGGACCGGGGAATTGTCCGTCACCCGCAGAGAGGCTGACCGCGCGATGGCGACCGACGTCCCAGTACGTCGAGAGGTGAGGTTACCCGAAAGGGTATTCCGTCGGGCCGACCACTGATGACAAGTCACATCTGCTCTGGTGGTCGGCCCAACAACGAGGTGACGTGAGTACGGGTGGGTTATGGGCCCGCGCGCCGTCCTTTCATCGCCCCGGACGTACAGGACCGCGTGTGCGCTTTCCATAGCCCACCCATAAAAAAAAAAAAAAAATACCAACATATCTGACCAGCATGGTGTAGTAGGTCAAATTGCCTTCCGTTGTGGAGGAGTACGGAAAATTTACATTACTTAATCAACTTTTACGATAAATATCTGCGGGAATGGAAGAGGTAGACATTCCTTTCCGTTAGCATATGAAAGTGTTCGTAATAGCCGAGGCCAGACTCCGTATGGTACGCGTTAAGTATAACGTGTTACCGTCCAAAGGGATCACATCAGAAGAAGGAACATTATTACTCCAAGAAATATTACAACACTGACTGCGATCGACAACCCGCCTGCCAAGAGTAGCGATTATGGTACTATCTACTTCGGGGAGGCTTGTTTTTTTATTACCGATGGTGGCAAACGAGCAAGCAGCACACATGATGGTAAGTGATACTGCTGTACATGGACCTCTACAATACTAGGGGCACAAGAAGGCCGTTGCCTACCCTGAAGGAAATACTCTTCTTAAACCTCGTTTAAAGAAGGCCATGTCATAGAAGACGTTGATAGGTTATGTTATGTATATAACAGGCTATGCTATATACTATCGATATGTTTAATAGAAGACTTCAATAGGCTTATGGAAGGTGGTCAGTAACTCAGGAGCACAAAAAAAAAACTGCCGAGTATGGGTTTCACATAAATTTATTTCTTCATATACATATGTATAATTTGCGAATCCACTGTGTCCCGAGACGCGGGGGATTTTTATAAAATAATTGTTTTTCTACAAACTTCTACAATTACATACATACATCGTCCCGTCAGCCATGTTGCGTCCGCCAAATTAATTACACTAACATAATTAAAGCTAGGGCGTATATTACTAATCTATTTGTTTGTAATTTATATATCAATTATGCAGAAATGCATATTATTTATTAGGTAAGACTTGGTACTTGGATACAGTTTGTTTATAATAATTCCGTAGAAGTTATAAAATAAATAATTAGATTTAGAGATGGAGATGCCGTAGCAAATTATACCTAAATATTGCTGTCAATATTTCATTTCGTGGAATACGCCATTGTTAGATCAAGTTAAGAAAATTTCGTTTAATAAAACTACGCTTAGTAATATAAAACGATTGAGTTGAATATGATATTAAAATATTTTTATGTGACATACAACTTACCAAATTGGCAAATAAAACACTACAATATACATATAATTAATAATGCGGCAATCATGAACGAACATTAAGACGTAATATATAATTAGATTTAGACGAAATACAGAATTACATTACAGAATACACAAATATAACAATAAGAGCACATAAAAACACTTTACTAAAATCAGTCTTAAAATAGGGAATATAAGTATTCTAAAAACTGAATGAATAATTACCGAGATAGAGTAGAAAAAAAAATGTTTTGTACCAAATAAAAAAATAAACAGCACCTTATTAGTACACCTATTACAACAAATTAACGATAAAGTTATTTTAAAAATTCAAAAGTAGGGATCTTCAATACATAGTGATAACAGTCAATAAAATGGACTACGAAAATAATATAGATTATCGGTTCACCTAAATTCATTAGACAATATTATAAAAAGTCAAGTTATACAATACACAAATACAATTATAGCAATTCCATTCGTTATGCAAAGCTGACATTAAGTGGTCGTGCATAGAGAACAGAATTGCTGGGTATTAATTAAGTGAATCCCTTCTGGTATAAAGATATGTTACATAGTAAGTCTAAGCGTCATGATTAAAACAATAATAGCTGTACAAAGAGATCTTAGTGTGCGTTCAGGTATTGTCTATATAAGCTGAAACAGCTACCATTTTAGGAGAACAATAATCATTTGTATAACGTACAAAAATAAACCCAAGAAATGATTAGAACAAACATTCATAATTAGATTAAAATATATCAATTGTCACGATTATAATGTCATTGGGAAAAAAAAATAAGCTGCTCTAGAATAGTTTGTAAATGTTTCAAATCACTTTAAATATTCATCAAATATTATTTAATCAAAATTTTATTTTAATAATTACATTTAACTCTACTCACGCTTCGTAATTTATCGTACTGTTTATTATATTTTTTTATAGCTAAGTGAAACGATTGGCAGTTACGAATGATGGTTGGTGATTCTCAACCAGCCGAAATAGGATGTAATATTTTTATTTTAGTACCCTTAAATATGAGTTATTCTTTAAATTGTTCACATATCTAAGTATAACGTTTGAAAATAGCGTCAACCGCTTTATATTCCCTAAATTTCATACAAGCTCAAATTTAACTTATACGTAGGTAGGTCGATATAAGTAGTAGATATATTGTATAAAACGAGTGAAAAAAGTAAAAATCTTATACAATACTATGCAAGGAGATTACTGTAAAATATTAAATAACACACTAAGTATACTTAAAGATAGCTTAAAGTAGCGTCAAGAGCAGTGGTTATGTACGACTTACTCGAAAAGAAAATGTCTACAATTCGTTATTATATACTCGCGCTTATTAACGAGAAGCATAAATAAATAAGATTTTATACGGTAAACAATTTTCTACATTACTTTTTCATAGAAGAACATAGATAAAATAGTTCTTTCTCAATTCGATTAGCTTTTCGAAACTCACAATTCATTTCACCTGTTTACTATATCTCTAACACGATACATTTAGTATCATGATTCAAAATTTATATTGAATCGTCTTTCTCTTACCTCTATTAATTACCACACCAAAACATATTTAACTAACTACATATAGATATGTCATCGCATCACGATTATCATCTAAAAGCAAGCAGTGAATGAACATAAAAGTAATCGAAAAATGTAGAAAAAGTTATTTGACAGTTATTAGGAATCTTTATAGTTTCTAATAATAAAAATGGCGACATATTTAGAGTACTTTGTAATATAATATTATTTCTTTTACTTAATTATTAGGGATCATCCATAAAGTACGTCACACGTTAAGGGAGGGAGGGAGTTGTTCGGCGAAGTAGGTGTGATAAGAGGTGATAAGAGGTAGGAAGCGGTCCTCAGTTTCTTGACGTTACTGTTCATAATTTTATTAAATTAAGTATTAAAATGTCCATTATTGACTATTTACGGCAAACGTAAACATATTTCCCACCTTATCTCTTCAGCAGCATCAGCTCTTTGATAAATAGTGTCACATGCGCGTTTGGTCATGATTTCATTAGTAATATTTTATTTCACTATATGCTTTCTAGAGCAGGGTCTCACAAATGTTACCAACTGTGACAGGAACGGGTAATTGGCTCAAAAAATCGCGATATTAGTGAGACGTACTTTATGGATGAGCCTCTTCAAATATTTTTAGCATTTGTCTGCACTTTTCTTAATATATATGGAGTTATGGAAACATGTCTTCTTTATCTAAGTAGAGATGAGAGAAGAGCAGAACACGTTAAAGAATTTTGAATTCTCAATAATATAGACTCAAATTTGGGAAAGCTATGAATAAAGTATAATAATATGATGAATAAAGCGTAGGCAATCATTGTTATCAATATTCTGAGATATATAAATCTCAAAGGTGTTTTTGTACTTTTGAAATATATTATATGCTATTGTATTAATACGAGTATTGATATTTGATACGCAATTTTAAGATTATTTCCAACTGTAATGACACAAAGAATATTTTTGAAATTAATGTTTTCGTTGAAAAGATCTACTGATTCTCTCTTCTAATTTTATATATTTTAAGGATATAAGTCATAAATCCTTGTATCTTGGAGATTTTATAAATGTAGGTTATATTGATGGGAATCATAGTCAGATTTTGTACCATTATTAGCAGATCCCATAAAGAATACTAGCCTACGTTTGAATTGAACGCATAGTATGGGCGATCGCTGCCGACCTGTCGACCTGTATAATCTCTATGACCGAGTATGCCGCCTATGCGCCTATGATGTTACATTTCCCACATATATATAGTATGCCGTACTTATATCAATTATAACTTAGTATTAACTGTAGTGCTCTTCTCAGACGTAATATGGTCTAGCTTGATAATATTGTATCTTTATAAAGAACATAACTTGACAACTTTGTGTTATCAAATGAACTAAATTAATTATATTTCCTTTAATTTGAAATAGATTAAACTTGATTATATCGATTGATTTTATTATTATGTATTTAGTTTTTTCATTATTATATGTTAGTTATGATTTTATTAATGAGTATTTAATTATCTGAAATAAATTACCGTCGATTTGATTAGACTTTAAAATATAATCGACAATGGCCTAAGCTTTATATAGTTTTCTCGTCTATAAATTGTTAGCATTGGGAGTTATTTCTAAATATATCACCAATTCTATTTTCACATACAACGCCGAAGCGTGTTTTTGGACCAAGTATATTAACAACATATTATATTGCATAAAGTTATGTGAAGAGATACAATTATTTACATAACATTATGCACTACACACAGGACAGACACAAAAATTCACACGACACAGCCGATTCGTTCTAAATGTTTTTTTTTTCAATATTGCAATAATGAAACGTATTACCACAATTAACACTACCTTAACATATTTTTTCAACACCCGATATGAAAAATAAACTTCTAGTTACAGCGGCAATAACTATTTATTTATACATTTTACAATATTTATGTATGTATGTAACGTTTAGAATTGAATATTACAACGCGTTATGTTACTTAATACTCTAAGCGTACTGTTCATTTCCTATAATTACTTTATAATTTCTTTAGCAAATTATATATCTCACGGCGTAAACATTACACTGTTTATTAAATATTTCACAAACTTGTATTAATTCATCTAATTTCAACGGTTTATATTGATTTTTATTTTTATGCAATTTAGAGACAATAATAGCACGAATAGCTGTGATAAGATAGAAATATGCACAGTTTACAATTTTATAAGACAAATACATATTTTATATTGAACATATGATTAAATTTAGCTGCAATATTTTTATCAACCGTCAAGGCGTGTATACTATGCATATCTCTACTTCGATATCATAAAATAGGTTATAGGATAATCAATTTTATATATTTGTTACCCCTCTGACTCACAATCATGATTTTAAATGGTCATAATCGTAAATACAACATAAGTAACTTTCCTAGGCACTCATTACATATTTTAGCCTCATTTAAATAGATGGAATGACAGTCGTTATTACGTGTGCACTACGCTAGAAATATTCATTCGAACGTGGAACATTGCCGATATTTATTATCTTTAGTATCAGGACATAGAAGTTTTCAATCTTTTTTGTCTATTCTCTATTAGCGGTAAAATATTAAATAATATGATACTGTGAATTTATAGTATATTATTGTCCTTTTTATGGCAGCTATGGATATACGAAAATAAAAAGTATCAAGTCAGCGATTTCGACGTAGAATCGAAATATTAACTTGATATAAATTCAAATAGATATAAAACCGGATTGCGATAAAATACGGTTAAATCTAGAAAAGTTTTGCGTGTAAAATTAGTTAGTGTATATTGATGTTTTTAATTATATAAAGGATATACGTTACGATTGAAATACTTCTGTGACCATGGTAGATTAAGTACTTGATGACAAGTCCCGAGTGCCTTAGACGAGTAAGTCTCAGCGTCAGTTAGCGTAGTGATCGAACGAGCCCAGGTACTCGAGCGCCGCGCGGTAGCAGAATTCGTATTGGTCCTGGGAATGAAAAATTGTGTTAATAGTAATATGCGTAAAATTTGAATAATTTGAACCTCTATAAGTCTCGGCATGACGATGATAAACTAAATTGTGTAAGCAGTGGAAAAAGTTACGGCGTTACTTTAGTATCACCAAACCTCATGGCATTCCCTTTCGTTTTCTCCACGCTAGGCAGCGGCCTAGCAAAGGTCTTTGAGCGACAGTATCATTTATCATCAGGTGTGCTGTTTGCTGGATTGCCAATACTTGGCAATAGTTTTATGACAAGCGACCTGTTTGACGTCCACCGTAAAAAGTGTTTCTGTGTGTAGTTCCTAAGCAGACGGCCACAGATGAAGTTGGCCCACGTCAAGATAGAGCTCGGGGTCGTCTTCTAAAAAAACCATTTTCAAAGCAACGGTTGATGGTATTCGTAGCTGCCACCACATAGCAAGGGAAGACTGAAGAAAAGATGGATAGATTTCGTGGAGAATAGAATGACGTGGATAGAAAGAGCGAACGCAGAGATGACATCTGATAGGGCTTTGTGGAAGAAGAGGACATATTGCGTCGAACCCAAGTGATGTGGATAGGAGAAGGGTAATGATATAAATTGAAAAATGTTAGAATATCTTTTGTAAAAATAATTGAACTTTTTTTTATTGCAAACGGTGGCAAACGAGCAAACAGTACACCTGATGGTAAGTGTTGCTGCCGCTCATGGGCCTTTGCACGGCCGCTGCCTACCGCGAAAAGAGTGAAGGGAGTGTGAATGTGTGCAATGAGGTTCGGTGATACTAAAGGCATCACTAAAACCTATCACACGCAAACACCCTCAGAAAGTTGGGCTACCGTCTCTCTCGCTCACCGAACGAAGCGCAGTAACAAAATGCTACTACTCGGACATCGATTTTTTGCGAGAGTGTACTACCTCGGACGGACCAGCCCGCGGCTGTAGACAGACAACTGTCAACGGTGTGGTTCTACAGCTTTTTTTTTTTTTTTGGGTGGGTTACGCTCGGCGCACTCCTCGCACCACTCCGTCCGGGGCGACAGACGAGCGTAAGCACGCACACCCGTACCTCACCAGCGACACGTCGCCTTCGTCATTGGACCGACACCGGAGCAGGGTGACTTGAGGTCAGTGGTCGGCCCGACGGAATACCTCGAGGGAGTACCCTCTCCCTTCGACATCCCCTACTGGGACGGCGATCTTCTTGTACGTTACGATAGACGAACGAAGACGACTCAGTTCAATTCTCGAACTATAGAAGCGCTCTAGGTAGGTGGAGTAGATGGGCTGTTAATCTAAGCACATTTCCTTTCTATTTATGTAGGTGACGTCAAGAGTAGATTGATTTGAAAAGCAGCACAGTACCGCCAGATAGGCTTCAGGGTCTGCTATTAATGTATTTCCAGGAAGGGCACCGCGCAGCACAAGTTCGAAAGTTTTCGGACATGCCTCTGTCGGCCATCGTCAATTTGAGCAATGCAGTATGGGTACAGTTCTATCTATTACTTCTATAAAGGTTTCGTACCTTTATCTTAAAAACAGCTGCCAAATTTTTCGTGTATTTATTCATTATCAACTCGAAATATTCAAACAGAAATTTTATTTCATAAAAACTTTCCAACTTAATGAATATACACGTACCTACTTAGAAATTGTGCCTTTTAAGCCGAAATTATAGTCGGTAAATCCTTTGTATCCCGAAATACTTGCTAAGCTGAAAACTCATTACGTTAAAATTTTTGCATTTCTCTCAAGTTATTCCAATTCCATTGTTTATGAATTCAGGGAATAGACCAACATGTTGATACTTTACTGAGTTACTTAAACATTATTGGGTCTATAATATCGTAAAAGATATAGATTGTTTTTAAGAGATCATTCTGTGTCATTGTCCGCGTATATGTACTAAAAAATCAGAAATAGAAGGAATAGGGTAGCCCTTTTCTTTCTTTAGGACTGGTGTTAGGGGTTAGCGTAGCACAGTACAGTACCTATCCGGCAATCAATATTGGACATCCACCCTTGAAAAGAGACAATCGACTAATTTCGTCTTCGTCGAGCGTTGAGCGCAGAGCGCAATATAGAATTGCACGCTAGCTGTGTGGCGTTTGCTTGGTGTGTATGTCTTTATTATTAATGCTCCGTCACAATGTGTGCTTTATAATAAAATGTGAAAGTTATAATGAAATACAAAAAAAATATAATTTCGTTTTTTTTTAATTGCCACTGAAGTGAAAGTCATTATATCAGTAATGTTTATTAATTAACATGAAATGCAGGCGGCACAGGACCTCTCTTTGTGGCCATCTATGAGAGAGGCTCACGTCTAGAGTGGATGGCAAAAGGCTGAAGAATGATTCCTATAATGAACTTAAACTATCATCATCATGACCCACTGTTGGGTTCGGGCTTCCTCCATAATGGGAGGGAATTTGACCTACTACACCATGCTGGTCAGACCTGTTGCTATAGGGTTTTTTTTTTAGTTTTCCTTCTCTTGCACAATTATGTGCATATTATACGCGTTAGTCGTCTTTTACGACATCCACGGGCAAGATAGGGAGTGGTGAATTGTATTCTTACTCCGTCACCACATGGAATAATTAAATTATAATCTTTGGTTATTATTGAGCTCAGACCTTCTATCAGTATGGGGAGGCAATATATCAATTGGTGAGAAAAGTACTAGGAATGCCACATTCATCATCATCATCATTTCAGCCTATTGCCGTCCACTGCTGGACGTAGGCCTCCCTCATGTTGCGCCACAATGTGCGGTCCTGTGCCGCCTGCATCCAACGACGCCCAGCAACTTTCACTAGGTCATCGGTCCACCTAGTGGAGTGACGTCCTACACTGCATCGTCCGATACGTGGTCGCCACTCGAGAACCTTTCTTCCCCACCGCTTGTCGGTTCGTCGAGCGATGTGGCCTGTCCATTGCCACTTCAGCGTGCTAATTCTTTGTGCTATGTCGGTTACACCCGTTCTTCTGCGGATTTCCGTATTCCGGATTCTATCTCGCAGAGAAATCCCGAGCATAGCCCGCTCCATAGCACGCTGAGCGACTTTGAGCCTTGATATGAGGCCTACATTTAGGGACCACGTTGCCGTGCCGTAAGTCATCACAACACACAATGCCACATTATACTAGATTATCTATTCCTCTGTGAATTTAAGGTTTGCATAAATTATGATTTTGTAAAAGGTTTTGAACCTTCTCAATAGTCTAGATTATCTAGACAGTCTCGTCCGACAAACTTTGTGCTTCAATAGTGGTATTATATTATAAAAGAGTAAACAATTAGAAAGAAATAAGAATT
Source organism: Lymantria dispar (assembly GCA_032191425.1). Taxonomy (NCBI): domain Eukaryota; kingdom Metazoa; phylum Arthropoda; class Insecta; order Lepidoptera; family Erebidae; genus Lymantria; species Lymantria dispar. Next base: position 16,782,265 of record CM063457.1, on the reverse strand, counting down.
GAAAAGTCAACATCTGCATAGTCTTTTTCTATTGTGCAGTAAGTCTTATGCCCGGTGAATAAGTAAATTATAAATACAAGTGAAGTAAATAAATCTATTTTACAAATTTTATTGGGTTTGTATTTCATATGAACACTGAAACACTTTAAAGCATGCACGGTCACGGGCGGACTAATATGCTTCATTTCCAACAACTTATCGTTATTACAGCGGTTTATATCTACCTGCTACAGACACTAGTTATTAAATTTTGGTCCACTAATCCTTACTAATATTATAAATGCGAAAGTAAATTTGTTTGTTTGTTACGCTTTCATGCTTAAACCATAGAACCGATTTCAAGAATTCTTTCAGCAATGGAAAACTATAATATCAGGGAGTAACATAGGCTATATTTTATCCCGGTAAGGCGAATGAAAGCGAAGCAAAGCGAGGGCAGGTTGCTGGTGTAGATATAAATATTTGTAATTACGATGACTTGTTGGATGACCATGAACGTTGTAAAGTGTGTGAAAAGTCAGGTAATTAAAAATCATATACAAACGCGATAAAATCCGTAAAATAGTTTTATTTACAATGATTAATACTCGCGTAAAAATCAGAAATTATTACACAAGTGAAGTGTATATTACCTCAGTTTGTACCATAGCAGGACGTTGCGTACGCAGTGTGCGCACAGTCTGAAACACGTCGACAACTCCCTCGTACTGCATACGTTCCAACACCGTTGATAGTGTTATAAACACGCCCGTACGACCAACACCCGCACTATAATAAGTCATATAAACATTAGTTACAATATTTACATGTATCAGTCCTTCAAATCATTTATTCTGCCCCTTAAGCGCACTTAAAATATTGTCAAATTTACACATCGTTTGAAGCAATCCAATAATCTAATCACCAGATCGAAACGCGGCCACAGCTGAGAAGAACCGGCAAGAAACTCAGCGGGCTGTGATTCTTTTTAATCTTTTAAATAAAATTGTACATATATCCAATGTAATGTGATTATTCAGATTAAGCTTCAACAAGTGCGAATAATGCCATAATCACTTGACAGACGGGTTGGCGATCGCAGTTGGTGTTATAAATTGATCAGGAGATTATTATTGTATGAGCGCTGCATTTACCTGGTGATAAGAATACAATTCGCCATCCCATCTTACCCGTGGGTGATCGTAAAAGACGATTAAGTGACGTAAGCTGATAACATTTCAAAAGCAGGAAAGAATAATATAAAACGTTATAGTAACTCATCTCATCAGGTCGATATAGTCATCATAAGGGTCATAACTTATACAGCATCGCTCCCACACGGCAAAATTACCTTCACTTAAAGGTGAGCTTCAGGACGTTCGGTGTAGACATATTTTACATTGACAATACAAATTAGCAGATAGCCCGCTGTAAGTGAGCTTTCTGCCATTATAGCACTCGATAGTTGAGGGCTCGTTTATCGCGCGCTTTAAGCAAGCAGCCCGCGAGTTGTACGCACGCAGACTGCTCGCTTGAAGTACGCTGTCGGCGTGCGGGAGGCGGCGAGTTGAGAAACCAATCATAAATCATGTTTGTAGCAAAAAAAAGTGGTCGGTGGGTGGGTAGGGTAGTTGAATACTGCAGTAGTCTCGCGGAAGGAGGCGGCGGGGCGCGCACACGGGAGGAACGCCTCCACGACGACGCAGTCCACTGCTAGCGACTCGGACGGCGCAGGCGCGAGTACCTACGCCTGATGCCGCCCTAGCCAAGGTCGCGGGTGACTGGACCGAGAATTTTGTCCATCATCCGCAGAGACTGACCGCGCGACGGCGACCGACGTCCCCGAGAGGGGACATCGAGAGGAGAGGGTACCCCGCGACCGGGGTATTCCGTCGGGCCGACCACTGACGACAAGGAACTCTGCACCGATGGTCAGCCCAACGAGGAAGGCGACGTGCAACGGGTGGGTCATGGAGCCGCGCGCCGCTGTCCCGACGGAGCCGACCATAGCCCACCTTCCCAAAAAATAGGGTAGTTGACTGCTAGCCGTAAGCGCGGCGACAGTAGTTACTCAGATGGTTGTAAGCGCGTGTATAGCTAGTGGCCTGCAATCTGTCCGCGCGAGGACAGAGAGTAGTCATCTCAGTTTAAGGCGGTGTTGTGTGGGAGCGGTATTGGAGCGGAGTCGTGAACGATTACGTCTACGATTGTGGAGGAAATTCGGGCCCAGTAGTGTAACTTATATAAGCTGAAATGAAATAAAATACAAACCTGCAATGCACTGTAATAGGGCCATCCTGACCGAATTGCTCCTTCGTCTTGTGCACTTGTCCTAGGAAATCTATAAATCCTTCACCGCTCTTGGGTACGCCTTGTTCAGGCCAATCGGTAAATTGAAATTGTCGAACCGTCCTAGATGATCCATCGCGTGCATCCGTAACCTTGTTAAAACCATTACAGTAATTCAGTACAAGAAATATTTATATTTATTCTAATCCATAAATTTTATTCATTCATATAATATTCCGTGTGGTGATGGAATAAGAATATCATTCACCACTCCTTATCTTGCTCGTGAATGTCGTAAAAGACAACTAAGGGAAATGTAAGCATATAACATCTATGCAAGAGAAGGAAAATTCGAAAAAAATATAGATAATATCAATCTGTCTGACCAGCATGGTTTAGTAGATTAATCTTCCTCCTATTGGAGGAGGCTCGAGCCCAGCGTATATGAGCTGAGATGATAATAATTCATATAATAGCAATAGTTCGAATGCCAATATGAGGTATAAATAAGTCAAAATATGAGGTATAAAGAAAACAGTTAATTATTTGTTTTCATAAAAAGAAAACGGAAGAACGTTCACTTTTTTATGAAAATGAATAGAGAACCGTTTTCCGTATGGTGACGGAATAAGAAAACCACTCGGCACGCCACCTTGACCGTAAAAGACAACTAAGGAATATAGTATGCATATAAAATAAATGTCAGAGAAAGAAAACTAAAAATAAAAATATATTAACCCGTATGACCAGAGTAGTATGTCATTTTACCTCATAATTTAGAGGAGCCTTGGGCCTGGTATATGAGTTAATAGAATGAACGAATAGACACCGCATACACTTATGTATGTAACAATAAACAAGAAAAATATTACAAATACATATTACTTCAGACGTTACATTAATTGTTATTTAGATCCTTTGTGTATAAAGACTCCATTTATCTTCACGGGCATTAAATATCATAAATAATGCATACTATAATAATAAATAAAGAAATATAGTATTTCTATGTATACTTTGGTTTTCAAAAGAGCTTCTAAAAGTAATATGAGCTAATAAGGTTAGTATAGCTAAATATACAAATAGAAATTTGTTAAATATCACCCGTTTATGGAGATACAGCTGTTAGTAATAAAATGAAAGGCTTGATTATATACGGGACACTTACTTTGAATTCCCTCAAAATGTATTGAGGCATATTATACTCCGCGATGGGGTCGACCACAAAGCATTGATAGCGCACCGAACGGTCTGAAGGCCAATATTGATGACATTTCTCCTAAAAAAATACAACCTATTAATAAATTGTTTGCAAATTTATAATATTTTTGTAATTTAAAATAACTGCTTCTTACCCGTCCCATTTCTTTCAATTTGGTCAACATTACGATGATAGTGGAATTGTGCTCCCAAAGCATTCGCCAGAAATCATCAGTTGTATCTGCTAATGGACCTTGGGTTGCGATGTAAGCTGCCCTATATCTGTAGCCATCCACAAATGACGCATTTATATAGTCCGACCCATCTCGCGGGGTCAAACATACTCTTGTAGATTCGTATGGTAAAATATGAACCAGTCTATTCTTATGTTTGTTGCAAGGAAGGCTAGCTGATACAAAACGGCTGGAGTCAGCTTTCATATTAGCTAACTTCTTAAATTCCAATTCCATACCTGTTATATTCTCAATGGGATCAACCCGCATCAGCTTTTGAATGTGAGCGTGCAAATTACGAGCAGGAACTTCAGTGTCGCCACAAATGACAGCCTCAAGGAGAGCGTCGTGAATGAAAATATATTGGTCTTCAGTTTGTACCATATAGTTTCTTTGAGCTCGTAAGCATGTGACATGACCGTAGATATCAACTGTGCGTTCATGTCGAGCCCTTTCCAGCATAGAATCTATAACAATGAAGCATCCAGTGCGACCAACGCCAGCAGAACAATGAACTACTAGAGGACCAGCATCAGGTGGATTTAGAGCCCTGACACGCCGCAGGAATTGAAGAAATGGTGCTGGGTGATCAGGTACACCATGATCAGGCCAAGCAGTAAACTGTAACTGTTTAATTTCACGCCGTTCGCCACTATTTCCATTCCTTTCGACTTGGAAAGTTCTAATGCAATAAGTTGCTAATTCTTGGACTTCAGCAATTGTTACAGTCATCATACCATAAGTTTCAGAGCCTCTGCTAGGCCAGTATTGATCACATTTAATTCGCGTTCTTTCTTCTAATTTAGTCATCATTACAATAGTAGAAGTTCGAAGTTCCCAGCACATCCGCCAGAAATCTGCTAGGGTTTCTTGGAGAGGACCTTGGGTTGCAACGTATGCGTTATGTTTTCGATATCCATCACAATAATTCGCATTAATATAATCACTTCCTAAAATCCCATCAATAGGTTGGAGAATTACACGACTGTGGTCATAAGCAATTACATTAGCATATCGATTTTTTGGCTTATTAATTTCCATATTTGAATGATCCCAAGTAAATTGTTGACCTGGCTCAATACTTTCATATTCTTGTGAAAATTTGAGGTTATCGTTAGCTTTCAATCTTTCTATATGTTCCGCCAGTTCTAATATGGGAATAGGTGGATGAGAAATCATAGCTGGCGTTTGAAAATTCAGCCGTCTCATTTCTACTGGATCTGATGGTGCTCCAAAACCAACATCAGCCGACATTAACGGTCTAGTTACTGCTGCTTGATCAGGAGCTTTACACGGTTGTCGTCGCTTTTTAAATATAAATAAAACTACTAAACATAAAGAGAGCATGAGAGCTGCAATTATTGGGCCTACAACCCACAACATCCCAGCTTCTTTTCTATTTTCCTCTATTTTGATTTCAGGATCGCCGTGAATGTCTTTAGGGTCAGGTCTGCTTGGTTCTTCGCCGGGCGGCGCTACTCGCATGTCCAATGAAAGGTTTTCAGAAAATGGACTGGATGTATATAAATGTTTTTGTGGAGTATCAACCACTGCCCGTACAAAAACACGATATTTCTTATTCTGATTTAATTTTCTGTTCAAAAAACCTTCATACATTTCATCATTACCCAGATGAAATGTGTATAAAATATTTCGTTGTAAGAATTTGGCAGCAATGTATGGTGCGTTTTCATCATCTGTTCGAACATTATTTTTTATTAAATCATCTGTTAGGAACTGATCTGGATTCTTATGATTATGAGCTTTATCCTCAGGTACTACAACTAAATAATAATGAGATATGGGTCCGTATTCTTCGGAAGCTTGAGGTAGAATAACGAGCACTTCGTTTTCAACAACACCATAGAAATCTGGCTTTACCATTGGTTTAGGCGCTGCCATTTGAGTGGTGACCGTAATCTTTGTTGGTGGTCTATATGAATCGTCATTAGGTATAGCGCTTACATTAACATTATATGTTGTGAACGGAGATAGATCATTTATCGAGTACGATGTTCTATCATGCTTCACAATAATTTCTCTTCTTGGTATTTCTTGCGTTTGCGTCATACCAAGAGAATCCACAAATTCTTTAATTGCATTATAAGAAATCTTATAGCTAACGGGGTTTAAACGCAAAGGTGGTGACCATGATAATGTCATGGAATGTGTAGAAACATCTTGAGCTCTAAGGTGTAAAGGCACTTCTTCAGGACGAACCTTAACTGTGACCTTTTCTGATAATCTGCCTAATCCATCTGTTGTTTTAGCGGCAACAGCGACAGCATATTCTGCGAACTTCTCCAAATTCTCCAAGTCGGCAGAGTGCGTTACATGAACATTCTTTTGCTGCCACTCTTCTAAATCTTCAACTGGAGTCATAGTGTAGAAAATAACATAGCCAATAATTTTCTTTCTAGAACGAAAGGTTTCCCACCAAACTTCTACACTAGACTCTGAAGTCGCAACGGCTTTAACTGACATGGGTGCTCTACCAATATCCCTTTCGGTATGTGCCGTAATATCTTTACTGTACGGCCCAGCTCCTTGGTCAGTATATGCACGAACTTTAAATACATAATGTGCGTCTTCTTCCAAACCAGTAAAAACTGCTTTAGTCGATTCTGTCGTTTTTTCGACAACAGAAGATTGATCGCTTTTCTTATAAAATTGAATATCGTATTTCTTTATCTGGCCACTTCGATCAGCTCTTATTGGGGGATCCCAGGTAATACTAATAATATCTGGTGTTTGGAAGTGGAAAGTAATATTAGTGGGAGGGCCCTTCGGCGCCCCTTCCGGTGTGAGCCAATATTTGATAGTCTCTTGACCTACACCGATATTATTTTTGCCTGCTATCCTGTACTCGTACTGGACGCCTCTTTCTAAATCATTAATTTTATAACTATGTACTTTGGTTCCAGGGAAATTAATTTCCTGGAGAGGTTGATCCTTCACACCATATTTCAGTCGATAGCCAAGTAAATCACCATATGTTTGAGTCGGTTTGCTCCATTCTAATTCTATTGACACAATCGGCTCTCTTTCTAAAACTCTGCAAATATAGTAAAATAATATATAAGAATATTCAAAAAATAAAAATGACATATCAACTAATGAAATACTTTTGACTCACTTTAGGTTGACAGTAGGCCTATTTGGCACACCGCCAGGCGTCTTTACAGACACTGGCGCACTTCGGTCACCGTCTCCCTTTCTCGTTAAAGCAGCTACTTGCACATTGTATCGTGTATCCGGTTGGAGTCCCGAAACATTCAATTCAAGAACTGTATCTTCCATTACATTGAACCGCATCGGATCATTTAGTAGACCTTTGCCCTAAACAATAGAATGTAGATTATTTTATAGTGGTCACCACGAATATTAGCAATTAGCTAACAATTCATTAGAAAATGAAATAATAAATACAAGTACCTCTTCTCTGACTTCCTGTACGTGAACATGGTAGCCTCTTATGATGCCATTTTTAGCCTTCTCTTGAGGAGGTTTCCACGTCACATGGATTGTAGTAGAGTTCATTGCAACGACTTTTACATCTTGAGGCTCGCCAGGTACTGTGAGTATACAAGACAAATATTAAACATTTATACTATACTTATTCGCAAGACGACCTAAGTTGCCCTATCAGCATCTACGAGAGCGTGCTAAAAACTACCCAAAGCGACTCTTAATGCCTTAAATTTGAACCAAGCACCAGCGGCGAGGGCTTGTCAGTGAAGAAGTTGTCTGTATGTTTTAGATAATATTGAATTCAATGGCAGTGTTGTCGGTAATCCCCATCGGTTATGCTGATAGAGCACTTTGGTCGGCGGCGAGTCTCTACATACGCCTGTCAGCATCTCGATCGGGCATTTGAATACCAACACACACTGAGACATTATTATATACGCCCTTTCACATCACCATAACCAATTAAAATCCATTACCTTCCAATCCACATCGTAAAGAACAACTAAAACCGTTAAGCTTTACAAAGAATCAACATTTAGTAAGTTAAGATAAAACTAAATTTCTAAAGCGGCATTTCTAAAATATACATATAAACCTTAAACCACACGCTGCAAGGGAACATGCCTCGGGACGTCGAGACTTGGGAGCATCGGTTCAAAAATAAATCATAATATAAGGACACGCCAAGTCTTTGAACTTATCAATAATCGTCTACGAAGTCATGCTTTTAGAGTTTTACTCACTTGCAGTTTGTTTTAGTGTAAGATATCAAGGAGCTAGGAAGATTTACTACAAAAGCGTAAGGCACAAGCACAAACACACACTGAAACAAGCACTATAGTAATTGATACTCACTCCTTATAGCTGTACGGGTTACCAGCGGCCCATACAAAGTCAGTGACGAGAGAAAAAAGAGAAAAACGCATTCAAATACATTTAAGACAAATTGTGCGAACATTGCAGGGCGAACGGAACTACCAAGTGAGAGATAACGAGTAGAACGCTTGTCAGCAAATAGGGGCACTCTTATTATTTTATCCTCCTGTATTTTTAGCTCTTTAGGAGGTGCATTCGATTTAAGCCGCTTGGGACGCCGCACGCCAATGTAGATTCGCGTGCATTACCTTTTTCTGTAGGGTATATGTAGTTTTTATGCCTTTGAGATAAACTCTGAATAAATACTGACTTCATTTTCAAAACAACAACAAATCACAATATTATTGGAGGGTTTTGATATTATTACTAAGTGTTGAACAGAAAAAGGCAAGGTAACACACGTTCAATTATTTGTTCCACGTCCTCTGGTGTAGAGAAGTCACTCACACGCACATGTATTGATTAACACGACGGCGCCAGTCTAAGTGTGTGTGCTTCAGTGTAGGTCTTGTTAATGATCAACGGTCGTACCTTCGAGTGTGTGCTTCGTACTTCGTGTATCCTCTGTGATGTTTGTGACTGTGTCAGTGTCCATTGCTTTGCTCTTCGGTGAAACTGTTCTGTGATCTAAATTAACTCGACGATGTGCTTAACAGGAGTAATTGATGTTGATTTTATATCAGCAGCGTTCTTTGAGCCCCGCCCGTACATTGTTAATGGCAATAGCGAACGTTATGCATATTTTGTATATTATGTCACAATATCTAGTGTGCATGCACGACGAAATTTCGATAGATAGGTATACAGAAGAAAGAAGAGAGGCGAGAGTTGAAACTGCTACTGGCAAGAAATTGTAGCACAAGAGCAAGTGAGACAGATAGAAAAATAGAGATAGATATAAAGAGATAGAGTAGTAGCGCGTAGTCTAGTAATCGAGCTGAGCAGTCGGGGAGTACAGGCGAAGAGTGTCGCGGACCTGGTCCCTGGGATCCTAAACGAACGACCAATTATTTAATGTTTATTGTTGACTTTAGGCGTTGGATCCTCGGGACTTCGCTTCGACCCGCAGCCTTCCCGATAATAGTAGAGTAAGTTTAAGTGAGAACAGTACAGTGAGTAAAGAAGTATAAGTAATTGTGAGTAGTTCAGTAGCATGCGCGCGTGTCGTGTGGGGTTGGTATTGGTATTCAAATGCGGCGTTCGGGCCTTGGTGCGATAGAGCGTAATAGCCGAACGGTCACTCAATAGTGTATTACGTACTCAGCTGTAATATAGACATTCATCTGACAATGAGCGTAGACAAACTCAATGGGTTCGACAGCGCTCAATGCAGTGTTAAACATTACACGATGATCCACACAAAATTCTTTAGATTGTTGTGTTACGCCCTCGCTCTCTCACCTCGTGTTGTCGTTAGATGTGCCGAGTGATTCCTAAAAGTGCAGTTTTACTTCACGCAATCCAACGAGATAAAAAATTAAACCATTGATTGCGTGCAGCAAAATGTGGTACCTATCTGGTGCCCAGTGAAAATTGATAACGAAAAACGGTGCGGTGTCGGTAAAGAAAGCATGCAAAACTGTGTCCATTGCTAAATACTGAACAACTGTGCGCCAAAATCAATAATATAACGGTGCCGTCGACACTATACCAGGTGCATTATAAACTTTTGCATTTCAGTGAGTGCCATCTTAACGAGACGATGACGAGCCAAACAGGCGCGTCATCAAAAGAAATCATTACATGTGACAAGTGAGTGGATATATCAACTAAAAGCCGCTATGAAATAGCGACTGTAATATAGCGAAATCAATTATGATAATCAGTGATATGATTAAATATATATATGGAATATTATCGGCAAGCATAATAATATTTTTGTTACGAGAACTTTGAACCTCCTTGTTTAGAATCCTGCTATATGCTCACAAAAAAGAACAAAAGAAAAAATGACATTAGTATATTGGTAGTTATTGTAGTGAAGAGTAAACTAATGTGATTATGAACTTTAACCCTTGCGATATTAAATGGTTTACTTAGCCCACCACCAATATTAGACCAATCAATTGCATACATTATTATATTAATTTACTGTTGAAATAGTATTGCAATTAGTAAGTTTAGTGCGTATGAAATTTTATAAACAATAAATAAAATAACCATGTTTTATTTAATTAATATTGCAATTCTATTTTAACAATCAAACTTAACCAACCGTGAAGATAAAATCATTCATACAGAATACGAAGTAATATAGATAGCTTAATTAACAAGTCTGTAGCATTAATTATGACAGATTTACTTTTTCTTTTTCAAATATATTATTGATATGAACGATTTTATATACAAATTTATACCAACTTTGTAGCATCCCAAAAGTTTGTAACTAAAGGATTAATTAATTGATTAGATAAATTTCATTGAAGGTTAGTTAAAATGTATTAAGAGAGGATGTTTTCGAGTCAAATATACATTACGGTAGATTCACAAATTCATACCTAATTTTGTTCTATAATGAACTTCCAAAACTCCTCTGATATTACATAGCCAAAGAACTTTGTTAATTTGAAAGATAATTAAATTATTCATCAATTAGTAATTAATTCTTTGGCCCGACATCGCTCAATTTTATGACTTTATATTTATTAAATTTACGTCAGGTGATATTAAAAATTCAAGTCCATTCGCTGGTATATTGTTTGTTAAAATTCTTTTATAAGATAGTCCATAATATTGAGCTGATCGAGAAATGTGAACAAATGTTGTTTATATTTCAATGATTGTGTTAGACACGTACCGTCTTCATGCGTTCGGACGGTGACGGGGTATGAGGCGGGACCATCGCCGACGCTGGTTCCCGCAAGCACCCAGATGCGGTATTCTGTCCAGCGTCGTAGCTCGTCGAGCACGAACGACGTCTGGTTCAGTTTGACAACGGTAGCCTCACTGTCCCCCCTCCCAGATTCCACACAAAGCAGCTTGTAATAAGCGATCCTGCCGTGCGCCCTCTCGGCGGGCGGTGGTTGCCATGACACGCGTACGGCGGTAGGTGATACGGCCACAGCCGTCACATTCATAGGCGGCGCTCCGGGAACTAGACAAGCTCAACGGTAAACAAACACAGCGGGGCAGATCTGTTGATCTCCCCCGAGGTAACCTGGAACTGAAATGCGACGCGCAACTCTACGCGTCGCGTTATACCACAACCGACCTAATCGATGCAATCACTGAATGCGATTGAAATAAAAAATAAAATGTGCCCAAAATAATAATAAAAGGACGACTTTAGTCGACAAAATAAATAAGCATGCACATATTGTCAGTGTTGTGTAATTGTAGGATCCGCTCGCCCATACATCTCTAAGTTTCATCCGTCACACTTTATCCTGTAGGAGGTAATTTGTGATGATTATGTGCTCGCGATGTGGAGAATAATAATTCTTATCTCACTAACTATTTGATGTATTAACATGATAAATTTAATGAAAAAGTAAATTAAATCCTCGAGTTAAAATATATATATTCTCCGCATCGTTAGCAATTGTATAAAAAATGACAATAGAGGCGTTAACCTCCGAATTAGAAATCTGTCCTAAGTACAACATAAAGCTACTACTAAGGTATAGCGTACGCTTTAAAGTATACATATTACGCGAATAACTTGAACGATTACGTACGTTCGTGCGATTAACTTGGGGCGTACACTTTACCGTTTCGACAAAGTTACGATTACAAAACACATATTGTGATATAAAATTTGGTGCTTGTGCTGTATTACTGGCAGCGTGCCGGGCAGGTGCTCTTATATGAAATATTACATTACGTATTACCTGGAGTACCAACAATAGGTTCACATCACTCTCATATTCACAAAACAACGATGGGGAAGGTGCCAGTTAGAATTCAAACTTTTTCTAGAAAGTTCCACAAATGCAAAATTCTGTATTCAAATCATGTGCAGGTAACTCTAAAATATCTATTTCTGGCTCCTTTCCATTCATTGGTCTACAGTCACTCATTCACGAGACGTCACTCCCTGTGTCAGTGTTTAACACATACCATATTGTTTAGTTCGCACGGCAATGGGCGGAGTGGTGGCGCCCTCACCGCGTTGTGACCTTGCCGCGAGCCAGATGTAGTATAATGTGTTGGGATACAATCCATTCAGAGTGTATGTTTCAGTTATAGGGATCCGTCTATAAGAATATAATGCATATCAGATTGAAAAAAACTAATAAAAACTCTAAAAGGCTAATTAATAAAACCTATTGGGTTATGTCCAATATTAGAATCTATGTTGTTTTGTATCAGTTATGGTCCGGTCAAGGACGGACGCTCCATTTGGTTGTCCAGGGCGGCAGAATGCGTGATCCACCGCATAACCCTTTCCCCGCCCAATAGCAGGCTCATCGAAGACACTGTCTTCACTTTGGTGGTCTGGCTCGTAGTTTTCGCTTCCGGTGTAAGAAGGTATCTATCTAGCTTTCCTACGCCAACGTCCCGGCTAAGAGGTTTTTTTTTGTTTTTGGGGGATGGGTTGCGGTCGGCGCTCTCCTCACACCATTCCGTCCGGGGCGACAGCGGGGCGTAAGCACGCACACCCGCAACCCACCCACGATGCACGTCGCCTTCGTCGTTGGGCCGACCACCGGAGTAGGGTTACTTGTCATCAGTGGTCGGCCCGACGGAATACACCCTATTTGGGGTATCCTCCCATCGACCGACGTCCCCCCCTCGAGGAGGAAGTCGGTCTTTCCTCACGTGGTCGGCCTCTCAGCGGGTGACGGACTAATTTCCCAGTCACGTCACCCGCGGCTTCGGCTAGGGCGGCATGAGGCGCAGGTATTCGCGCCTACGCCGCCCCAGTCGCCGGCGGCAGATCGCCTCATCATGGCTGCGTTCCTCGCGCAGACGATCCGCCGCCTCCTTCTGCGAGATCACTGCCTCGCAGAAGGCTGCGACCGCGTCCCAGTTTCTGTCGCTGCCGACCATCGCCCTGGCGATAGTCGACAGCGTCAGGTCGGCACCGATGTTTGCGACGAGTTCGCGACGCTGGTCTGCCCAAGAGGCGCAGGCCTCGAGCGTATGCTGCGCCGTGTCCTCATCGCAATCGCAGACCCGGCTAAGATGTGCTGAGCTATACAAACGGCCTAAGTGCCGATGGCAGCCTAATGCCCGTTTCGACTAGCCCGCGCTGGCCAGCATTTATAAAAAGCCGCCTATGTAACGCATGGAATTCTTTATATTGTATTTAGCAATTTATCGCAGAAGGTGCAAAACAGCTATGCAGAAATCGAAGAGAATCCAGTCTCTCGATATTACATGGGGCATAAAATTATGTGACCGAGGAAGAAAGAACAGGGACTTGTTCTTAGACTTTCGAGTACTAAACAAAAAAAATTAATGTCATTGTGAGGAATAGAATCAAAAGTCAATTTCAGTGAGCTATACCTATTATGTAACATCTAAGATTATGGGCCCTTGATTTGAGATGGAATGTACAAAAGCGCCAAATTGTATTATATAATTGAAAGACGTCGATGTTTTGTTATATTAAAAACTTTAGATGCGAATCGGTGAAGTTATCAGAATAAATTGAGATAAAATAAAACATGAGATAAATGAATGATTCGTATACAAAGGGTTTTTCCTTCGATGGATACGGGAAAGTATCAAGTTAATTCGAGACAGCTTTTGTAGTAAATGAAACTACTTTTACGGATTTTATAGCGTTTGTAGTATATAAATTAGTTTTATTTATAATGTGTAATACTCCCGTAAATATTAGAGAGTTTTTGTAGTCTTACCGAGTTCAATTGCACTGGATTTTTAGATAACGCTTATTGACTTTTAGGGGATGAACTGGTGTTAGGTGTTAGCCACGCGTAGATCACTTACTTTCGATGGTGCTCCTTTGCATAAGTATCATTCCAATACAGTTCATAAGACACAATGTTATCTCCGGCATGGGCTGGTCTTTTCCAAGACAATGTTACAGAGGTCTCTCCCGCTTCTACTGCTACTAGATTTGATGGTTGGGAGGGTACACCTATATTTACAAATCAGTTATTAGTGATATGATAACTGGCAATCTTTTTACATTTTATTTAACTAATATATCTCTAAACTTCTCTTAATTTTAAATCAATGATTTAAATTATACAATTGTGTTATTTTATGATATGAAATGATTACAGATAATATACTAAAATATTAAAATTTCACAGTCTTACGAAACTACCTTAAGGATGTTCAAATATAATTTTAAATATTTTGAATTTCATAGAATTTTGTGACAATAAAAATGGTACGAATTCTTTAATAAGGATTTATAAATTTAGAAACACTAAAAGTCGGTCGGTCACCTGTGACTTCTGAACTGGTGATAAAAGTTAGCTCTCCTTACGTCATCTTTCTTCAAACTTTGCATCAAGATTAAAGGTTTCTTAGTTAGATTCGATGGTTAGATTCATTTAAAGTCATTGTCCGTCAGTAAGGCATTAATTATGTCATGGCTATGATATCTGTTAAAAACTTTGGTGGCAAACGAAAACATCTGTCATATATTCACTATACTCTAGGTTGTTTTTTTGGTACTAATCCCACCACACATTCCCACTACTGTAACTTTATGCCATCAAAATTATTTAATATAATTCATTAAAAAACTTAATTATGTAATTGATATTGAATATAATGCAAGACCACTACATGACACTCTCTGTTTTTGGCCAAAAAAAGCGTATTATTTCGGATAATATATGCCAATTGTCTTTGGTTACTTATATCATAGTTACTCTGCGGTATAACTATTACGACGTAGCTACTATTGCGTAGAAGAGTAATCTAAGCAAACATGTAACGAGTTTTTTTCACCTTGTTGTGTCTTAACTTGCACTGGAGCGGATATAGGACCGGGTCCCACAGAGGTGAACGCCTGTACCCGTATTGTGTAGACTGTATGCGGAGTCAGCTCACTGATCGTTGTTAGATGGCTGTTATCCATCTGTAACCAGAAATACTTTGTAATTTAGAGTTTTAACTAGGCCACGCCAATCTACCTGCGCCTGATGGTGCCTTAGTCGAGGTCGCGGGTGGAAGGACCGGGAATTAGTCCGCCACCCGTAGCGAGAAAGACTGCGAGAAGGCGACGCTCCGGCAATGCTGTTTCATTGCCCGGGCGCCGAAGGCGACTAGACCCGAAAGGTTAATCCGCCAGGTCGGCCATGGATATCAAGGAACTGATACCGATCAGTCGCCAGCCGAACGGCGATGGAAAGGGAACACAGCAGGTTATAGAGCCGCGCGCAGCCCATCCGTCAAAAAAAGAAAGGCTAAGCTATTTCAAGAATGCATGGCGGAGTGATTCCAATGCCGATCTGTCATGAATTTGATGCCCATGCAGAATAAATCTTTGTGTGATACACAAATATTTATTACAAGTTTAAGTATTATTACCATCCGTTAATTGTATGTTTGCGAAGTTTCTTGTGTTTTATTCATTAGGATTTGTTCTTTAATGCGGAATGTTGTCATATCCTAAAAAAAAGCAAAGGTGAATCTACTTACCATTTGAGAATGCCAGGATTGCAAAGGCTGAGACGGATCTGTCGTGTAGAAGATTTTGTAGCCCTGCCAGACGTTATTATTAAATTTAAACTATTTAGAATATTATAACTATATATTAAGGATAATTAACCAAAACCAATCAGTTATAAAACATGAGCATTTCATTTTCAGAGCATTTCTTTCGTAGCATACCACCTATGTGACGTTTGCCAGTTGTTGTATAAATACGCTAGAGTGTATTACGTTTCGTCAAAAATATCCATACATCGAGTTGTTGAAACCTTAACAATATATTATTGTTTTAACAACTCTACACAGATACTAGACTGTTAGGGCATCACGCGATGCCTCACGGGTAGTGTGCGACAAGGACAATGCTCCGTGAAGAAATTACTGGATACTCTCTTTTACAAGGGTCGATGTGCGAAAAATACTTTCGCCGTGAACTCTATAGTTAATGTCGATGGTTTTTCTTTATAATGTTTGGTTATTATAAATAGTTTTTTCCAATCCATGGGGATGAATAAATTGAAGCAATCAAAAGCTTTACGCTTTTATCACAGATATAATTATAGCGTGTAATAATGTTTAAACAATACATTTTTGTATTGATATAGAAAAGTTCAAAGGGCTAACTAAAGTAGGACTTGGTAAGTTATAAAAAAAATAATTACCGTTACTTGTCCGTTAGGTGTTTCTGGCTCATCCCATTGTATGACCATTGTGCTGGAACTGAGGGGGCGGACCTGTACATTCCGTGGCGCTGAACCAGGTTCTACGACGACAAGAAAGATATATATTATTTCGTATATGCCACCAAAAATCATCCTGTAATCTCACATGAATGAAATTATTACCTAAAAACACGTAAAAATATTTTATTTATGTTCTCAAATCTTTAATTCTGAAGGGGCGAGTAGAGGAGTGACACATGTCCACGGTTTATTATGTACATTTTTGGTACTAAATCAAAGTGTGACTAAAATTAACTATGTGTTAAATTCTCAATATTATGAACCGTCGTAGATAATGACGATAAGACGCAATTAGATAAGACTGTATATCTGTAACTAACTTAAGTTCGAAAAACATGGGACACTAAATATACGCTACAATTAAACGATATTTTATATGAGGTGTAAATACTTAGCAAGTATCGTTATTTTAAAATCTGATAAAAACAAATAGTTAATTACACAATGTTAACAGCGACAAATATGCATGCTATGAAGTGTATTAACGCCATTAAAGAGTAAAATAGCTTGTCAAAAGCTCTAATAATAATAAAGCTTTTGTTTTAAATACAATAACACGTAAATAATCCAATATTAAATTAAGAACTGACTGGACTCATCTCAATTATATACAAAATAAAAAGAATAGCACAATAACCGTCGGAGGCACAATAGACGACTTAATAGGATTTGTAATCGCTGTCTCTAACATGAAAAACGGGGCGTCACTCAATGAAAAAAATCTTTTCTGTTTATAATACTCACAAAGGACGAAACAATAAAAGTTTCGGGACCGTGCAATATTAAAACGCTATAATCTCGTTTGGCTCTAGAATCCGGGTCGTCAGCTTAAGACCAAACTTTTCCTTTATTACAAATGTAAAGAATTTAAAAGACCTGTTGGTAATTTTTATACACCAACGTTTTCATTATCAATTCTTCAGAGATTTTATTTGTTCGCTTTGTGACATTGTAATAATCATTTAAAGTGAGATGATGTCGGAAGCCAGATTTAATATATTTAATGAAATAACGTTGGTATATGGCTATGACATAGCGCTGTTGAATATTCTCGGTATTAATAGAGGTATTAAAAAATTTACTCATGAACGCTTGCTACCATTTATTTAACTGAACTCCCAGCAAATATCTTAAGAGTCAGAGTAAAAGAGTAGGTTTATAATGCGATTTCTTTTTGGAAAAGGTATACGAGTGCCCCCCCAAATGTAAATCTGAGTTGGCGGAATACGGGAGTGCGAGCTTTAGTCGCCCTCTTTGAAAAAGCATTTCTTTGTAAATATATCTCGTTAAGCATGCATCGTACGACAAAAATAGTAGAGATTCATTTTCATAGATCTTTTTAATTAAAAATTAATTCTATATATGTATTTATTTG
Source organism: Lymantria dispar (assembly GCA_032191425.1). NCBI lineage: Eukaryota > Metazoa > Arthropoda > Insecta > Lepidoptera > Erebidae > Lymantria > Lymantria dispar. The sequence goes on along the minus strand of CM063457.1, from coordinate 16,764,518 downwards.
AATTTTTTTTTTGCATAATGGATAAATTCTTATCCAAAATTTTGTCGATATGGTTATTGCTAAATGTATAGTTAACGGTGAATAGTGGAAACCAAATTTGTAGTAGTATTTGACAAGGTAATTAAGGGCGAATAATGTCTATTTAGGCAAATGAATTTTGAGGTACACTAATAGATTTTTTATTGCCGGATGAATAATAGGTACTAGTATTTTAAACAGCTGTAAAACACCTTTCCATACTAGTAAAACTATCAATAGGAAGAGCATAAGTACCTATTGTACATATTCTACGGTAGTCAAGGGCGTGACTAAAGTCCATGAGAGATGGTTACCATTTATAGAAAATAATAATCATCACCCTGCTTTTATCCCTCTTCTTTCATAGTAGGTACCTATTTTTTGGTAATAATTATATGACTGGCCGCCTACCTGACGTCAACCCATTTTGAAAATGCAATTGTTGACAAGACGGCATCAAATGAAGTTAACCAAAGGTCCATATAAATCTCTTAGTCATTGTTTATGACACCCACAAGCAATGTAAGGGTTGGTAGTATTCGTACTCGCTACCACACAGCCTTTTCTTTACACTTTTGTAAAAAATTATATCCTAATCTTAGAATAATAACGTATAGAAGGTAAGTTCGCGCACAAAAAGTGAAGCATTTCAATTGGAGCCTAATGGAGCTTACGCCGGCACCGTTCCGTAATGTACAAGTCATTGTACTGACGTACGTACGCAACTCTTAAAAAATAAATAGGTAATTATGATGGGTTGTGCATTCAAATGGTGTCATATCACATTTGAAAAACTTAGAAAGGTTTTTAACATTACTTTTAAAAGTATTTCGACGATTTATGTTAATAAAAACAAAATTTGATTTCATAATTTGTATAGTAGTGTGCGTGTGTAATCGTCTGCGCGCCATTAGTATTTTTAGATTCAAGTTTCGAACGTTCGAAGTATTGCCACTATCCTTCTATACGTTATTATTCTAAGATTCTAATACTATTCTATTTACTTACAACTATTATAACTACTATACTCTAGAGGAGTCTAGATTTATCTAAAGTTTTATTTAATCTCTTAAGATAAAAATATCACTAACAAATATAACTACCGTGTGGTGACGGAATAAGAACACAATTCACCACTCTCTATCTTGCACGTAGATTTCGTAAAATACGATTAAGGGATATAATATGCACATAACACCTATGCAAGAGAAGGTAAATTTGAAACAAAACCTCATACCAATCTGTCTGACCAGCATGGCATTGTAGGTCAATTCCCTTCTTTTGGGGGGGCCCAAGCCCAACAGTGGGAAGCTCATATAGAGCTGATGACGATATAAAGCTACAAAATGTTGTTAAAATATTGTCTATAGTTTTTGCGTGATTTAGTAACAGGTTAACACCATGGCTACAGTTTTAAGACTACCGTACCTACATGCATTATATCTTTTTGCATAATCGAATTAGCTACACCCACCAGCTAGACAAAATGTAAAACGTTTTAAGTTTACGAGTAAACTAAGCATTTCATGCTGTAAACTCTCACAGTTAAGAATTTTAGCTCCACAAGGTATAGTTACATATTTACGTAATTTAACAATGTATACTTACTGGCACCTGCATATGCATCCCCTGGAAGAGAGCACGAAAAAAATAATAATGTTAGATATCAAAAAGTATAAGTACTACATTCACATATATTAACACAAAGGTGCCATTAAAAAATTTTGCGGAAACGTGTTTCATATTAAGAATCGGTCAGATATTATTGAGCCTAACTTTGAAAAATAATATATAACGAAATGGTGCATGATTAAAATATAAAATAATACGCTCTACGCCATTCTATAAAATAAGATAAAAGTGCAAAAGAAATACACAATCATGATAAACCAGAAGCGAACTTACATGAAGCATCGGCGAATGTCGTACATCGCGTTACGAGTATACGCGTAGACATGTAAAAATGTTCAAAGAAAATGTCTTAAAACTGAGAATTAAGAGCGGGTAAAGTAAAAGAAATTTATTTATCTATTTCCAAGCAAGGAAAATTAATTTTAGACATCACAGAATTGTAAGCGAGAGAGAAAATGAAATGATAACAAGCATATGGGCAAATGCGTAGATGGTTTTTGTTGCCTATTACACATTGGCGTAAAAATATTATGAAGATAGCATATTTTACGTTGCTTTAAGATTTTGTTTAGCAAATTTTGCCACTGTTGAATACAAGATATTATTTAAGACAATATATGAACATAAAGATATTATGGATTCTATTAATACTTCATATTTTATAATAAATAGAAGAACCATTATTGAGAACGTGGCGTATTATTAATAAACATGAATTTAGAACTAAGAAGAAGTGTAGTACACATTTTTGTATTAGCATTAAGATTAAGGCCGAACGAACCCATGTGATAAATAAAATGCATTTAATTAATTACATTTTTATCGTGCATCGAGTTTAACTGCCGGATAGATTAAAATAAAAAAAAATAAGTAATTTTATAAAACATAGGAGGACTTTAATTTAAATCTTTTAACACAAACTGTTTTGATCTGATCATTTCTTACCCATTATGGAGAAAGATTGAGCCCAGCAGGGGCCTCCGTGCTGGGCTCGATATCTATATATCGGCTGAGAAGATTTATAATAATTACAAATTAATTAGACGCGATTACTTTATAGTCACCCCGGTAGTCTTTTTATTGGCTTTAAACTACTACTAGTAAGTTACAATGTAATCCAATAGACAAAAAAGTATATAAGTTTACGAGATAAATCTATGCATAAGAGAAAGTTTTGTTTGTTCCATTGTTTAAGTGGTAGAAGAAGCATTTATAGGTAGTTAACGCCGTTCAAAGATTCCGGGAATTTACTCGCTAAAAGATTCGTTAAAGTAAACATCGTAGTAAAGAGTTTGCTTTGTATGCATTTAGAAGACATCAACAAATGTTTTGTCGTCAAGGTGATTGTTGTCAGATGAGATGACAAATATAATAACGAAAAAGGTTGAACAGGTGAATTGATGGTTCATTCTTTAAGGTAAGGTAGTTGTTGTTAGAAACAAACTTTACAATTTACTTTACCATTAAACGAAAATAATGATTAAATATGCACCCTGACCTTGTAATTAAGGAGTAATCCTTATTATGTGAAATTAATAAATAATTATCTAGGCATTTATCTTGCGTTAAATTAATTTGAAAATTATTTACTATTTTGTTAATGAAATATTTTCAAAATCAAACAAAACAAAATATCATAATGGAATATTGCATTTATACATACCGGTTTCTCCTGTAGTGATGACCGCTGGTGCAGACGGTGGCCCTCGTCCGATATTGTTCACTGCTATCACGTACATTTCATACTCGGTGTAGGGAGACAGATTTGTTACCGAATAATACTGTGTGATCACTCCGGAGATTTCGCTGAATGCCTGTTTATAATATTTAATTCATAACTATAAAAATATATCCTTGAAGCAGAAGAGAGATCCTTCAAGATAAATCTTGAATAATTTAAGATGCGCCACATCTATTTATGAAACTGTCCAATACTAAAAAAAATATATGATGTATTTCTTGTTATCATGAGATACTTTACATATACATAAGTACTCCGTATTATGAATATAAAATTGAGTTATAAAACTGCATTGACATTTAATTAAATCAACTAATATAGGATATGATTAATATTCGTAGTCTGCATAAACGTAAATACAAGTCAGTATTTATGGTACCTGGTTAGCATATTTAGGCTTGTACTGTATGACATAATACTGTGGCTCTTCCACACCATTATATGTCCATGTCAGTCTTACGGTGGTCGCCGTGATTTCTGATGGTCGTACCTCCGTCGGCGGGCCCGGCAACGCTGTTAATACAATATGAATTTTGTAACAAATGAGCCACCTAAATGACTTAAATTTACGAGCCCTGCAACTCATTTGGCGAGTGTTCGGGGTTCGATTTTTCGACTATTAGTAAAGAATTATTTTAAATGTGGATGCAAATTGTGTTGTTCATTGTATATTTGTAAAATAATCCCCGATGTACGTAATGTGATGACATAACAAGATTCATAACAAATTGGTTTCATAAAACAGCCTAATTCGCACAAAAAAAAACTGTACTCCAACCAAGTAATATTTTTTTTTTATTGCCAACGGTGGCAAACGAGCAAGCAGCACACCTGATGGTAAGTGATACTGCCGCACATGGACCTTTGCAATACCAGGGGCACAGCCAGGCCGTTGCCTACCGTGAAGGAAATACTCTTCTTAAACCTCGTTTAATTAAAGAAGGACATGTCATAGCGCTCGGGAAACACAGCAGCAGGTAGTTCATTCCAGAGCTTGCACGTACGTGGGAGAAATGATCGCTAGAAACGTACAGTTGAAGACCATAACGTGGTCCAGGTGAAATGGATGAACCCTGCTACGATGTCGAGTGGTACGTTGGTAGAATGGTGACGGTGGTACCAAGTCAAACAGTTCCTCGAAGCACTCCCCGTGAAAGAGTCGGTAGAGTACACAGAGTGAACCAAAGTCTCTCCGCTGCTCCAGCGACTCCAATCTGTCCGCAAGATTGGGATCCCCGACGATTCGAACAGCCCGTCTTTGCAGGAAGTCAAGTGGGTCTAGCTGATATTTGGGCGCACCTGCCCAGAGATGCGAGCAGTACTCCACATGAGGACGAAATTGTGCTTTGTATAGCACAAGACGCTGTCTCGGTGTGAAGTACCGCATGGCTCTGTTCAGGACGCCCAACTTTTTGCTTGCCAATTTGGCTCTGTCCTCCAAATGACTCCCAAACTGAACTTTGTTCGATATTTCGATATTCTATTGAACAACAATTATATTAATTCATATATACATAGCTATTACTGTTTTAAAATTGTTTTTTTGATCTGGCAATATTAATTTCTTAACCGACAAGAGGTCGAGACATTAAATATTCTTGCACTTCTAGAACAATAAATGTTATCACTTGAGAATATCGGAATACTAAGATGTGTTTTGAATATCGCTGAATAAATATGATACAATAAATTATTTAATAAAAAATATAATTACTTTGAATTAAAACAGTTAATTATTATTTGAAGAACATTTAGTCTTGAACAAAATATTGTAAAATTTATATACCAAAACCTTTTTTACATATTTTTTATTCTTCATATATATAACGTATATATAATAGATTTTCAAAGGCTTCTTGATTAGAGTAAATACATTAAAAGTTCTACATTAAAAGTTTCTTGCATAAGCAGCGAATGCAGTGCTGATACTCTTATGTAGTAAATACTCTGGACTGCATAAGAATGCTTACAGATTAGTATCTAGAGACTAATAGTTTAGTCTCTAGATACTAATAAATTATGTAAAATAGTTATGCGTGTGCAAATTATTGCATACCCATAACGCAAGCATCGATAAACTTCAGATACTTAGATAAGGTCATCTAAAATTCTGATGATCAAATAATTTTAATACTAAGAGATTTCCTTATATTTCGGAGTCTTAACATCGCAAAAATATGACGCGTTTTAATTAGAGCCACCTCGTAATATATTGAGTATAACTTTTTCATTATGTGTTCGGAAAGTATCTCGGATATCAGCTTGCACGATAGCAGTATGCCTTATAAACATCTAATAAACGGTAAGGCACAGGGAGATAACAGAATTACAGCAAAGCTCCTAAAGGCAGGCGGGAGGCTGATCTTAAAAACCCTTCAAAAGCTATTTAATTCCAATCACGTCATGGACGACGCAATGTATTTATCTTACATACACCAGGTAGACTGACGATCTACCGAAAGTTGCTGGGAGTCGTTGGATATAGGCGACACAGAATTTCACTTTGTGGCGAAACATGAGGGAAGCCTACGTTCAGCAGTGTCGAAATGTTAAATGATGATGACGTTACGATGAATAATAAGGATGGTGTCTTACAATCTCTCCCCCAGTCCTCGAAGACGCCCTTGAAGATACTTATACATATAAACTATGTGTATATTTGCATCAAGATTTCAAGACTTGACATTCTTGGATGTAGTTGACATCGAGAATTTAAGAACTGAAATTCTTCAGATATCCTTGGGTGGTTTAAAATGAGTTTTCTTATAATAATTCTACTTCATTCTTTTTTTCGCAAATCTTTACACCTAATAAGGAATTACCTAAAACGGGATATTATCGAATAATTCTTCATAGAATTTATGAGGTTTAGGAATTGTTGTTTGAAAAGAAAGCTTTACGAAAGAATATTAATGTGCTTAGTTATTTTAAGAATATATTTAAATTGGTATTTTTTCGTCAATTATTTTAGAAACAAGTAAAATATTATCTTCTATTATTTCTATTTTAGTATTCTAAAATTCTGTATTCTAAAACTGTAAAAACAAAGTCTTCAAAGAAAAATACAAACTACTTTGGGTTAATAATTTAGGAGTTGCCCGAATTAATTCATTTTTGTTTTAGCTCAAGCATCACTTTTCTTTTTAATATATAATTTGAGAAAAATATTCTTGATGTCAAAATTAAGGCTTTCGTTGATGGATAATGAAGTGGTGTATTCGAATTTTCATTATAACCATTATAACTAAATCTGACTAAATAATACTAACTAAATAATCTAAATTCCATAATTTGTTAATTAAAATTGGTTCTATCGGACGCAAACATTAATCAGTACTCTGAATATAATTGTATACATACTCATTTTTTATTCATTCAAAATATGATGGGGAGCGCATTAAAGGAACTATTGAAGGTTTCTGAAGTTTACGTGAGTGTTGCACATTTGAAATTAAACTATTTTATTTACGGAATTTACCGCATTTGTATTTGATTGTTAATTTTCCGAAATTTCGAAAACTTTTTAGCATGAATGTTCAAGGAAGAATCAAGGTATGTTACGCTCAGCAAGTCATTAGTATTACAAAAATTTATATCTACCCGCTACAGTATTAGTTATCATATATAACCCTAATTTTTTTATCCAAATTAATTGCCAGAGCGAAAAGAAAATGCTAATTATTATTGAATTTTAAGTAGCAGCTTCATTTATCTTACTGTAAATTTTATGAGATAATCTTTAACTATTTTTCTGAATCAAAACAGCACAGCCAAAGAATTAACCAGAAAATACGAACACAGTACAGGACGGGAATTTTAATCAGATGGTAGCCTATTAGATTTGTTAGGTTTAAAATAATAAATTTTCATAATATAATAATTACCCTAAATTTAATGTTTGTTAGTAACTAAACTTAACCTTTCCGTGTGGTGACGGCGTAAGAATACAATTCACCACTCCCTATCTTGCCCGGGGATGTCCTATAAGACGAGTATGAGATAATATGCACAACATCTGTGCAAGAGAAGAAAACTCGAAATGAAACCCTATGCAAACATGTCTGACCAGCATGGTGTAGTAGGTCAAATTACCTCCAATTGTGGAGAAGGCCCGAGCCCAACAGTGGGACGTATGTGGGCTGCGATGATGATGAACCGCAATAAAATCCAACAAATTAAATGGTTTTATTTCAAGTTTCTGAAGATCTAATACATATGCATACAATATTTACGTTTATGATCGTAAATATAGCAGTATTATTTGCAAGGTTTATGTGATATGCTAAAATATTACTTCACTAATAGAGCGCATAGTTATAAAACAGTAATGAACGTTCCCTAGTAAAATTAATTCATGTTACACGCAACTAGGTTTAGTTAGTACCTAAAATAATGCCTATTCTTTGAAAGCAGATAATGTTTTCTTTTAATGCAATATGCGTTATTTTTATTGTACATATTTTTATTGTGTTCTTCCGTGGAGTGTTGGATTAATAATACAATTCACCCCTTCCATTCTTGCCCGTGTATGTCGTAAAAGACGTTTAAGTGATATAATATGCATATAACATCTGCAAAAGAAGGAAAACACGAAATAAAACCCTACATGTCTGACCAGCTACTATACCATATAGTAGGTCAATTTCCCTCTCATTGGGGAGGAGGCTCGGTGTATTTGGCAGCTGTGTATTTTCATCGAAAATCAAATTTAAACAATAGAGGAAGTTACTTCTCTTCTTTCCACTTTGAAAGCTTAGTCTTAAAAATAGCAACCGGATTTATTTACTGTAATAGAAGTTTATTTTTGTTAATTTTCAAATATATGTTTCATAATTAATAATCTGCCAAGCATCCTTTTGTTAACGTATGTATACATAATAAAATAAGACTTACAATTAGTACAAAATTTTAGGACTTTAACTTGTTTTGAAATTGAATTGACTTTAATTGTTTTGAATATTTTAATTAGTTCAGACTTCATTTCAAATCTTCACCTTTAGAGTATAATTTTAAGAATACGAGAAATACGTGTTTAATTAAATTTACTTGCTGGACCAGGTTGAGAAGTGATCGAGGAGTGATACTTTTGGCCCAAACATATTGCGTATCTTAGAGATAGGAAAGTTACAGTATCTGAAAGTGGAGATACATTTGTTTATACATTTTATTAGAAGAGTATTGCAAAATTTCAAGTATATAAAAACTCCAAATTATCCAATTAATTGAAGTTAATACAAGATTAACTGGAGGCAAAACTCTATAACAAATCTTTCTATTAAAGATATTAATCATTTGAAATAATTGCTAACAATTTAATGCATAATGTAAAAGAACAAATGTTTTTATTTTAGTAGACCTGCTAGCTAATGGACTTGTGTATATATACATTTAAAATAATATTAGTGTATCGAATGCAATGAATGACTTAATCTTTACAAAATAGGGTAAATGTTAGCATGACTTACAATATAATTAATCATTAATCAAGCTGACATTCGTTTGTCTCCCGGTTCCCGCGCAACTTTCTAACCCTTTCAATTATGAATTATAGCACTAATTCATAATGGATGTCTTCTCTGCTTGCCGCAATTTATCAAATTGATTTTCATAAATTCCTCTTTCCACCTCGGCAAAGTTATTACCATAAATTTGCAACAGTTATCACAAGAAATTATGAGTGTAATTTGATTCAGTCACTCATCTAGTCAACTCAGCCGCTTCAGTGAAATCGCTTGGATTAATTGGTGTATAATAGGAAATTGGAGTGATTCGAATAAGATGCTATATATATTTAATTAAATTGCTGTTTATGTTTTGTTATTGGGTGATGGATATTACTATAATCAAGTAGATCCGTGTGGTGATGAAGAATGACATCGTATACAACAACCCTTTATTCAATAATTTCTCACATAAATCTTCACTAAATTTATTCAAAGATTTGTTTAGAAAAGAGAAAGGGAACTTAGAGAACGGAGTTTATCTTTATGTAAATATTTCCTGTGTACGTCACTGAACTCCTAAACGGCAGAACCGATGCCGACGAAATATTTCGTGTGTTCAAGGGTATTTGAGAATGGTTTTTATTCACAATTGGACCAAGTAGGTGGCGCTGCGATCGATTTCAAGGAGTATTCCCTTTACTATTTTTTTAGATTTAATCAGAACAACGTCTGTTGGGTCAAGCTAGTTATTTATAAAATAGAATAAGAATGGAAGTAATACACTTAAACTTACACTGCACTTTAACCTCGGCGATTGCTTCAATGACTCCGAGCGCGCTGGTAGCTTCGCACGTATAATTGGCAGATTCCTTGATGTCTTCAAGTTTGAGGGTGTTCAAGCCAAGCGGAGGATTATCTTCAGGTGTCAGCCAGTTTGTTAAACCTATTGAAAAACATTATTTGGTGTTACATTTCTGGTGACATCCATCATCACCTTAGTCTTATATCAATTACTTGGGATTGATTCAATATGTACTCTTCTTTCATCAACAGCTATTTTATGACCGACCGCCTGCCTGACTTCAACTCTTCTTGGGAATTGAATTGTTAACCAGACGGCATCGCATGGAGTTTGCCTAGGTTTATGTAAATTTCTTAGTTGTTCATTAGTTTTAGGTGATATTATAGGCAAATTGCTAAATGGATTTTAGATATGGGAACTAAGTAATATCTCGGTAAAAATATAAATGTGAAAAAAGCACTCAAGTTCAGTATTATGATAATGGTGGTGTGCTTGTCGCCTTCAACGACAAAACACTTGAGATACAAATGGGTGCCAAGTTATTTATTAGAAATAAATATATTTGTAAAAATATATGCATATAAAAAAGACACACGTACTCAAGTGTTACAACTATCTTAAGATGGTAAATCAGGCGCTCAAAAGTGTAAAATTAAATTATGACCTGGTTTCTTGAAGTAAAAAAAAGAGGATCTTTTACTTCCATAACTATTAATAGCAAATCAATTCTAAACTAGTAGAAAAATTAGATAGATAGATTTTGGAAAATGGGTCTGCGATATTAGATATTAATATATACCTACTAGCTAGCTAGTAGGTAATTTCTTCTTACCTTTTCTCCATTTAACAGTAGGCATAGGTGATCCGAAGGCGACGCACTTGAGTGTAATATTCCCACCCAACATCACTTCTGATTTTGGAGGGGGTGGTATCGAGAACTGTGGAGCGACCCGTCTCACTGTCAACAAAAACAAAAAAAAATAATATTAAGGACATCTCTTTTGACTTCAAAGATTTCTATAGAATATGGGAGGAAATGATACCACAGTGTGCTACTAAGCCAAACTGGATGTTGTAAAATTCTACTAATCGTTGGCCATTGCCCTGTACTAATTAAATCATATTAATCACGTTTGTGTTTTAAGGAGCTACGTTAAGCATGTTTCAAACGGTAGATTGTATATTGCCATGCCGATCTGTTGAATAAAACCATAAAATAGCGTGAATGGTCCTGGCTCCTTTATTTCGACATACATTTTTTTTTAAAGACAAATCTTGCACTAAGGAAATAATCCTTGTATTGCGGGGGACTTTACAAACATGTAATTAATAGACACAAATTACATAGAGACTCAGAACTACAATTTGCGGATCGCACAAAGTGTTATCCTGCATGGGATTCGAACCCACGACACTAGCACGTTAGGTCGGTATCTTGACTACTACGCCATCTGTGCAGTCAAGCATAAATTATTACTATTGTTGACACGTTCAGTGATTATTAGGACTCTTCAGGTAACTAATGGTAGGGCCGGTCTTCTCATTATCATTAAGTATGTTAGTAGTTCATTGGGCAGTTACGGCCCAAACGTGCGGTCACGTTGTACATACGTGGTTATACAAAACGAAATACTATAAATAAATTCAATTAGATAAACGTTATTCGTACTACGAAAATGTTTCAAACAAAAATATAGTGAATGTTTAAATTTTTTTTTTTTTTTGGGGGGATGGGCTGCGTTCGGCGCGCTCCTCGCACCACTCCGTCCGGGGCGACAGAGAGGGGGCATAAGCACGCACACCCACAACCCACCCACGATGCACGTCGCCTTCGTCGTTGGGCCGACCACCGGAGCAGGGTTACTTGTTATCAGTGGTCGGCCCGACGGAATACCCCCTATTTGGGGTACCCTCCCATCGACCGACGTCCCCCTCTCGGGGTCCTCCCCGAGAGGGGGACGTCGGTCTTTCCTCACGTGGTCGGCCTCTCAGCGGGTGACGGACTAATTCCCCGGTCACGTCACCCGCGGCTTCGGCTGGGGCGGCATGAGGCGCAGGTATTCGCGCCTACGCCGCCCCAGTCGCTGGCGGTGGATCGCCTCATCGAGGCTGCGCTCCTCGCGCAGGCGATCCGCCGCCTCCTTCCGCGAGACTACTGCCTCGCAGAAGGCTGCGACCGCGTCCCAGTTCCTGACGCTGCCGACCATCGCCCTGGCAATAGTCTGCAGCGTTAGGTCGGCGCCGATGATTACGACGAGTTCACGGCGCTGCACTTCCCAAGCGTCACAGACCTCAAGCGTATATGTTTAAATAATACTACCGTTCATTTTATTTCTCTATTACTATGAATTTTTTATTTTTAGCAAAATTATGTAGGTTTTCCGCCTAAAAAGGTAGAAGAGCATCTTGGCTTGGCTTGGCTAACAGGCTACGTAATATGTACATATCTATACTAAAAAGTCCTCTGAAAATTTTGTCTATCTGTTATTATGCTTTTATAGTGTAACGCCTTTGATTTCAAAGAGGTAAGCAGAATTGATAATACAACGACAAATTTGCTCCATTATCCTTACTTCCTAATAAAGATTAAACCGGGTCAATAACCCGTAAAGTTTTAAATTTCGAGCTTGCTGTTGGAATGAAAAAACCAGTAAATCTAGTCAAGCCCCAAATATATACATTTCATATACATACTTATGTTTTAAAATAACGAGTCCTACACGGACTCGTTATTTACAAACACAATGTAGAAGCACATAAAAATATATTATGCAATGAAGTTATTTATTGTGAAATAACTTGTGTCTTTTCTATATTGATATATTAGAAGAGACATAAGAGGAAGAGAAATAGGAGAGTAGCAAATCTCGAAATGAAACGTACGCTAATCGGTTTAACAGCATATATTAGATAAATTTGCTTCCATTTTCAAGGATGTTTATAAACCTCGAATGACTCTTACATTGAGAAAATCTTAGGTTATTACTTAAATTTTATGCATATTAAAGGAAAGATTATTTATTAATAAAATCTTTTATTGATTAAAATATATATTTATCCTTAGTTACAATTCTTGAAATAGTACATTAGAATTTAGTATTTCGAATTTAGTATATCGAATTTAGTATATCGAGGGTTGGGGTCGTGCCGAATCACTATCAGATCGGTCACACATCGCGATGTAATAAAATAACACTATATGGCTACTTTTAAACTATATTCAATAATTAACGTTAACACAATTTTCTATTATAACTAATGATTACGTATGCCGACGGATAAATTAAGAGTTTGGGAAACGCGGTGAATTTGATACAATCCGGCAGCAACAACGACCGATCGCTCGCGAGTCTCGTTCCCAACTGAGTATTCAACGGATCGCTCTCAATAACGAAAGCTCGGTAATATTTCAAACGTTAACGGTCAAACGACAAACATCAAAAATCATTGCCAACGTTGTATCGAACACATCCAAGTATAATACTTGACGTTTCCGTAATCGATTGATTCTTAAAAACTATTAAGATATGGTGCCAGAGGTAGGGACGCTGCGACATATATTATTACTAACATTATTTAATCCTATAAAAGTAACAATTAGCTAATGTTATAATAAGCAACGAAATTTATATATTGTATGTCATCTAAAGCCTACCGCCTACCGCTGCTGTAATCATGAGAGAATGGGAAGCCAGACAGACTGGCGCCGTAACGCGTTACGTAACGAAGTGGCTTACCTCCCATAAAAAGTTATCACTTCAATAAGGCGGTTATCATCAGTAAATAAATATGTTACAATTTACACTTTATAATAACTTGACTCAATAAGTAAAGTAAATGATTATTGAACATTGGAGAATTACTATAAAGTTAACAAAGACATAAATAATCTATGTATTATGAAAAAAGAAACGAAAAGGAATTTCGTTTGCAAGTGACACTTCTTGTATTCCCAAATTAAAACGTCCGTCATGCGTTCCACTTGATGCGTGTTTATCTCGAGACTCAAGAAAGTTAGATGTAAAATTAACAGTCTTCTTTCTTGAACGTATAATGTGTATAAAACACAGCGTTATTATTTATAACACTTGATATAAATTATAACATATATAAAACGTTGCACGCAGACTTACGGGCTCTGTTTCTAACATCCTTAAATAAATGCTCATTGGATCGATAAATTACATAGGTACTGAATATAAAAAAAAAAAAAATAGTAGAAGGCCACGCGGCTGAGAGTTTTGTGTCTGTAACTATAAATGCAGTAGTGTGGTACCACAGAAATCAATCAATCAATCAATTTTCCCATTTCAGTTCTTATTCGATTACTTTCAATCTTGCACGTACGGTATTAGTGTATTATACAGATCTTGTAGTAACTAGGTGTTTTATACAAACCAAACTTATTATTGCAAGCAATCTTAAGGCTCACATATAGACTTGCATTAAATCTCCCGTATTCGTCGTGCTGTAATGCCGCGCTTGTTCTAGTTGTAGATATTCTTATTTATTAACTGAATAGTCAATTTTGCTTCATGTCTCTAGCATTGCATAGGAAAAAAGTGGCATCGCACTTCTGGAAGGTTTAACTTTTCTAATTTTTGTTGAGTACTCCAGACAATTGAAAGCATTTCCCGTGACTGCCTGACGGTCCCACCTTGGGGTCATCTATGGAAACAATTGTGGATCCTGGTTTATAGGTGTTACAATTGTGGAAATTTGCGGCGGGGTTAATACCATTTAAAATCGGATTAAGGAAATTTATTTATACCCGAAATTTATTTATACTGTAGTATTAGTTATTAACATCTGTTACTCTTTATTATTTTTTTATTGCCAACGTTGGCAAACGAGCAAGCAGAACACCTGATCGTAAGTGATACTGGCGCACCTTTGCAATACCAGGGGCACAGCCGAGCCGTTGCCTACCGTGAAGAAAATACTCATCTTAAACTTCGTTTAAAGGACAGCCTTTAGATATAATTTAGTTGCCAGTACAAAAAGAAAATTATTTTATATCAAAAATTATATTATATTCGATCAATTGTTATTAAACATTTGTATGGTAATTTATTATATTATGACAACTATACAAACGCGATAAAATACTTAAAAACAGTTTCATTTCAAATGTGTAATAGTCACGTAAACATAAAACATCACAAATAACATAATTACGTATTCACTGTGTAGACGGCGTAGGGGTCTAAGTAGCGAACTTCCTGCCTGCTCTACCTGTCATCTATTTATCTACGCAAGCCAGTTCTATGGGGGTCTATAAATGATTTCTCCGAGTCTGGATGTAAATTATGTGTCTTAATCGTAGTTATTTTGTTCCTTATGGTTATACTCCTTACGAGTACAACAGTCGACACCCTCCTCGAGGGTATAGTACAAATTGATTAAGAGATGTAAGCAGATAAATTTACTGCAAGGGGTGAAAAAGTTTCACCGGGCTAGCCACGGGCGACAAGGAACTCGGTACTGGTGGTCGATCCAATGGCGAAAGAGAGGGATTACGGTGGATTATGGGGCCGCGTGCCGTCCTTTTGTCGCCCCGGACGGAGTGAAAGGCGTGTGCCCTGACCATAGTCCACCCAAAAGAGAAGGATAAAAAGTCAAAATTAAAGCCCATACTAAGTCATGTGGCATCATCATTTAGGCTGTCACCATCCACTGCTGGATGTTAGGTTTTACATAAACGATAGGATAGTGCAACAATCATTACGCTTGGTAAGTGGGTTGGCGATCATAGCGAGGTGTTAAATGTTTCCCAGGAGAGAGCTGCTGCCCACTCTGCTGGTTAGCCTTTAGCCGAATTTTACAATTTCTACGGGTAAGTACGTGATGCCGAGAATTGTATTCATAACCCGTAGCCACATGGGGATGCGTAGCGTAGTGTAGTAAGCAGACTAGGTTCCTCTATTAGGTGTCTGCCTCTTCCAGATAATGAATATGTAACCGCGGGTGACTGCACCGGGGATTTAGTCTGTCACCCGCCGAGAGGCTGACCGCGCGACAGTGACCGACGTCCCTGAGTGTGGACGTCGTGAGGGGAGGGTACCCCGCGATCAAGGTATTCCGTCGGGCCGACCACTGAAGACAAGTTACTCTGCACCGGTGGTCGGCCAAATGACGAAATTGACGTGCCACAGGTGGATTACGGGGCCGCGCCCCGCCCTCTGTCGCCCCGGGCGGAGCCGGGCAGCGGGAGCGTTGACCGTAACCAACCCAAAAAAAAAAAATGAATATGCGCCGTGGGATGATGTACAAAAATGGAGGAGAGCACAATAAGTAAATGTGTATTTGTAAATTCTTTAGTGCAGTGCCCTTTCTGTAAAAAAGTAGGTCTACAATTATTCTTGATTTCTTGCTTAGCAGTAAAATAAGTTACCACAGAAACTAAGTCGTGATGAAAGAAACCACAGACTTTATATACTTAGTTTACATTATGTTAATTAATGTCAAAAGGGATCTCGTTTACTGTGTGGCTATTATTAAAGTTCTAGGACTGAGGAGGATCAATATATGTACGACGTGGCCTTTTTCAATATTCACGACGCATTCACTAATTTAATTACTCTTTTATTTCAAACACAAATTGTACTTATTTGCATAGACCGATAAACGCTGTTTTGTTAGCCTAATGGTATATAAATGCGAATACCAATTGTTAGGTACATGTCTCGATACCCTGTATGGTCAAAACTAATTAATTAATTTATTAGACAATTATGTGTACGCAGTTTGTAATCTTCTGGATGTGATCCAACATAAATTGTATCCCCCTCTATTAACGCCATCATCTATGTATCTTTTTTTGTGAAGAATACTAGGAGGAATTTTATGATGCTGTGTTATTTTCATCTTGTTATCACTTTATCACTCAAAACTGCGTGATGTGAATGAACCCTACGTTCATTCATATTATTTGTATGTGTTATCATCCTGAAATGTACTGCTGTGTTTGCAGTTTAATTTTTTATACACATGGGCAGGCTCTGGTATCAATATGAGACAAGATTTTATACTATTTTAACAGACAGATTAAAAGTTCATGCCATTTGTTCGAAGGTAGTTCATCATCAAAATCATAGCGCATATAGGTCCTACTGCTGGGCTAGAGCCTCCTCCACAATGGGAAGGCAATTGACCTACATCACGCTGGTCAAACAGATTAGTATAGGGTTTCGTTTCAAGTTTTACTTCTCTTGCACAGTTGTTATATACATAATCTCTTAATCGTCTTTTACGACACCTAGGGATACAAATATTAAAACCAAGAACATCGACGTACAAAAAGCATCGTCCTTTATATTTTTGGGTGTGGGTTACGGTCGGCGCACTCCTCGCTCCACTCCGTCCGGGGCGACAGAGGGGCGTAAGCACGCACACCCGTAACCCACCCGTATAGCACCCGTCGCCTTCGTCGTTGGGTTGACCACTGGTGAAGAGTTCCTTGATTTCAGTGGTCGACCCGACGGAATACCCCAAGGCAGTACCCTCTGCCGAGACGTCATTGCCCGTTGGGCAGTCCAGCTGGAGAGGCCTCGGTTCGGGGTGCGGACTGTGGAGGCCTTCCGGCCGGTGCTGATGCAGTGGCTAAAACGGCGGCACGGGGTGCTTTTCTTCCGACTGGTGCAGGTCTTGACGGGGCATGGATGCTTCGGCAAGTACCTGTACACGGTCGCTAGGAGGAAGAGCACACCGTCCTGCCACCACTGCGATTGCGACGAGGACACGGCGCAGCATACGCTCGAGGTTTGTGGCGCTTGAGCAGATCAGCGTCGTGAACTCGTCGCAATCATCGGTGCCGACCTGACGCTGCCGACCACCGCTAGGGCGATGCTCGACAGCGTCAGGAACTGAGACGCAGTCGCAGCCTTCTGCGAGGCAGTGATCTTGCAGAAGGAGGTGGCGTGTCGCGCGCGCGAGGCGCGCAGCCTCGGCGCAGCGATCCGCCGCCGGCGACTGAGGCAGCGCAGGCGCGACTATCTGCGCGTCATGCCGCCCTAGCCGAGGCCGCGGGTGACGTGACCGGGGAGTTAGTACGTCACCCGCCGAGAGGCCGACTGCGTGAGGAAAGACTGACGTCCTCCCCGAGGGGGGGACGTCGGTCGATGAGAGGGTATCCCAAATAGGGGGTATTCCGTCGGGCCGCCCACTGATGACAAGTAACCCTGCTCCGGTGGTCGGCCCAACAACGAAGGCGACGTGGTGTTCGGGTGGGTTGCGGGTGTGCGTGCTTACGCCCCTCTGTCGCCCCGGACGGAGTGGTGCGGGATTGCGATAAGCTTTTTTTTTAGTTAAATTCTAAGAGTACTAACTTTGTACAGGCTTAGTCTGGGCTATGGACTAACGCCGTGTTTGACAGAAGAACCTAAGGTTATAGTTTGAAGTACCTAAAGCCCTTAAGTTCTTAGCCTATCTGATGGGATACCTGCACCGCGCTACCTAAGGTGACAGGTAGATGTGAGATGGATGTTGGGTGGAGGATTGGTAATTCTCACTGCCAGTCAAGCAGACTCACTCGACTGATCAGAACTGACGGCTAAGGGTGTCTTGGCCACAGTGAGATGGAGGTTTGGGTGGAGGATTGGTAACTCTCACTGCCAGTCAAGCAGACTCACTCGACTGATCAGAACTGACGGCTAAGGGTGTCTTGGCCACAGTGAGAGGGATGTAACTGAGAGATGAATAAATTCAAATCTCATTTATTTTACAAAATGTACACCTTATATACTACTTATTGCTAATACACACATATATCATTTTGTGTTAGTGTGTCGTAAGTGTGAAGTGTAACGCAGCGTCTTTAATCATGTCAGTGCTAATTTTGCAAATTTGTATGTTGACATGCTTTACTTGTATGTTGACATGCTCTACTTATGAATTTGCTGCGTTGCATGTTCAATGTGCATTGAACAAACTTATAATGAATTTCATACAAGCATTTTTTTGCATAAAGCACCAACATTTGAGTGATGAGCTTCTTTTTTTATTTATTTAGAAACAAAGTACCTAAACTGTTACGAAAGCTCTGCTAAAAGTACCATACATTTTAAATCGTGCAGGCAAAACATCGTATAAAATAACATTGATATATCGATGTTTTACAATAGTGTTTTTATGGAAACATCGATGTTTCAGAAACATCGTTTGCACCCACGGGTTAGATAGGGGATAGTAAAATGTATTCATACTTTGTCACCACGGTAGGTAGCTAAATAATAGTTAGTAATAATAGTTAATAAATAATAATAGTTAACTTCAACTATTAATTTTTGATAACAAATTCAGTAATGGTGAGTTTGATACATTTTGCGTCTTCGGAAATCATATAAGTATTGCGCATGAGTCTTCCCATGAAGGAGATTAGCACTACTCTATGCTCCCTGGACGGGTTTAATATAGGGTTTTAATTCGAGTGTGTTTACTCTCGGGATGAATACCATGAAAAATAAATGCAGTTAATTTTTTTTAAAGTATTGTATAAGATTTTTACAATTTGGTGGTAGGATTTTAGTAGTAAGTCATTAAATTTATCTTTTATATACCGGACTACGTGTACTTATGTATAATTAATTTCATATGATCGATTTAATATTTGAGGCGTGATAGTTCATCAAACATACAAATACATTCCCATTTTATTATTCGTTAGGATTAAAATGTAACAGACGAAATACAAATTGTTTACAGTTTGAGTCACGAATTCATTTCACCGATACCATTAGTCTAATGAGAATTCACGATCAAAGGGCTACAAATTATTTTAATGTTTCCCAAGTAAATCAAATAGGTCTATTCATTTCCTATAAATTGGACATTATACTGTATTGTATTGTTACAGAACGAGTTGGCATAATGCCTTTATTATTTTCTTATAACGTTTGACCATCGTTTTATAAAAGAACATTACTTTCGTGTTACATTTCTTGTTCTAGTGACATATTTCTTTATAGGTGACAGTTTAAGTTGTATAAATTCTTTATTGATTCTTAACTGATTGATAATTAACATACAACGGCTACTGAGAAGTGGTTCAAATATATAATTATGGAGTCTAATCATGGAGTAATATGATTACTAAGAAACTAGTAACGTGCTAGTAAAGACAAAATTAAATCGGCAGAAATTATTTTAATGTATTATGAGTTAATAACATTAGCATGATATCTATTCAGCTGTTTACATACGATCTCTTTATCAAAAAGCAAGAGAACTCAACACGTCCTACTTGATCTTTGCCTTGGCTAATCAACATTAACTCTTCTTAGATCATTTAAAAAGGTTCAATTATTTACGACTTTATAATTTTTTTTCTTCTTTAGTAATGGTTATAAGCTACAATTATGAGCTATTGGTGCTAGTGTCGAATATTCTTCACGTTTTTAGTCTTCAGTCACAGTCGGTACCGTTGATTAGGTGCTGACAACCAAATCATGATTGCTCTGGCCATTTCGGTAGAATATAAAAATGCACGCAATTTGTATTACTGTATAATATCTTATTCACTACATTTCAGCATTTTATCTGCATTATATTACATAAGATATCAGCAAAATTATTCAATATGTCACTGTAAAACACTAAAATAATCAATAAAATTTAAAAGTGCTACATGACGTTTTGGCATTCACGTCAAGTCCTTATACTTAATTTTTCGTTAGATGTTTCGCTTAACGTCGACGTCAAAACTAATAAAAACGCGACAAAATCTATAAAAATATTTTTAATTGCTTATTTTATTTTTGTTTAGTAATTGCAAATTCTATCTAAGTTTACTAGTAATCTAACAAGACAAGTTAATTATAAAGAAAAGCTCCGACATTAAAACAAAGGGCAACCCTCAAAGTTTCTTAAGCGAAATTAAGAAAAACATCTTGATTACGTGTAAGTAACGTGTAGCATAAAATACCAGGTTGTCTGAGGACGATTGTGGCACTTTGGCTCAGTTTAATTAAGGTGGGACGTGGAGGCCGAGAGATGGGGTCAACTGGGCTTTACACGATCTGTAGCCGCTATTCTTCACTGACATCAGTGTTGGCGGGTGCGGTTATATCCGTTACATTTATTTTGCTGACAATAATTAAGATAATATAACGTTTATATTTAAGGACAAAAATCTTTAGCTATCAGTTTTTGATTAATTTCATTTAGAAATATTACATTATTTTAAGTACACCACCAATCCTTGTATTTCACCAATAAATAATACAATTACATACAGACTCAGAACAACAATGTGTGGAACTCACAAAATGTTATCCTGCGTGGTATTTGAACCCACGAAACTGATACAGTAGGTTGATAACTTAACCACTACGCCCGCCTGTGCAGTCATTTTATTCAGAGACACCATAGGTAGATTTTTATTGGTCAGCCATGGTTCGGCTAAATGATTTCAAATGTCTCGAGCGAAGAAAGGGCGGCGTGAAGTTTCACAACGTGTCATGTTATTTTCTGTCTATTGAATGGGTTACTGGAACCGATACCTGCAGGATGAACCCAAACTTATTAGTTTTTCACCCTTCAGGAACGGTATTATATTTTAAAAGTTCTATTATTACTTTTTGTACATTCCTGTTAACATGTGAACAAAATTTCACGAGTTGTCTAAATAATTACGAAGTGAAAGCGTAACGTAGATATAAATTAAATTAACAAATTAAATGCAACTATAGATGATCTTTTATAATCTGACTGTCTTATATAGTGACCTCATAATTAAGATCAAAGTTGGTCAGCATGCTAAACTAAGGAGATTTCTCTACGAGGTAAATCCATAGAGGAATAGGCCTAAGCCACATAACCCGAAGAAGAACACTAAAATGGTAGTAGAAATGGCATATCGGTCATCGACCCGTTAATAGTTGGAGAAGATATTCACAATTAGTGTTGCCCAAATGCAAGACCAAGACGAGACTTGGACTAGTCTTGGTCTTACAACATCACACCTGGTCTCGTCTTGGTCTTGGTATTGCGCACTCGAGTCTTGGTCTTGGTATTGCAGCAAGAGTCTCGCAGTTGACTGCACAGATGGCGTAGTGGTTGAGACATAGACCTACTGCGCCAGTGTCGGGGGTTCGAATCCCGCGCAGGACAACACTTTGTGCGATCCACAAATTATTGTTCTGAGTCTGGATGTGATTTGTGTCCGTTAAGTTTCATGTTTGTAAAGTCTCTCGCTATTAAAGGATAAATTACCTTCGTGCAGGGATACGTCTTTTTAAAAATAAAAAAAAAAGTCTTGCAAGTCTTGCAGTTGGAATAACGTAACAGTCATTTATCATGGCAAGGAAAATCCAACTAAATTAATCAAATATCATCCTATCCTATCTATCCGTATGCTAGCCTATAGTGCACTATTGAATATAACCCTTACCACTGGGGAAATTATGCTCATATTCCCCTAGTGTTATATTAGACAGCGTTACTACTCCTATGGCAAAGGAAGCAATTTCATCCCTATTTTCTTAAGACGTCACCACAGGGGGCAGTTGATACAATAAATTTTATGTCATTTTAAATATTTTTATAATAAATGGGAGTGTTTATATTCCCCTTCAAGTTAACTATATCCGCCATACCTAATAGTTGCGCTATAAAAAGGAATGTGTTAATGACGATTTTAATACCTATAATTCTACCTACCTACCTCTAGATATATTCAATACTAGCTGTTCCAATAGCTTCGCTTACTTTACTTGTCTATAATGCTATTATTTCGTTTAAACCATATCGCCTCCTGGCATAAAAAAATTTCACCGTTTAAGTAAAGTAGGTATGTTATGGATATTCCAAAACATACCTACTTTAATTACAATTTTTGTTATCTAAGTAGGTAGTGGCCGTAACAACGACTACTACGGAGAACGCTTAACAGCTTAAAATTTTTTTTTCCTATTTGTTAGCTTTTACAGACACTGCTCCGGACCAATTTACCAATATGTATGTCGCAGTGTTATGTATTAAAGCCTAAAACTTTTCTGGATAAACAGACTATCTGACAAAAAACATTCTTTTGGATTTTTTTTCTAAAATTAGGGCGTTCAAATAAACTATTTCGCCCAATTTATGATAAGTAGTAGTATAGATAATAATAGTTTTCAATAATATATCTATGAAGAGGGTCACCAAATGTATGATATTCGTTGTCATCGTCTCGGTTCATAAAAGTGAGACTGCTGGGCTTAATCTTCCTCCCAGTAGGAGTAAAATTTACCTACTATACCACGCTGGTCAGACACGTTGGTATGGGATTTTATTTCTAGTAATTTTACTTCTCTTTCACATTATTATATTACGATTTTTATATATGCATACCGATCTACGCATAATAATTTTTTTTGCGAGTCTGGGTGTTATTTATGTAGATTAATTGTAGCCATATTTCTATGTGGACATCGTTGGGATGATAAACTAAACGGAAATATACAGTATGACTGGTAAAAGATTGTACATATTCAAGGAAACGATAGATAATGGCCACATGTAACTAATAAAAGTGTAAAAAAAAGATAATATTAATTAACTACATAGTAAACATCAACAATATTAGTGTTACAAGACTTCCAAAAATATTGTCACCCTGCGGGCGATACACCGATACCGATATCGAGTAACAGTTTTGTTAGCACTGTTGTCAATATTTTGGATATTTATTACTAGAATTACTTAAACTAGGTGTAAGAATAATGTCATAAAATACTAAAGTTATTTGCAGATTCATAGCTCTTACCAATCCTGAGATAAAGTGATTTGTTTCTAATCACAACAATAGGTTTGCCAGCGTACGTTGACCTCTGTCTGCGGCCCGCGACGAAAAAAAAAAACCTACTGGGTCGAGTCGCATAGGTAGAATATTTACCTAAAATGAAACTAGTTCAATGCGCGAACTGTTTAGTACCTACAATTGCTGACGTACGTTGACCTATGCCATGTGTCCATAACTAAATATTTTTATAAGATAATTAGTTCAAAATTTAAGTACCAATTTTTTTTATATATTCGGTATCAGAATCGAGTACTGAATACCCTCCTTCAATATTTACAATCTTTTAACAGTCACCCTGTATAATAGGCAAGAGCACTCTCGTGTGAAACTTATCAAGCTTAACTAACAGGATGACGATTACGGTATTTTTGTCCTTAACCCATTCCAAACAGTAATACTGAAAAGCCAACACCAGCATTGGGAATCGATTGGCCAATAGATGGATATCTCAAGACTGATTTAACTTGCCGTATAGTGACGGAATAAGAATACATTTCATCACCCCCTATTTTACCCGTGAGTGTCGTAAAAGACGACTAAGGGCTATAATATATATGTTTAGTATATAATATATACAAGAGAAGGCAAACTTGACATGCAACCCTGTAGCAACACGGCTGATCACCGTGGTGTAGTAAGTCAATTTCCCTCCTATTATGTAGAAGATACGAGGCCAACAGTTGGACGTGTATAAGCTGAAATGGTGATTTGACTTAAATGCAAGACCGCGAGACTCTTGCAGTCTTGGTCTTGCTCAAGTCTTGCAGGGCCAGTCTTGGTCTTGGTCTTGCTAAAATTAAGCGGTCTTGGTCTTGGTCTCGGTCTCGCATTTCTCGCAAGACCAAGACCGCAAGACCAAGACTTTTTTGGGCAACACTATTCACAATCACGCAGGACGGTCTAACACCGGGTGGACTGACAACAATGTAAAAGACGCAAAGAACATACTGGGTGTCATTCTCGTGAGTTAAATGTATAGATGGATTAGGTACTGGATCATACATTTATGCAGGCAAACTACAGCTCATCAACCATTCCTCGGATATTGTAAAAGACAACTAAAGAATGAAAGCACATAATAACATTGCAATAGAAGAAAAACGTGGCATAAAATACGCATATTAGTAATCTTATTTTCCTCTCGAATATTAATGAATACTATTATTAGAATAGTAAAACTACTATATTTAACACGAAGCAGCAATATATTTTCTAATTTATTCTAACCGGTCTCATTTCTGCTAAGAAAATTGTTATTCCTTTATAAAAATGCTTCCGCAACGCAGCACGCCTCCGCCTGCCTTGTTTTCACGATTAATTAAAATTAGCAGGAACGAACCACCGGCTCCGTTTCTTTGCTTTTTTAGGACAACGGACGGATAGCATTGGTAACTGTACCGTTATAAATAGCTTTTATCTATTCATACATTAATAATATCTAGACAATGAATACAATAAAAAAAAGGCTTGTAATTTAGAATATAACATGCATCCGTTGGACAGAGTAAGAACATAATGGTTACAGTAATTTTCTATCTCGTGGGTGATCGTAAAAGACAACTAAGGGATGTATGTAGGAAACATCACTTACCTAGAATAGAAACGCTTTAAATAAAACCCTATGCCCACTTATGGGCCGAGATGATGTAATATGCAGTTCACTAGCTCGTCTAATTCCTGAAAGACTTTTCGCTGTACTTTTGGACGTACCTATTTGGTATGATACCATTTCGGGGTATAGTGATCGAACAAACCAACATGTATTCTTATACTTAGCTGCGGTAGCGAGATTAGCTGTACCTGAGCTAACCAAGTGACCTAAAGTTCGCCCGTGTCGTCGGCGTAATAAAATAAGGCCAGCTCGAGGGTAGAGTATTATCTAAGACATCACCGCCTGGCGGGTCGACGCCCGCCGGGAAGTCATTGCCCGTTGGGCAGTCCGGCTGGAGAGTCCTCGGTACGGTGTCAGGACCGTCGAGGCCCTCCGGGCGGTGCTGATGGAGTGGTTGGAGCGGACGCACGGGGTGCTCTCCTTCCGACTGGTGCAGGTGCTGACGGGGCACGGTTGCTTCGGGAAGTACCTGCACAAGATTGGAAGGAGGGAGAGCACACCGTCCTGCCACCACTGCAGTTGCGACGAGGACATGGCGCAGCACACGCTCGAGGAATGTGCTGCATGGGAGGGGGAGCGCCGTGAACTCGTCGCGATTATCGGTGCCGACCTGGCGCTGCCGACCATCACTAGGGAGATGCTCGTCAGCGTCAGGAACTGGGACGGGGTCGCCGCCTTCTGTGAGGCCGTAATCTCACGGAAGGAGGCGGCGGATCGTGTGCGAGTAGAGCTCCTATTCAGCGACACGTTCCGCTGCCGGCGACTCGGGCGGCGCAGGCGCGAGTATCTGCGCCTAATGCCGCCCTAGCCGAGGCCGCGGGTGATCGGACCGGGGAATTGTCCGTCACCCGCAGAGAGGCTGACCGCGCGATGGCGACCGACGTCCCAGTACGTCGAGAGGTGAGAGGTTACCTGAAAGGGTATTCCGTCGGGCCGACCACTGATGACAAGTCACATCTGCTCCGGTGGTCGGCCCAACAACGAAGTGACGTGGGTACGGGTGGGTTATGGGCCCGCGCGCCGTCCTATCATCGCCCCGGACGGACTGGACCGCGCGAGCGCTTACCATAGCCTACCCATAAAAAAAAAAAAAAAAAAAAAAGAAAAAGGGTACCACGCTTTTAGTGCTTAACATAGTACAATACTGTTAAACTTTTTTTAGATTGAACAGTACTGATTGAAGAATATTTATTTAATATATGATTCGAACTTTATGGACACTATCACTTGAAAAAATAAAGTTTAATAAGACGTTGACAAAAAATATTATATTTAGTTATAAAAACGCGTGGTGATGGTTTAAAATACAATGTGTCACGACGTCCTGTCGAAAATACTGGTTGAGTGGCCACCTGAAGAATGGGCAATAACACGCTCCTAGGAAACTTATTACATCAACTGCAGGAGGAGGCCACAGTAAACATCTAATAGGTTTTGAAAAAAATATTATGAAAATTTGCCGTGTAGTTACGGAGTAAGAATACAATTCATCAACCACTATCTTGCTCGTGGCTGTCGTAAAAGGCAGCTAAGGGATATAAAATGTTGCCCCGGGTACGGCGTGTGCCCCCGAGGAGGGCTATCCACTGGCGGTCCCGGGAGCTGGCGGATCTCCGGGCCGCGTGTATTCGCGCCCGGAGGGCCTACACCCGCAGCCGGCGGCGCGATCGCAGCGCGGAGCTGGAGGGCCAGCTTTAAGAGGGCTACCGCAATGCGCGTTTGGCCTTCAGGCTGGCCGTCCGTTCCGCCAAGGAAGCCAGTCGGCGGGCGATGCTGGAGAGTCTCGATCGTGACTCCTGGGGTCGCCCTTATGGCGCGGCGCTGAGTAAGCTCCGCGCACGGGGCCCGCCCCTCACCGAGACTCTCCAGCCCAGCCTCCTCACCCGGGTCGTCGAGGACCTGTTCCCACAACGGGCGGAACACATGCCCCCGGTCATGGCGCCGCCAGACAATGACCGGGAGGGCAATGGTGGCAGTGTTCCGCTCATCACGGAACCGGAGATGGGGGCGGCGGTGGCACGCATGCGCAGAAAATCCACCGCCCCCGGGCCCGACGGTATTCCAAACCGTGTGTTGGCCCTGGTCCTCGACCATCTGGGTCCCCGCCTCAGGGAGCTGTTCGACGCGTGTTTAGCGTCCGGGCGGTTCCCTGGGTGCTGGAAGGAGGGGAGGCTGGTTCTCCTGCCGAAGCCGGGACGGCCTCCAGAGTCGCCATCGGCCTACAGGCCTATCGTGCTGCTCGATGATATGGGCAAGCTACTGGAGAGGGTGGTAGCTGCCCGCATCGAGCGGCACCTCGCTCGTCGGCACGGGGCCCGATCTGTCGGACGCCCAGTTTGGGTTTAGGAGGGGTCGTTCGACGATCGAGGCCCTGTTGCGCCTGAGGGCCGTGGCGACTGAGGCCGTCACCGGCGGGGGAGTGCTGTTGGTGGTGTCCCTAGATATCGCCAACGCATTCAATAGTCTGCCATTCAGCTGCGTCAGGGAGGCGCTCCGTTACCACGGAGTGCCAGCTTACCTAAGGCGGCTGGTGGCAGACTATTTGGAGGGGCGCAGCGTCCTCTACGCCAACCGAGTAGGGGACGTTGTGCGAACGCCCATGACGTGCGGTGTTCCACAGGGGTCGGTCCTCGGACCCACCCTGTGGAACATCGGCTACGACTGGGCGTTGCGGGGGAGCCTCCCACCCGGGCTGGGCGTGATTTGTTACGCCGACGACACGCTCGTCACAGCCCGCGGTGGGACGCTACAAGAGGCGGTAAGCCTGGCGACCTCAGGCACCGAACAAGTCGTTAGGCGGATCGAGGCGCTGGGGTTGCGGGTGGCCCTGGACAAGACGGAGGCCCTCTTATTCCATGGGCCCCGTATGGACCCTCCCATCGGCGTCTCGATCACCGTCAATTCGGTTGGGATCAGCATCCAGGCCCATATGAAGTACTTGGGTCTGGTGCTCGACGGGCGATGGTTTTTTTGGGAGCATTTCCGCAGGCTCGTCCCGCGGCTCGTCGGCGTGGCGTCCGCCCTACAATGGCTGATGCCGAATGTGGGCGGAC
This sequence comes from Lymantria dispar, assembly GCA_032191425.1. Classification (NCBI taxonomy): domain Eukaryota; kingdom Metazoa; phylum Arthropoda; class Insecta; order Lepidoptera; family Erebidae; genus Lymantria; species Lymantria dispar. Next base: position 16,736,436 of record CM063457.1, on the reverse strand, counting down.
CGAGCGCGGAATGTCGACAGCTGTACGCGGGGATCATCCGGTCGATGGCCCTGTACGGCGCACCGTTGTGGGCGGGATCCATGACCGCCCGACTTAGGGCCCTTCTGTGGCATCCACAGTAGGTCATGGCGGTCAGGATCATCCGCGGGTACCGCACGGTGGCGACGGAGGCGGCGTGCCTATTGGCCGGGACTCCCCCGTGGGACCTGGAGGCGGAAATGCTCGCCGACTTGTATCGGCAGGTGTCGGGGGTGCGCAGGGGGGGCGGTGTTGTTTCCTTGAAGGAGCTCACCGCCTGGCGCGTCGACGCCCGCCGGGACGTCATCGCTCGTTGGGCAGACCGGCTGAAGAGGCCTCGATACGGTGTATGGACCGTGGAGGCCTTCCGGCCGGTGCTGATGCAGTGGTTGGAAAGGCGGCACGGGGTGCTCTCCTTCCGACTCGTGCAGGTCTTGACGGGGCATGGATGCTTCGGCAAGTACCTGTACAGGGTCGCTAGGAGGGAGAGAACTCCGTCCTGCCACCACTGCGATTGCGACGAGGACACGGCGCAGCACACGCTCGAGGTTTGTGCCGCTTGGGCAGAGCCGCGTCGTGAACTCGTCGCAATCATCGGTGCAGACCTGACGCTGCCGACCATCGCTAGGGAGATGCTCGGCAGCATCAGGAATTGGGACGCGGTCGCAGCCTTCTGCGAGGCAGTTATCTCGCAGAAGGAGGCGGCGGTCGCGAGCGCGAGGAGCACAGCCTCGATGATGCGACCCGCCGCCGGCGACTGGGCGGCGCAGGCGGGAGTACCTGCGTGCAATACCGCCCTAGCCGAGGCCGCGGGTGACGTGACCGGGGATTAGTCCGTCACCCGCCGAGAGGCCGACCGCGTGAGGAAAGACCGACGTCCTCCCCGAGGGGGGGACGTCGGTCGATGGGAGGGTACCCCGGGTGGGGGGTATTCCGTCGGGCCGACCACTGATGACAAGTAACCCTGCTCCAGTGGTCGGCCCAACGACGAAGGCGACGTGGTGTTCGGGTGGGTTGCGGGAGTTGCGTGCTTAAGCCCCTCTGTCGCCCCGGACGGAGTGGTGCGGAGGCGCGCCGACCACAGCCCACCCAAAAAAAAAAAAAAAAAATGGATATAAAATGTATTTAATATTCACACAATAGAAGGAAAACTTGAAATAAACCGAGTAACATCCCGTCTGTCCAGCGTGGTGTAGTAGATCAGTTTCTCTCTTATTATGAAGGAGGCTCGAGCCCAGCATTGGGATGTATATAAGCTAAGACGTTATTGTGTTGTAATTATGCGTTTGTTCTTATTTGATCGAGATAGAACAAACCTATATAACATTTAAATTTACATGTACATTATCCGACTTCGTATTACTTCTCATAATTTCATTATAGCCAATAATAAATGAAAAGAAAAACGCAAATGAACAGCATAGATTTAGAACTCTCACAATTAGAAGTCTCGTATCGTCATCTAAGTTTGCATACTTATGTATTGAAACAGTAAATAGAAACTACATGTTGCGACACAAAAGACAAGTAATATAATTATTCAGCATACACTAACAGGTTATTAAGTATCATAACAGGAATAGCATATGCTTACAACGATGTAATTTCATATCTCATAACAGAGCACAATTTTATCTAACGTCTTCATGCTATATGAGAAAACGCAACTTCGCAAGTTAGAATTTAGTAGTCTTATTGCTTGAATTTGTCTTTCTAGCAAGCCTTGTTCTGGTTTAAACCTTATTAGTTTCTCTGAGGTTTCGTAGGATTGAAGGTGGGACAGTCCGGCCGTATTGTTCCCTTCTTTATGAGTTTAATTTTGGGTCTTGACTTTTGTTGAGGCAGTGTAACCCAAAGACAGGTAAATGTAGTTTACTGTTGCAATTATGCACCGTTTAATTTATTAAAAGAGGCAGCAACAAAACAATTTTTGTAACATTCAAGAACATTCAAGATAAAATAGTGAACCCCGTACTTTTTTAATAAAGGAAAATTCATTTGACAACGAATAATTTTAAGTTTTTATTAGCATAAAAGTATACACAATAATAAGCATGGTTATCCTCAAAAAAAGATTGTAGGTATTTATAGCTTATTTATACGAGAGTAGCAATATTAGGTTAGGTACATTAAAATAAAATGTACATATATTTCAGCCAAATATTGTCAGATCAAATTAGATATTCTTTTCGTGTATAATGGATGTTATTCGACCGGGAATAACTGCTGTCGTACCCTAGTCTGCCGCAAGGGACGCGAGAATCCGTTGACAGATCACATCCGACTTTTGATAACTCGTACATTTGGCATTTCATGACACAGATATTGAGGATGTAATATATTATTGTCAAATTGTTTTTTTTATACCAAGTTTTTTTTTTAACTTTATAATATCTATAGTAAAGTTTATACAATATTTTGATTACTAACAGTAAAATATATAACAACATTATTCTGGCTAACTTATAACACAGGTTGCGATCGCCATCCCGCTTGTCAAGGATGACATTTATCTTAATATACACCCTGAAGATAAGGACTATATCCATCAGTAGATTTAAAAAAATTCTGATTCTCCCGTGACCACGAACTTTGTAGTGTTCGAAACATTAGCCTATTAAAAATCAAATAAATTAAAAATAGTTTTATTACAAATATGTAATTCTCCTGGCAACATCATATATCGATAGATATATGATGTTGCCCATCAACCCCAACGTTGATCATCTGATAAAATAGAATGGATAGATGGTTATTTGATTTAGATTGGGGGAGGTACCATTGAATACATGATGCCATTTGGCAGAGGAATAACAATGTAAAACGCTAAAAAAATGTATAATAATAATAAGCCCAAAGAACATGCGACGGTTTTTAGGCTCCATATTAATTTGCTGTTAAAGTGGTCATCTTTTGACCCTTGCTCTGCGGTCAAATCATAGTCCCCGAGTATAATCAAAGACTGCATACATACCGCAGTGTTTAAAGTAGCAAAGTTCAGGATTTTTAGTTTCACAGATTATAATCTCCACTGAGGTTTTAACTCGCTAGAATATAGATTATATATTGGCCGCACGTACTGGCATAGTAAAATAATAATATTAGTGTATCTTAAGAAAAAAAAAGACCTATTTTATATCATGGCACGATAAGATGACAAATGATAAAAGGTTGATCTGAATATACTGAAAATTCGGTACACATTATACTTTTTGCTTCAAGGCTCATATCAAACGTTTAACTCTGTATTCCGGCTACCACAGACTAAAAACAACAACCGTCAACCTCCATACGACGGTTTGTACATAAAAAAATACCTGGACAGCCGTATCAACAAATAAAAGCATCGAGGATAAAATGGTACGGAGTAAAGGTGAAAACAAAAATCCCATTGATTGACAGTATAGGGCCGGTGATCGTAAAAACACGTAAGCTGTTTGAAAAGTAGGCTTTGCCGTTACATACGGTTTGCAAAAACAAGACGAGAGAATGTAAAATAAATTCCACCAAAACATACACGTGAAAATAGGAGTCAAGTTGAATATAAAGATAATTGTGGGGCGGTCGACTTCACTAAGGATTTGATATCTAAATGGGTCTAGTTATGCAGACCCTTTAAAATAATTTTTGTTATCTTTATATATAAAGTTCTTGTGTACGTGTGTAAGTCACCGAACTGCTAAACGGCTGCTACGCTTTAAGTAGATAATTTGGAATTGAAATAATCATTTTCACAATCATTATAAACAGCAAACATTTTTATTTCATTTCAGCTCATATACGTCCCACTGTTGGGCTCGAGCCTCCTTCATAGTAGGAGAGAAAATTGACCTTACTATACCATGCTGGACAGACAGGTTGGTTTTCCTTCTTTTGCATAGATGTTATAAGCTTATTAACCCTTTATCATCTTTTACAACATCCACACACAGAAAACATATTTCTAGCAAGGAAAAACAAGAAATTATGTTTTAAAGTTTCTTAACAATGTTTACGTTCTTCTAGTAAATAAATATCAAGATTTATACAGGGCTTGGCCGCCATTTTCGTATTATGTTTTTGATGTGTAATAATATATTCACTACCTTATTTATCACACCTAAGGCGCCACCATTATTTAAAAGTTTAGTCTTATCGACAATAGCGCCGGTAGTAGTGACTGGCGTGGTTAGGGTTGCCACCTTTTTTGCGTAAATAAAGTACATTGCATAATAAATAAGGTAAAACAACTTTCGTCCAAATAAAGTACAGTTTGATACATGATTTTATTTTAAAAGGTATTTTTGCTTATATTTACATAATTTCTATAAATAATTATCACTGCAAAACAGCATCATCTCATCATCATCTCAGCCCATATACGTCCCACTGTTGGGCTCGGGCCTCCTCCATAATGGAAGGGTAATTGACCTACTATACCACGCTGGTCAAACGTGTTGGTATAGGGTTTTATTTCGAGTTTTCCTTCTCTCGCATAGATGTTATATGCGTTTTATATCCCTTAGTCGTCTCGTACGATCACCCACGGGTAAGATAGGGGGTGGTGAATTGTATTCTTACTCCGTCACCACACGGAAAACAGCATCGCTGAACCCTATATATGCAGGCTGTATCAGGTTATGGAACAACTGGTCAAAGGAGAGTGAGGCAATGGTGGTAGAAATTCATGACAAAATTTGAAGTAAAAATATCTGTATAATATAATAATACTAGCAACCCGCCCTCGCTTCGCTTCGGTTTCAGTCACCTTATCCGCCTAGTTCCCTTAGAAGGTAAAAATTGACAACCGCTGTTTATTCATTTTTACATTTTTACTGAAGAGTATTTATGCAAAATTTAAAGAAAATCGATGATGATTTTTATTTCTCCTCATACAAATTTTGCCACTGCGGTTCACCCCTTAGGGGTTGAATGCCAAAAATTCCTTTGTTAATGGGTCCCCACGTCATAAAATAAAATTACGGTCAAAACTGTATGTTTCTAGCTTCAGTAGTTTCAGCTCGGCGTTGATGAGTTAGTTGACCAATTTCTTCATACCTATTTACACCTTTAGGGGGTAAAAATTAAGAAATGCTGAAACACGTGTTAATTTATTTTTATTAAATAGTATTTGTGGAGAATTTGATGAAAATCGATGAAGATTTTTTTCTCGCAATACAAATTTTACTACTGCGGTTTACCCCCTTAGGGGTTGAATTTCAAAAAAATCCCTTCATAGTGGGTTTCTATGTCACGCAAAGAAACTAATGTCAAAATTTCATGTTCCTGGCTTCAGTAGTGCCGCCTCTGTGATAAGTTGGTACCCTGACATCATCTACCTATTTTACACCCTTAGAGGATGAAAATGGACAAACGCTGAAATACGTGTTTAATTATTTTTATTAAAGAGTATTTGTGTTTAATTTGAAGACAGTAGCTGAAGATTTTTTTTTCTTTCCATGCAGACTTTACCGTTGGGTTTCACCCTTTTAGGGGTGGAATTTCAAAAAATCTTTTCTTAGTGGGTGGCTTACGTCACGAAATGAAACTACGGTTCAAACTTCATTTTTCTAGCTTCAGTAGTTTCGGCTCACCCTGTTCCTTTATATGTATATTAATCGTTAACGCCCCCGCAACACCCCTTGCAGGTGGAATTTCGTAAAATCCGTTCTTAGCTGACCTCTACTCGACGAAAGGGATATTTTTGCCAAATTTCAAGTCTGTACGCCTTATGGTTCCAGAGATATGGTGATGAGTCAATATATCGTTCGCAAAACCCGCCTCTCCTATATATATATATAATATATATATATATATATATATATATATATATATATATATATATATATATATATATAGATTTGTCATCGCTTTTTCGTGTGAATCTGATTTAAATGTATAAATATAAATAAAATATAATGTATAAACATACTTAATCTGCAACATATTTGTACTTTGTTATATGTTCATTAGAAATTGAATAAATAAATGATTACGTTTGAATAAGCAAAACAAACTTCGCCTTAATATGAGCTGATCAGCCGATGACCGAAGGCAAGTGCGACGGTTATTGAAAGAAATGTGGACTCGCAGGGTTGTACTAAGGAAAAGGTAACAAATAAAATAATTACCTACATTTTGTAGTCAAAATAAAACAATAAAACCTTAACTGTAACCTTTCATCGAAAATGAAATTCATCGCTGTTCACATATTTCAGGCTAATAAAGCCGACGAAAGAGTTTTAGAGGAGTTGCCTTTCATACCTACATTAAATATCTTAGGTTTTTAAAATTGAATTATTCGTTTTTATTTTAATCTAACTCGGATATCGGGTCTAGAGACACGTGTGGGCATTTAGCGCATATACTCTTAGACACACATTTTTAAAATCACTATAACTATTATATTTTATTGTTTTTTTGTATAATAATGTCTAATTGTGATCCACGCCTGTTAAACTAAAACATACTAGAACAGCTGTTCTATAACATGAGAAAACCTGTATTTTAAAGTAAATTAATATATTTTTATCAGATTGAAAATCAGAAGAAAGTAAGTTTAATTTTAAAATTAATCCGACAAAAATCAACCCACGCGAAATAAAGTATTTTCGCGTACTTTATTATTCACCTTAAATATTAAAGTACGATTACCGGAAATAACTTACAATACTTTATTTAAAGTATGGGTAGTAACCCTAGGTGTGTTTTATATTTGAATATTTATATCATTATAGATAATAGCGTAGCACTTAATGTTTATTACGTGTCATTAGCGTTGGAAACTAACGTTCACCTTAGTATTTATTTTCAACGTTAATTATTTATATGAAATTAAGACCATCAAACTATGTATATGTTATTAAAAGGCTTAGCGCTCCATATATTGCAGTGTCCTCTTATGAGTAAGGAGTATGAATAGACAACTGAACAGTGATTTTTAGTTCAAAGAGAATTAAATTTTAAAAAATAATCTATCACCTAAATAAATATTTGAAAGTAAAAAGATATAAAAAACATAACAGCTTTTGTGTCAAACAAAAAGACACTGGGACAGGTGAAACTAAATAAAAGCTTTTAAAAACGTATAAAGACATACAAAACTTTTCATATACATAGGAGATTATTCTCCTACCGAAGAAGGCAGTTTTAGCTTTATACCTCCATAAGTTTGGTACCGCTAGGATCTAATAAAATCAATTGATTGAAATGTTCAAGTCATTTAAATTAGCTGATTTCTGATTTTTACTTTTCTAGAGATATAATTGAATAGCTGGCTGCTGCAAATTAGTGGGCTAGATTTTTGAACTACAAAGGTAAGTTTTCGTGCATCACAGTTGATCCTAGCCGCGCGCGATCGTTTGTGTAAGACGAACGTTAATAAACGTATTTAGTTAGTTGTCGTTAGTGCGAAAGTTTAAATATTATGGCGACGAATATTACATTTAAATTATTACAATCATTGGCATTGGGAAACCTTTATCTCTCTCCCCGTGTGGGAACTGGTTGACAATATGTGAGTCACCACTTTATTCTTTCTCGACGAACTTTTCAAAACAATATTTTGAGACATTAATATAATTAAACTGATATGACAAAACAGACGCCATCCGTTGCTGCCTGTATTGTTCGACATTGACAACAGCCCGGAGAAAGTGGTCACGACAACGATAATATAACCTATTGAAAAAAATTATTATTCTTCCTCGAATACTTAATTACCAAGACTTGTGTGTACTTTTTATTGCTGTTAGTGGCCAATCGAGCAAACAGCACACCTATGGGCCTACTCTTGAAATCAATTCTAATTTCGAATCCGATTCGATTCCAATATCACCAAACTTATATTTGGTACTCTTGAACAAAATCGAGAATGAATTTTTCGCGTTCGTCTTTGTTATTTTCACCAAATGTGCCATGTTTTCTTACTTTAAATTAATAACGTTATCGAACTCGATCACCACAAAGACGGTTACTTGAAATTGTGCAACATTAACGATTTTAAACTACGTCAAAATCACGTCGGGAGTAGCAAATATTTGACTTAATCGACGAGAGTCGAATTCATTTAGTTTAGAAACGTTTCACCGAATTTGATTCCAATCGGGCGCTAGTGTCGCTTTTAAGAGTACCAAATTTGCTCAAATTCGAGCTGCGATTGTATTTAGGATTGGAATCGAGATTCAAGAGTAGGCACACTGTTAGTAAGCGATACTGCTGCTCATGGACCTTTGCCACTGCCTACCGTGAAGAAAGTGAAGGCAGTGTGAATCAGTTCAATGAGGTTCGGCGATACAAAAGGCACAAGGGAGTGTGGTATTAGCCCGGACGGATCGGCCCGCGTCTGTAGACAGACGAATGTCGATAGTGTGATTCTACCACATAAAAGCATGTATGTAATAATCGTATAACATGTGTAATTTTTTTAAAAAGTCATATGCTATCGACGAATATATGTCCATATGGATTAATCATGTGTTGACGGTTTTAAAAAATACAATGTGAGATCACTCCTTATTTTAGTGTGGAAGGCGTGAAACCAATTCAGGTGTCCTCTAGAAGAATGAGCAAAATAAAACTAATAGCAGCTATTAGTAGCGATAAACTTTGATTATTTGACTATTACGATGATGATTAAGATGAACGGTTTCATCGGGATAAAAAAGAGATGGAAAGAAGATATCAAGGACGTTGGGACGTTAATATGAAATGAAAAATGAGAGAGAGAAATGAAACAGAGATGAAATGAAAAAATTATAAACGAAAATCAACAAAACACAGCTTTTTTTTTAAATAAAACGTTATTGTTAATTCTTTTCTTCTTGTATACCTTAATTTTATATTTTAATAGCTATAGAATCAATATAACTGCAAAATATTCTCAAATAATTCTTGTTCATTTTACTAAATATTTGCTTTGTTCTTTTTCGTATTCAAATACTATATCATCTAAATCTGACAAATGTGACGTGGTACATATCATATGAATACCGTTTTTGATTACTTTTAAGACAGCAAATATTAAGCATTTAACAGAAAAACTTTAAAAAAATTTTTTTCGCACACCTGTGATAATAATTATTATGACAGTTTATTAATTTAAACCTAATAAATCTAATATAATATCACCGGATTGGAACGCGGCCACACTGAGAAAGATCCGGCAAGAAAACTCAGGAGGGCACGATGCTAAATTATTATTAACTAGCTGACCCAGCGAACTTTGTAACGCCATAATTTTTTTACGTAAATATATTTTACTTTCATTCGCAATGTTTCGTATCCTTCTTGCATTACGGCTTTGCCAGGAAAGATTCGCTCGTCTGGGTCGCGGCATTGTTAATCATGATTCAAAGAGAATACAAATTACGGATTATTGATTTCTAACAAAATTATAATTATCAAATTTTCAACCATATTTAACCATAGGCAAAATTACGTTTAGCTGTCATTTGTGTTTTATTATTATGTGAAATACGTTTGTGTTATACCGTTTATAGTGACTTGTAGTCTCCTTGACATTTTATGTGAACAACCGCGTTCCCGGTCGAACAAGATAAAAAGTATCCTATGTCCATCTCCTGGTTCTAAGCTACCTCCACACCAATTTTCAGCTAAATCAGTTCAGCCGTTCTTGAGTTATAAATAGTGTAACTAACACGACTTTTGTATATATATATTTTAAAAGGCGGCTTACTTTATCTTACTAAAAGGTTTTGAATTTATAATATAAAATTCAACTATTACTAGTGTGAGTCAGATCTATACAATAAGTGCTCACAGTGTCTTGCAGTCTTGGGGTGGTCTTTTTATTTTTTTCATTATGGCTTAACACCAAGCAGGTCAGATTCTTGAATTATTTATAGTATTAATAATCACGCTTATATTTAAGAGAGCGGTAAGAAAGAATAAGAGCCATTTAAGTAAAGGGCAAATTAATATATAATGGCTACGCCTTTGAGTGACTTAGATAGATATAATAATATTGATCAATAACAAATCAAAAGGAAAGTCAAACAAAATAGTGGGTCATCATTCAAAGTCGAACTACGATGCTGTTTAACTATCTCCCCTTCTGAGAGCCCCCTACTTTATTACTAAATGATTAATGGAATTTTGAATAGTTGTGATAGCATTTCTAATATCAAATTTTAAGGTAATATGATTTATGTGTTTGTCTATTACTGCATTTAATATTTTGAAACCAATACATTTCATAATCGGTTTTATATAATTTTTGAATACTATCCCTGTTTTGCCCGTAAGAGATGACTAACAGCTGAAGGAAGGCAAAGTCACAAGAAAAGAATTACACGTAAAATAAACATATATTAAAACGACTCGTGAGATGGTTTAGTGAAACAATTTGCCTCTGAGTGAAGCTCTTACCCAATACTCTATACGTGAATTCTCTCCTTCTTTACTCGCCTCGCTGATGACTATTTCTTGTGTGGTGATTAGTTAAGAATACAATGAAACAGGTCCTTTACTACTTCGTGGGAGCAGCAAAATCGGCTAAGAAATGACTAGGAGAATGGGCAGCACTCGTCTGGAAACGTTATAATACTGACTGTGATTGTACACCTACTTGACAAGGGTGTATGTATGGATTGTAAATAAAGGAGGAATATAAAATACTAAATGGTAAACAAAAAACGTATATGTATGTATATTACAAAAAGGGAAGGTAAGTTAAGGTACACAGAGATCACGCATTCAAAATGGACTGGATATGTCCACACAAAGCTTAATGTTTAAGATTACCATGACATTTTTTCCGTGGTTCCGATGGAATATAAATACAGTTCACCACCCCTTCTCTTACCCGTGGGTGTCGTAAATGACGACTAAGGGATATGATATACAGATAATATCTATGCAAGAGAAGGAAAATTCGATAGAAAACCCTATACCATATCAACACGTCTGAACAGCGTGGTATAGTTGGTCAATTAATCTTCCAATGTGTTCTTCCAACAGTAGGAAGTACGTAACTTCTTGGATAAATACATATTACAATGTTTTAGTTAGTACTTAAAAACTCGTTACTAATATATAATATATGAAAACTGAGGAAAGAATTTATGTATGCAGTTTATACATATATGTATATGTATACTTATTCAATATATGACTTTTCCTTCATAAATAAAATAGAATAAAATATTATTAAATTAACATTGATCTATTGACATAGTTACTTAATTACATTTCTAAAAATAAATAGAGTGGTGATACAGTTAAAGTTGTAACAGACTAAGAGTCTTATGTGTTTTTATCCCTTTTATCCGCATGGTAACAAAACTTTGAGAACAGAGCTACTATTAGCTACCATTTGGCCATTAATTTTCGACTATTAACTGCTGAAACAAAACAGGTATCAATTTAATATATGCAGGAATGGTGACAGAATAAAAATACATCTACACCCTTTTCTTTGACGCAAGTATTGTAGAAGTAAGGACGTAAGGAGATAAAATCACAGTAAGAGGAAAATCCTAACAGGTGGACCTACAACTTGGTAAAAGTCAAAATAAATTGTTATATAAGGTCGGATAAAACCGTACCATTGGCGTTCTAAGGGAAAAGACTACGGCCGCCAAAAGTCTTGAATAAGTAAATGGCGCAATGATCTAGGGTTCGATCCTTCAGACAGGACAGTTGTTCGTGCGAATCCCGAATGATATTCCTGAAACTTGGTGTTATTTGTGTACCTATGTGTATTTGTGTTCTTCCCATTGTGTAAGTGGCTTATGACCATGATAATATATATGGACTGAACAACAAAATACATCAGGGACAGCATTATTTTCTTGAAAGGAAATAAACTTTGTTCAAAATAAAAGTTAGACGAGAGTCGAGAATCACTTCAAAATGAAAATAATCCCGAGTCCCTTGTGACTAGTTGGAAACTAATTCAATAAGATACGGTCGCTTCTGCTAGTTCTATTTTGACGGATGGTTTAAGTGTATAACATAAAAATCGTATTTGATGAGCAAATATCTATTGAATATTGTTTAAGGTTTACTCACTTAAAGTATGTTAGTTTTAAGTAATAAATAACTTAAAATAAATCTGATATAATGGCAAGGAATAATTTGTATAAAAATCTTTACTAAATATATTTATTAAATATAAAATATATTTTTTAATAAATATCGCTTTGTAATTCTATCTAACGAGTTCCTACAAACGTCAGAAATTACGACGACTATTCTCAAAATGTTGAAAAATTCCAAATTACAATCGTTTAATTTAGTACTATTTTAATAGAGATTTACTATTAGGAGTGGTAGGACCATACTGTCGACAGTTATCTGTCTACAGACGCGGGCCGGTCCGTCCGGGGCAGTACCATGCTCTCGCAGAAAATCGACGTCCGAGTAGTAGCAATTTGTTACTGCGCTTCGTTCGGTGAGCGAGAGAGCCGGAAGCCCAACTTTCTGAGGGTGATTGCGTGTGGAGGGTTTTGGTGGTGCCCTTGGTATCACTGAGCCTCAATGCACGCATTCACACTCCCTTCGCTTTCTTCGCGGTAGGCAACGGCCTTGTAAAGGTCCATGAGCGGCAGCAACACTTACCATCAGGTGTACTGTTTGCTCGTTTGCCACCGTTTGCAATAAAAAAAAAAAAAAAAAAACTATTCGGAAATTTTTGTTTGTGTGGTGATGGAGCAAGTATACAATTCACTATCCCTTTTTTCCAATTTTGTAGTGGGTATCGTAAAAGAAGACTCGGAGATATAATAAACATATAAAACCTATGCAAAAAAAGAAATATTTGAAATAAAACCCTATATCAACCCGTTGGACCAAGTCAATTTACCGTTTACCGTGAAAAAGGCACGTGCCCAACAGTGGGACGTATATGAGCCGAGAGATAAAGAGAGAGAACAGGCGATAAGCAATACAAAATTAAAATACGAGAGAACAGGCGAAAAGATCCATAATCACAGTACCCATGGTTTTATTACCTACAATTATGCAATAGCATTTGATATTGCAATGAGATAGTATAATTTTCGAACAAGTACAATAATGATTTAGTCGATGTTATAACGAGACGCTATGTGGGTAAATTAATGCGCAGTAAAATAGGGTGTTTGATGGCATTTCTAAGCCCTACATTTTTTTTTAAAGACAATGAGGGGACCCTGCACTAAGGAAATACATCATTCTTATGCAGCGGGGGACTTTACAAACGTTTAATTAACGAATACAAATTACATCCAGACTTAGAACGACAATTTGTAAATCGCACAAAATGTTGTTCTGCGTAGGATTCGAACGCACGACACTGGCAGCGTAGGTCGGTATCTTAAACGCCATCTGTACAGTCATTATAACTGGCAGCGCTAATATTTATGTTAAATAAATCGTAAGATTAATCGTCAGCATTTGCATCACTGACTGCAAAGATGACGTAGTGGTCTCAGGTAAGACCTTCCGTGTCGAGTGTTGCAAGTCAATCCACACGCAGTACAATTTTTTTATTTTTTTTTTATTACAAACGGTGGCAAACGAGCAAACAGTACACCTGATGGTAAGTGTTGCTGCCGCTCATGGACGTTTACAAGGCCGTTGCCTACCGCGAAGAAAGCGAAGGGAGCGTGAATGCGTGCATTGAGGCTCGGTGATACCAAGGGCACCACCAAAACCCTCCACACGCAATCACCCTCAGAAAGTTGGGCTTCCGGCTCTCTCGCTCACCGAACGAAGCGCAGTAACAAATTGCTACTACTCAGACGTCGATTTTCTGCGAGAGCATGGTACTGCCCCGGCCCGCGGCTGTAGACAGATAACTGTCGACAGTGTGGTCCTACCACTCCTGACCTTTATGAAGTCCCTCACGATCCAAAAACGACTCAAGGATTAATTTCTTATTGCCTTAAATAAACAAAAAAAAAAGCCCCGACACGGCTTCTATAGTATAATTTATCATAACATTATAATAAGGTATTTTTCTTTAGGGGCGTTTGTTTACACTTTTACCGTTTAGAGAATTAATGGGTTCGACATTATCTTAGAATTTTTGTTGTATTAACAGGTATTTCGTGTAATTTAAACATAATAAAAAGACGCCCGCACCTTTTATAAATGTCAATATATTTTGTTTTTATACATAATAATATTTTAAATAGATTGAATTTGACGTTAATTTACTTAAAAGTAATTTTCTTTGATGTTAGGTCTGGATAAAAAGCTTATTTAAAAAATTATAGATCAACTCATAATACGCATATTACAATAGTATTAAAAATAGATATACGAAAAAAAAGTTATAGTACTATAAGACAAAGATACGAAATTATTGTATTGTGCGAAAAATATTTAAAGTAAAGATGATGATGTACGTCATCATCATAGTCATCACCATTCAGCCCATCGCCGTCCACTGCTGGACGTAGGCCTCCCTCATGTTTCGCCACAAAGTGTGGTTCTGTGCCGCCTGCATCCCACGATATTCAGCAACTTTCACCAGATCGTAGGTCCACCTAGTTGGGGCGCATATATACTTAAATTGTTAAAGATTTTCATACCGTTCAAAATAATAAAAGCGTGTCAAAAAACAAAAATCTACGATTTAGTAACTTGACAGGTTTTGTTTCGCTTTCGCTTCTTACTTGCGAGGTCAGTTTTCCAGTAAGACGGTAGATTCAGCAACTATTTTAAGAGTTGTCGTTTACAATCATCACAATTAGATTATCCTGTAGTTTGTTTGACAATATTCTTGCAAATATTGTAATACTCGCAAGGATAGGATAGGACTTTTGCCACTGTATTGGACGTGTGCATGTGGTTGGACTCGTCCTAAGCAGTAGAAGAGATTTTGATGAAATCTACAACATTTTATAATCATTATCACAGTTCAAATACGTGATACTGCTGGGCTCGAGGGTCCTCTATAATGGGAGACAAATTGACCTATTATACCACGCTGGAAAACAGGTTTGGTATATGATTTAATTTGAGTTTTCATTTTCTTTCATAATTGTTATAATATGTATGTACAAGGGACCCTTAGCCGTTTTTTACAACACCCACGGGTAAGATAAGGAATGTTGGCTTTTTTTTTATACATAAAGACAACACTGCACTAAAGATATAATCCTTGTATTGGGGGCGACTTTACATATATATTAATAACGGACACAAATTACATCCAGATTCAGAACAACAATTTTGTGGATCGCATGAAGTGTTGTCCTGCGTGGGATTCGAATCCATGACACTGGCACGGTAGGTCGGTATTTTAACTACTACGCCATCTGTGCAGTCAAATTGTATTATTACTCAATTTATCATATCAATTGTATAGTTAATCGGTCATTACATAGAAAGAAATCTAATGTCAATCACAAATCACATATTAAAAGAATCGCAAGATGGTTGCCTTTTGAATTTAGTGTAGTCTTTAATTTTTAAAAAAAAAAATATAATGACATTGTTCTTTGGTATCGTTCAGTTGCTACATTACTAAGATTAATTATAGGATCACAATATTCATACTCATTTATTTCGTAAAACTAATTTACATATCAATTTTATAGATAAGACACATTACATTCATCATCATCATTTACCTGCCCTTATCCCACGCTAAGTGGGGTCGGCACATGTTTTTACCTTCCATAACCTCCTATCAACCGTCATATCTGCACTCATTATGTACATATGCATATCCTCATTCAGACAATCATCCATCTCTTTTTAGGTCTACCATAATTCTTACGTCCATCCATAAACATATTAACACATTACATTATTATTATTAAATTATTACTATTCCATTATTATTATTACATTACGTATTTATTATTATCAATTCATTTTCAAGAATTCGTCATAGTTATAAAAAGTTTGCTCGACCAGCCAACGCTTAAGACGCGATTTAAATTCCTGAAGACTAGTAGCCATGGCAATTGTGCTCGGCAGCACTATTATATACTGCCGGCCCCATGACCTGTTTTTTTTTTAGCGTTCGTTTTATACTGATCATTTATTCGCGCTTCTAGTGTTGTACGAGTGAATGTCCTTGTGTCTGTTGTACTCCGCTAGATTTATCCGTACATAAGTTGCCACCTGAAAGATGAGTATGGAGGACACGGTCATGATGCCAAGCTTTTTTATAATATGGTCTAACAGAAACGTTCTTTGAAATCCCTACAATGGCTCTAATGGCCCTCTTTGCTTGCATGCAGAAGGCTCGTTCAGCATTGCAGATTCAGCAGCAATGCCCCCCCAATTCCACCCCATATTGCAGCATTGAGTGGACAGTTGCAAAGTAGCACGAGCGTGCCACTGTCGGTACCACCAGTAACTTTGACATTTGTCAATAATAATCAATGAATCATTAGAGCTATAAGTAAATTCGATTCATAGTTCGTTTCTTATTCTATTCAATAATTGAATAATAACATATTATATTTATTTTAGATTTTAATATAGAAAATAAAAAGGGACCAAGCTGTAAGGTTATTTATGATCAAATAGATTACTTAGCCATAGGCCGCACTTTCGACTGTGCCTTTGATATTAATGATAAAATAGAATATTTAGAATTTAATGAATTGAAATCCTCGGTATTCCATTCCAATACATACAATGTTGATGTTTTGAAGGCTAGAATCAGTGTAATTGAATTTGTGAATTACCGTAACATACCTATTACAGTGCTATTTTTCATCAGATAAGTTAGATCAGCTTTTAGAACGAAAAAAAAGGTTAAAATCGATCTGTTTTAGGTACTTATAGTATACTTTTTAGTGTGGTGACGGAGTAAGAATATAATTCACCAGCCCCTTTCTTGCCCGTGAGTGTCGTAAAAGACGACTAACGGATTATACCATGCAAACAACATCTATGCAAGAGGGGGCAATCTCGAAATAAAATCCTGTATTAACCCGTCTGACCAGCGTGGTATAGTAGATCAATTTATCTCTCATTATGGAGGAGGCTCCCTAGCTGAGGCCGCGGGTGATGGGACCGGGGATTAGTCTGTCACTCGCAGAGAGGCTGACCGCGCGACGGCGACCGACGTCCTGGGAAAGGGACGTCAAGAGGAGAGGGTACCACGCAGGGTATTCCGTCTGACCGACCACGGAGGACAAGGAACTCGGGACCGGTGATTGGGCTAACGATGAAGGCGACGTGCTACGGGTGGGTTGTGGCCGTGCGCCGTCCCTCCGTTGCCCCGGACGGAGCTGGACGGCTGGTGCGCTGACCATAGCCCACCTCAAAAAAAATATGGGGAGGCTTGAGGCTATCAGTGGAACGTATATGAGTTGTAATGACGATTATTTATAGAGCTACACCTAAATGCAAGAGCATTTTCACATCGAGCGTTACTAAAAATTAATAGATCTATTCACAAAATATTACTTAACTAAATACGCTTCCGACGATTATAATCGTCATTTTTGAAATAAACATATGATATACGCTACATGCGTTCTTTCATACTCTCTTCCAGACATTCACCCAATGTATAATCCTATCTATCAATATCGTGCTTCACCTAACCCATCATAATTTTATTGGATATCACTCACCCTTACAATAAATCTCATCTGAAGCTAATAATATTGCTAATAAAATTTGTATAATTCAGATAGAAAAAAAAATGAAGAGATGTTAAGAATAGATCTTATAAATATATTTTTCTTTACCCTTGGGAATACGGAACTAGAGATAAAAATGTTTTATCGGAGTATAGGGTTGCATTATTCATGTACATTCTTAATAAGAGTTTGCCTGGCAATATTAAGTTTGCGTGATGGTAAAAAAAACTCTTTGTTCACTCTCCCAACTCATTCAATGTTTATAAATTATGAGATGATGATTTTTATAAAACTTCGATTGAAATCGTTTATCGTTGTGGAAACGCAAAATGTAGTCGCAGTCCCGCAAATTCAGTGGTATTTTAAATTAAAATTAACAGTACATTTCCATCAATCAATTGATTGATGGAAATGAAACATTGATTGATGGCGTCTGTGCGGACTGCGTTACCGAAACGGTTATTACGGGGATGGAATTATTCATCCCCAACACCAAAATACCCGTCAGTGGCCGCAGCCGACCCTGGTTTAACAAAACCTGCAGGACGGCTGCATGCCAGAAACAGTCCGCATATCGGGCCTGGAATAGGGCCAAAAAATGCCAGGACCCGAACGCCAAAAAGGTGAAGCGGCAATTTAACGCCGATTCTAGATCCAGTAAGAAGGCTATTGCCAGAGCCAAGGCGGAACATGTTGCCAGAATTGGCGAGCGATTGCAAAGCTATCCCGCTGGGAGTCGTGCATTCTGGTCGCTCGCCAAGGCTGCCCAAGGCAACTTCTGCCAGCCCAATCTCCCACCACTGCAGAAACACGATGGTAGTCTGGCCCACAGCGCAAAGGAGAAGGCCGATCTTCTAGGTCAATTCTTTGCCTGCAACTCGACTTTGGATGCCGGAGCTGCCACACCACCTACCATCCCACGGTGTGAAAGCTCACTGCCCGAAATCCGCATCACGCAGCGAGCGGTTAGGCGGGAGCTGCGGCTTTTAGACGTCCATAAGTCGAGTGGACCGGATGGCATCCCTGCAGTGGTACTAAAGACGTGCGCCCCTGAATTGACTCCCATCCTCACGCGCCTATACCGACTTTCCTACGCTACTAATAGGGTTCCGTCTTCGTGGAAGGTAGCCCATGTCCACCCGATCCCTAAAAAGGGAGACCGGTCTGACCCATCGAATTACAGGCCAATTGCGATAACATCCTTGCTCTCCAAGATAATGGAGAAGGTAATAAACCGCCAGCTTCTGCAGTACCTTGAGGATCGCCAGCTTATCAGTGATCGCCAATACGGCTTTTGTCATGGTCGGTCGGCTGGTGATCTTCTTGTGTACCTCACACACCATTGGGCAGAGGCCTTGGAGGGCAAGGGTGAGGCGCTGGCGTTCAGCCTAGATATCGCAAAGGCGTTCGATAGGGTCTGGCACAGGGCACTTCTATCGAAGCTACCATCATACGGAATCCCCGAGGGACTCTGTAATTGGATTGCCAGCTTTTTGGATGGTCGGAGTATAAAAGTCGTCGTAGATGGCTCCTGCTCCGATACCATGACCATTAATGCTGGTGTACCACAAGGCTCGGTGCTCTCCCCGACGTTGTTTATCCTGCATATCAATGATATGCTCTCTATCGAGAGTATGCGTTGCTATGCGGATGACAGTACGGGTGATGAGCAGTACACTGAGCAACGGAATATCCCTCGGAGTACTCAGGAAAGAAGGGTTCAACTTGTGTCTGAAGTCGAGCGCTCTCTAGGGCGGACCTCGGAATGGGGTGAACGGAACCTAGTCCAGTTCAACCCCACAAAGACACAAGTTTGCGCGTTCACTGCAAAGAAGGACCCGTTTGTCACGGCGCCTCAGTTCCAAGGAGTAACTCTCCCAATTTCTGAGAGTATTGGGATTCTCGGCGTCAAAATATCGAGTCCAGTTTGGGAGTCATTTGGAGGACAAAGCCAAATTGGCAAGCAAAAAGTTGGGCGTCCTGAACAGAGCCAGGCGGTACTTCACACCGAGACAGCGTCTTGTGCTATACAAAGCACAAGTTCGTCCTCATGTGGAGTACTACTCACATCTCTGGGCAGGTGCGCCCAAATATCAGCTAGACCCACTTGACTCCCTGCAAAGACGGGCTGTTCGAATCGTCGGGGATCCCAATCTTACGGACAGATTGGAGTCGCTGGAGCAGCGGAGAGACTTTGGGTCACTCTGTGTACTCTACCGACTCTTTTACGGGGAGTGCTCCGAGGAACTGTTTGACTTGGTACCACCGTCACCAATCTACCATCGTACCACTCGACATCGCAGCAGGGTTCATCCATTTCACCTGGAAACGTTATGGTCTTCAACTGTACGTTTCCAGCGATCATTTCTCCCACGTACGTGCAAGCTCTGGAATGAACTGAGCAGCGTTAACTTGTCGTCAGTGGTCGGCCCGACGGAATACCCCTAATTGGGGTACCCTCCCATCGACCGACGTCCCCCCCTCGGGGAGGACGTCGGTCTTTCCTCACGCGGTCGGCCTCTCAGCGGGTGACGGACCAATGCCCGGTCACGTCACCCGCGGCCTCGGCTAGGGCGGCATGAGGCGCAGGTAGTTGCGCCTACGCCGCCCGAGTCGCCGGTGGCGGATCTCCTCATCGAGGCTGCGCTCCTCGCGCAGGCGATCCGCCGCCTCCTTCCGCGAGATCACTGTCTCGCAGAAGGCTGCGACCGCGTCCCAATTCCCGACGCTGTCGACCATCGCCCTAGCGATAGCCGGCAGCGTCAGGTCCGTACCGATGATTGCGACGAGTTCACAGCGCTGCACTGCCCAAGCCCCGCAGGCCTCGAGCGTATGGCGCGCCGTGTCTTCGTCGCAATCGCAGTGGTGGCAGGACGGTATACTGTCCCTCCTAACGACCTTGTGCAGGTATTTGGCGAAGCACCCATGCCCCGTCAAAACCTGCACCAGTCGGAAGGAGAACACCCCGTGCCGCCTCTCCAACCACTGCATCAGCACCGGCCGGAAGGCCTCCACGGTTCGCACCCCGAACCGAGGCCTCTCCAGCCGGACTGCCCAACGGGCAATGATGCCTCGGCGGGCGTCGACGCGCCAGGCGGTGAGATCCCTTAACGAGACCACACCGCCCCCCGCTCGCACCCCCGTCACCCGCCGATATAGTGCGGCGAGCATCTCCACCTCCAGGTCCCACGGGGGAGTCCTGGACAATAGGCACGATTGATTGATGACATGACATAAAGTTGTACTGCGAATTAACGTCTATTGAATATTAGCGCTAATTATATTGATCTACATATTGACGACTATATTATGTTATCATTTAAAGTTAACCATATACAAAGTGTTTAATCGGAGCCCAAATTGGCTCTGTACACGCAAATTGACAGTCCAAATTTGTAATTAATGAATACATCGTGTTTACTTGAGCTGATGTTGAACGTTATGTTTGATAAGTTACATCCTTCATTGGTTCAAGTGAGAAATTAAATTAATAACATAATTCGGTAATTACTTGTGTAATGATTTGTAGGTATTTAATTTTTGGAGCGTTCATAAAATTAAGCGGTTATGAATTATGAACAGGATTTTAAATTAACTTAGACTTTTAGATTAGAAATGTTATCTTTATGCAGATAATATCTATAAAAGAAAAGGCAAACTAGAAACAAAACCTTACACCAATCCGTCAGATCAGCGTGATATTTTAAGTCAATTTACCCACTATTGTGGAGGGGAATCGTGTCGAGCAGTGGGGTGTACATGAACCGAGATGATGATGATGATACATTTCTTCGGGAAAGTAATACATCTAGGTAGTTCTGTGTACTAAGATTTTAAAGTAATTTTACAGCAATACAGCGATACAACGGTTAAGTTAAATTAAATAGTTCTGATAATTATGTACCGATTTTGTTTTTTATGCAATAAAGATATTTGTATAACATCAGAATATAAATCTCAGAAATCTATACTAATATTATAAAGAGGAAAGATTTGTTTGTTTGTATTGAATAGGCTCCGAAACTACTGGACTGATCTCAAAAATTCTTTCACCAATGGAAGGCTATAGCATCAGGGAGTAACATAGGCTATATTTTATTCTTGTATGCCGCGGGTAAGACAACCGATGCGAAGTGAGGGCAGGTTGCTAGTAATTAATAAAAAGCGGCCAAAACGTTTCAGTTATTTTCCATCTCCTTCTTATTAGGCTATTCAATTAGCTATTATATAGATTCCTCTAGCTAAGGTAAATTAGACTACTATACCCCATTGCCTAGATGTATTGGTATAAGCCGTGTAGTGACGGAGTAAGAATATTATTCATCACCCCCTTTTTTCCACCTGGGTGTCGTAAAAGACAACTCAGAAATTAATACGCAGATAACATATAAGTAAGAAAAGGAAAACTCGAAATGAAACCCTACACCACCCCGTCTGACCAGCCCGGTATAAGTAGGTCAATTTCCTTCCAATTGTGGAAGAGGTTCGAGCCCAACAGTGGGACATTTATGAGCTGTAATAATGATGATGATAAATGATTGATATAAAGTTTTAATGCGGGTTTTGCTTTTTCTGCAGTAATGTTGTCTGTTAATGTCACTTAACATTTTTTTACGATTATCCACGATAAAGGAAGTAGTAGTGATAGAATTATTATTTCGTCATCATCCAGGGCATTTAAAGTTTTACACAATTATGCAAAAATATGAATAATGCTTATCTTTATAGATAAATTTCTTGTGTACGTGTGTATGTCACTGAACTCCTCCTAAACGGATGGACCGATGTTGACGAAATTTTTTTTGCATGTTCAAGGGGATTCAAGAATGGATTTGATTCACAATTGGACCCGGTACGTGGCACTTATTTGAACAGAACAACGTCTGTTGGGTTAGCTAGTATTTATATAAAGAGAGTGACCCAAGCCTCTCCGCATTTCTAGCCGCTCCAATCTGCCCTTTGTGACATTGGAATCACCGATGAATTGAAAAGCATGTCTTTGTAGGAAGTTAAATGAGTTTAATTAATATTTAAGCACGCCTGCCGAAAGATGTGAGTACTCCGCATGAGGACGAACTTATGCTCTGTATAACACGATGAAGATTTAATATCAAAATAGTAAGAATGGTTAACAGTGACCAGATGGTCGATCGAAACCAGTTGTACTGGTCAAAATATATATTTAATTTATGTCACAGTATGCGCCGTAATATCAATGAGAGGCTAGACATTCAAAAGGTTAACCCACTGAGTGGGCAAATGAAATCAAATCTCCATGAGTTTTTATTGGTGGGACTAATTCCACCACACATTCCCACCACTGTAACTCCTGTAAGCCAGGATCCACAATAGTCTCCGTATAAGACACCAAGCTTTGACCCTCGAGGAAATCTCTGGAAACGCTTTTAATTGTTTTGAGACCCGTAACAAATTTAATTAGAAAATGAAAAACAGGAGGAGTTGGAAAAATTCCACTTTTCTCCTATGCAAAGCGGGTAACATGAAGCAAAGTTGGCTAATAAGCCAATGAACAAGACTATTTATAACTACGTGAATCGCAGCTGTACAGCAGCACGGATTCAATAGCTCAATAAACCTATTTATGAGCTTTAGGTTTTAAATTTCCATGATATCAAAGGTGTACTCAAGAAGCTAAAATTTGCACAGCTGTTTGCTCTTAGCTTCCTGGCTGCTATCACCACAAATAGCTATCTAACGGACAGATAGCCAGCCTTTCTGCTATAGAAAAAGTTTAAAAACGCGGGTGTTGACTGCTTAGAGATAGATAAGATATATTGTGCCAAGGAATATAGATTAAAAATTATCCGTGTGATGACTGAGTAAGAGAACAATTCACTATCGCCAATCTTGGCAGTGAGTATCGTAAAAGACAACTAAGGGATATAATATGCGAATAAAATGCTTGCAAGAGAAATAAAACTCTATATCACCCCGTTCGACCAACGTGGTGTGGTAGGTTATTTTCCCCTTATTATGGAGGAGGCTCAGACCCAGTAGTGGGACGTATATAGAACGATATGGAAACGATGATGCTATACGTCAAATTATGTTTCTTTTCGTAAGAAAGGCGTATATTTTCTAATAATGACCACGATAAAGGTTATAAACAATAATTTATTGACTATTTTGAAAAGAACATGTACCTACAATTTGACGTCACCGACATTATATACGGAATAAAATATCAAATCATTCCACAGTATCACGAGTTGAATACTAAAAAAGTACATACGGTGGAAAATTATGTAATATTATCTCCATACATTGCAGAGATAGCGTTGCCCCAACGTGTCGACAACGGTAGCTTCATACACATTTAGATAAAACGTAACTGATTATATTCGTTGAAATAGCTCAAACTATATTATCCAACTCGTAGTCTGTAATCTATGGTATAGGCTAGAAATACAATATTAATATCGATCACGGATATTGTAAAAGTCGATTCAACTGCCGGTTAACGGTAACGTTCCTAAGGAGGATTGCCAAAACCTTATACTATTTTATAACCTTTGGTAAAAGGAGAAAACATGGTTCGCTGATCCTCGATTGGGGCGGTAGGAACCACCCAAAAGGAGATAGAAAGGTACGGTACAGTAGGGCGGTTTGTGATCAAACCATAGTATGCCTCAAAAAAAAAAAATAGTTATAACAACGTTTACTTATAGTTTATAGGTGTTTCTATTTTTGTACAATATCTTCATTAATGATATACATTTTTGACTTTATTTAAACCCCTATTAGATTTTAATATATAAGCTATACAATTTCTACATTGGAACGAACTTATTGCCGTTTTCTTCCTAGCATTCATCAGGTTATTGAAGTCTTTGTTAGACGTAGACTCCAAGAGGATTAAAACAATACTTGTTAGGCTTGTCATGCGGATTAGAGCTCGTAGTTGGTGTTATATATTACCCAGGACAGTTGTATTAGCCACTGCCTCGGTGAGCCATCAGACGTTTTCATGACTACAATCGTAAAGGAAGGCTGGTGATACACTGTATTCTTAAGCCGCAACCACATATTTCTATTAGTTATTAACCAATACACAGATGGCATAGTGGTTAAATAATTAAGGTACCGACTTACCGTACCAGTGTCATGGGTTCGATTCCTACACAGTGCATGTTTGTAAGGTCCCCTGAAATGCAAGGATTGTTTTTTTAGAGTGTCTATCTTTGACTGTTGCAGGTATTGACGAAGCATGGATGTTTCAACTAATACCTGCACACGGTAGTAAGTAGGCAGAGAACACCGTCCTGCGATTGCGACGAGGATACGGCACTGCACATTCTCGATGTGTGCGTGGCCTGGGCAGAGCAGCACCGTGAACTGGTCGCAATCATTCGTGCCAATCTGACGTTGTCGACCATCGCTAGGATAATACTAGACAGCGTTAGAAACTGAGACGGAATGGAATGGGTCCGGGAGGAATTTCTCTACCGTGACACGCTTCGCTATTTATGCGTCGGGTGGTGCAGGCGCGGACACCTGCGCCTGATACCGCCTTAGCTGAGGGCGAGGGTGGACAGGCGAAGATTAGTACTTGCAGAGAAGTCCAACCGCGTGAGGATGACGGATCTGGGATAGTATTTTCTTGACAGGATGTCGATGGGGACAGACAATTACCGATTCACCAGTTAAGCGTGGCATTTATCTAAGCCACTAGACCTCTCTGAACGTTGATAGACTGAAAACTTAAGATGGAGTGCTGCTAATACTAAAGTATCGAGTTTATTTTCAATTCTAATGCATCGAAGTCGAATCAAAGGATCGTAATGTTTTCATAAACTATGTGCAAAAGTGCCTCGAAAGATTATAACCAAGCCCGTGTTGTTCCCATTTTTTTTTTGTTCTTCGATTGCCCGGATTATGAAAATGAAAGAATTGAAAGTGTACCAAAATTTACTCATATATGTTCTTTATATTTTAACACTAGTCACGGAATGTATGCAGGGTTCATTATGCCTATAATATATATTTTCATTACACAAACTTTAAAAAGAAACATGACATGACGCAGTAGGCGGTCGGGTTCAATTTCTAAACGCTTTCCATGAAATGCAAGCGGTATGTAATTAAATTTCCGGGTAAAAATTTTCAATTGAAATTTTATAGTAGATTAACAAGAAAGATAAAGTTAACTAAAAAATGAAACCTGAATTATAAAATAAAATAAAATTAGTCGTACCTAAGCTTTAGCTTAAAACTTATGTTATATGTTTTATAAACCTTTTTTAAAAGCATACGAATATCAATTATAAGACGGTAGCAGTCGGTATATAATGTCTATTTAACCACAATTGAGCTTATCAGTCAGTCTCAGATTGATTCTTGTTCAGAAAAGTAATTATGTTGACATATTAAGGAAGCACCATCGATCCGCCTTGGCTTCGGATTATTAATAGACACAAAAGGTGGATGCAATTTTCATGAGATTTCTTCTTTTTAAAGGTATGATATATCATAAATATATGATATAACATAAAATTTGTATATTCACATTTGTAATCGCAACATTTTTACAATTGCCAGGACATTAATGATGGCCTATTGTTGCAAGAAATTTGTTGATTTACTTAAAATTATTTAGTTTCTATATCACTGTCGTAGTAAAAATATTTAATATTTAGATCCACCAACATTATTACGTTTATAATATTCCGAGAATGAAGTTAGCTCCTCGAAACAAATTTCCGTATGCATTATTGGAGTTTGAATTGATATAAGGCAGATATTAAATCTAAAATATTAAATCTAACAATATCACGATTTCCTTTAGTTCATCACATATACACGTTAAGATAGTGTTATACGTTATGAATATATCTTTGGGGTCAGTGCATTATAATGGATTTGGATATATTCGAGTAAAAACTAACTAATCTAAGAACAAGAAAAATATTGAAATTTTCTTGTCAACCCCAATACAAGTAAATGTCAAGTGCAGACAAAGCCCAGCCCTACAATTTTTTATTCAATTTTATCGAGCGGCAGAAGTTAGCCTGAAATACAAGTAGCAGTTAAGTAAAATTAGGTTTGCTTAAAATACACTGAAAATCTATCTATTTCTATCATTATGCAATCTTCCAATTGCCATGTATTGATCTGGTGTAAATATAATTTACCACACCTTTTTTTACCACGTACATTGTAAAAGAAGTTCGTGGCGGTGACATGAACAATGCGAGGGAATTCCAATTAAATCTCTATGTCAAACCGCCATGGTATAGTAAGTAATAATCTGTTCCACGGCGGAGAACGATCGTGCTCAATATTAAATAATGAAGTCACGCATATAACATTTGTACTTTTAACAGACGTTGGGGCTATTCTTTAAGGACTGCAAGGAAGAGTGGTTGACGATCCCGTTAAATTCGGGAGTGTCTCCACATTTGGTCGCGGTCTATAGTAATGCTGGTCGGATCGAAGATTAGTCCGTAAATTGGGTATGGTTAATGTTTCATTGCTATGTTGTAGGGTCGTGGACAGAGAGAGGTATAAAAAAGATATTCTGCCCGACCGTGCCACCAAAGCTAAGGAATCACATCTGGTGTTTCGCAGGGGCAGTACTATATTATATACTGTTTTTTTTTTTTTATTATAAACACAATAGAATCAGCAGTTCAACTGTTGGTTACATAGCCCAAATAGTTGAGTGCGGAGAACGATAACCCGCCATGTAGATGTCTTCAATGCGCACTTCTGACTTATCAAAAGGTACTGGATATCAGTAGGTGTGAAACTTATGTTCTTAAATGATTTCTTGCTTCAATGGTAGAGTAAAACATCGTGAAGCAACCAACATGATTAAACATGCTAAAAATATCTTAATAATTTGTAGGTTTGGATCCACTATTTGCTCAGATGGCATTTGCTATGTGAAAAATCCAGACGCTACTGAAACTGATTAAAGAAACAGCCGAACAGAATACGTAACAAATAATAATAACTAAAATTATGACCGTGTGGTGACGGAGTAAGAATATAATTCACCACCCACCTCTCTTGCTCCTGGGTGTCGTAAAAGACGATTAAGGGATATAATATGCATTTAACATCCATGCAAGAGAAAGAAAACTTGAAACAAACCCTAAGCCACCACGTCTGACCAGCTACTATACCATAGTAGTTCGATTTCCGTTCTATAGTGGAGGAGGCTCAAGCTCAACAGTGGGACGTATATGGGCTGAGAAGAAGAAGAAAATTATGATGAGTGAAACTTCAGCAGTTTGTATTGTCCCATTAAGTTCAGCAATACTATGTTCTCAATAAAGATAAGCCTTACTATATTCATTAAATCTGTACTCAGCTTACCAGAGCTGATAAATATACTGAAATCGAGTTCGTGCACTTTAGTTCGTTCATGATAACCAATCTACAAATAATTTGAACTGAGAATGACGCAATGCAGTTTATAAAGTATGTATGTACCCGTGTATTGAATGTAAAATAAATTCAATGCATAAAGAAATAAGGTTCATGTATAATTTCACTTCAACAGTTGTCTAATCAATGAATAACTACGTTTCATTGTAGAATTTTAACTGTGTTATTTACTACTAGCTTTTGCCTGCGACTTCGTCCGCGTAGAAGTCATAATAGCTGTGAAGTGATATTAGCTGTGAAGTGATATTAGCTGAGACTAGACTTACTCCAGTTTGGGTTTAATTTAAATAACCGTTACATTTGGCCATAAGTACCTACTTGGTATCGAGGTGGTGATTCAATGAGTCACGCTGCCGTTTAGAGTAGGTCTATATAAAACGAATGATTTGCTGTTTCATAGACCTCGTAACTATACACCCGTCGGCACAGCAATCACTGTTAATTCGGTTCCACTCGATCGAGGACCAGATAAAATATTTGGGCTTAGTACTGCAAACCTAGTATTGCAAAGGTCCATGAGCGGCAGGATCACTTACCATCATGTGTACTGCTTGCTCGTTTGCCACCATTTGCAATAAAAAAGAAAGGTCTGTGTAGCCGGGGTAGAGCAGCGCCGTGAACTCATCGCAAGTATCACTACCAAAGCTGCCGACTATAGCTTAGAACATAGTCGATAGATCAAAAACTGTCCTATGAGGTCGCTATTTTTTGCTTGGCAGTTATCTCGCATAAGAACTCGGCAGAGCGAGTCAGGAAGAAAAACTTCCAAGTTGACTCGTTCCACTGCTGTCGTGTTGGGTGCTGTCTAACCCGAGTGCTTGCGCTTTACTATCTTTACGTGATAGAATCACACTCTCAACAGTCGTCTATCTAATATCGCCGGTGTTTGCATGTGGTGGGTTTTGGTTTTACCAAACCTCATTGCACTTGCTTCACTTTCTTCACGGTAGGCAGCGACCTGGCAAAAGTTCATGAGCAGCATCACTTACCATTAGGTGTGTCGTTTGCTCGTTTGCCAACAATGACCACACGCGGGCGATACCACGATAACATAATTTGCTACCTGGGGTCAAAAAAGGGTGTTCGAGTGACCCTGCACAGCTTTCCTTTGTAGGGTTCCGTACCAAAAGGATAAAAATAGGACCTTATTACTAAGACTTCGCTGTCTGTCCTCTCAAGAACCGCGAGAGCTAGACGGTTGAAATTTTTACAAATTATGTATTTCTGTTGCTGCTATAACAACAAACGCGATTTTTTTGGCAATAGGTAGGCACTTGAACTACTTAAAAAATACTCAGTTGTATTTTTAATAATAATAAATAATAAAATTAAAATAATAATAAATAATGAACGTAAAATAAATATTTAACGGGGGCTCTCATACAAAAAAGTCATTTTTGTCTAATTTTGTTCGATATCAGTAAATGGTAACAGGTGAAGATTAAAATATAAAATTTCTGTATACCAACTGTTGTTTACCTATTCAATGGTAGGGAACCCTTCGTGCGCGAGTCCGACTCACACTTGGCCGATTTTTATTAGTTATTCTACAAACTATGCATTTCCCGTTACACCCTCCACTGAAAAAAAAACCTCACAAACATATAAGTGTCAGACACAAATTAGACTCAGTTTACTACTACCTAGTCTATCTAGCAACAATTTGTCGATCACACAAAAAATTGTCCGGCGTTGGAATTGAACCCGTGATACTGGCATGGTAAGTTGTTGTCTTAACCACTATGCTATCAGTGCAGTTAATTAATCATTGAGGCGGTATGAATTTATTACTTGTGTATTAGAGTGGAAATATAAAAGCATAATTCATCACCTATTTTACACCATTAAAAAAGGATATATCCTCTGCGGGGTGGATTTTCAGAATAAATTTCGTTTATAATGAATCTTTTTATGTCGATTTTCAATTAAGTAGGTTGTGTACTAAGCAGTATAAGTTACTACAGTTTTTTACCTATCCCACGAGAACTCTTTAATTTTCCGGGATTAAAAATATCCTAAATGTTGACCGGGGATGTAGGGTACAACCATGCAAAATTTCATTTAAATCGGTCCAATAACTTCGGAGATTAGCCCGTACAAACAGATAAACAGACAAACAGACAGAGAAACAAAAAATTTTAAAACAATCTGGATGTGTTCTATCTCACTTCTAACATCCCCCTGACTCGGTTTTTAGCGTTTATTTTCAATGTACAGAATTTCGACCTCTACAATTTTATTATATGTATAGATAGAAGATATAACCCGACATTACATCGTCCAGTGCAAATTAAATTGATTTTATTAACGTCATTACCATCACAGTTTGTAAACGTCCTATTGTTCCACAATGGGAGTGAAATTGACCTACTCATTTGGTGTAAGGTATTGTTTCGAGTTTTCCTTCTCTTGCATAGATATTATATGCATATTGTATCCCTTAGTCGTCTTTTACGATACCCACTGGCAAAAGAGGGAGTGGTGAATTGTATTCTTATCTCTAACCTAACCTTTCCTACGGTCTTTTCCGTGTGGTGACCACACGGAAAAGTACGTAGGAAAGGTTAGGTTATATTAATTACTAGCTTCTGCTCGCGATTTTGTCCGCGTGGTATAGATACTCTGGGCTAACGCTAACTTTAACCTAAGACTTTGTTTACGTAAAAGGTGAAAATATTTTTCTATAATAAGATTCTGTCACACATGATTTTTGCAACGTGGGCGGACCAAGCAACGTGGGCGGACCGAGCAACGTGGGCGGACCGAGTAACGTGGGCGGACCGAGCAACGTGGGCGGACCGAGCAACGTGGGCGGACCAGGCGCTGCATGCCGACGGCTGTACGCGGGGGTCATCCGGTCGATGGCCCTGTACGGCGCACCGATGTGGGCGGGGTCCATGACCGTCCGACTTAGGGCTCTTCTGTGGCGACCACAGAGGGTCATGGCGGTCAGGGCCATCCGCGGATACCGCACGGTGGCGACGGAGGCAGCGTGCCTATTGGCCGGGACTCCCCCGTGGGACCTGGAGGCGGAGATGCTCGCCGGACTATATCGGCGGGTGACGGGGGTGCGAGCGGGGGGGCGGTGTGGTCTCGTTAAGGGATCTCACCGCCTGGCGCGTCGACGCCCGCCGAGACGTCATTGCCCGTTGGGCAGTCCGGCTGGAGAGGCCTTGGTTCAGGGAGCGAACCGTGGAGGCGTTCCGGCCGGTGCTGATGCAGTGGTTGGAAAGGCGGCACGGGGTGCTCTCCTTCCGACTGGTGCAGGTTTTGACGGGGCATGGGTGCTTCGCCAAATACCTGCACAAGGTCGTTAGGAGGGAGAGTACACCGTCCTGCCACCACTGCGATTGCGACGAGGACACGGCGCGCCATACGCTCGAGGCCTGCGCGGCTTGGGCAGTGCAGCGCTGTGAACTCGTCGCAATCATCGGTACGGACCTGACGCTGCCGGCTATCGCTAGGGCGATGGTCGACAGTGTCGGGAATTGGGATGTGGTCGCAGCCTTCTGCGAGATAGTGATCTCGCGGAAGGAGGCGGCGGATCGCCTGCGCGAGGAGCGCAGCCTCGATGAGGAGATCCGCCGCCGGCGACTGGGGCGGCGTAGGCGCAGCTATCTGCGCCTCATGCCGCCCTAGCCGAGGCCGCGGGTGACGTGACCGGGGATTAGTCCGTCACCCGCTGAGAGGCCGACCGCGTGAGGAAAGACCGACGTCCTCCCCGAGGGGGGGACGTCGGTCGATGGGAGGGTACCCCAATTAGGGGTATTCCGTCGGGCCGACCACTGACGACAAGTGCTGCTCCAGTGGTCGGCCCAACGACGAAGGCGACTTGGTTTTTGGGTGGGTCGCGGAAGTTGCGTGCTTAAGCCCCTCTGTCGCCCCGGACGGAGTGGTGCGGAGGCGCGACGACCGCAACCCACCCACAAAAAAAAAACACATGATTTTTGCGAAAATTTTGCCGTTTACACAGCGGAAGCGCTCAAAAGGAAAACAACTCGATTTTTAAAAATTCTTCATTGGTGCTTTTGTTGGTCTTAGCGTGATGATATATAGCCTATAGCCTTTCTCGATAAATGGGCTATCTAACACCGAAAGAATTTTTCAAATCCGACCAGCAATTGCTGAGATTAGCGCGTTCAAACAAACAGACACTTCAGCTATACTTATTAGTACAGATTACATTATGACAATTCATTAATTTAAACCTAACAATCTAATTTACTACCGTAGGATCGGAACGCGGCCACAACAAGAAGGATCTGGCAAGAAAACTCAGAAGGCATGATGCTAAATTACAATTCATTTTTAAAAAGCGGCTTTTTTGCTCTATAAAATAATCTTCAACTATTATTGTGGTTCAAATCTACACAATAAATGCTCAC
Organism: Lymantria dispar; assembly: GCA_032191425.1. Lineage (NCBI taxonomy): Eukaryota > Metazoa > Arthropoda > Insecta > Lepidoptera > Erebidae > Lymantria > Lymantria dispar. The sequence continues at coordinate 16,704,080 of CM063457.1, read as the reverse complement.
GGTGTCATGCAGTCTTGGGATTATTGGTTTTATCTTTAACTAGCTGACTCAACAGATGTTGTTCTGTTTAAATCTTAAAAATAGAATATAATAATAGAATTCTCCTTGAAATCGATCGCAGCGGCATGTACCGGTTCCAAATATTAATCTAAACTATTCTCATATCCATCGGAACAGCCACAACAAAGAATCATCAAATCGGTCCAAGCGTTTAGAAGGAGTTCAATTACAAACACACGAATAGAAGATTTATATACATAAAGATTATTATTGACATTGTATATTATTATTGACATTATGTAATTAATTGATTGCTAATAAGCTAATGACCTTAGAAATGAAATAACTGTAGGTGTAAATTCATTTTTAAATTGGCTAAATGTATCTATTTATTATGAAGACATTAATTCTTAAAATTTTTTATCTGCAATTGGAAACTCTGTTTGCATACCGCTTGACGGTCAAATATGGTGATACATTGTCTACTATGTCTATTGTTTATTACTCTTGATGGTAATACATATGTATCTCCTCTATTTAAATTTGTGTGTTTATTAATCTCAACATCCTCGCGTACCATTCTAGGTAGGTATCGGTATTCTTTGATGTATTTATCATAGTAAATTTCTTTTGCTTTATAAAATAATTTTTAATTATTATTGTGGGGTCAAATCTAAACGTAGTTCTTTTCATACTTGTTAGTTTTTAATTTACATCAATAATTTCCCTCATCACATGGTTTGATGACCCAATTAAGGTAGCAGAGAATCTTTGGGTGCAGGTAGCACAACATTGTACCATGTTAAATTCTCTTATGTTGGCATATGTACAAATTGTTGGTGTCAATAGGCTGATAAATGAATAGAGTTATCAAAGTAATCCACTTTTATAGTTTTTGCCTTTACCGCAACACACAAATTGAACACAAATTGATTGCGTGAGATATTGGCATGCAAAGTGAGCGTTGCTTGTGGATTTGACTCAATTTATCTTCCAACCCGACTTAGATTCAGTCATTCGCAGTGTGACCGCAAGGGTAACGCGACTCGTACGTTATGTTATTACTTGTGCATGTTATTTTGCATTATGTTTCAACCGTGCAGATGCTAACTAAACGTTATTGCATTATATAGTAATACTAGCTTCTGCTCGTGACTTCATCCATATGGTACATTTATCTATACTTTGGACTAACGCTAACTTTAATCTACGACTTTGTTTACGTAGAAGGGGAACATATTTTTTAATGTCACACATGATTTTTGGGAAAATTTAACCATTTACGCAGCAGAAGCTCTCAAAAGGAAAAAAAAACCCGATTTTGAAACATTCTTCATTGGTGCTCCGCTCCTGTTGGTCTTAGCGTGATGATATTTAGCCTATGACCTTCCTCGATAAATGGGTTATCTAACACTGAAAGAATTTTTCAAACCGGACCAGTAGTTCATGAGATTAGCGCGTTCAAACAAACAAACTTTTCAGCTTCATACATTGAGTATAGAGTATAGATTAGAACATATGATGTATCCTAAAAATTATTAGTTGTAAATAATCTTGAACGGGTGTTAAATATAATTAAATGCGGAAAAGAATTTGACATAATATAACTATATTATGTCAAATTCTTTTCTGCATTTGTCTTATAAGTGTGTTATGAATTTATGATATGTTGTTTTTTTTTTATTGATGTTGGTGGTAAACGGCCAAACAGCACGTCCGACGATAAGTGATACTGCTGCTCATGAGCCTTTGCTAGATCGCTGCCTACCGTGAAGAAAGTGAAGGGAGTGTGAACGCGTGCAGTGAGGTTCAGTGATACTAAAAGCATCAACAAAGCCCACCACACGCAAACACCTTCAAAAAGTTGGACTTCTGGCTCTCTCGCTTGCCAAAAGAAGTGCAGTAACAAATTGCTACTGCTAAGACGTTAATTTTCCCCGGACGGACTGGCCCGCGGCGGTAGACAGAAGACTGCCAACAGTGTGGTCCTACCGCATATAATATAATTAATGCCTTGAATTTTGCTATTGCATCTATACCAATAAAATTGGAGTGTCTGTTTGTAATGTCAAAATTTGTATAATCAATGTAAATGTAATCTTTTTCATGCTCACACGGTTATTTGAACAACACCTATGCCAAAAATAGCAATTAAAAAATTTTTGTCTGTCTGTCTGTCTGTTTGTTCCGGGTAATCTTCAAAACGGCTGGACCGATTTCAAAAATTCTTTCACCAATGGAAAGCTATAATATCAGGGCGTAAACTAGGCTATATTTTATCCCGGTATTCCCACGGGAACGGGAACTACGCGGGTAAAACGATTATAACCTATAACCGAAGCGGAGCGAGGGCGGGTTGCTAGTAGCAAATAAGATTAGTTAATGGTCAATGGAGAATCTATAAGATATGTATGTATATAAGGATATAGAACAAAGTACGTACACAATTTTAAGCCAAGCGATATCTCGCCTCCCTTTCTAAATAAATAATGAGTTCCGTCTTTATTTTCACTCTGTATTAATGATGTTGGCGTAGGCACTGTGATAGATAATTATTAGGTAATTTAGCCGCATGGGTTCGGGACGATTACGCGTTGAGTGGCTTTGATGCAGTGGAACTTGAGTGTAAGACTTCGACTGAGATATATATATCACATACATATCACTTAAACTTAGGCATTGATGATAAGAATGATGACATACTATCGGACAATACGAAGTCTTAGTAACCGAATAAGGTAGCAGTTACCTTTGAGAAATTAGTTAAGTTCTTAGAATGTCTTATTGCCCTCGTTTTTTTATAAACGATATTTCTTGTGTACGTGTGTATATCACTAAACTCCTCCTAAACGGCTGGACAGATGTTGATAAATTTTTTCGTGTATGTTCAAGGAGATTCGAGAATGGTTTAGATTCACCATTGGACCTGGTGACACAGCTGTCGATCTTTTCCTTTTATTTTATTTGAACAGAACAACGTCTGTTGGGTCAGCTAGTGTAATATGACCACTAAAGTCAAGTCACCCTACTCCGGTGGTCGGCCTAACGACGAAGGCGACGTGTCATGGGTGGGTTACGGGTGTGCGTGCTTACGCCCCTCGGTCGCCCCGGACGGATTGGTGCGAGGAGTGCGCCGACCGCAACCCATCTCCCGAAAAAAAGCTAGCGTAATATAAAACTCAACATTTCTACCTCTCCGCCTAGATACTTTTAACGTCAGAAGCATAAATGATCTACAAGTTTTGTCCATGGATGTCGTAATATACCTACTACTACGGGATTAAATATGCATATAAATTTGCATAGATGCAAGAGAAGGAAAACTCTAAATAAATTCCTATACCAACGCATCTGATCAGCGTGGTGTAGTAGGTCAATTTCCCTCTTATTTTGGAGGAGGCTTGAATACAATATTCTACGACATTTAATTAACATAAGCACTTACGGGTTAGTAACCCTCTGCATATTCTTATATTAAAACACTTAAGGAAATTTAACCCTTACGATGTATACGTGTAACTTAATGTAAGGTATGGTCACTAGAAATCTGCTGAATATCATACGTTTAACGATTCAATTTAAAAAATAAATGACAGCTAAATATATAAAACAAAGCCCCAATTCTCGTGATAATTTGGTAATTAGTATCAACTGAATGGCGTTCAAACCAATTGGTTCAAACCAATCTAATTAGATTAAGCACCTTTTCGTGCAACTGCTTTCCTATGTGAGTCTATACATGTAAAATATTTGATCTTATATATACTAACGTTGCTCCGTGTGGTGACAGAGTAAGAATACAATTTACCACTGCATATCTTGCCGTAGATGACGTAAAAGATGACTAAGGGATATAATACGCATATAACATATGTTCAAGACAAAGAATACTCGAAATAAAACCCTATAACAATTTGTCTGACCAGCATGGCAAAGTACGGTCAATTTTCCCCCTGTTATGGAGGAGGCTCGAGCCCAGCAGTTGGACGTATATGAGTTGAAATGATGATGAAACTGACGTCCCGATCATTGCTTCATTCCATCTACTATTGTAACAACTGCATTAGAATATTGTGAACCTTAATAACAAAGTTTTTTTAAGTCGTTACGTTTAATTTCGAATACATATTGTTGATAATCCAAGTCGGCGAAGGACATTTTTTGTTACTTATAAAACAGTGACGTTTATGTTGTAGAGAATATAATTATTTATCATTGTAAATAAATAACAATATTACTTAAATTGCGACTTACCTTTGACATATAGCACCGTGGGTTTAGAAAATTCAGTGCCGATAGAGTTCTCAGCAACGCACTCAAACTTGCCCTGGTCTTCCTCTTCGCTCTTTACTATTTGTAGTGTACCTAGAACAATAACAAAATATTATAAGAGATAAGATCTATGACAGCCTAAGAATACAAAATATCACTACACCTCTCGTCTTCGTATGAAAGAATAAGAGACGGACGACTAAATGAAGTTTAAGCACAATGAATCATTGCGGAAGGAGTTGCATTTGGTACATAAATACTCTAAGTAGCCAGCGCGGTAAAGTTAGCCAGTATTCTCGCCTATTAATGAGTAATATTGTGTCCACAATTATAAGTATATAGGCTGAGAATAAGAATAAATAAAAAAGGTTACGATGGTTAAGTAAGAGTGATTTTACACACATTAATGTCTATCTTCTAAGCCTTCTCAATGACCATTATGAGGGACATCAGTAACGTTAGCTTATATTTCAAATAAACAATAAATAAACATAATGCTATTTTTTAACATAATTTTTACATCAAATGATATTTAAATGCCCAAAGTAGTAGAATTTTACAGCTGTAATAGAAGTTTCATGTGGAGAATACAATTTGCCCTTCATGCCATTTCCATAGGGTTTGTAAAAACACCTAGGGGCTGTAAACAGATAAAGTCACAAGAGACAGAAAGCTTGAAATATATATCTAAGCCCAAACGTAATTAATATCAGATTAATTAACGCTACATTTTTTTTGGGGGGGTAGGTTGCGGTCGGCGCACTCCCCGCCCGACTTCGTCCGTGGCGACAGAGGGGCGTAAGCACGCACACCCGTGACCCACCCGTATAACACGACGCCTTCGTCGTTGGGCCGACCACTGGTGCAGAGTTCCTTGACTTCAGTGGTTAAGTGACGCTACATGCGAGAAGTATTGTTTTATATTGGTGTGAAACCGTAAGAGTATTCATTGGAAAGCAGAAAATAATAGATCAACAACCGACCAAACCGGTAATAAGATAGGTAAAAAAATTAAGATATGAAGTCTGTAGTTGCCAACGAAGTAATGTGATAAGACTACAATTCATCACCCTATGTTGCCCGTGGGTGTCGTAAAGGCTAAGGGATATGATATGCAAATAATATCAATGCAAGAGAAGGTAAACTGGACATAATACTCTATGCCAATACGCTTGATCAGCCCGGTATAGTAGGTCAATTTTATTATTGTTGTCTAGTCACTAATAATATAGTTTATCTATTGGCTAGGTAATGAAAACTATCTAATCATTTTTAAACAAAATATCAAGTAAACAAGTTGAGGACATAAAAAGGAATAGGTGATTTAGTGGTTGTACATTTTTAATAATATTTTAAAGCGATCTAACTAGAATGGTACGATCAATATAATGTCTTTTGATAAATATTTTTACAGGCTATGGTGTTCCTTAGTTCTAACTTAAATTAAATATTCATTTGTACGCAGTACTCTATAATCAACAGTAAGAAAGAATGCATATTAAATATAGTAAAGTAATATACAAAAGGCAATATATTTTTTACGACTTATATTCTTTTTAAATAAAACTACTTTACAGATTTTATTGCGTTTGTATTTGATTTTTGATTGCTCGACGTTTCGAACACTTTGCAGCATTCATGGTCACGCGCGGATCAAGATGTCTCACGTCCAACAAGTCATCGTTTCATTCAAGTCAAATTTTCTGTAATAAAATCCGTAAAGTAGTTTTATTTAAAACTAGCAATCCGCCCTCGCTTCGCTTCGGTTATAGGTTATAGTCGTTTTACCCGCGTAGTTCCCGTTCCCGTGGGAATACCGGGATAAAATATAGCCTTGTTTACGCCCTGATATTATAGCTTTCCATTGGTGAAAGAATTTTTGAAATCGGTCCAGCCGTTTTGAAGATTACCCGGAACAAACAGACAGACAGATAGACAGACAGACAAAAATTTTTAATTGCTATTTTAGGCATAGGTGTCGTGCAAATAACCGTGTGAGCATGAAAAAAGCCTATTATTTTGCCATTACAAACAGACACTCCAATTTTATTTATTGGTATAGATGTGTAATACTCGTGTAAATATTTGAGATCATTATGACTATTATTCTGTTTTTAAAATCTTAACGTTTCCGAAAGTACTCACTTTCAGTATTCATGATCACGGGCAGATAAGTAGATAATCTTAGATACTTGTGTTATCGCCCATCGATGAGCCATAACTCACTATGACACTCAGAATATGCTCTGGTAAAATTTGTAGCTGTGGATCGTGACGCTTGAGTGGTTTAATAGCGAAAAATGGATATAAATAGATGGTTTCGAAAGAGTACAGGACATTCAGTGGTCAGAGTCAGCAAAAGCAAAGAAGCAGTGTAATAGTTAGATATTGCAAGTGCATATTAATGATAAGTTACGAATTATATATATTTTACTGGATTGATGTTATGCTTACACTTGTACCTACTGATAAAATTAGTAAAAATAGTTCTATCTTCTCCAAGACGATTGCAACAATGACCGAGAGGTTAATAGTAGAATGAATGCAGAATGGATTAAGTGGTGGCAGGTCTCGGGAACAATCTGTGCTGCATGGATGCCCCTTAAACTTAAGGGGAAAATATACAAGAGTGTCATCAGCCCTGTCGCTATATATGAATCTGAATGTTAGGCATTGGAAAAGACGGATGAGAGAAGAGTGCATGCTACAGAAATGCGTATGCTAATATGGATGTGTGGGGTTACAAGGTTACATAAAATAAAAAATGAGTATACTAAAGGAAAGCTCAAAGTAGCACCAGTGACAGAGAAGATTAGGAGCACGAGATTGTATTGGACATGTGATGAGGGTTATCAATATGATTGTCGATGGACGTCAGAAGCGTGAGAGTGCCAAGAAGAGATGGATGGATTGCGTAAATGAGGATATGCGTATGAAAGCAGAGTGTGGCGGCCGATAGGACGCTATGGAAGGTAAAAACATGTTGTGCCGACTCCACTTATCATGGGATGAGGCCAGGCAAATGATGATGATGAGTTATATGTCATTTTAGATACACACTACTATATAAGGGCCCACAAAACATATTAAACACAAACAAGATTTTAAAAGGTATTTTATTCAAGAGTAAGTGTATAGAGATTTATAGCTTAATAACACACCGTAGAGAGCAGCCATTAGCGACTGGCCAGAGGTCCCGCACGCTGTTGGGGGTCTTTATAGTGTTCCATAGAGAGAATATTAAGGTTATTAAATTAAATTTAAAGCGGAACACCTGTTAGCCCGTGTAATAGGTGTATCTTTCATTAGAAGTTAGTAGTTTACCATCGCGGGACTACTTATCTATACCAATAAATAAAATTGGAGTGTCTGTTTGTAATGTCAAAATAATAGGCTTTTTTCATGCTCACACGGTTATTTGCACGACACCTATGCCTAAAATAGCAATAAAAAATTTTTGTCTGTCTGTCTGTCTGTTTGTTCCGGGTAATCTTCAAAACGGCTGGACCGATTTCAAAAATTCTTTCACCAATGGAAAGCTATAATATTAGGGCGTAAACTAGGCTATGTTTTATCCCGGTATTCCCATGGGAACGGGAACTACGCGGGTAAAACGACTATAACCTATAACAGAAGCGAAGCGAGGGCGGGTTGCTAGTGGTTACATAAATTGGTTACCAAATGACACTTTCTTTATAATTTATACAAATAGTTAAAAATTAGTACCTACGAGTACTTGCATATTCAATCGAAGTAAGCTAATGAAGGTTTGTTAGTAATATACCAATATTAATTGAATTTTAAATCGATATTTTCTTGATTTTTCCAATAATTAGAAATAGACAAATATGTTCGTGTAGTGACGGAGTAATAATACAATTTACCACCCACTTTCTTGCTTGTCGGATCACATCATAAAAGATAATTAAGGGATATAATATACATGTTGTGTGGTAGCGGCTTCGAATACTACCAACCCTTGCTTTGCTCGTGGGTGTCGTAAAAGACGACTAAGAGCCCTAGATTGACCCGGACCAACTCCATCTGGTACCATTTGGGTCAACGATTACATTCCCAAGGAGGGTTGACGTCATGCAGGCGGCCGGACATAAAAGTCATTGCCGAAATTTTTTGCAATATGTCAAAGCAGATAACATATTGCGTCGACCCCAAGTAATTGGGATAAGAGCAAGATGATGATGATGAATATACATGTAACTTATGTTTATTAATGGAATATTGTTATTAATGCAAGAGAAGGAAAACTCAAAATAAAACTCTACACGAACACGTTTCGTTTAACTAGAGTGCCCAATACTGTAACATGTATGAGCTGAGACGACAACGAGACGCTGAGATTCGAAGAAAATGAAAAATTTCATAGATATAATTCAATTTGGCAAACAATAAAAAATAAAAGCTTTAATATTTCAATATTACATCCATAATTCCACTATAAAATTATATAATATGTTAGTTTTAATTAATCATTGCTAGTGTATATTTAAGTTTCTATGAATTAGGTATAGAGCGTTAAAGCTTTGTCTTTTTTTAAGTAAATCTAATCATTCTGAAATGAAATGACGATGTCTTGTATAAATGAGCATAATTTCGATGTGATAATGAGCCTTCTCTACAATAGGCCCCAATTACTTACAATGTTAGATAAACTGGTTGTCATAGAATTTTATTTAGAGGTTTTCTCTTGTAATGTGATTAAGATATATATCGCTTAATCGTGTTCATTGTCATGGCATGTGGAGGCGGCGGCTGTGTTTGGTGGTTGCTACGAATTTCACCAAATATTAAATTGCTATAGGGAGTTGTAAAAGATGACTAAGCATTACATCAAACTGGGCCAACTTCATTTGATGTCGTCTGGTCAACAGTTTCATTACTAAGGAGTGTTGTGGTTAGGCGGGAGGATGGTCATAAAACTGTCACCAAAAGTTATGCAATATGTATAATGAAAGCAGAGTACATTTTATCGATCCTCAGTGATTGTGATAAGAGAAAGATGATAACTTATAATCGTCTCGCGAGAAAGCAAAATATTGGTGATAGGTTTTGTTCATAGTTCACCATTATACAGATATTTAATGATTTCTGATGTTTACGTGAGTATTACATATTGTAAATAAAACTACAGATTTTCAGTCCGCCTGTGACCATGAACGCTGCAAAGTGTTTGAAACATCGGACAATCAAAAATCAAATACAAACGCGAATAAATCCGTAAAGTAGTTTTATTTACAACGGATAGTTAAGTTTAAATATATTACCAAAATATATGTATTATATGTATTTAACTGTATTATATTTATTTAACGAATGCCCTGAGAAAATAATTAAATATTATTTAAATATTCAAATAGAGATTAAAGAGCATGAAACTGGTTGATTTAACTCGAGAGTGCCGTTTAGGTTTTATTTATAGAAAATGTTGTTTTGTGCGTGCTTTTAGTAAAACAATACAATGACATTAAATTTTAAAAGAATATGAATTCAAATTTCGTTGACAACGTCATGAGTTACGATAGCTCAGTTGGGAAGTTGATCTGTTCAATTTTTGTATTGTTTTGGCATTCAAACAGCGTCCGATCGAATCTCGGAGTTATTATTATTCTCTTTTTGTTATTGTTGATATTTTTTTCATTATTTAATTTTTATTCTTTATTAATATACATCTAAATAAATTCGACAAAAATACAACAGAAAAAATTCTGAGCGAAGCTCGGTCAACCAGATATTAGTTTCATTAAAGAAAAACTAAATGCATCTCACTGGAGCAGGTAAAAAGAATAATTATAAAAATAAATTTTCCACCGTTGGGCTCGAGTCTCACCCACAATAGGAGGGAAATTTACCTAACTATTCCGTACTGCTCAGACACGTTGGTATAGGGTTGTTTCGAGTTTTCCTTCTCTTGTATAGATGTTATATGCAATGCATAATATTATATAACAATATTACTTAGTAGTCTTTTACGATATCCACGGGCAAGATAGGGAGTGGTGAATTGTATTCTTGCTCTTGCTTAAATGGAAATTATATTATGCAGTGAAACTACCTCAAAATGGCAGCGCTCTCCAGTTTGCCGCGAGCAATGCGTCACAGACCTTACTCAACGTAAACAATTCTTTGATCCTTTAGCTATCCAGCGTAACACTGCCACCGTTTAACTATCCAGGCGGGAGTCGGTCGTCTACGCCAATATCGCGGATATACACCAAAATAGTTCGGTAAGCCATACCACCTTTGTCTTACTGGGACTTCCGGCCAAAATGCACCGCGCTACGATGGACCCATTGCATTTTTCTTTAAATGACAATGCCCTGTACTGAGGAAATAATTCCTATATTGCGGGGCACTTTATAAACATATAATGTAACGGACACAAATTACACCTAGACTCAGAACAACAATTTGTTAATCGCACAAAGTGTTGTTCTGCATGGGAATCGAACGCACGTCAGGTCAAGATCTTAACCAGTACGCCATCTATGCAATGTCTAAATTATGTCGTACTTATTGCCATAGCTATCTGTAGTCTCTACGAGAAAACACTTTCCTGCACCTACTATGGCTGACTTTTATGTTAATACTCACAACCCGCCTTTGCTTCGCTTCGGTTTCAGTCGCCTTACCCATGTAGTTCCCGTTCCCGTGGGAACACCGAGATAAAATATAGCCTATGTTACTAACTGATATTATAGCTTTCCAATGGTGAAAGAATTTTTAAAATCAGTTCAGTAGTTTCAGCGTGAAAGTGTAACACACAAACAAACCTACGTTCCCATCTATAATATTAGTAAGGATTAATGTATGTATATTTCGAGGATAAAGCATTAAAATATCATCATTATCTTGCTCTTATCTCAATTACTTGGGCTCGACTCAATATCTACTCTAGTACATATTGTAAAAGTTCTAGCCGTTCTGTCAGGGCTCCTGCTTAATATCAATTGTCTTTAGGAATGATATTCACCAGACGGCATCAAATTGCCAGGCAAATCTCTTAGTCGCCTTTTACGAAACTATGGTATTTAAGGATTGGTAATATTCGTCGCCACACAGTAAAATGTTTTAATAATGATTTAAAGGAGATTGCCCATTTTGTTCGAGATTTAATTTAATTTTAATAATTTTAATTTTAAGACAACACCATGCACTAAGGAAATAATCCTTGTATTGCTGGGAACTTTACAAACATATAATTAACAATTTACAAATTACATCCAGACTCAGAACAACAAGTTGTGGATCACACAAAGTGTTGTCCTGCGTGGGATTCGAACCCCCGACACTGGCGTTGTAAGTCGCTATCTTAACCACTACGCCATCTGTGCAGTCAATTTAGTTTCAATATGAAAGCGGATGGGCCTTTCATAATTTCTATTTTGTAGGATAACTATTCTCGTTTGATATTTAGTAATTAGTTTTCATTTTGGTACCCAGGTTTAAGAGAAATCTTAATTTTGAGTGAATCGTTTTTGAGGTTAGAAAATAAAAAGGTATTTAATAAATAAGTCCATTACTACATCTACATTTCCTGATCTTTGGAAGGTTGCAATTGTTCGTCCTCTACCTAAACATCCACAAGCCACTGAATTGACGGATTTAAGGCCTATCAGTATCCTACCATGTTTATCTAAGGTCATGGAGAAAGTTATTTGTAAACAACTAGTTACTTACTTGGAGAATAATAATATCTTGCCCGAGACTCAATCCGGTTTTAGAAAAAACGTAGTACAGTAACAGCTTTACTTGATGTGACAGATAATTTATTGTGTTCTCAAGATGAAGGTCTATGTACTTTACTTGTGCTACTAGATTTTTCAAGGGCGTTCGATTCCATAAATACTGATCTTTTGCTTTCCAAATTGCACTATTATGTGTTTGACTCAAAGGCTGTAAGATGGTTTGATAGTTATGTAAGTAATCGTTCTCAGTGTGTGAAGCTTAATTGTTGTGATGGATCCTCAATGATGTCTGAAAGAGTAGCTATGACACGCGGAGTTCCTCAGGGATCTATACTGGGTCCTATCCTGTTTATATTGTACACTGCTGACTTAAGTACACAAATTAAAAACTGTAAATTTCATAGTTATGCAGATGACATACAAATTTACATATCATTTAAGCCATCTGATATTGACAGTGCAATAGAAAAATTGAATGATGATCTATCTAATATTGCTACATGGTCTGCCCATAATAATCTTATGTTGAACCCGAATAAAACTAAGTATTTGTTATTGGGTAGTAGTCAACGTCTTAGCACTCTGTGTCCAACTATGCGAGTTATGATGTTAGGACAACAAATTGAGTATGTAAATGAGGCCCGAAACTTGGGCTTACAAATGGACAGCAGCTTACGTTTTGAGAAGCATGTGGCAACCTGCGTAAAAAGTTGCTTCTATAAACTTAAAATTTTATATAAGATAAGGCCTTACATAGAAGAACGTTTACGTGTGCAGCTGGTGGAGTCCCTCGTCCTGTCGAAGTTAAATTACATGGATACTGTCTTTAGCCCACGTTTGCTTGTACGGACACAAAAAATCATTCAGCGTGTGCAAAACACTTGCGCTCGTTTCTGCTTCGACCTTCCGTTAAGGGCTCATGTCACTCCCTTTTTGAATCAAAACACGATTTTAAAAATGAAGCATAGGCGTAAACACCATTTGGCCTGTCTTCTTTTCGGAGTCTTGAATTATGAGGTACCTAGTTACTTGTACAACAAATTGGGTTGGCTATCACAAACTAGAATCTGCGGGCCTCGGCGGTGTGCAGGTCAACTTTCCATGCAATGCCACAGATCGGCCGCGTTCAGAGGTAGTTTCCGCTATGCAGCGACGAAGTGCTGGAATAATATCCCTCCACCAATTAGAAACCTGCAAAATAAATACTGCTTTAAAGTATCTATTAAAAAATTCATTTTTGAGCAGAATCAGAAGAGGCTCTGAAACACGATACTAGTGCCATTTAATTTAATTTATGTTATTTAGTGATGAATGATGATTAATAGAAAACAAACAAAGGGGAAGTATCAGTTTTTTATGAATATAGTATTTATACTCTTATGTATATAAGTATTATTTATATATTAGGTATATCAGAATTCAATAGATTTTTTTACCATTATTAATTTAAAAATTTACTTACCATCTTGATTTAGGCATCAGTTGCTAATAGTAATAATTTGACACTATTATAACTTATTATCCAATATCCTATATTTTATGCAAAATTACTCACACCACATTATGATAATCATGTTATCTGGACGGCAACAATATGTAAAACAATATTTTATTTTTATTTTAATGTTAAATTGAAATTGAATATTGTAATCATAAATTATGCCATGTTGTGCTAAATGTCATCTGTATGTACATATATGTAGTACATCACCGGGAAATGTTCGCCCCGCCACAGACTATAAATCTGTAATTTAATTGCACACAGGACAAGTACCTATGGAGCCAGCTTATTATTTCTTTTTTTTATTTTATTTTTTTTTTATTTTACTGTTTGTGCTTTATGTTTGTTTGTGTGTGTATGTATCTTCGGCGTGGTTTAATTGTGTTTTATCTTTAATTTCGTTTTGTATTTTTATTTTATTTTTTTGCATGCTTTTTGTTAATTTGTTTCACTCGTTTTATTTCGTGACGTCAACATAACGACTCCACGGAAGATCAGTGCAGGTTTTTTCTTAACCTGCAATATGCTGAGTAGGAGTCGTTTTGTTACGAGCTGTTATGTATTTATTTAAATAGAATGTAATTCATGCTTTTCTGCGTCAATTTAGCTCTTGACAATAAATAATTTTTCATTTCATTTCATTTTATTTAATAATAGATGTGGCCTATCAATTGAGGTTGCTACATGTAGGATTTGTGAATGTTATTTAGTTATGTGGTCATACAAGATCATACTTCCGGAAATGGATTCGCCTGTAGCAACAAGTTAAGTGCAACTCATAATACTTAAGTAACGCTAATTGAATACCAGAAACAGTAAAAACAACATTTTTATCCAACTCTTACAAAGATCTGATCTAGTCATTTGCCCGATAGCTATGCCTAAAAACCAGTTTATTTTTATTGTCTCTCTGTCTGTTTGGTACGATTAATCTTCAAAATGGCTGGATAGATTTCGATAATATTTTACTACCAGGTAGCTGAGGAGTATTTAAGGAGCTATCTAAGGAGTAAGTAAGCCTATTTTTCCTCTCAGACGATACCTAAAAAAATTTTGACCGTTTCGGGACTCGAACCCGAGACCATATCATAGGAGATATTGAAGATTTAAAATGAGCCAAAGCGGCTGGAACCGAAGCACAGTAAGGGTGAGTCATTAGTTTTCAATAAAATGCAATGAAAGACCGGTTTATAATTTGTAAGTACTAAAAAAAATAAAGTCGAAATATAGCCTAATCTATACATATAATAAATCTGTTGAGGTCGAAAATCTGTACATTGAAAAGAATCGCTAAAAACCGAGTCAGAAGGATGTTAGAAGTGTAATAGAACACGTCTAGATTGTTTTAAATTTTTTTGTTTCTCTGTATGTTTTTCGGTATGTTTTTCTGTTTGTCTGTTTATCTGTTTGTACGAGCTAATCTCCGAAGTTATTCGACCGATTTAAATGAAATTTGGCATGGTGATACTTTACATCCCCGGTCAACATTTAGGATACTTTTAATCCCGGAAAATTAAAGAGTTCCCGTGGGATCGTTAAAATAGTTATACAGCTTAGTACACAACCTACTTAATTGAAAATCGATTACAAAGACTCATTATAAACGAAAATTATTCTGAAAATCAACCTCATCAGAGGCTATATTCTTTTCTAAGGGTGTAAAATAGGGGATGAATTATGCTTTGATATTTTTCACTCTAATACACAAGTAATAAATTCATACAACGTCAATGATTAATTAACTGCACTGATAGCATATCAACTTACCGCGCCAGTATCACAGGTTCCATTCCAACGCAGGATAATCTTTTGTGTGATAGACAAATTGTTGCTCTGAGACTAGGTGTAATTTGTGTCCGTCACTTATATGTTTGTAAAGTTCCTTAGTGAAGGGTGAAGCGCGAAATTCATAGTTAGTAGAATGAATAGAAAAGGAAGGCTGTGCAGGGTCACTCGAACACCCTTTTTTTGACCCCAGGCAGCAAACTATGTTGTTGTGGTATAGCCCGCGCGCGATTAGTCGTTCTACGGGTGACGGACTAATCCCCGGTTTAGCCATGCGTGTCTTTGACTAGGGTAGTTTTTTTATTGCTGTTGTTGGCAAACGAGTAAACAGCACACCTAATGGTAAGTGATACTGCTCATGGACTTTGCCAGGTCGCTGCCTAGTGTGAAGAAACTGAAGGAAGTGTAAATGCGTGCAATGAGGTTTGGTAATACTAAAGGCAACACCAAAACCCACCACATGCAAATACCCTCAGAAAGTCTGGCTTGCGGCTCTTTTCCTCTGGACGGATCGGCCCGCGACAATAGATGGACGACTGTCGAGAGTGTGATTCTATCATGTAAAGATAATAAAGCACAAGTACTCGGACTGGCCCTTCACCCAACACGATAGTAGTGGAATGAGTCAGCTTGGCAGTTTTTCATCCTCACTCGCTCCGCCGAGTTCTTATGCGAAATAACTGCCAAACAGACGATGGCGGCCTTATATCGGTTCCTGACCTGTCAACTACAGTCTAAGTGATGGTCAGCAGCTTCGGCAGTGATGCTTGCGATGAATTCACGGCGCTGCTCTGCTCAGACCACATAAATCTCAAAAGTATGTCTGCTGTATCGTAGCTGCAACCACAATCGTGGGAGGTCTCCGTGTATTTCCACATTTAATTCCCACGGGAGAGTTCCGACCAAAGCGCACGCTGCCTCGGTCGACATGGTACGGCACCTGCTTATAGTCCTAAATTATAAGACAAGTGGTCAGTACTTGCCCATACAGGCGCACCGTATAGGCCCGTTGATCAGTCTCACGCACAGCCATCAACATGTAACAGCGCGTCAACGAGCCCGGGAATAATTTGATAATAATGCCCCTGAGAACACCATCACCCGTCGAGTACTAAGTCCAAATACTTTATCTGGTCCTCGACCGAGTGGACTCGAATTAACAGTGATTGCTGTGCCGACGGGTGTACAGTTACGAGGTCTATGAAACAGCAAATCATTCGTTTTATATAGAGCTATGTATATATAAGCAGCAACGTGACTCATCAAATCACCACCTCGATACCGAGTATGGCCAAACGTATCGCTTATTTAAATTAAGCCCAGCCCGGAGAGGGTCCAGTCTCTGCTAATGTACCATACCGTCAATCAACCGCAAGTACGACCTCAGGTGGGAGCAGCACAACATAGGCGTTAGCACAATGTCCTCTGCGCGCTTCACACAGAGACCACTGTGCTGCTTCAAATAATCTGGTATCAGCCGCTTAGGTATAGAAGCCCCTTGATAACAGCGCCTCCTTGGTATACAAGATTGGCAAACTATGAAATGAGATGACGACATCTAAATACACCGCCAATAGCACCCCACCAGAGAGCGCCTTGATGACAACGGGCCACAGACATAGAAAGGCTGCGATCATCTGCCAGAAAGAATTGGTTTGATCGAGACAACCTCACTAAGGTGCTGGCTGATGCGGGCAACCAGGATTCTTTACACTGGCTTGCCTTCATCATCCAGAGCAACACGGTGGACATGATATCTGTGATCGCCTTTGCCACATATGATTTCTACGCGGACGAAGTTGCGGGCAAAAGCTAGCTTAAATAAATATGTTAGTTCTTTTTTACTAATAATTCGTCTAATCATTTCTAAAAGTTATTTCACGTTCATAATTGATAAAAATGTACCGCTATATTTTGATAAAATATTTTGATACAGGCTGATATGGCGATAGGCTGCAATGATGTCGAGGATGATGATTTTGGCACAGCCTGTTAACACCTATGTATCATTTAGGTTTATACAAATTACAAATGAAAATTAATTTTTAAGACTAATTATTATTTTTAATCCCTAGCATTAAGTTACCCTAAATAAGGCTTGCTTTAGGGCCATTGCAAAATAAAAAGGGCCTGGTTTTTAGACTACATTAACACAGTAAACTCGATACTCGAGTTTGAATTATCGTTAATATGGTACTTCTCAATTAACGCATTAAAATGTTAGCGCTATGAACCTAATGTCTTATTTAATGCCCAGTTATCACGCAATAACGTATATGAAGTCGTGAAATAATAACAACAATAATACAATTTGCGTACATAAATCGTGAGAGACAACGACATTTTGAGATACAAAAATGAAAATTATAACCGCGCCTGTCAGTCCCATGTTGCTCACGTAAATAGAGGGGAATCCCTGGACATTTTGTCCGGTAATGAAATAAAACTACCGCCTGGATCTCTACGTGGCGGGATTTTGGGGGATTGTATGACAGGCGACGATTGCTTGCTAGGAACTGACGAAGGTTGTTAGTCGCTTTTTGAATTTAAGACTCGTTCTTATTGCTTTTACTTATGAGACAATTTTAGTAAACATTAGATTAATTGTAATATCCGATAATATAACATGTTTTATCATCGGATATGATTATCTTTATATATAAATTTCTTGTGTACGTGTGTGTCACTGAACTCCTCCTAAACGGCTGGACCGATGTTGATGAAATTTTGTGTGTGAGTTCAAGGGGGTTCGAGAATGGTTTAGATTTACAATTAGACCCGATAGGTGGCGCTGCCATCGATTTCAAGGAGAATTCCATGTACTATTTTTTTAGAATTAAACAGAACAACTTATGTTGGGTCATCTAGTTATATATAATTTTTTTACGTACGTGTGTATGTCACTGAACTCCTAAACGACTGCACCGATGTTGACGAATTTCTTTGTGTGTGTTCAAGGGGTTTCAACAGAACGGTTTAGACTCACAATTGGACCCGGTAGGTGGCGCTTTGTATGAGCAGAATGACGTCTGTTGGGTCAGCTAGTATATTATAATATGATAATTTATATTATTTGGTTAAAGGTCGGTAATAATTCGACTGACATTATTAGTAATTTAGCGTTAATCGCCATATATCTTAAAACAATAACACGGAAGGTACAGTATTCGTACGTGCTCACAACTTTCAATTTGGAATGCTTATTACATATATTCATATCTTTCAGTTATTATTTAATTTAATTGGATATAGAGCTATTTTAACCACTCGTAATCGATATTACGGATAATGCGAAACTAAATTACTTTATGTGTAATAAAATTAGAAAAATAATTAAACAGTTTTATTGAAAATATTTATGTTAATAATATAGGTTATTTATCAACATCATCTCAGCTCATATACGTTCCACTGTCGGACTCGAGCCTCCTCCACAATAAAAGGGAAATTGACCTGCTATGCCACGCTGGTCAGACGTTTTGGTAAAGGATTTTATTTCATGTTTTCCTTCTCTTGCATAAATGTTATACGCATATTGTACTCCCTTAGTCGTCTTTTACGACAACCACGGGTAAGAGAGAGTGTGAGGAATTGTATTCTTACTCCGTCACCACACATAGAATATAGCTATTAAATAATAATAAATGAATACGCAGATGTTAGGTACCATTCAACTCATCACCTCCCCTTATTGATCTAGGGCATTGATACAACAAAAAATTAAAATGAAGTTGGGTAGGGTCCAACATACCTCAGTGCCTGAAAACACAGGTCTACGACCAGTGTGTGTTACCAGTGATGAGTTACGGCACAGAAACGTGGTCCCTAAATATAGGCCTCATAACAAGGCTCAAAGTCGCTCAGCGTGCTATGGCACGGGCTATACTCGGAATTTCTCTGCGAGATAGAATCCAAAATACGGAAATCCGCAGAAGAACGGTTGTAACCGACATAGCACGAAGAATTAGCACGCTGAAGTGGCAATGGACAGGCCACATCGCTCGACGAACCGACAACCGCTGGGTAAGAAAGGTTCTCGAGTGGCGACCACGTATCGGACGATGCTGTGTAAGACGAACCAGGTGGACCGACAACCTGGTGAAAGTTGCTGGGCATCGTTGGATGCATGCGGCACAGGACCGCACTTTGTGGCGTAACATGAGGCAGGCCTATGTCCAGCAGAGGACGGCGATAGGCTGAAATGATGATGATGGGTAGGGTGTGGTCAAACCATAGGTCTAAGGCAACACACAACATTAAAGGAATTTGGAGAATAATAATAATTAAGAATATTACATTCCATAGCAGATATATAGGTATATATCATATTTACACACACATTAAGTATAGCATAGCATATAAATTCTAGTGGCGTTTAGGGTCCTACTCGCTTTATCGTCTTTCTTAAACCACGCTCATAGGTGTTAAAGTTCAAAGGCGTTACGAAGCTGTTGACTTCTTTGTTCCCCTTACTGTTTACGTACATCGCTCCATATTACAAATTGTTCACCCAACCAAAATCTGCCCCAAAATCACGTTGCTATTTTTTTAATTGAATCGTTATTCCATGTGCGTGTTTTACGGTCCGAGACAAATGACAATATCAGGGTGTAATAAAAATGTCTATCTCTAAATAGAAGTTTTTTTTTAAATCAGGGAATATTTTTTTGAATTGCGAGGGGATCATACACTTTTATTTAACACAAATCACCTAAAGCTTAGCCAAACAGACGATGGCGGCCTTATATCGGTTCCTGACCTGTCAACTACAGTCTAAGTGATGGTCAGCAGCTTCGGCAGTGATGCTTGCGATGAATTCACGGCGCTGCTCTGCTCAGACCACATAAATCTCAAAAGTATGTCTGCTGTATCGTAGCTGCAACCACAATCGTGGGAGGTCTCCGTGTATTTCCACATTTAATTCCCACGGGAGAGTTCCGACCAAAGCGCACGCTGCCTCGGTCGACATGGTACGGCACCTGCTTATAGTCCTAAATTATAAGACAAGTGGTCAGTACTTGCCCATACAGGCGCACCGTATAGGCCCGTTGATCAGTCTCACGCACAGCCATCAACATGTAACAGCGCGTCAACGAGCCCGGGAATAATTTGATAATAATGCCCCTGAGAACACCATCACCCGTCGAGTACTAAGTCCAAATACTTTATCTGGTCCTCGACCGAGTGGACTCGAATTAACAGTGATTGCTGTGCCGACGGGTGTACAGTTACGAGGTCTATGAAACAGCAAATCATTCGTTTTATATAGAGCTATGTATATATAAGCAGCAACGTGACTCATCAAATCACCACCTCGATACCGAGTATGGCCAAACGTATCGCTTATTTAAATTAAGCCCAGCCCGGAGAGGGTCCAGTCTCTGCTAATGTACCATACCGTCAATCAACCGCAAGTACGACCTCAGGTGGGAGCAGCACAACATAGGCGTTAGCACAATGTCCTCTGCGCGCTTCACACAGAGACCACTGTGCTGCTTCAAATAATCTGGTATCAGCCGCTTAGGTATAGAAGCCCCTTGATAACAGCGCCTCCTTGGTATACAAGATTGGCAAACTATGAAATGAGATGACGACATCTAAATACACCGCCAATAGCACCCCACCAGAGAGCGCCTTGATGACAACGGGCCACAGACATAGAAAGGCTGCGATCATCTGCCAGAAAGAATTGGTTTGATCGAGACAACCTCACTAAGGTGCTGGCTGATGCGGGCAACCAGGATTCTTTACACTGGCTTGCCTTCATCATCCAGAGCAACACGGTGGACATGATATCTGTGATCGCCTTTGCCACATATGATTTCTACGCGGACGAAGTTGCGGGCAAAAGCTAGCTTAAATAAATATGTTAGTTCTTTTTTACTAATAATTCGTCTAATCATTTCTAAAAGTTATTTCACGTTCATAATTGATAAAAATGTACCGCTATATTTTGATAAAATATTTTGATACAGGCTGATATGGCGATAGGCTGCAATGATGTCGAGGATGATGATTTTGGCACAGCCTGTTAACACCTATGTATCATTTAGGTTTATACAAATTACAAATGAAAATTAATTTTTAAGACTAATTATTATTTTTAATCCCTAGCATTAAGTTACCCTAAATAAGGCTTGCTTTAGGGCCACTGCAAAATAAAAAGGGCCTGGTTTTTAGACTACATTAACACAGTAAACTCGATACTCGAGTTTGAATTATCGTTAATATGGTACTTCTCAATTAACGCATTAAAATGTTAGCGCTATGAACCTAATGTCTTATTTAATGCCCAGTTATCACGCAATAACGTATATGAAGTCGTGAAATAATAACAACAATAATACAATTTGCGTACATAAATCGTGAGAGACAACGACATTTTGAGATACAAAAATGAAAATTATAACCGCGCCTGTCAGTCCCATGTTGCTCACGTAAATAGAGGGGAATCCCTGGACATTTTGTCCGGTAATGAAATAAAACTACCGCCTGGATCTCTACGTGGCGGGATTTTGGGGGATTGTATGACAGGCGACGATTGCTTGCTAGGAACTGACGAAGGTTGTTAGTCGCTTTTTGAATTTAAGACTCGTTCTTATTGCTTTTACTTATGAGACAATTTTAGTAAACATTAGATTAATTGTAATATCCGATAATATAACATGTTTTATCATCGGATATGATTATCTTTATATATAAATTTCTTGTGTACGTGTGTGTCACTGAACTCCTCCTAAACGGCTGGACCGATGTTGATGAAATTTTGTGTGTGAGTTCAAGGGGGTTCGAGAATGGTTTAGATTTACAATTAGACCCGATAGGTGGCGCTGCCATCGATTTCAAGGAGAATTCCATGTACTATTTTTTTAGAATTAAACAGAACAACTTATGTTGGGTCATCTAGTTATATATAATTTTTTTACGTACGTGTGTATGTCACTGAACTCCTAAACGACTGCACCGATGTTGACGAATTTCTTTGTGTGTGTTCAAGGGGTTTCAACAGAACGGTTTAGACTCACAATTGGACCCGGTAGGTGGCGCTTTGTATGAGCAGAATGACGTCTGTTGGGTCAGCTAGTATATTATAATATGATAATTTATATTATTTGGTTAAAGGTCGGTAATAATTCGACTGACATTATTAGTAATTTAGCGTTAATCGCCATATATCTTAAAACAATAACACGGAAGGTACAGTATTCGTACGTGCTCACAACTTTCAATTTGGAATGCTTATTACATATATTCATATCTTTCAGTTATTATTTAATTTAATTGGATATAGAGCTATTTTAACCACTCGTAATCGATATTACGGATAATGCGAAACTAAATTACTTTATGTGTAATAAAATTAGAAAAATAATTAAACAGTTTTATTGAAAATATTTATGTTAATAATATAGGTTATTTATCAACATCATCTCAGCTCATATACGTTCCACTGTCGGACTCGAGCCTCCTCCACAATAAAAGGGAAATTGACCTGCTATGCCACGCTGGTCAGACGTTTTGGTAAAGGATTTTATTTCATGTTTTCCTTCTCTTGCATAAATGTTATACGCATATTGTACTCCCTTAGTCGTCTTTTACGACAACCACGGGTAAGAGAGAGTGTGAGGAATTGTATTCTTACTCCGTCACCACACATAGAATATAGCTATTAAATAATAATAAATGAATACGCAGATGTTAGGTACCATTCAACTCATCACCTCCCCTTATTGATCTAGGGCATTGATACAACAAAAAATTAAAATGAAGTTGGGTAGGGTCCAACATACCTCAGTGTCTGAAAACACAGGTCTACGACCAGTGTGTGTTACCAGTGATGAGTTACGGCACAGAAACGTGGTCCCTAAATATAGGCCTCATAACAAGGCTCAAAGTCGCTCAGCGTGCTATGGCACGGGCTATACTCGGAATTTCTCTGCGAGATAGAATCCAAAATACGGAAATCCGCAGAAGAACGGTTGTAACCGACATAGCACGAAGAATTAGCACGCTGAAGTGGCAATGGACAGGCCACATCGCTCGACGAACCGACAACCGCTGGGTAAGAAAGGTTCTCGAGTGGCGACCACGTATCGGACGATGCTGTGTAAGACGAACCAGGTGGACCGACAACCTGGTGAAAGTTGCTGGGCATCGTTGGATGCATGCGGCACAGGACCGCACTTTGTGGCGTAACATGAGGCAGGCCTATGTCCAGCAGAGGACGGCGATAGGCTGAAATGATGATGATGGGTAGGGTGTGGTCAAACCATAGGTCTAAGGCAACACACAACATTAAAGGAATTTGGAGAATAATAATAATTAAGAATATTACATTCCATAGCAGATATATAGGTATATATCATATTTACACACACATTAAGTATAGCATAGCATATAAATTCTAGTGGCGTTTAGGGTCCTACTCGCTTTATCGTCTTTCTTAAACCACGCTCATAGGTGTTAAAGTTCAAAGGCGTTACGAAGCTGTTGACTTCTTTGTTCCCCTTACTGTTTACGTACATCGCTCCATATCACAGCTCTTACAAATTGTTCACCCAACCAAAATCTGCCCCAAAATCACGTTGCTATTTTTTTAATTGAATCGTTATTCCATGTGCGTGTTTTACGGTCCGAGACAAATGACAATATCAGGGTGTAATAAAAATGTCTATCTCTAAATAGAAGTTTTTTTTTAAATCAGGGAATATTTTTTTGAATTGCGAGGGGATCATACACTTTTATTTAACACAAATCACCTAAAGATCCAGGACAAAAAATTGGGCATAATTATATAAGAAATGTCGAAAAACTTAATATTAAAATGAAAAATTTCAGTGAAAGTCAGTGTCGAGCACAAGATCCATTGAATATGAAAGAGAATAAAAATAACAATGACCGAGTTTGAAATCCATATATTTGAAGAAGCTACGAATCCAGAAATACCTGCGTTATCATTTCGAAGTTATTATGTGGGCTTAAGATACGTTATGGAAATAAGCATAGCGTTGAGCGGAGCATAAGTAGGCACTTCAAGTACCTTGTACAATTGAAATGTTCCGATGTCTAGCAGTGAATAAAGATTTTTTAATATCAGACATAATGATTAAATAAAAATGGTTTTCTACAATATAGTCGGGTGGTCATTCGTCATCACATTTCTGCTCTTATATGAAATAAGGATATGAAATCGGCAAAGCATGTCTTCTTCCTCTTACATGGGTAGCAGAGCGTGCAATTTAGATCTTTGAGTTATCCGACCTACCTGACGTCAATGTTCATGAGAAACGTAATTATTAACGCCACGGCATTAGTTACTAGTCGAGGTAGAGTGGTCAGTCAGACAGCTGTGAGCGATGTACGTGGTATTCGTAGCCGCTATCAAACAGTCTTTAGTTTATCATTAATATGTATGATAATGATTAAAATGAGTGATTTGAGTCTAATATTATAGATGTAGACATTGATTTTCTTGATTAAAAATGGATTTATGGATTGTATTTAAAAAAGAAAAATATAAATTTTGCTCAATTATAAAAAATTACGATTGTTAACGGAGAATAATAGTATTATACACTTATCTTTACACGTACACTTATCTTTTATAGCAACAATACAGAAAAATAAGTGTGACTTTTATAAGCATAAGGAACATCAAGTTCTATCTAATAAACAGTTTGAGTGAAATAAAACTAAGCTCTTAGCCGTGTTATTTTGTTATATTAAGGCAACACTGTTCAGTATAACATAAGATTTAAAGTTTTTTTTTGTTTAAAAAAAAAGGTAATTTAGAACAACATAAATATATATGTTTTTTCTTTCACTGATGACATTTGCTGACAGAATATCTATCGAAAAATGTGAACGTATAAATTTGATTTCGATAGTAACTACAAGTTTGTTGGCTTTAGCATTATGTAAATTAAGTTCACAATGCAATACGCTTACTTTACCAATAAAAATAATCGTATGTTTACAGTGCTATCGTCATGAGTCTACCATAATGCTGCAATACCCCAGCAATCCATTAATAAAGCTTATTTTTGACGCGCACTAGAGGCACATCAGTATATGACGCTGGACGGAAATTCAGTATTTTAATTAAATGGACTATAATCTTTTTTATTGGGACTAATCCCACCACACATTCCCACCATTGTAACTTCTGTAAGCCAGGATCCACAATGGTCTCCATAAATGACACCGAGGTTTGACCCTCAGGCAGTCCCGGGATATGATTTTAATTGTCTTGGGACCCGCAACAAATTTAATTACAAAAGATTAAAGAGGAGGAGTTGGAAAGAGAGATTCCAATTCCCTCCTAGGCAAAGCGGGAGACAGGAAAACCAAATGACTAGTCAGCCAATAAATGAAAAGAGGTACAGCTACGATAGCGCAGCAGTACGGCACCACGGATACGGTACGGTATGGCAGAAACGCATGAACGCACGGAAATTTTTTCGAGTTGCTACAAGGTCCGTATGGTATACTACCCCACAGGTGACTTGCAAACTGTTTAACATAAGGTTACGCTCGTTTCGCCAGAGATTGCACTCCCAGAGAATGTGATGTGCTGATTGTTCATACTCGTGGTCAGATGTGGAACATTGACATAGTGGTGAAGGTACGAGTTTAAAAGAAATTAATTTACTTTTAAAGTTGCCATGGCCAGTTAAAAATTGGGCCACAAAGTGGTCAACCTCTAGCCACACCTTCTCCAGGCGCTCCCGGATGCATGAAAAAAATAGATAAAAATGACGACCATTCGATGATGAATCCCATCTTTCTTGCCATTTAGTTAAAAGCTCTTCATAGACAATGGATTGTGGTGCAAACAATCTAGCAATTTTATTTCGGTCGCGCGGTAGAAGGAAATCTGTATAATGGACGATAATCTATATAATTAAAATAGACAATCAAAATATTACACTTCTATCGTAAATTTTGTCTTCATCATCGTCATTATCTCAGCCCATACACGTCCCACTGTTGGGCTCGGGCCTCCCCCACTATGGCAGAGAAATTGATCTACTATACTACGCTGATCAGACCTGTTGGTATGGGGTTTTGTTTCGAGTTTTTCTTCTCTTGCATTGATATTATATGCATATTATATCCCTTAGTCGCCTTTCGCCCGACACCCACGAGCAAGAGCGAGAGTGGTGAATTGTATTCTTACTCCGTCACTATACGGAATTTTCGTCAAAATATGTTTAATATAGACGACCGATCTTCACTTAGTGAGATATTTGATTGAAAAAATATTATTACGCTACAACATATAGTATTGGAAATGATGATGACGATGCTGATTAGCGTAATATGTGAAAATATTTAAGTATGAGTATAATATTAAAATTCTGTAAATGATAATAAATTATTTAAGTGATACATTTTAATTAAAATTTTCAGATTATTAACTGCCTTATTAAAATTCCCTTTCGTTACATAAAATAATGCCCATTATATTTGTGCATTAAGCAGAAGCCATTTAAACTTTCTATAAAAGACGGCCAATGTCTTTAGATTCTGAGGGGTGGCGATAAACGAATCCACACATTGAAAATTCAAATCATGAAAGCAAATGCCGTTTAAATGAGTGAGTGTCAATGATGAAGTTTTAATATTGTGGGCGAGAAAGTAAATAACCATAGAACAGACCGACCGGTAACGGCTTTACCGAACGTAAATCACCACTTGCAATATGGACTTTTCATACATGTTTTATGTATATTTTACAAAAGTATCAAGAACATGAAATAATGTATTTTTCGCAACCAATCTATTTGAGATCTATCAAATTTAATGTAAGAGTAACTAAAATTAGTGAATATAAAAAGTATTTAAATACAAAACAATAAATTTTTATATCCATACTAATATTATAAATGCGAAAGTAAGGATGTTTGTTTGTTTGTAACGCTTTCACGCTTAAACCACCGAACCGATTTCAAAAATTCTTTCACCAATGGTACGCCGCGGGTAAAGCGACTGAAACCGAAGCGAAGCGAGGGCGGGTTGCTAGTTAATAATAATTACTTAGACGTACATCAAATAAAACGATTATTGGTATTTGGTCACGTCAACCATTCCTTAATAGCTACATTATTATCACGTATAATTATCACTAATTGCCTTCACATTATAAATAATCCATAAGCTTAATACCGAGAGTAAATAGGTCAGATTTACGAATAAATTGCGAGGGCTTAGATCGCTTGAAATTCTATAGAACACTTCGATATGACAACGGCTATTCTCACCCTACTCTTGGCAGAGCTGCAATAATACCGGTATAGAGCGATATGGCTTAGCTCTAGGCATTATACTTAAGCACGTGAACGTGACCAAGCTATATAAAGATATTTCATTTTACATTAATAAAACAAGACTTATAATTGATCCGCTTAGATATCATTAAATTGGTGATGTTGCGTAACTTCTCTTAGGCTAAAAGCCCTTAGCGTTTACCAATAGTCTGTGTCGCTCTGGATAAAGATGTTATAGTTATTTAAGACTAGCAGATATAGTAATACAAAAACCGAACA
The DNA here is from genome assembly GCA_032191425.1 of Lymantria dispar. Lineage (NCBI taxonomy): Eukaryota > Metazoa > Arthropoda > Insecta > Lepidoptera > Erebidae > Lymantria > Lymantria dispar. Next base: position 16,676,271 of record CM063457.1, on the reverse strand, counting down.
TATCATCTTAATATGTCGTTGTAAAATTATTATATTCGGTTATCTAAAACACAAAAAGAATTGCGCTCGAGAGAAACATATCACATCACCGACTGGGCTGTCGTGACGTGTGTCGAATGTGTTTCCTTCAAAATGCGTATCTAATGGAAAACATCGTGCCTTGCCTCGCAAAATGACAATAAAATACGTTAATAGACAGCAGGAGACGTAATTAAAAGAAAAATAAGCGCTATTCATAAACGTCCGACGAAATAGCGGGGTCGTTGTGGCATTACATTACTACCACTTTATCCAGACCTTTCTCACTTCCTTTATATTTCGTGAGCGCGACCATAACGGTTTATGGTCAGTTGATGCCATAGCTCAAACTATAGTAGACATAAGACTTTTATCAAACAGGCCCTTTTAATCTTGCCTTCCGAATGGGAGGATAGTAAGAAAGGTTTACTTTACACCCCAGAGGGGTTGATTAAGCGATATAAGGTGATCTTATTCTTGAGACACTTATGAGACTATTCCTTCTCGCTGACTTAATAAATATCTCATAAATGTTATATTGTTTCATTATTTATTTCATGATTGTGTGGGTTATTATATGATAGTTTCTCAGAGGTCATAATGAATGCATGTGACAACGAACAAGTGGATTTGTATTAAGAATACATAGATATGATCACCGTAAGAACTAGGAGGATTATTGTATTAAATTAATTAAATGACTACACATTTACTTTTTCAACAATAAATTAGTAGCATTTCGTTATACATCTATTTATTAAAAATTTGAGCTAAAATTTTCTCTAGCGCTATCTATATTCTTGTTAAATTTTTAAACCACAATGATTCATTAGTGGCATAGAACTCACTAAATAATATAATATGTATGTATAATGCAATCTATGCAAGAGAAGGAAATGTCGAATGAAGCCCTACACCAATACGTCTGATCAGGATGATATAGTAGATTTTTCCCATCCTAATGTGGAGGACACTCGAGTCCAGCATTGGGACGTATACGAGATGATGATGATTATGTTGTTATTTGTCAATTACTTTGTACATAGGAATTTTTGCTTCCGATAACAATAATATATTTGGTTGGATAAAAGATGCTTTAAAGCAATCAAGAATAATATAACTTAAAACAAGTAAAAGTATAAAAAAGAACACGCAATTGTCATTTTTAAATATTCAAATTAACTTTTTGATCTTACATATGAAATTTGTAAATAAAAACTTTTTCATTTATTTAATTTAGACACCTGCACAGAGAGGGACATTGACATAACTACAGACATAGTATTAGCGTTAACACGTCATATGACCAAGTCGATGACGCCTTACATGAATTTATTCCCCATTCACACTGGCCTATAAAAGTTTCTCTTCAAAAATTTGTGCAGTTGTCCCAGAGATCGTAATATTTTTATCTTACTCTAATGTCGTCAGTGAAAACCCAGTCCAAACACTCAGGAGGACAGAAGGACGGGTAAGTGCCTAGAAATTGCCGATTCGCCCAGCTCCAACTATTGAGCCAGGACTTTCTTTGACTTGGTTAAGACGTCCGGCAGGTAGTCTCCTTTGGTTAACTTATAACATCGAAATACCGATAAAAGACTCTCTACATCATGCGATCAGCCACTTTGCGGATAGTGAAATATTTCCCATAAACCGCGGCCCCGGGCTAGAGAAAGATTATTACCTAGGTACATTTAAACTTATAAATGTAGAAACTTTGTCACACTAGTATAGATATACCAGTAAAATTATAAACTATACCAACACATATCAGATTACATGAAACTTATCCATTAAGAATGGTTTGACCAAAATCTTTTGGTATTATTCTCAACTTGTAAACTATTTGGGAATTCTACTAAAAGCTTCACGCCCGTTAAGCTTTATAGAGATACGAACAGTTCTGAAACTTGTAACACTAAACCTGCCTTACACGAATCTGCTGCTGAACGAACTTTCAGAAATATATCCCTCTGTCATAAACGATAAACTGTACATCTGCTTCGAAATAATTTCTATTCATCATCATCATCCCAGCCCATATACGTCCCAATATTGGGCTCGGGCCTCCTCCACAATAGGAGGGAATTTGACCTACTATACCATGCTGGTCATGCATGTTGATATAGGGTTTCATTTCGAGTTTTCCGTCTCTTACACAGATGTTATGTGCATATTATATCCCATAATTGTCTTTTACGATGTCCATGGGCAAGATAAGGGAGTAGTGAATTGTATTCTTACTCCGTTGCCACATGGAAAGATTTCCATTAATAGATCATACTCTACTACCTAGATCATTACGACTGCGGTTGAATGAACTTAATTAATAATATGCATTGCATCTGCAACCCAACTTTCTTTTGACGATGCGGGCAAGTTACTGGAGAGGGTGCTGGCTACCCGCATCGAGCGGCACCTCGTCGGCACGACGCCGGATCTGTCGGACGCCCAGTTTGGGTTTAGGAGGGGTCGTTCGACGATCGCTGCTCTGTTGCGCCTGAGGGCCGTGGAGACTGAGGCCGTCACCGGCGGGGGGAGTGCTATTGGTGGTGTCCCTGGACATCGTCAACGCATTCAGTAGTCTGCCTTTCAGCTGCATTAGGGAGGAGCTCCGGTATCACGGGGTACCAGCTTACCTAAGGCGGCTAGTGGCAGACTATTTGGAGGGGCGCAGCGTCCTCTGCACCAACCGAGCAGGGGACGTTGTGCGAACGCCCATAACGTGCTTTTTCCCACAGGGGTCGATCCGAACTTACCCTGTGGAACATCGGCTACGACTGGGCGTTGAGGGGGAGCCTCCCGCCCGGGCTGGGCGTGATTTGTTACGCCGACGACACGCTCGTCACAGCTCGCGGTGGGACGCTAGAAGAGGCGGCAAGCCTGGCGACTCTAGGCACCGAAGAGATCGTCAGGCGGATCGAGGCGTTGGGGTTGAGGGTCACCCTGGACAAGACGGAGGCCCTCTTGTTCCATGGGCGCCGCATGAGTCCTTCCAACGACGTCTCGATCACCGTCCATTCGGTTGAAATCAGCATCCGGGCCCATATGAGGCATTTCGGCCTGGTGCTCGACGGGCAATGGTGGTTCCAGGAGCATTTCAGCAGGCTCGCTCCACGGCTCGTCGGCGCGGCGTCCGCCCTATCGTGGTTTATGCCGAACGTGGGCGGACCGAGCGCTACGTGGCGACGGCTGTATGCGGGGGTCATCCAGTCGATGGCCCTGTACGGCGCACCGGTGTGGGTGGGGGCCCTGACCGTCCGACTCAGGGCTCTTCTGTGGCGACCACAGAGGGCGATGGCGGTCAGGGCCATACGCGGATACCGCACGGTGGCGACGGAGGCAGCGTGCCTGTTAGCCGGGACTCTCCCGTGGGACCTCGAGGCGGAAATGCTCGCCGGTTTGTATCGGCGGGTGTCGGGGGTGCGAGCGGAGGGTGGTGTGGTCTCTTTGAGGTAGCTCACCGCCTGGCGCGTCGGCGCTCGCCGAGACGTCATTACCCGTTGGGCAGTCCGGCTGGAGAGGCCTCAGTTCGGGGTGCGAATCGTGGAGGCCTTCCGGCCGGTGCTGATGCAGTGGTTGGAACGGCGGCACGGGGTGCTCTCCTTCCGACTAGTGCAGGTGTTGAGGGCATGGATGCTTCACCAAATACCTGCACAAGGTCGTTAGGTGGGAGAGTACACCGTCCTGCCACCACTGCGAATGCGACGAGGACACGGCGCAGCATATGCTCGAAATCGTCGTATGCGTGAACTCGTCACAATCATTGGTGCCGACCTGACGCTGCCGACTATCGCCAGGGCGATGGTCAGCAGCGTCAGGAATTGGGACGCGGTCGCAGGCTTCTGCGAGGCAGTGAGGCGATCCGCCGCTGGCGACTGGGGCGGCGTAGGCGCGAGTACCTGCGCCTCATGCCGCCCTAGCCGAGGCCGCGGGTGACGTGACCGGGAATTAGCCTGTCACCCGCCGAGAGGCCGACCGCGTGAGGAAAGACCGACGTCCTCCCCGAGGGGGGGACGTCGGTCGATGGGAGGGTACCCCAAATAGGGGGTATTCCATCGGGCCGTCACGTCGTGACGTCAAGTCACCCTGCTCCGGTGGTCGGCCCAACGACGAAGGCGACGTGCATCGTGGGTGGGTTGCGGGAGTGCGTGCTTACGCCCCTCTGTCGCCCCGGACGGAGTGGAGCGAGGAGCGCGCCAACCGAAAAAAAAACCCAACTTTCTTGGGCAATGATTCTCTGTCGATCGAAATATATAAGGTCATAAATATATTGTTTTATACATTTTGTGGGCTTTGTGAATATTAATGATTACAGCTACAGACAACACAGCTATATTTTACCAGCTGTCATTATATGTCAAGTCGTCAAGTCACTCTACCGAATAAACAAACCAACTAAAGCTTAGCAATATGAAAACCATATTTATATTTGATGAAAAATGCTACACTAAAGAAAAATAAAAATATAATATATACCGATATTTAAACCAAATGACGACCTAATGATCGGTTTTAAATTGTTGCTAAGTGGAGTAGCTAGTAGTTAGATAGATAGACTAAGTTCATTCCACATTGCAAATCTTTTTCATCGTGTGTAAAGCAAGAGGGCAAGACGTCAGCGATCATAGTCTGGTATTAGCACCGAATTCAAAGGAATCATCCATAAATCGTCTTTGAAAGTATAATTACAAATTTTTAGATTACCTTTTCTAGTGTAGTGCCATTTCATGAATATTGAAATAAGTTAACACTTTTTTAAGTTTGTTTATTTTCTATTTTCAGTGAACTATAAAGCCATTATTAGATTCTGACCTGTTATCATTTCTAAAATAAAAAACGAATATCTCAAATCCAACTTGGAGAAATTGGGTAACATAAAAAAATGTGTGATAAATTATAAATCAATGCTTTTTTAACGCGTTTAAAATGGCAACAAACTCGTCTTCAATGGAGCGCAACTAAAAAAAGTAAGACGGGCGCAATATACGTATGTTACAACTCTACTTGCACCTTTAAAAACAACGTTCTGAGACTATGAAAATCTATAATGAATTGTCTACTTAACATTGTATAAAATTTTAATAAGATGCTACTGCATTAATTTATTCATTCAAACATAAATTACTTTTAATTATTTTATTTACATTTATGTTAATTTTATTATTATTTTCAAATGGTTCATTTAAAGTTTGGAAACATAATAATAAAATTGTTCGTAGTATAATAACAGAGTGCCCAATTTTCTCAATGTTATTATTTTATTAATTTTCTCATCGCTCCTTTAATATTCACTTTTAACGATCAAGTATAAAGATGAGTTTAATTATATAAGAATGTGGCGGTAATTTATAGCAGCAGTAAGAACCCATTGTAACCATAAAAGAAAGTTGCGATCTTTGAATAAAAGGAATACTACTTTGAGTAAGACTTTGGTTCAGACACACATTAGCGGAGAGCACATTTAGGCATCGACCCCGGCTGTCATGAACATTTACGATAGTCATATAGTGTCGAAGAAGTTTGTCGAGAAGTCAGTATGTTCAAATATCGTGATATCTGTATTCTAACCAATCCTAGCAGTCTAACAATGTCCATAGTTGGATATAAGCTTAGAAGAGTGTATACTGTCATGGAGTTTCTAATAATTGTTAAAACTCTGTATATGCGACGATATTTGTCACCCGTTAGCATGCGGGGATGGATCTCATCAAATCCGAAAATATCATTATATTATTGGTTTCGTGAAGATCGGATGATAATAGCATCGTGGAAAATAATATTCTGTCAAAAAGGTCAAGACTAGAAAGCCGATCTTAGTAGAAAAGGGTGTAAAGGTTGAATGAGATCGATCGCATAGTGTTAATGTGTTGGAGTCTTACGGAGGACACTATGTTTTGTGTAAACGACAAATGATTCATCTGGGTGTGTTTTGCGTTCGTTAAATATACGTTTGTACCCAACATAAATAAGAAAATAATAATATCAGGAATAGGCATATTATAGGCTAATATTATTTGGATTTATTTATAAACTTTATAATCATGTAGAAATTTAAGGGCAACTGGGATACGAATCCACAACTTTAGGGTGACCAGTCACCTGTTAATATCACTGGCTTAACAAGGCATTTTAGGCGTAGAATTCTCTAACTCATATTATAAAAGGAAGACCCACCCTTATCATCTAACTAACACCAGGAAAAACTGTCCTTGTATATGACAAGAGGCGGAGCATACCAACAACAAGCGCTCTTAACTAACCAAACCACCCTGTCTGTGTTATTGTTGTGCGCATTAAAGCCAAGCTTTTTGCTAGAACAACAACGAACCATAGACCCATTCAAAGTTGAGGGTTTACGCATTTGTATGTAAATTAATCGTAATCTCGCGCGGTACGTCGCAATCACGGCGTGTATCAGTATGTCTGTTCGTCTCTGGGGTGCTACTCTAAAAAATAATAATGCTAGAAAAGGTGATAAGTAATGTAATTGCTTTCGGAATGTAATTTATTTTCCTTATTTTTAACGCTATTAAGGGAAATGATATTTATTTACGGTGAATTAATTGTAAATACATTTTGTTTTGTATTGACGATATTTAATGATTTATGATGTTTATGCGAGTGTTACACATTGTAATTAGAACTATATTACGGATTTTATCGCGTTTGTATTTGATTTGATTGTATTTTGATTTATTTTTTTGGCGATTGTCAGATATCTTAGTTCGTCCGTGACCATGAATGCTGTAAAAGTGTTGGAGTGTTGGAAACGTCAAATGCACACAAAAATCAAATACAATCACGATAAAATCCGTAAAGTAGTTTTATTGGCAATGTTTTTTCATTATGTGAAATCAGAAGACAAAATTACAATTACAAAAGTGTGTGTGTGTGTGTGTGTGTGTACTTATATATGCACGTAAGAAGTTATACTTCTTTGCATAAAAAGATAAATAATCTTTCTAAAAATTTTATCCTAAGCGTTATCCTACTTTTGTAGAAAAATGACACTAATAACAGTATAAAAATCTATATATATAAAAGTAAGTCATGTTAGTTACACTATTTATAACTCAAGAACGGCTGTACCGATTTGGTTGAAAATTGGTGGGAAGGTAGCTTAGGTCCAGGAGACGGACAGAGCATACTTTTTATCCCGTTTGATCGCATTCCCGTGTGACGTAACATAAAACGTCAAAGAGAATACAAGTCACTATGAAACGTGGTATACCAAAAACGCATCTGACATGTCATAATGACAAAACGCAAATGACAGCTATAAGCAGACTATATTTTCGGTAATTTAAAAATATATTTACAAAAAAAATTATGGCGTTACGAAGTTCGCAGGGTCAGCTACTATTTAATAAACTAAAAGTTTTATTATAACGAGTTATCCAGTTGACATTAGTGACAGTGTGCGCATCGTAACAAATGTTGACTAGCTAACTTCAGGTTGTCTGTTTTTCGTGACGGTGTTCGCGTGCATCGTAAAAATTTATTTTCATCATTTGTCTCTAACGCGATAAAACAAATATAATTAAAAAAAATAGATAGACCCATGTACGAATAAAATAAATAATATTTCCTCATATTACATTTATAAAACAATTAGGGATAAAGGAATGGATAGGGAATAAAGTAGGAGTACGACCCGAATCGAAGATTATTTATTTCAATATAACCAAAAAGAACATTGGGAGTACAAGACATTTATTAATAGGTACTAGTGATGTAACGTATATTCGCATTCGCATTCGCGAATATTCGCATATTTTTTGCATATTCGCATTCGCACTCGCATTCGCGAAATTATTGCGAATGTTTTTGCGAATATTTTTGCGTGTATAATTTTTTTAAGTAGGTAATAATAGTGGTTAATATAAGATAATCCAATTCCATTAATTTCTTTTATTTTTAATGCAATAAAAATAACTTAACCTCGTAATCACATTATCGGTCTTCACTTTATCAATTGGTACCATTTTTTTATTTAACTTTAGGCAATGAAACTTAACAATCAAACTTATAACAATTTAAAAAACAAAACTAAATACTAAATGGCCTAAATGCAATGTAATCAAACAAAAATAATCTTCTATGAATTTTTACCAAAGTTTAATGTTATAATTATCTTCTTGAACAAAACTAAAAATAATAATCTACAAATACTTCTACAGTTAATATTTATTTAACTTTGGGCAATGAAGCCTAACAATCAAATTGTCATAAGACTTTAACAAATAAAACTAAATAGTAAATGGCCTAAATGCAATGTAAACAAACAAAAATAATCATCTATGATTTTTTACTATAATTAAAATCAAATAAAAGCTTAATATGAGTTGCTGTCATCATAATCACAAAGTGTTTATAGTATATTATATAGTTTATAGTATTTATAGTATAAATATAATCATTTTACATAAGAGTTAATAGTTAACACTTTAAGCAAACAAGAATAAAATTGTCTTTTACTTTAATAAAGCTAAAAAATTTAATTGTTATTAGAACTTGTGACACAAAATTTTAATGCAATGAAACTAATAAAATTAAATTCTTCTATTAAACTTTTTTCAGTCTTTAGATATATTTTTAATATTATCAAGATTGCAAGATAGGTACAAATGAGATCGTGACGGCAATGAAGTATATGAAGTTGCGGGATATGATAGGGTGTCGGTCGAAATGCTGAGGGTTGGCGACGGGGTAGTGGTGAGTCAGTTGCACCACCTTTTCACCTTGTGTTGGAGAAAGGGTCGAGTACCAGAAGACTGGTGCAAGGCTGTAATCGTGCCCTTATACAAGGGAAAAGGGTCGCAACAAGACTGCGCCAATTACCGCGGCATAAGCCTTCTCAGCGTCGTCGGCCAACTGTATGCTAAGGTACTGATAGGGAGAGTTATAAAGAGACGGATGAAAGAATCTGGAATGTGCAAGCAGGATTGAGAAAGGGAATGGGATGTATGGATCAGGTCTTTTTCTTATGTTGTATAGCCGAAAAATTCTTGGCTAAAAACCAGAAGGTCTATTGTGCTTTCGTGGCTTTGGAAAAGTGGTTGTTTTTGTTTTGTTTTGGTTTGGATAGAGTGGTTAGGAATGAATTGTGGTCAGCATTGTCTTTGCAAGGGGTGAACGGCAACCTGATATGGGTACTGCAGTCTCTCTATGAGAACTGCAGTGTCTGTGTCAGAATAGAGGGAGCATACACTGAATGGTTTAGCATCCAAAAGGGTGTTAGACAAGGATGTGTAGCGTCACCATGGCTGTTCAACCTATTCATGGACAACTGCTTGACTGATTTAAAAGAGAGTGAATATGGACTGAGAATAAATGGGTTACTTATCAAATGTCTTCACTACGCTGACGATCAAGTTCTACTTGCTTCGTCGGTGAATGAGTTGCAAGAGATGGTAACAGCAGTACATGACGCTTTTGAAAGAAAAGGAATGAAAATTAATGTAAAGAAGACGAAAATTATTGTATTTGAAAGGGAAGAAGCTATGACGGACTGCAAGATACGTATAGAAGAGGAAATATTAGAACAAGTGCAAGAGTTTGTATATCTGGGATCTACATTTGCGAGAGATGGTAAATGTGAAAGTGATATTGAAAGAAGAGTGTGTAAGGGAAATATGGTGAATGGTGCTTTGCGCAGCTTTATTGGCAGCCAAAGCCTGTCTAAGAAGGCTCGCTTAGCTGTGCATAGGGGAGTGCTTGTACCAACTCTAATGTATGGAAGTCAGAGCTGGGTATGGCAGAAGAAGCACGAAAGTAGAATAAATGCTGTGGAAATGAGAGTGCTGAGGAGCATGATTGGCGTGAAATTAAGTGATAGAATTAAAAACAGAGTGATTAGGGAACGTTGTGGAATGAATGTAGATGTAGTGACAAGGATTGAGAAAGGTATGTTAAGTTGGTTCGGCCATGTAGAGAGAATGAATAAAAGGAGACTAACAAGGAGAATTTATAAGGCGAATGTGAACGGAAGTGTTGGAAGGGGAAGACCGAGGCGGACGTTCCACAATCAAATCGGGGACGTTCTTAAGAAAGGCCAGGTTAGGAGTACCCTGAACCGAAGAACATGTATGAGGAGATTAATGAATGTGGACGAGGCGAAAGTGGTATGTCAAGGTCGTAGCAAGTAGAAAGAAGAGGTCTCTGTCTACCCCTATGGGAAAGAGGCGTGATTATATGTATGTATGTATGTAAATTATCAAACAAAAATTATATTCTTCTACAATAGACCATTAAATAGTCTAACTCTAAACAAACAAAAAAATTGATTCTCAAACAAAAATACTTCTCTCTCTTAAAAAAATAACAGTTAATCTATATATATATAGGAGAGGCGGGTTTTGCGAGCGATATATTGACTCATCACCATATCTCTGGAACCATAAGGCGTACAGACTTGAAATTTGGCAGAAATATTCATTTTGTTGAGTGTAGGTCAGCTAAGAACGGTTTTTACGAAATTCCACCTGCAAGGGGTGTTGCTGTGTGGTAGCGGCTTCGAATACTACCAACCCTTGCTTTGCTCGTGGGTGTCGTAAAAGACGATTAAGAGCCCTAGATTGACCCGGACCAACTCCATCTGGTACCATTTGGGTCAACGATTACATTCCCAAGGAGGGTTGACGTCAGGCAGGCGGCCGGTCATAAAAGTCATTGCCGAAACTTTTTGCAATATGTCAAAACAGATGACATATTGCGTCGACCCCAAGTAATTGGGATAAGAGCAAGATGATGATGATGATGAAGGGGTGTTGCGGGGGCGTTAACGATAATGTACAAATAAAGGAACAGGATGAGCCGAAGCTACTGAAGCTAGAAAAATTAAATTTAGACCGTAGTTTTATTTTGTGACATAGGCACCCACTAAGAAAAATTTCCTTGAAATTCCACCCCCGAGGGGGTGAAATGCAACGGTAAAGTTTGTATGGAAAGAAAAAAAATCTTTAGCTACTGTCTTCAAATTAAGCACAAATACTCTTTAATAAAAATAATTAAACACGTGTTTCAGCGTTTGTCCATTTTCATCCTCTAAGGGTGTAAAATAGGTAGAAAGATGTCAGTTTACTGAGTTATCACAGAGCCGAAACTATTGAAGCCAGAAATATAAACTTTTGACATTAGTTGCTTTGCGTGAAGTAGAAACCCACTAAAACAGGATTTTTTGAAATTCAACCCCTAGGGGGTAAACCGCAGTAACAAAATTTGTATACGGAGAAAGAAATCTACATCGATTTTCTTCAAATTCTCCAAAAATACTCTTTAGTAAAAATAAATAAACACGTATTTCAACATTTTTTAATTTTCACCCTCTAAGGGTGTAAATATGTATTAATAAAAAATTAGTTTCTCTGATTTATCAACGTCGAGCTAAAACTATTAAAGCTGGCAACATGCAATTTGAAACACAACTTTATTTTGTGACGTACAAACCCACTAGAAAGTATTTTCTGGAAATCAACCCCTAAGGGGTGGGGTTTACCCCAGCAGCAAAGTTTGTAAGGGAAGAAAAAGTCCTTATCGGTTTTCATCAAATTCACCACAAATACTATTTAATAAAAATAAATAAACACGATTTTCAGCATTTCTTAATTTGCACCCTCGAAGGGTAGGGGTAAATAGGTATGAAGAAGTTGGTCAACATTAACGCCGAGCTGAAACTACTGAAGCTATAAACACAATTTTGACCGTAATTTTATTTTGTGACGTAGTGACCCATTAAGAAAGGATATTTTGGAATTCAACACCTAAGAGGTGAACCGCAGTCGCAAAGTTTGTACTATGAGGAGGACTCTTCGTTCCTCATTTCAACCCTTATACATCCTACTGTTGGGCTCGAGCCTCCTGCATTATGAGAGGAAAAATGACCTACCCTGGTCAAACGTGTTGCCATAGGTTTTAGTTTCGAGCTTTTCTTGCGTAGATGTTGTATGCATATTATAATCTCTTAGTCATCTCCTACGAAAGGCACGGGTAGGAGAAGGGGTGGTGAATTGTATTCTTATTCCGTCATCACACGGAAAATACTCTTCAGTAAAACTGAATAAAGAGCATTTGTCAATTTTACCTTCTAAGGGAACTAGGCGCGTAAGGTGTCTAAAACCGAAGCGAAGCGAGGGCGGGTTGCTAGTTATATATATTTTTCATATTAATAATTGAACCTCAGTAGGGGCATATTAAACTTTAAAAATAGTAGTTTTGATGCCTTGTTTGCTTCAAGTCTGTTTCCATGTGGCGTATAAATAAGTCCAGCACCACTAAATATACGCTCGTCGGGGACACTCGTTGGTGGTGTAACTAAATAATGCCGAACTACAGGAAGCAGAAGAACGTATCTTTCTTTGTTCACTTTCCACCAAGTTAAAGGGTCAACGTCATTTGCCACACGTTTATACTGAATATTCGCATTCGCATTCGCGAATCGTTACATCACTAATAGGTACTTATTATAAGCGTAGTAAAAGCTCACAAAACTCAATAAATTTGTAATTTTCTGCCCTCATATCTAATATTTATCTTTTTTATTTTGCCACGGTTTTATCCTCTGAGAGATAAGCAGATGTGTGAGCTTACTTGAATTTAATCATGTAATTTTAAGTTCTATGTTATGTAGGTTAAGTATAATCCTATTAACTAAGCATAATTTGAATCTTCTAACTTGCCGTCGAAAACAGAAACATAATTATCAAAATGGAGAACAACAATTTCTCGTTTAACCTAGGTTATGAATCTAAGACACGCATCGGCACCTATATGTTTGTGCCATTCGACTACCGGGATAGCTTCTAAATAAGTATTATAATTTGTTACAAATAGCTCGTTCTGCAAGTACTTAACACAATATACTTACTATAGAATAAGTAAATATTGTAAATTTGTTATTTTAACCATATTGCGTAGCTTTATCTAATATCGCCATTTTCCAGCATCGCAAAGAATTTCCATACTGCTTGCATTATGGTAATTTTCACATTTAGATACAGTATCTCTTTTAGAGACAACTATCTAGTGAATAAGCAAGTTGTGAAAATATTACTAGACAATTTAACGAGTAAGAAAAAGACAGAATTATTCATGAAACTTATAGAACAATCAATTGCTTGTTTGGTGACAAACCGTTAGTATATAAGCAGTATTGTATATGTATATTTTAAAGATCACACCCTGTACTAAGCAAATAATCCTTGTATTGCGGGTGACTTTACAAACACAATTCCAGGTATATTACTTACGTCCAGACTCAGAGCAACAATTGGATCCAACAAAGTAGTGCCAAGGTCAGGATGGGACGTGGTCGTCTCGCAGAAGGAGGCGACGGAGCGAGTTCGGGAGGAATGCCTCTACTATGAGTCGCTCTGCCGCCTGCCGGCATGCTGGGCGGCGCAGGCGCGAGTACCTACACCTGATGCCGCCCTAGCCGAGGTCGCGGGTGGATTAGCCGAGGATTAATTCGCCACTCGCAGAGAGACCGATCGCGTGAGAGCGATGCTCCGGCAACACTGTCTTGTTGCCGGGGCGTCGAATGGGACGATAGTCGAAAGGGCAACCCGCCGAATCGGCCACGGATGTCAAGGAATTGGTACCAGTGGTCGGCCCAATAGTGATAGGGAGGGAATACAGTAGGTTATGGAGTCGCGTGCCGCCCACCCGTCGCCCTGGGCAGGTTGGACAGAGTGTGTCCAGACCATAGCCTACCAAGAAAATGCTAAATAGCTTCACGATATGTACGAGTATATCTAAATCGTAGTTTTTTATTTATTTCATCATTATTTATATGATTTCAGTGTAAAGTATCTTTGAGGTATTAGGGGAAATATTTGATTTCCATGACAGAAGCGAGAATAATAAAATATATTTTTGAGGTTTTCTTTAAAACAACATAGGTAACAATTTTTTAGACTATAAAAAAGCCCGAGCGAACGAACAGCAGCATGGGTACTCATAACCTATCACATAGACCCACAAAGAGGGGCACTCTTTGTCAACTCATCGAAAACAACTGCTTCATCATCATCATTCAGCCTATCGCTGTACATTATTGGACGTACGCGTCCCCTCATGTTTCACCATAAATTCGGTCCTGTGCCGCCTGCATCCAATGACGCCAAGCTTCTTTCACCAGGTCTTCGATGAACCTAGTGAGCGGGCGTCCTACACTACGTCGTCTGATATGTGGTTGCCACTCGATAAACTTTCTTCCCCACCCGCTGTGGGCTCCCCGAGCGATGTGGCCTGACCATTGCTACTTTAGCGTTCTAATTCTTCATGCTATGTCTGTTATACCCGATCTTGTACTAATTGCCGTATTTCGGATTCTACCATACAGAAATCCCGAGCATAGCCCGCTCCATAGCACGCTAAATGTCTTTAAACTTGGTTATGAGGCCTATATTTAAGGACCAGGTTTTCGTGCCGTAAGTCATCACAATTGTTTAGATTAACCAAAAAGTTGATTTTGATAAATTAAACTTAGAATTAAAGTCGTGTCGCTCTCTTACAGAATATTTTATGGAATAGATATTCCAGATTATATCCGATTCGATTAACTGGCGTATTGTAAACGAGTGCCGCGGTTGAACTCGAAGTTGATTAATTTATCTTTTTATTGAGAGTGATCAGGATAAATTGGTTTATTTCATCAAATTGTATCTTTAGCGGATGTATATTATGTCACGAATATATTGCAATTATTACACTGCACTCATTATATATTATCAACTAAAAAAGGAATTTTAAGCGATAAATTTCAGAGTGATATTACAGACTATCCTAGTCTATGAGACTAAAATTTATTGAATTAATATGCACGAAGTAAGCTGTCTTATGAAAGTACCCAGTATTACGCTCTCTTGAGTTTTCTTGCCGGATCTCTCTCTTTGTGTCCGCGTTTCGATCCAGATTAAATAAATTAATTAGTTAGTTATAGCATAATGATATTACTAACATACATGCTCATATATTACTATTTTGTTCTTCATTCTTTTACTAAAATAGATGCCAGTCTTACTAAACTTTTGAATCTAGTTACTCTTAAAATATGTACATTATTATTATAATGGTTACTATACATTTAATATTTAATTACTAACTAACCAAATTAATACAATTGTTGTCCGTGTGATGACGGAAGTAAGAATACAATGTACCACCTCATATCTTGTCCGCAGGTGTTGTAAAAGACAGCTAAGGAATATAATATGAATATAACATTTAACATACTGTGCTGTATGGTAGCGGCTTCGAATACTACCAACCCTTGCTTTGCTCGTGGGTGTCGTAAAAGACGATTAAGAGCCCTAGATTGACCCGGACCAACTCCATCTGGTACCATTTGGGTCAACGATTACATTCCCAAGGAGGGTTGACATCAGGCAGGCGGCCGGTCATAAAAGTCATTGCTGAAACTTTTTGCAATATGTCAAAACAGATGACATATTGCGTCGACCCCAAGTAGTTGGGATAAGAGCAGGATGATGATGATAACATTTAACATACGATGCTTTCTCTACATTTAAAAGTAAAAGGTGGAAAACTCGAAATGAAAACCCATATCAACACGTCTGACCAGCGTGGTATAGTAGATCGATGTTTCTCCTATTGTGGAGGCTCAAGGCCAGCAGTACGATTTATATAAGCTGTGATTATGATAAATTATTTCCCTTTTTAACTAGCAATGTTGTGCGTCAAAATGTAATAACTAATACTGAAAAAAACTTCGGCAATAACCTCCACTATTTGAACGTAATAGTGGTAGGACCACACTGTTGACAGTTGTCTGTCTACAGCCGCGGGCCGGTCCATCCGGGGTAGTATCACACTCTCGCAGAAAATCGACGTCCGAGTAATAGCAATTTGTTACTGCGCTTCGTTCGGTGAGTGAGAGAGCCAGAAGCCCAACTTTCTGAGGGTGTTTAGATTTTAGTGATGTCTTTAGTATCACCGAAGCTCATTGTACGCATTCACACTCCCTTCACTTTCTTGGAGGTAGGCAGCGGACTTGTAAAGGTCCATGAGTGGCAGCAACACTTACCATCAGGTGTACTGTTTGTTCATTTGCCACAGTTGGGCATAAAAATAAAAACGTGAAAGACCTCAGTCCTTCCGTAATATTTAAGTATATAATAAATCATTTTCAAGTTTCATCTAAAGATGAATTAACCTGTTATAAACAAATAAATAAAATACAGGGTATACCTACAGGGTATCAGGTTATGGGGCAACTGATCAAACGGTATATAGGCAATGGTGATAGGAACCCATAAAAAAATTTAAACGAAAAATATCGATTGGTTAATGAATTACAGACATGTAAAGTTTTCAATTTTGTCATCGTTTTTTCGTGTATATCTGATTGAAATGTATAAAGTCAGTGATACTTAATCTGCAACATATTCGTACTTGGTAAAAATGTTAATTAGAAATTGAAAAAATCAATGATTACGTTCTCATAAGCAAAACAAACTTCGCTTTAGATCAGCTGATCCGTCGATGACCGGCGCCGAGTCGCGTTTTTACCTACGCTACCATTGAAGCGTTTGCGCAATGCCTACCTATTCATACTGTCGAAGCTTTACATGCCTACATGTATCCTGTCTATACATGCCTACATAATACGTAACATTTAAGGCATAGACTGTTTAATACACATTTTTGATATCACTATAACTTTTATGTTATATTGTTTTTTGTGTAATATACACTTTAATTACGATCTATGAACGGTAAACTACAACATGCTCGAACAGTTGCCTCATAACCTGATACACCTGTATAAGACATAGACAAACAAATCTATAATGGTTTGACTTTCGACATGCTGTTACCCTTTTTTTTTTTTTTTTGGCTGGGCTGTGGTAAGCGCACGCGCGGTCCTGTCCGTCCGGGGCGATGAAAGGACGGCGCGCGGGCCTATAACCCACCCGTACCCACGTCACTTCGTTGTTTGTTGGGCCGACCACCGGAGCAGATGTGACTTGTCATCAGTGGTCGGCCCGACGGAATACCCTTTCGGGTAACCTCACGTCTCAAACCTTATATCGACAATTTTATTCAGATCTATTTGGAATACAAGTATTTTGGAATGTCTTAATCAGTTTAATATTAACTGAGTCCGATGTTGTTTTTGGCAAGTTAAAATATGTATTATAAGTATTTTTAAAACACTACATCCAAGAATTAAATGTATAAATAGAAAGAAAGAAAATAATTTATTTTGTTCTCGTTAAATGTTATAAAAACACAAACATAACTAAAGAAAAGAACTTCTTATATAAAATACATAAGATAATATATAAAAGAAAAAAATATATAACTTCAAATGTTTCTAATATATCAATTGATATGAAATAATAAAATAAATAAAATAAAATGGAGAAATAAGGAGAAAATTAACGTGAGAACTATATAACACCTGACATATGACGCCAAATATATGGAAATAATAATATAGTGTATTTTTAAAGTCCGAAATTAAACCAATTTTCGTGTAAAATGTTAAAATGCAAATTGTAGACAATTATTGTATAATCATGGAATTTCATTCTAATTTTATATTATCAGTATATAATTGGCTTTCAAAATAATGATACTTTAGCTTTAATACCGAAGATTGTCATTATCGACTGTTTGATTTCGAGAGATCATTTTGAAATCCAATTTTGAAGTTCTTGACTATTCGAAATTATTAAGTAACTATTCTCTTGTAATAATTAGCTATTGATTGCAATTCACTATGTAGATAATATTGATTTTCTTTCTCGTGTAGTTAACGGATTAAGAATAAAATATATTACCATATCTTGCTTTCCCATGGCAGCTGTAAAACCGATCGATGAATCAGCCAGTATTTCGACAGCAGGCCTATCCTAGCAGCATTAGCCAATCCACCTGTCAATTATGACATTTCCCTTACGTCCTACAGTGGATATCGTTAAGTCGTTGGCTAATATAATAATAATATATAGTAGGCTTCTGTCAATAGAGAAGCCTATTAAGAATATTATTTTTTTTCATTCCAAAAATAACCGTACAAAGCTTTGTCCATCTTTATAACAAATTTATGGAGACTTGCCCTAGATATAATAAAAGCACTAATTTTCTATCATAAAATTCGTCTTGCTATAATAATTTTACAGCCGTCGATAAATAGCATCCATTATGCTGGAACTACGAAAGTATTCGAGGCGACCGAGGGAAATAATCTACTCGAATAAATTAAAATTAATAAGATTAAAAGAGCTCACGGTGAGTGGGCTGCTCTAACTGAATTTAAATTAGTTTTGCCACCTTCTGAAGTGCATAATGCCATTAAAATTGAAATTATTAACATTTTGAAATACAAAAAGCGACTTTTAAAACAGGAAAGGTATGGTAGCGACAAATAATTAAATCTGGGTAAGTAGCTTAAATGCCGGATCCTTTTCTTTTACTCGTTAAAAAAGAGAATTTGGTTTGCATATATTGTATTTTTGACCTGTCACCAAGCGAATAGAGGTAGCGATAGCGCTGTATTTTACATATATAACTGTATCTTATCAAAAAATTATTAATGTAGAACGGTGTCTTTTTGGCATCTGTACATATTAAACGCATTAATATATTGATAGTCTATATTTTAGTGTCAATAAAACCAGATATTGATTTCACTTGCGGGTGACGTGACCGGGGATTAGTCCGTCACCCGCCGAGAGGCCGACCGCGTGAGGAAAGACCGACGTCCTCCCCGAGGGGGGGACGTCGGTCAATGGGAGGGTACCCCACGTAGGGGGTATTCCGTCGGGCCGACCACTGACGACAAGTAAACCTGCTCCGGTGGTCGGCCCAACGACGAAGGCGAGGTGGTTTTCGGGTGGGTTGCGGGAGTTGCGTGCTTAAGCCCCTCTGTCGCCCCGGACGGAGTGGTGCGGAGGCGCGCCGACCACAGCCCACCCACAAAAAAAAAAAAAGATTGATTTCACTTAACAAATATAGTTACACTGTATTTTACTATTATTATTGCTATGTAAATTTCATGAAAACATTCATTTTGATATATGTATATTTATTTATAGTTGGAGAGGAAAATAAAACTTTACTCAGCTCGTACCCACCCGTCTCACTTTTGGGCTTGAGTCTCCTTCCCATTAGGCAGGAAAAAGACATGTTGGTAAAGGGTTTCCATTTAGAGTTTTTCTTCTCTTGGACAGATGTTATGTGCATATTATATACCTTAGTCGTCTTATACGACATCCATGGCCAAGATAGAGTATGGTAAATTGTACTTTTACTCCGTCACCATACGTAAAAATGGTGTACCAAATATTAATATTAATAAAGTAATGTAGTACCTTTAACTGAAATTTGATAAACACGAAATAATAACCTTTCAGACATAATATATAGTGATGATAAGCGTAATTGCATGTGGGTGGGTAATAAGCGTAATTGATTTCGAAGGTTATATGTAATCGAGTTTATAATCTAGACATGTATGTCTTTCCGTGTGTGGTGGCAGAATAAAAACACAAATCATCACCTTTTACCTCGTCCATGAGTGTCGTAAAAGACGACTAAAGGATATAGATAACATCTATGCAAGAGAAGGAAAGCTCGTAATAGAATCATATACTAACGTGTGACCAGCGTGGTATAGTAGGTCAATTTCCCTCCTATCGTGGAGGAGACTCGGGCCCAGCAGTGGGACGTGTATGTGTTGAAGTAATGTATATAGGGATCAAATTTAAATGTAAGAGTTCGCCTGTTAACGGTTTCCCTTGAATCAGCGTTTGGTTGAATTCAAGAAGCTCAGTTTATATTTCTCCGTTTGTCCATAAAATGATTCTATTGATGAACTTTGCTGGTATTATCTATACTATATATTGCTGTTCAGACATGATGCTCGCCTTTGTAAAAATGTATGTATATAAAATATTAATAAACTTGCGTGAAGGATGCTCTCTCTCTAATGGCGTACCGTGTGGTGACGGAGTAAGAATACAAATCACCACTCCCTATCTTGCCCGTGGATGTCGCAAAAGACGACTAAGGGATGTAATTAGTGGTGGTTGTTGAATAAACGAACAGTTTTTTTCGACTGTTTCTTTGCCGTGAACTAATAAACTAGTTTATAGTTGACTGATAAACATGTTTATGTATGAACTATGAATGGCTTCGTGAATCGGTCGTCGCATCAACGAATGACGCGAACGTAACGACGACTTCCGAGTGTTGGAAAGTTCGAATCGGCCCGAACTTCGGTGACGCGATGCGCGCGCGCTCGCACGGCTCGCTACGCTGTTTACCCGCCCCGCAAACCTCACCGCCCGTGGACGCGATTCGAGCCGAAATCATAACACATAGATAGATTGAATTACAATTCATTGAACTCTGCTATCATGTGATTGGACTATCATTACATATTGAAGCGTCAATGTACATTGTACAATGAAACATTATTAGTTTTAATACTTGCACTGAGCTTATTGCTAGATCAAAATAGACTCTATTTTGATTAGTGTAAATATATTATTTTGTAGTGCATTTATTATAAAAAAAGTATTGGGTTACAAATTGAAATTTTGTTTGTTTACATTATTTTTTTTAGTTTCATTCGAATGCGTTACGTGCAGCGCAGGTCAAAGGTGACTGCAAAAAAAAGTATCGCGAACTCGAATTGTTAAATTGTGTCATATATTTTTTATTGTGTTAAGAGTGTTAATATCTAGTGTTTAATACGTATACCTAAGTAGGTACTTACGTTAGTAGGTACTAAGTAGGTACGTATTCAGTAATTATGTCGGCTCGTAGAAACACCAGTGTTCTATGGCACCATTTTGAAAAGAACAATTCTACTTTTAAAGCTACGTGTAATATATGCAAAAATAATCTCAGTTATTAATCTTCTTCTGCAAAATGAACTTTTAAATACGCCAGGTTCATAATATTTAACTTAAATAATTTAATCTTATTATTTCCTATTAGCTATCTAAAATAATAAACCTGGCAGTTCTAAGCTTGGAAAAAGTATGAAGGGGTTTCAACATGCTCGTAAATATTAAATATTGTTGTCTAATAAAATTCGTTGAAGTTTCGTTGTCCTTTACCTACCAATGGACGATCAACGTACGTCATAATATTAACTTAACGTCTAAGCATCTACGCCATAAACTAGTCGAAAATTAGACTGTTTTGTTTTTTCAACTAGTTTATCGTCGACGATAAACGGTCTCGTTGCGTCGACTGTAAAATCATCGACGACCCACTACTAGATGTAATAAATATATAACATTTATGTAAGAGAAGCAAGACAGGTTGGGAGTAAGGTCAATTTACGTCCTATTGTGGAGGAGGCTCGAGCCCAACAATGGGACATATATGACCTGAAATGATGATGATGAAGGATGCTCGTGCCCACTGTGCACGTGTGAACTGAAATGACGATGAAATAAACTAATAAAAATAAAAAATAAACTAGTGTGTATAACGAGTTACAAATAGTAAGAATAGCAATATGATTCGAAGAGCTGCATTGCTGGCGTTAAAATTGTACCTAAATTGAAATTCCATTCGGTCTATTCCAGTTAAAATTATATTACGATTTTATCTGCTCCCGTGCTACTTCAATATACATATTTTCCAACTGCACATAGGTGGGTTATGAATAAAAAAATATGCAAAAGTATTGGCCTAAACATACGCGTGGTACTAATATCTCATTGGCAATGTATACTATGATAAAAATGAATTCAGTATATCACTCTCACTTTTAGCTTTTAAAATATCTACGGTCGGTTTTTATAGCTCCTAACTGCTATATTGTCTCAGTGCGATGCTTGTGCACGAGAATGTAAATAAAAATATTGTGTTAAAATCACCCATCGCGGCAATGTCTGTTGCGGTACTTAATTTTGATATAATTAACATTTCGAGTCGAGTCTCTGCTTATCATACTGTGGACTTAACTTGAACACACGACGAACTTTCATTAAGAATTGCAAATTAAATTCGTCTCTACAGGGTGTTTTAAACGCGTCCATCTCTTCTTAATTAAACATAATTATAGGTGCCGCTAAATGATACAGTGTAAAATAACTCTGTAGTCAGTATAATTCATCGTATAAGTTATAATATAATTTATTTTTATTAGTATCAAAATATACAACAGAATTTTATTTCATTTTCGACATAGGAAATTTGGAAGAAAAAAATAAATTTATCTAGTACGAGGTATCTTGTTTGGAGGAAGTAGAAAATGATATAACTCTTTTTGATTGTACAAATCAGTATTTTATTTTTTCAACGCTGAATCCTGTTAAACAAGCTACTATGGTTCTATTTGTTAGTATCTATACCAAATTTAATTTTATGTATTTTTTTATTGCCAGATTGTGGCAGAAGCGTGAGAGTAACGTGGATGGTAGTAAGGAGAAGATAACCCACCAGGTCGGAATGGCTGTCAAGAAATCGGCACCAGTGGTCGGTCCAATGGTGATGGGGAGGGTATACGAGGCATTATAGTGCCACATGCTGCCCTTCTGTCACCCCGGACGGAATGGGCGGGGTGTGTACCTACCATAATCTGCCAAAAAAAGACGATGGTCGACGCGGAAGCAGCCCACTCCATAGTAAGTACATAGGTAATAGCCGCCCATGGACCTCAGCAATGCCAGCTAAGTTGTGGCCTTATCGTAAGAAAAGATCTTTACGTAAACCTTGTTTGCAGATGGACACATCGTAGCGCTCAGAAAATACCGCAGCAGACAATTAATTCTAGAGCCTACATGGGCGTGAAACAAATGAACGCTGGAAACAAGCAGTCGATAACGAAATGCTTTCAGGGTGGCATAAGTGAAACATGTTGTGGTATCGAGAGGTATGATTATAGAAAGGAGACATTGATACCAAATCAAACAGCTTTTTAGAGTTTTCCCCATTAAAGAGGGAGTCAATAGAGAACAGAGAGGGACTCCAAATCTCCCCGACGCTTCAATCTGTCCGTAAGATTGTCATCACAGCACGCCTTTGCAGGGAGTCAAGTGGGTCGAGCAAATTTTCGCACATCCGCCCAGGATGTGAGCAGTATTTAATGTGAGGACGAACTAGCTACTAGCTTTGTACAAGATAAGCTGAAACAACTCCCGATGTTTCAGGATGCCCAGCTGCCCATGTTAACATCCGCATAGCGACGTCGAGAGAGAATGTCTCTATGGCGCGCATGTCAATGATATGCAAGATCAGATCAGTTTTAACGGTTCCATTCTCATAGTAGGAAGGAGTTATCCAACACGATTTTTATGCTCCGATCATCCAGAATACTGCCGAACCCTTTACAGAGTCTCTCGGGGATGCCATACGATGGTAGCTTCAATAGTCCCTGGTACCAGACTCTGTCGAATATCTTCCGTGCAAGCCCTCCAGGGTCTCTGTCCAATAATGTGTAAGGCTCGGAAGAAGATTACCAGCTGATCGACCATGATGAAAACCGTATTAGCAATCACTGATAAGCTAATGATCTTCAAGGTACTGACAGAATCTGGTAGTTTATTATTCTCTCTAGTCGCTTAAAGACAGATCTGTTATCACTATTAACCTATAATTCGATGTGTTATATTAATTACAATGGTATTTCTAATAAAAACTAATGTATAAATGTCCCATCTAATGGTATTATATAACAGTCACAGTAAATTTATTAGAAGATATTTTCTATTTCCATTAGTTAATTTATAATTTATTAGTAGATGACCGATAAACATATTTTTAACGGTAACCCTATTGAGTTATATTCAGTAACATCTTATTTCATACATTAAGAGTTTTATTTGGTCAGCAGCTCCAAGTTGGGCTTAGCCTTAACAAATTCTTTGGATATTTACTATAGTTTTGCATGATAAACGATAATGGCAAAGACCTAGGCTGTCTTATTTACATAAAACATGTATTTCATGCTTATGAGTGAGAACCACAAAAAGCCTTTGCGTTATTTTTTCTTTTGGGCGTGCATTTTAATGTTCTTAATCAGACAAAATGTTTACATAACTCAACTGAGGGTTTACTTGTTTATTAATTATGTATTCTTTAGAAACATTATAGCCACAGCGATCTTAAACAAAACATGGATCGCGATAACAGCGTTATTGTTTATTCAAGTAAAAGGGTTTAATATTAATTGACAAATACAAAGTTTGTACAAAGATAATAAGGCTTTATAAGTCTGTGTTAAGATTAATGAAAAGTGAGCTTACTCTAACACTATTAGGTAAATTATTTTAGTGTGAATATTTATAATTAGTTTTTGTATATCTATGTATTTATATACTAAGTATCGTTAAAGAGATGATCGATGAAGTCACATGAGAATCGTAAAACTATTTATCATACCGCCCAGGTATAAAAAGGCAAGAAATTAATATTTATTAATTATTATTAACACACACAACTAACGTCTAAAATTAATATTCATACTTAGAACCACCATTGCTATATCCCACAATTTGGTCCAAACACAGTTAATGTTCTGTTTATGTATCGAAACTAAGACTCGGCATGTGAGAACATAAGTACATAAATAGTGTTTCTCACAACCTTTTAATTTTTCAAGCAAGTCGTAAAGTCCCATTGCCTACTCGTCTACCATTTTTTTTTTTTGGGGTGGGTTGCGGTCTGCGCACACCTTGCACCACTCCGTCCGGGGCGATAGAGGGGCGTAGGCACGCACACCCGCAACCTTCGTCGCCTTCGTCGTTGGGCCGACCACCGGAGCAGAGTTACTTGTCATCAGTGATCGCCCCGACGGAATACTCCCTAGTGGGGTACCCTCTCATCGACCGACGTCCCCCCCTCGGGGAGGACGTCGGTTTTTCCTCACGCGGTCGGCCTCTCGGCGGGTGACGGACTAATTCCCCGGTCACGTCACCCGCGGTCTCGGCTAGGGCGGCATGAGGCGCAGGTAGTCGCGCCTACGTCGGCCCAGTCGCCGGCGGCGGGCTTCGTCGAGACTGCGCTCCTCGCGCGCGCGACCCGCCGCCTCCTTCTGCGAGATTACTGCCTTTCAGAAGGCTGCGACCGCGTCCCTACTCGTTTACCTAGTCAATGTTCAAGAATGGACGTGGATGGATAATTTATAATTATATAACTTATCTATACCAATAAATAAAATTGGAGTGTCTGTTTGTAATGTCAAAATAATAGGCTTTTTTCATGCTCACGCGGTTATTTGCACGTCACCTATGCCTAAAATAGCAATTAAAAAACTTTTGTCTGTCTGTCTGTTTGTTCCGGGTAATCTTCAAAACGGCTGGACCGATTTCAAAAATTCTTTCACCAATGGAAAGCTATAATATCAGGGCGTAAACTAGGCTATATTTTATCCCGGTATTCCCACGGAAACGGGAACTACGCGGGTAAAACGACTATAACCTATAACCGAAGCGAAGCGAGGGCGGGTTGCTAGTACACATATAAAAGTAGACGTAAATTAAGGCAAAAGTGTAATAAACGAGTGTCTGATTTAGTCGGAGAAATAATGCGGGTGTAACCACCAACCTATGTCAAGATTTTATCGTATTAAGTGTCAGTGATTTCATTGTAAAGCAAATAACCTATGAAAAGCTTTGGGATGCTTTTCGTTCTTTCCCGTTTATAAATGATATCTATACCAATAAATAAAATTGGAGTGTCTGTTTGTAATGTCAAAATAATAGGCTTTTTTCATGCTCACACGGTTATTTGCACGACACCTATGCCCAAAATAGCAATTAAAAAATTTTTGTCTGTCTGTCTGTCTGTCTGTTTGTTCCGGGTAATCTTCAAAACGGCTGGACCGATTTCAAAAATTCTTTCACCAATGGAAAGCTATAATATCAGGGCGTAAACTAGGCTATATTTTATACCGGTATTCCCACGGGAACGGAAACTACGCGGGTAAAACGACTATGACCTATAACCGAAGCGAAGCGAGGGCGGGTTGATAGTTATATCTATAAAAAGAGCCGATGATGTCACAACGCTCATAATATATGAGTGGTAATCTATACCAATAAATAAAATTGGAGTGTCTGTTTGTAATGTCAAAATAATAGGCATTTTTCATGCTCACACGGTTATTTGCACGACACCTATGCCTAAAATAGCGATAAAAAATTTTTGTCTATCTGTCTGTTTGTTCCGGGTAATCTTCAAAACGGCTGAACCGATTTCAAAAATTCTTTCACCAATGGAGAGCTATAATATCAGTGCGTAAACTAGGCTATATTTTATCCAGGTATTCCCACGGGAACGGGAACTACGCGGGTAAAACGACTAAAACCGAAGCGAAGCGAGGGCGAGTTGCTAGTCTTTAAATAAACGTATAAGTAATAACGAAGTTGTATAATATATGAGAAAAAAATGTATAAAACTTGGCCGTATGTGCTTTCTCCCATCACCTTAGTAACCAATCCTAACTAGAATAAAAGTCATCAAAAGAAATTACAATGAAATGCCATTTAATATTTAAAATTATTTAGTAAGTTCTCGTATCGTTGGACTTTAAAATATAATGAATAAATATATGTGTGAAAGCCGTGCCTGGGCGGCCGTATTCAGTTATTGGGTTGCACACCGACGCTCCCACCGGATTGGGCGGGGTGTGACCATACCATAGCCAGTCACAAAAAAAGGCGAGCACGTTATTTCCAAGTTAGCATCTAAACCTTTGTCTTTCGGAATGCCTTTTATCTTCCAGTCAGGGTTAAGAATATACCGACATCCCCGAACAGCGGAGGGATGTCGGTCGTGGAGAGGGTCCTCCTCGGGGGTATTCCGTTGGGCCGACCACTGACGACAAGTCACTCTGCACCGATGGACGGCCCAACGACAAAGGCGACGTGTCACGGGTGGGTTACGCGCCGCCCCTTTGTCGCCCCGGATGTAGCCGGGTGGCGGTTGCGCTGAACATAGACCACCCAAAAAAAGGGGGGTTAAGAATATAAAACATGTAATCCCTGCTTACTTTTCACGGAAGTCGTAAAAACAGATTAAGGAATCAGTAGGAGAATGGGCTGCAACACTCTCCCGGAAAATTTATGATACCAACAGTAATCGGCAATCCGCCTAATAAGCGTGGCGAATAATGAATTATTCCAATTGGCGAGACTTACATCCAACAGTTGGACTTAGACATGTTGATGAATTACATATATGACACGTCCATCATCTCAGCTCATGTACGTCCCACTTGTGGACTCGAGCCTCCTTCACAATTTGAAGGGAAATTGATCTACTATACCACGCCCTTCAGACGGGTTGGTATTATTTCGAGTTTTCTTTCTCTTGTATTTATTTTATCCACATATCCTTTAGTTGTCTTTTAGGATACCCACGGGCACCCACAAAGAGCGGTGAATTTTATTCGTTTTATCATGGCGGTTTGCCTGATGAAAAATCTGAATAACATACTAAATGATAGCTAGTATTACATATATCAATCTATTAAATATACCATAGAAGTTTATAACGATGTGGCGTAGAATTTATAATTATTTACATAACGTGTCACGGGTTATACAAATGTACAACATAATTGTATTAAATATTCATCTATTAATTCTATGTCAGAGCTAATAAATCTAATTAATTTGACTTATTAGGGACATATATACCTTTAGACTATGACTAACAATACATTAAATTTTTCACTTATCACGTCAAAAATATAAATTCTTAAAAAAATAGGTTATGGATATGTTTGCATGAATTATTGTATTAAAAAAAATAGTCATTGATTATTTCTGTTTTACAGTAGCAATATGAACGGACCATTTAAAAGTTGACACAGTAGGCGCTAATGTACGCGAAGATTCTATTTTAGATAACACAAATTGAAGATTTCATCTAATATTAAAACGAAGATCAGGCTATATTTGTATTGAAATGGAATTTGTTTGAGCGTAATATAATTGGCAGTTTCTCATCTTCTTCATTTTCAATCCATTAACGTTCCACTATTGCTTAATGGTTTCCTATATAACAAGAGGAAAAGTGGCTTATCATCCCAGGCTGGCCAAACGAATTCTCATAGGAATTTTTATTCGAGATTTCCTTCTCATGCGGTTATATTACTTGCTTAGATATGTTCTTCTTCATTTACGAATTCCACGAACAGGTAAGGACTGTGATGGAATTGCATTTTCGCTCAATTAACGCTTGGAAAAAATATGCTCTATTTATTCGACTATCTTGAATTTTATCGTCCTTTAAAAGCTCAAACTCTGGATTTTATATTATTTTTATTTATTCGGAATACTTACAGTTAATACATGCTTAACAATATATACTAAATAACAAAGGCCAATTACAAGTTTTCACATATAGCTTACAATGAATAGTAAAATAATAACAGTCGGTAAATAATAATAAATGATAGGTAATTTAAGTAAAGGTAGGCATTTATGTCGTATATATTTTCTCACAGTAGAAATGTATATTATTGTACTTACCATGCATCTTGTCGTTGAGCAACGCGTATCTGGGATTCGATGCGACGTCTAGAGGTAGAGAGTTCCACAGCCATCTGACTTTGGGTGAGGGGTTACCGGTGGCCTGGCACGGGAGTGTTGCAGTGTGACCAACTTCCACAACCATAGTAGTTGGTGGAGGTGCAATGTTCGGGAAACCAGGAGGCACTTTGTCAGCTGCAAAACAAAAACATACAGTTTTGAAATTGGAAACATTCAGAAAGTTGAGAATACGTACATAAGAATTAGATCCTAGAGAAGGATGAGGCAATAACATTCATGATCGCCTACAGCCCTTTTTTGCCATACCACTATTTATTAGGTATCAAGCCTAATACGTGGGCCTTGCAGTGTGTCACCAACTTCCATTATCATGGCAATTGGTGGAGAAGTAAAATTCAGGCAAACGGGCAGTATTAGAGTCATAGTTTTTACTCGAAAACAGTTATATGTATAAGAAAAAATGGCGAACAGAATCATTTTCATCTATACCAATAAATAAAATTGGAGTGTCTGTTTGTAATGTTAAAATAATAGACTTTTTTCATGCTCACACGATTATTTGCACGACACCTATGCTTAAAATAGCAATTAAAAAATTTTTGTCTGTCTGTCTGTCTGTTTGATCTGGGTAATCTTCAAAACGGCTGGACCGATTTCAAAAATTCTTTCACCAATGGAAAGCTATAATATCAGGGCGTAAACTAGGCTATATTTTATCCCGGTATTCCCACGGGAACGGGAACTACGCGGGTAAAACGACTATAACCTATAACCGAAGCGAAGCGAGGGCGGGTTGCTAGTTTTATTATATTTTACTCAAAATTATCTGTAGATACGATGATAAATATTTCATAAATATCTTTAGCAGGCCAAAGTAAGCCGCCTCTTTAAATCAATAATAATTGGTATTATAGTCTTCGTGACGAATTTTTCTTAGTGTAGGCGCGTTGCGATTAGATGATAATATATTAATTTGATTTAAATAAATAAATTGTCATAATATATTAACTGGTAAAAATTTAAGGATAACTTTCATAATAATTGACGAAAAACAATATAATTTTATATAATACTAGCTGACCCAACAGACGTTGTCTGTTCACATAAAATAAAAGGAATTCAACTTGAAATCGACAGTAGCGCCACCTACCGGGTTCAATTGTGAATCTAAACTATTCTCGAATCTCCTTGAACACCATACAAAAAATTTCATCAACCTCAGTCCAGCCGTTTAGGAGTTCAGTGATGTACACAAGGAATACATCTATAAAGATATATTTTTTATTTGTATGAATAGCGATATATAAATCTCTGTAATAGTAATGACTTGTTGGATGTGAGATACCATAGTCCTCCCGTGACTATGAATAGTGAAAAGTTTTCGAAACGTCAGAAAACTAAAAATCAAATAAAATTACATTGACATTAAAATCCGTAAAAATAATTTTATCTCATACGATTAAGCTATTATATGAAAACGAGTGTAAGGAATTCACAATATTTTACAATTACAAACTAGGGATACTAGGTTCATAAACTAATTATATCATTCCTCTACTGCGTAGAGGTATATTCACTGTCTCTTGCATTTATTGTGCCTGAGATGCCATTATATGTTCATTTGTATTATTTCTACTAGTAGCAGCGATACTAGTACCACAAGGTTATATAAATAGTAACCATTATATATTTCACTAGCAACCCGCCCTCGCTTCGCTTCGGTTTTAGTCGTTTTACCCGCGTAGTTCCCGTTCCCGTGGGAATACCGGAATAAAATATAGCCTAATTTACGCCCTGATA
Organism: Lymantria dispar; assembly: GCA_032191425.1. Taxonomy (NCBI): domain Eukaryota; kingdom Metazoa; phylum Arthropoda; class Insecta; order Lepidoptera; family Erebidae; genus Lymantria; species Lymantria dispar. The sequence continues at coordinate 16,645,960 of CM063457.1, read as the reverse complement.
TTATAGCTTTCCATTGGTGAAAGAGTTTTTGAAATCGGCCCAGCCGTTTTGAAGATTACCCGGAACAAACAGACAGACAGACAAAAATTTTTAAATGTTATTTTAGGCATAGGTGTCGTGCAAATAACCGTGTGAGCATGAAAAAAGCCTATTATATTGACATTACAAACAGACACTCCAATTTTATTTATTGGTATATATTACTATTAGAAGTATATCCAAAAAATTGTTACATGATCGTAAAATCGCGATAAAATATTACCTATTTATATTTAATAACTTAATCTACAAACTAAACCTACAAACTAAATTAAAATAAACAAACGCCCGCCCAGTACATATAAATTTTAATATATGTAAATTGGTAGATAGTACATATCATACTGTGGGCTATACTGAGGTTAGCGGCCGGAGGGGGTAGATCCATCTGCCTTGAGCCTGCAGCTTGCACACAGAACTCGTGCGCTTTCTAATTTGAATATATGTACGTATCAATACTACGACTCACTTACATTTCGTTGAAATATTTAAAGCAATAATATAAAGTAATTAAGGATACTTTAACGAAACTAAAACTTATGTTAACTGTAATAACCCCCGTAATGAGGTTTAAGACCAGCGGTCTATGAAGATCGTTCGTAGTTACAGCCGACACCTCCTTGGAGTGAACCCGGTAAGGTCTACCCGAAGACCGTCTATCAGAAGCGTACTGAGTTTCGGTTAAGCCTTAGACCCGGAATATGTCTGAGGGTTACACACTACCGCACTAGAGCGACCGACGTCCCGAGAGGGGGGTACCCGAAAGGGTATCCTGACGAGCTGACCACGAACGACAAGGAACTCTGTACTGGTGGTTGGCCCAATGGTGAAGGAGAGGGAAGACGATGGATTATGGGGCCGCGCGCCGCCCTTTCGTCGCGCTGACCATAGCCAAAAAAGGTATCCACACTAACTTATTACTGTTATTGTTCTAATACATTTTAAATACACATATGAAAACCAGGAAAAAGGGATATTTTTATTCAATTCTATATACGTTGAGACGTAACAGTATGCTTATATTTAATTAACGTTTATGGTTGATGTCAAATAAAATCGACATCATCATGCATATGCCGTAAAGAGCCTGGTCACCTTGAAATTTCCGAAGAACGCATGAGATTTCTCTGCCTTAATACATGATACGACGTGTATCTCCATTTTCAATTTCGAAACACCTGCAGAATTAGAGGCTTGTCCTCTGAACTGTCTTTTGTGCGTGGCGTTATTTCACAACTGTAATTATGCTGCCAGAAGGGGTCGGTGAGGCAATTTCCAATTTCGTGCTGAGCATATTTCGTAGGTACGTTCCTGTGATGCCATGATAGTCTTTGGTCTTCTCTCGCCTAATATGGCGATAACGAACCACACATTGATGAGCAGACATTGTTGGATTGAACCACCATGAAGACCGGCGACTGGATTATTCGCACGGCGGTATAGCTGCCCAGCGTGGCACATTTTTTCTTACAAGCGCAAGTACATTGTGATATTGTCGTAGTGTCAAATTTAGTGTTCAATGTTTGTGATGTGCATTCTCACTTCTCATCAGGAACTCAAGTCATAATTACACCTATGGTGCATACGAATACAAATTCAGGCTAACGATAATCTATTACAAGTTTAGTCAAATTATGTGTCTTACACAATCGCCATTTTGTTTGTGTAACAAAGGAAAATATAATATTATTGGTATCTTGGTTTTCACTGTGCCTTTCAACGTAAATTCTGAGGAGCTCATCTATCAACAACTTAAGTAACATAAGAGGTCTTGAAACAATAATTCAATGCTTATTTATCGAGAGAATTCTAGTCCCCATTTGTAACTTCTTTGTCTAGAAATAAAATCATTGTCGCATAATATTTGTTCAATATTAAGATTGTATCTACTTCAATTTCCTATCTTTATTTATAACAATTAGCATATTTTACAAATATTAATACCTCCCGTATTTTTTCTACCTAACAATCGGCGTATTGAGCCTAATTAATTTTTAATTTTTATACGCGATAGCAAATTCTAATATTTTCCATTAATGCAATTTATTAACCCTTTTATTACACCTGGTTAAGGCTTCGACCGCACCTCGTTCAGTCGTTGTAATACCCGCCATACATCCTCACTCAATCGTTGTGCGGGCACCGGTGATATTCTTTTGACTTCGGTGGCCAGCACCTACTCGTACCTAAGCCACTTTATCGGAGATTTAACTTTCGTCGACGTCCCGCCGTCATATTGATACAACTCCCAATTAATTTAGTTAAAAAAAGAAAACGACGTAACATCAATTAATTTGGATTATTTTCTTCTGTTCTGTGCTTAAAAATTCTTGTCATACATTCATCTACAAGTCAACCATGATTATAAATATAAATTACAAGGTTTTAATCTGAGAATACACGAAATTTTTAATACTATATATTAATTACGCGTTATAATGACTAAATAAAAAAATAAAATCGAACTTATATTATGCTTAATAAGCGTCTTCTGCACAATGAGCATTTCCGTTAAGCTGCGTCTTGTAATCGAGTTTGTAACTAAATGGTATTATGGAGAAGATACCTGTAAACGATCACGTATTTAATTAAAACTTACCTAATATGAAGCAGGCTCTGTAAATATATATTATTCATATAAAGCTCAAGATTTTGTCGATTTGTTTATGTAATTAAAAGCGATAATTTTGAGAATTTAATATTTATAATATAAAAGCCAATTGCTATATATAGGGCTTTAATACATAATGATACCACAAATAGGACCAAAGCGTATTATAGTTGTAGTATATATATATATATACATATATACATATACATGTCCTTCTTTAAACGAGGTTTAAGAAGAGTATTTCCTTCACGGTAGGCAACGGCCTGGCTGTGCCCCTGGTATTGCAAAGGTCCATGTGCGGGGCAGTATCACTTACTATCAGGTGTGCTGCTTGCTCGTTTGCCACCGTCGGCAATAAAAAAAAGCGCCATTTCTAAAAGTAAGTGATTTAAAAAAATAGTGAGATATCAGGATGAAATTTTAAATACAGCACGAGAATTTACTCGTATCTCCACTTTAATATTTAATACTGAACTAACAAAAGAATGGAGAAAATAAATTGTACAAAGCTTAGTTTTTGTACGGGTGTATGTTTTGTATGTGTACAACTTTAGTTTTTGTATGTATGTATGCCCACTTCGAAATCTATTGTTATCTTGTGCGTGTAAATTAAAAAGTTTAAAACGCTATATATTTTATTAAACGGATCTATTCCATGTAGTAAGAAGTCTCGGCGTATTAAAAACTTATTAGGTAAACGTAAACTTTAATTTTGCATTTTCAAGAATCAAGTTTTAATTAAGTCAAGCCTTAATAAATTAAATTAATGTAATTTTTCAGTTTAAAATAATAGAGATTAATAGTAAGTTAATAGTAGGTTGTCCGTGTGGTGACAGAGTAAGAATACAATTCATCACCCACTGTCTTGCCCGTGGGTATCGTAAAAGGGATACGGACGACCAAGGGATATGATATGTAAATAACATAAGTTTTCCTTCTCTTGCACCGAGCAAGAGAATGAAAACTCGACATAATACCATTTATACCAACACGCCTGATTAGCGCGGTATAGGTCAATTACCCTCCCACTGTGGAGGAGGCCCGAGCCCTACAGTGGAACTTGTGTGGGCCAAGATGATGATGATGAGATGAATAGTAAACTGTGTTGTTAAATTTTGTAAAAAGCTATATGAGCTTGTTAGAATTGTAGTTTCAAAAGAATATTGAATAAATCATCATCCATCATCAATCATCTCCATGTTATGTATATACATACTACATATTGTTTATTAAAATTGTAATACAAAAAATAGCCATAACGAATTTTATATTTGATTTCTTTAGTCTGAACAACCATGACTTTTAAAACGAGTAAGAAATATAAATAGAGTGTTCAATGCACATTGAACATGCAACGCAGCAAATTCATAAGTAGAGCATGTCAACATACAAGTAGAACATGTCAACATACAAATGTGCAAAATTCGCACTGACATGATTAAAAGACGCTGCGTTACACTTCACACTTACGACACACTAACACAAAATGGTATATGTGTGTATTAGCAATAAGTAGTATATAAGGTGTACATTTTGTAAAATAAATCAGATTTGAATTTATTCATCTCTCATTTACATCCCTCTCACTGCGGCCAAGGCACCCTTAGCCGTCAGTTCTGATCAGTCTTGTGAGCCTGCTTGACTGGCAGTGAGAATTACCAATTCTCCACCCAAACCTCCATCTCACTGTGGCCAAGACACCCTTAGCCGTCAGTTCTGATCAGTCTTGTGAGCCTGCTTGACTGGCAGTGAGAATTACCAATCCTCAACCCAACATCCATCTCACATCTACCTGTCACCTTAGGTAGCGCGGTGCAGGTATCCCATCAGATAGGCTAAGAACTTAAGGGCTTTAGGTACATCAAACTATAACCTTAGGTTCTTCTGTCAAACACGGCGTTAGTCCATAAGCCCATACGACGCCGTACATAGAGTAATAGAAGGCAACCTGAAAATAAAATATATGCCATCACGTCTGAATAGCGGGATAAGGAGTCATTCCATCTATTATAATACCCAATGGTAAAACTTATGTGGAATGCAGAAGAAGAAAATATCCAATTCTATGAGTGGCAAAAGAAATGTTTAACGTTGAGTCTGATTGCTTATGCTTACAAAGTGTAAGGGCAGTCAAGGATGCCGATGGGATTAGCACGGTTCAGAGAGTTTAGATATTGTAAATGATAATTATGTAGTTCGCAGGTGTAACCAAATAATATAATTTAACGTTTGTTACATTATAGTAGTCTAGTCAAACCATCAAAGTTTGTTAATATATTTCATCATTAATCATTTCATCTTATATATGTCCCACTGTTGGGCTTGAGTCTCCTCCACAATAGGAGGGCAATTGACCATACTATACTGGTCAGACAAGTTGGTATAGGATTTGTTGACGTTTCAAGTTTTCCTTCTCTTGCATAGATGTTATATGCGTATTATACCCTTTTTACCTTGTACCGTTTTTTACGACACCCACAGGCAAGATAGGGAGTGGCGAATTGTATTTTTACTCCGTCACTACACATATATTTACTTCTCGAAATTAAGCATAAAGTTTATATATTACGATAAAAAAAAAACATGCTATTATATGGGTACTAGGGGCATTAAATGGGTACTATATATTATGTACTGTTTTGAGCGGTCACTGTAGCTCAAGTCAAATACTAAACAGGTAAACGACTATTTTATTACGATTTTATTATTTCTCTTTGTAAGTTCGTCGAGTAAAATTTACTGAATGGCTTTAACTACCTGGCATGAGCATTGAAATTTTTATTTTAGTTGAAGATTGGATGAAAATGCAGGATAAACGACTAAATATATTTTTAATGAACGAAAAATATATTGGTTAGGGTTAAAGAAGATAAGGAGGTTACTTTCGATCGGTGAGCATTATGTGAGGTCATGGATTAAAATATCATGTTTCCAAAACCAAATAGATGGCTGTCATAGCGAACCAGTATTTCGACAGGATACTTAAGGCGTGTTTATATCGCATATTAATTGGCATTGTTAATTAGTTAAGGTATTTAGGATATTGGTTGACTGGATGGCAACAAAATGGGGACATTGAGAAGGAGCAGAGTGCCCCTGTTGTCAGAGGTAACATGCTCGCTCGGAAGTTTGCAAAGAGCAATGAGGATGTAAAGGTCACATTATTCAAGGCATATATGCTTAGACAAAAGTTCAAAGTTCACGTAGAAAGCAATGGACAGAATATGAGTTCAGTACAATGATAGATTCCGAGCTTTAATGAAACCATCACGCCAATGCAGTGCGTCGAGCATGCTGATACAGCAGTCCCGAATTATCCTTATTTTTTTTTTTTTTTTTATTATTGGCCGACGTCCCAAAGGGAGGACGTCGGTCTTTCCTCACGCGGTCGGCCTCTCGGCGGGTGACGGACTAACTCCCCGGTCCAGTCACCCGCGGCCTCGGCTAGGGCGGCATTAGGCGCAGGTAATCGCGCCTGCGCCGCCCCAGTCACCGGCAGCGGTTCGCGTCATCGAGGAGACACTCCTCGCGCACGCGCTCCGCCGCCTCCTTCCGCGAGACTACTGCCTCGCAGAAGGCTGCGACCGCGTCCCAGTTCCTGAGGCAGCGTCAGTTCGGCACCAATGATTGCGACGAGTTCACGACGCTGCTCTGCCCAAGCGGCACAAACGTCGAGCGTATGCTGCACTGTGTCCTCTTCGCAATCGCAGTGGTGGCAGGACGGTGTACTCTCCCTCCTGACGACCGTGTACAGGTATTTGGCGAAGTATCCATGCCCAGTCAAAACCTGCACCAGTCGGAAGGAGAGATAAATAAACCGCTATCGACAGTTTGGTCCTACCACACGGTAGGAGCCCACTGTTTAAGCGATGGGTTTCTGTTTACATGTCGTCATTACTTCATCATCATTACAGCTCTTTTATGTCCCACTAATGGGCTCCACATTATGAGGGAAATTTACCTACTATACCACGCTCAGCCACCTCAGTGTCTGAAAACACTTTCAGACACCGAGGTACGTTGGACGAGAAGATCATCTTAAGTTGCCCAAACGTCATTTAGGTGTACCCGCCTTGTAGGCGGAGTAAAAACCACGCTGTGTCAAGATAATATAAATATATAAATTTAATTATGATCTTTTTTATAAAAAACGGTTAATATTTGGTGTTGTATCCATGTTGGTATGTAGTCAGCAGAATATCCAGTAAAGAACACTTATGGCTCTCAATACCTGGGACATAGGTGGGCTGTGTCACCAGTTGTGAGAGACCATAGGTCGAGGCATATTGAAGAGTATTCAACCCTGGTGATCAGTGTTTCGGAACCCCAGTCGCTCTTTATGATGAGCGTTGAAGTCTTCAAGAATCACCACCTCCGCTGATGGACACTGCTCCAATATTTCGTCAATCTCCCATTGGATACTTTTAAATAATTGAATTGACCTCGGATCACTGTCATGGGACCTGTAGAGACACGCGTAGATGTGGGTAAGTCCTCCATAGTCTATGCGTAACCATAAAATTGGCAGATCACCATGATCGAGCACCCGGAGTCGCCGACAACAGATATCGCCCCGAATGAATACGCACACTCCGGCTTTACGATGGAAGGTGTGCTTCAACTCGTAGCCGGGGTAATTTAGGTACGAAATGTCATCCGGCGCACCTATTTACGTCTCCATTAAAAAGAGCAGGGCAGGCTGCATCGTCTCGAGATGATGGTGGACGGCGTCGAGGTTGCTATGTAAACCCCTGATATTCCAAAAATCCCCATTAAATGTGGACAAGGGGGCTGCTGTAGAAAAACTTCACTTTGTAACTTTCTTCATCATGGATTTTTTTAAGAAGAGAAGGAAGGGAGTGTGAATGTGTATAATGGGGTTTGGCGACACAAAAAAAAGGTGGGCATAGTACATGGTTGAGGGGTGAGTTTTGTGAGGAGCTTTTTGACGAAGCACGGAAGGTAGAGTGTCCCTTATCATTATCATCATCATCGCAGCCCACATACGTCCCACTGTTGGGCTCGGGCCTCCTCCACAATGGGAGGGAATTTGACCTACTATACTATGCTAGTCAGACATGTTGGTATAGGGTTTCATTTCGAGTTTTCCTTCTCTTGCACAGATGTTATGTGCACATTATATCCCATAGTCGTCTTATACGACATCCACGGGCAAGATAGGGAGTGGTGAATTGTATTCTTACTCCGTCACCACACGGAAAACGTGTCCCTTATATGGTTCTTATTTTCTTATAAATGCTAAAAAGTACTTAAATATGAAATTTTGTCTTTCTAGCATGACTGCAACCTGTGCCGACCGAGCTACAAAGTTTATCAAAAATCGTATTTTGTTCTGATATATCGGTCTGCTATAAAACTGACTTCATTACAACAAATGAACTAAATAAAATTTTAATAAATTAATATAAACAATAATATTTATTTATAACATAAAAATAATTACAATTAGTCAGAGAAGTTACCCTTCTCTTTAGCGTAGTTTTTTACAGTCTGGATACAAATTTCTATGTTACTGAACACATCGTAACAAAAACTGTTTTTGTTCTTCTTCGATCGTGATAAGTCCGTTAAAATCTTGCATTAATTTAACTGCAGTGTCGTTTACAACCTTCAAATGAGTTATCCTTCTTTTAGCTCCAAAAAAATCAGCATTATCATGCCAAGAAGATACATCTACCTGAAGAGAACTATCGAGTCGAGATAGAAATTATTTGCTCTTTTCCGATACAAAATCATACAAAGTTTTATCTAAAAAAAGGAGCAGGTTAAATAGCAAGAAAAATAAAAACTAGAGAAAAATAAAACAATAATTAAAAAAATATCTTACCAAACAACTTTTGGGATAATTCTTCCTTCGATGGAATATAGCGTTTGTTCGAATTTGAGATTTTGTCCTTGTTTAAGTTGGCAATAATTTTCATCTTAGTTTGGTTATCAACTTCGTCATCAAAAAGGGGTAGAATGACAGTCTCTTCGCATAAATACCATAAGTGTTGACTAAATTTGGTTATAGAAGCTTTAGAGATGGTTTCGTCAACTTTTTCGCACTCTTTTAACGCCTTTAAGAAGCACAAATCTTGATTTGGTGCTTTAGTTGCCACTGTGCATTCTAGCCAAGGTTTAACGTACAAAGTGATGATAAATAAGCAAACGTTCTGTATGGCCGTTTTATCTTTCTCAGTCATTGTGAATTGTGACTGAAGCAAACAAATTTTGAAAGAATAGATCGCCCTCGCCATCCATCGAGCCTGATGGATAGCTCCGCGCGAGTAATTGCGCCTCATGCCGCCCTAGCTTAGGCCGCGGGTGACGTGATCGGGGAATTAGTGCGTCACCCGCCGAGAGGCCGACCGCGTGAGGAAAGACCGACGTCCTCCCCGAGGAGGGACGTCGGTCGATGGGAGGGTACCCCAAATAGGGGGTATTCCGTCGGGCTGACCACTGATGACAAGTAACCCTGCTCCGGTCCGCCCAACGACGAAGGCGACGTGCACGTGGGTGGGTCGCGGGTGTGCGTGCTTACGCCCCTCTGTCGCCCCGGACGGAGTGGTGCGAGGAGCGCACCGACCGCAACCTACCCAAAAAAAAAAGCGTAGGTTTTATGACAAATCTAATTACAAGACGCTTTTATTTCATAGTAAAATGTATGGACAACTGGGAACGAATCCGGCTAAAAAAATGTATGATGTTTAGGATTATATAATTATTTTTTGTTATGAATTAGTAAAAAAATTTAACGGTGAATGTATTATTTCGACTTTCGTCACACGATTCAACTAAAAATATTTTCAAATATAACAATGAAATAGCCTAGATAGTTAAACGCCAAAGGCCGATTTCGTTTTTTTTGATCAATGCTTAGAATTTTTTTTCTCGGCAATTAACAATTATTTTATAATTATAATACGGTGCCTTAATAGGCCCATTCGTAAAGCAGTTGAGGTATTTTTTTCGTGTCATTTAATGCAGAGTTCCTTAATATTTTTAAAACCGTGTCTATTCAAGCGTTTCTTAGGGACGCGCCTCTTAAATCTTATATCTTTAAACGAGCAAGTCTTGTACCCATTCTTGTGTACATATATATATTTTTTTTTCAGGATCTCGGAAACGGCACCAACGATTTTGATGAAACTTGGCATACTTAGAGGTTTCGAGGCCAAAAAATCGATCTAGCTAGGTTTTATTTATAGATAGATGTTGTTTTGTCGGTGTTTTTAGCAAAACAATACAATAACATTAAATTTTAAAAGAATATGAATTCAAATTTCGCCGTCAATGTCATGAGTTACGATAGCTCAGTTGGGAAGTTGTCCAGTTTTCTTTTAGTTTTGTTTTGGAATTCAAACAGCGTCGGCTCGAATCTCGGTGTTATTATTATTCTCTTTTTGTAATTTTTGATATTTTTTTCATTATTTAATTTTTATTTTTTATTAATATATATTTAAAGAAATTCGACAAAAATACAAGAAAAATATTCCGAGCGAAGCTCGGTCAACCAGATGTTCTTATAATTATTTTAAATAGAGCAACTAATAAACTGTCCAAGAAGACAATGCGTAAATGCGTAAAAAAAACTAGGAAGCAAAATACTAGTTTAATTCACTTATAAACTTGTTAACATTGTATACTTTCTTTACAATAACATTTTGTAGAGCAAAGTAAATGGCAATTACATTATATGGCGTATTATATTTACTACGTTTTTTAACAGAATATATAGCGGTTAAACAATATGGTCATATCATTTCTTATAACCTACAAAAAGTGTAAGTGTACGTTAATAGATAACTAATAAAGGAGTAATAACGATAAGTATCAACATTATTCTTTTAAATATATATGTTAAATTTAGCAATAAGGTTTAATTTTAATTAAGCAGGTAAAGCTTGCCTTAAGGCCATGACTAATAGTAGGCTCACGAATTGAAACAAGATTACATTGGCGAATGTCTTAAAACGACCTTGTAAAATTTCAAATAGTGAAATGTTAATTTGTAAAATTGCCTCTCGCTCCACGGCCAAACTGAATGAAATTTGATTAAGTTACAACGCTGACATTATTCCTACCAGATTGAAGGCTTCCCCTAATACACAGCGTAAAACAGATAGCTCTACTCTTTGTAAGTTCCGGTGGTGAAATTACTTTACAACTTTAAGATCGAATGAAATTCATTGTCGGGTAAAACTCGCTACGATTAATTGAATAAACATAAGGGTTTGGTTCTAAACTTATTCAATTCCATATTCTGTGAATAATTTAATACAACGTTAGTAACAAAGTCTTGATTTTATTTTTATAGTACTTTTACTTGGAAAATGCTTCTGAACTTCCAATATTAAAATTTATAATATCATATATAACTTTTAGCTTAAGAAAGATTTAGGATAAAATTATATCATATTAAAGTATTATTTCACAAGTTACGCAACTACCGCCATAACTAAAGATCAGGAATCACTTTCGAATTTCCCTCTAACGGAACGCCAAGTCGGATCCCTCTTTACAACATTAATTTAGTTTAATATCCTTAGTAGGATCCGTAGTGTGCTGCTATGATATCTTACGAGCTTTAATACGAATAATCTTCCGTTGTTCCAATCCCAAGCGATTGTCGGTTTCGTTGAGCATTAATAATAATAAACCTATGTTAAAGCAACAGACCCTAGCAGTGTACTACATGATTTGTATCCCAACATAACCCAACGTAATTATTATTTAAGTATGCCCCTAGTTTTACGTTCGAGGCCATATAATTTACATAATGTTGGTCGGTCTAAAAACGATTTCATGTTCTTTGCTCTTTAATTATTTACATTACTTACGAGTCTTGCAAAATTTTAATAAGAAGCGTTTGGGTTTTATTGAGGTTCTATTTACGGTGGTTTTATTACTTCATACATGTTTTATGATTACCTTTTTAGGCCACTGATTTTTATGTGTTCTTATATTTGACGAAGTTAAATTTACTTTGGATGGGTGTATTTAAGAGACCGCTAATAATAGACTACCTAAAGAGTATTAAACTCAGGCAGACCGACCGGTGATAAAACTTATATGGAATCCTTCCCATGTGTTTATTATAAACTAGCAAATGCCCGCGGTTACATCCGCGTGTTCTTGTTGCCGTGGGAATACCTGGATCAAGTATAGCTTATGTAATTCCTTATAAAGACAGCTATATTGTGGTAAAATATTATCAAAGTCAGTCCTGCCATTTTGAAGATTATCCGGAATAAGCAGACAAACCGAGAAACAAATAAAGTTGTTTTTAGGCATAGGTATCGCGCATATAAAGTGTGAAAAAAAAACCTGCTATTTTGAAGTTATAAACAGGCAGCATGTGATTTTTATTTATTTGTAATGATTTATCCCTGAAGATCGAAAATAGGTTGCAAGATAAGGAAAAACGCAAAATAAAACTATCAACCAAGGCATAAAACCAACTCAAATAACTACTATCCAAAGGCAAGCTAAGCTATCATAATTTAATTATACATAATAATATATAAAAATAAATAAATAACAAACATCTTAGGGCACATTCCCACACAAAGGTGAACTAAATACTAAAATCAATTTATTGAACAATAATTAAATATTCTATTATGAACAAAAACAAGTACAACAGGTTTTTTAATAACATATCTTCACCTTTGAATTTCAGGTTTGCGGTGGTTTTTATTTGATAATATTAAATAAATGAAATGCACCTTACAGATACAAAATCAAGGCTTAAAATCGCATATTAAAATAGGAGACTACTGTTCGCGGCCATAAATTCATAGCAAACTTGATATTAATTACGCCGTTCACTCCCAGACTACCCGCAAATTATAATATATTACAACGTTATTTATATTAGGTATTCTTACCGTTTTGAATTTTACCAAAGATACTACTTCTTTGAAAATTTCTACATGAATATTTAATCAGCATTGGTAAATATAATAACCTTAAGGGATTTTCACTAATAATGCCGATATCTTGAGCACTTTTTCTTGATTATAATTTTTGTAAGTTTCTAAATAATATCGTGATGTATTTGGATGGTAGTTAATGAAGAAGAATCAGCAAACCTCCTGTTGCAGTGGATATCGTAAAAGATGGCTAAGGGACTAAATATGCATATAACATCTATGCGAGAAAAGGAAAACTTAAAATAAAACCCTATAGTAACATGCCTTTTTTTTGGGGTGGGCTATGGTCAGCTCACCCGCCGCCCGGCTTCGTCCGGGGCGACAGAGGGGCGGCGCGTGGCCCCATAACCAACCTTAGCACGTCACCTTCGTCGTTGGGCCGACCACCGGTGCCGAGTTTCTTGTCGTCAGTGGTCGACCCGACGGAATACCCTTAGAGGGTACCCTCTGCCCTCAACGTCTCTTTCTCGGGATGACGGTGCAACATGTCTGCCAGCGTGTTATAGTTAGGTCTATTTACCTTTTATTGTGGAGGAGGTTCAGTAGAACGCATACGAAGTGTAATGATGACGATGATGATCGCGGTGTTATGAAAGTTTTTAAAAACAAAATCTTTTACATTAGTATAAGCATAATTTTATATTTTGTTAGCTATATGATGATGCGAGTTGAGTTAAATAAACTATATGAAGAATAATAACCTGAAGCATGATCCCTATTTCTGTATACGGTTCGATTGACTTTGATTACATATCATGTATAGGATGGAGGGCTTTCAATCCTCTGACGTCAAATAAAAGTCCTCTTTGACATTAAGAGGAATGAATTCAATAATGCTTTATGGCAATGGTCGCTTTATCGGATATGTGAAAGGCTCTGTTTGTAGATCCGTCGGAACATAAAGCGACAGTTTCACCAACATATAAAAAAATTATGAGTGCAAAATTTAAATTAAGAATAGTCCCTTTACTTCAAGTTACATTAACATTCATTCGACATATATCATAAAATAAACAAGAATTTATATTTGTAAAAGTATAATTCAATAAGACATAGTCAGCACAAAAATCGAATGTTATGAATGTGAGAATTTTATCGATTATTTTACAGTTAATGAGCTAAACCATCAAAATTTACAAACTATGAAATTATCTTTAAAAGGAGGCACCATTATTAAAAGTACTTCATCATCCTCGTCATCATCGTAGCCCGCTGTTGGGCTCGGGGCTCCTCCACAATGGAAGGGAATTTGACTTACTATACCATGCTGGTCGGACATGTTTTTATAGGGTTTTTATTTCAAGTTTTCCTTCTCTTGCACAGATGTTATGTGCATATTATAACCCTCAGTCGTTTTTTACGGCATCCACGGGCAAGATAGGGAGTGGCGAATTGTATTCTTACTCCATCATCACACGGAAAAGTATTTATTTTTTTAAAACTATTAGTTCTATTTTTAAGGTACACGTCAAACCACGCCTGCCATGCCACTATACCAATAAAATAGTAATTACTTTGTACACATAGCTAACATCCCATGGGATCCATTAATGCATATACGCACAGATTACTCGGGGTCTGACATATTACGATTAAAAATAAAAACGAAACATTTAAACAAAAACGTTAACCCAAATACGCTTGTCTCTTGAGCTCCGCTGTCCCTGTTTAGTCGTTACTCAATAAAGTTCAAAATTATGTTATCCCAATTCTGTCCTTTGATACAGATGCCCATTTGAACTGGATCGCTTTTCTGACGCAACCGTTTTTTTGTTTCCCTATTCGTATAATTGCGTTTTGATTTTATTTTCAGTACAAAAATGTTTCTTTATTTATATTTGTAATTTTTGTGGTTTGCTATGATACATGTCCATGAAAAAGGGTGAAATATTGTGATTAAATGTTTTTTTTTTAATCTGCACGTGGGACAAAAAAGTATAACAGTATTTAAAATAGCAAAAGCCAATTCAAAAATGGAATTTAGCAACGCAATCTGTGCGCAATGCTATTTGAATACATTACTTGGGCAATTGAGTTTAATTGTCTTAATTTAATACGCTCTTGTATACAATAGCCGTAGAATAGAGATACATTTATAGTGATGAACAATAAATGACCACATTCCACTCATACCATATAAATAATTATAGCAATTTTAAAAAAACTACGGATTTTATCGCGTTTGTATTTGATTTTTGATTGCCCGACGTTTCGAACACTTTGCAGCGTCCATGGTCACGGGCGGATTATGTGTAAGGCGGACTAAGACTAGTCCGCACGTGGCCATGAACGCTAAAGAAACGTAAAGAAATTGAAGGGAGTGTGAATGCGTGCAATAAGGTTTGGTGATGCTAAAGGCATCACCAAAACCTACCACAGGCAACACTCTCAGAAAGTTGGACTTCCGGCTCTTTTGCTCACCGAACGAAACGCAGTAACAAATTGCCACTACTCAGACGTCGATTTTTTGCGAGAGTGTGGTACTACGCCGGACGGACCGGCCTGCGGCTGTACAAACAACTGTCAACAGCTGGCGACAGACAACTATCAACAGTGTAGTCCTACCACTAAATCGATTACAATGAAACTTGCCGTTATTGTAAGTATGGTTGTAAAGGTTTCCGTAAAAAAATAACTACTAACGACGAAGGCGACGTGCATCGTGGGTGGGTTGCGGGTGTGCGTGCTTACGCCCCTCTGTCGCCCCGGACTAAGTGGTGCGAGGAGCGCGCCGACCGCAATAAAAAAAGGGGAGAATTATCCGTTATGGGAACACAAAGTTTTTTTTTTGATGTTTTCGTACTTAAAGGAATATATAGCAAGTATATTATTGGTGGTCAAAATTAATATGTTTACTTAAATTGCTTATATCTCTTCCTATAATCAATATTTCATCATAATATGGATTCATCAGCTTGTAAACGTGCACTACTGAACTGCACAATATCATCAGTCTACCTAGTAGAGGATCATCGTACGCGGTCTCGGTTGAATCATGGTTGACACTCGAGAAATTTTGTTCCTCAACAGTTGTCAATTCGACGAGCGATGTGGTCTGTCCATAATAATGGACTATGTTGCTATATATGGTTATATCTTTACTTGTGTGGATTCTAAACCTATTCACCGTTATTATTTTGTTTGAAACCCCACGCCGCTACAACAATACACCTATTATTATTCTTGCTATTGCAGCAGTTCTCATGACAAAAGAAATTTATATATAACATCCCATTGTTACCAAATTTTGACTGATTTGTATTTCACTGTTTCACTTTTAGATGCCGCATCGTTATATATTTATAGCCTTCTTCGATAAATACGCTATTTTACACAATAAGATATTTAGGAATTTTAATTTACTGAGGTTAGCGTTCAAATAAATAAATTTAAAGAAAAATGTATAATTTTCGATCGACTGTACTAAATTGGATGATTATTTTTTTATTGTGTTTTTTATTGTCAGGACAAGGTTTGTATACAAGAAAATTAAAAGAAAAAATATTTTTTATATTAAAATCAGAAATTTTAGTTCAGCCAGCAGTTGACAACTTCAAACAGACAATATTATAATTTCAATTAAATAGAATTTCCACTTTTTTTGCAACAGTAATATCGGTGTTGCATGTGTTTGGAAGTTTACCATAGTATTATATATTATTATTGATTTATAAGAAAATGCCACCCGTGAGGCGTCAAAATATCGGGGGATGTACGCGTAATGCAAGTCGAGTTAACAATCTTCAATTAGAATGAAAAATAGCGAATGCAGCGTTTGAAGGCAACTAGAATGAGAATTTATTGACTTCAACTAGGGGATTTCACTTGTTATTCAGGCCATCCGTCACGCCAAGGACGTCCCTTCGCAGGAGATGCTAGACACTCTCGAACATTACTGTGAACGTGATCTCGAATGAGTCGCTCCTATCGCGTAGCGCTGCGTAAACTACCGCCTCCAGCAGTCTTTAAGCACCTGGTACCACACCTCACAGGACTGTAAAATACTTGCCTAGCGTTTGGCCAGTTCCATAGGTATCGGAAGGAGGGGAGACTAGTGCTGCTGCCGAAGCCGGGACGGTCTCCGGACTCGGACTCGGCCTCAGCCTAAAGGCCTATCGTGTTACTGGACGATGTAGGCAAGCTGTTGGAGAGGAATTTAGTTGCCCGCATCCGATGCTGATCATTATTTTATGGTCATATTGCAAACGGAAGATTTTGTCTCTTTTTTGTTATTAAATACGTAACGTGTAACATTTACGGTAGGTACATCATAATTTGTCAGCTTATACACTTTCGATACATCAAACGTGTCAATATAATGTAATTATTAATAATTCAACTGATTTGAATTTAAGTGTAGTTTTATATTTCCTTAGTTCGCGACTTTATAACATACGTGGGAGGCAGATAAATAGTAAAACAAAATAAGCTTTTGAAATGAAGTACTTTAATGAGGCTTACAGATGATCCTTTGTATCTTTGTCATTAAGTGGAAAGAAATATACCTACTTCTCAACCTGCATATAAACAAAATAGGGTTTTACACCATGAGAAGGAACAATTAAGTAATAGAGTAAATAAAATAAGTTACCTAAATGGAAAATTTATTGACAAGAATACTACAAGAAACGAACAAATTATAAACGCAAGATTTATTTCTATAAAGAACCCAAAAGTTTTCTCAGTGCCAGTTTCAAAGTAATTCAAAATGACCCATAGAATCGAAACCAAAATGCAAACATAAAGTATAACAAAGGTTATACTCTTCACTTTCACAATTTTCAAGAGCCTCTTGATATTTAAACAGTAAAGATTTAATTGCTTACAACCTACGCTAAAATCGTATGAACGTCTTTAATTAAATTTTTCAAAGCTCCTCAATTTTAACAATATTTTTATACACACAAAGTGAGTTTACTTTAAATTTTGCCTTTACTCTAAAGGAGTTTCATCATCTCAGCCCATATACGTCCCACTGTTGGGCTCGGGCCTCCTCCATAATGGAAGGGTAATTGACCTACTATACCACGCTGGTCAGACGTGTTGGTATAGGGAGTAAGGAGTAAGGAGTAGGGAGTTTACGAGATTTATTTTCTAGTTATTGTGAACAGTGGAAAACCATTTAGGCGCAAAGAGAATAATGGCAAAGAAAACAACGGTGGACGAAAAAGATGATATTTTTAATCATATTTATTTTTATACTTCTGTATAAATGCAGAAAGGAACAGGAGTGAAAATTAAGAGTTCGCGAGAAATAATCTTGATAGGAATGATTAGAAAGATAAGATAGTAAGGAATAAGGATATAGAGAGTAAGGAATAAGAAAGTAAGGTTGACTAAACTCCAACTCAACTAGTACTTGTTTTGTAATGTTTTTTGTTTCAAGAGTGTAATAAGCCTTATGGTATGTACCTTTGGATTTCTATATATTTTACAAATTTTTAGACATATAAAATAAAGTATCTGGATGACCGAGCCGAAAATGACTGGAACTGTCTCGATTAAAGGCCTGTTCAATTTCCCAACTCATTTTTAATGCTTGATGGCCGTGGCTAAATTTGCCTTCACATAGTGATTGCATTATTTTTACTGTCTGAGCCCTGACAAAATGAAATTTTCTAAATATGAAACTTAGGTAGATAAATTTCCTCATCATTATTTCAGCTCATATATGTCCCACTGTTGGGCTCGAGCTTCCACAATAGGAGGAAAATTGAACTACTATACCCACGATAGTCACGACGTTTTTGTATAAGAGTTACTCGTCTACATACTATGAAATATGAAGTATATTCCGTATTAATAAAACTATTTATAAGAAATGTTTTGTTCAAAGGAATGAAGCAATGATCATAAATAACAATGAATTTTTTTCTAAAGTACTACAACCGCAAGACAGCATAGGTTACGTTTGTTTTATGGTCATAGTGAAATTTTTCGCATATGGTGTACGGTATCGAAATACGTAATTGCATTAACATAAAACTAGCATTGACATTAAACTAGCGATGAGCATAATGATATTTTTAAAAAAATTGACCCGTACTCCTATTATTTTCTATGTGGTGACGAAATAAGAATACTATTCACCAACCCCTCTTGCCCGTGGGTGTATATAATATCTATGCAAGAGAAGGATAGCTCGAAATAAAACTCTGTACCAGCTTGTCTGACCAGCGTGGTAAGTCAATTTCACCCCTATCGAGGAAGAGGCTCGAGCCCAGCAGTAGGACGTATATGAGCTGAAATGAATTCGTATTATATATCCATAATATAGTATTATCTTATATATAAATTTCTAGCGTACGTGTGTATGTCACTGAACTCCTCCTAAACGGTTGGACCGATGTTGACGAAATTTTTTGTGTGTGTTCAAGGGGATTTGAGGATGGTTTAGATTCACAATTGGACTCGGTAGGTGGCGCTGTTCGGGCAGGACAATAACAACTTGAGAACGACTTTACCGATTTCGTTCATCTTTTTTTTTTAATTTTCCAATATTAAAAAGTCCTAAGACATAGGCATTAAAAAAATAAGAAAGTTGCACAGTTAATTAGAAAATTTAAGAACACTTAACGTTTATATATACCTTTCTTATGTAACCTTTTTTCGACTATATAAACGTTTCTATCTTTAAATATATAAATCTTTTGTTCGTATGTTTGTAATTGAACTCTTTCTAAACGGCTGGACCAATTTTGATGATTTTTGTGGCCCTTCCGATGGATATGAATTTTCATATCCATCGGAATAGCCATTCGGAATATCCAAACCATTCGGTTTAGATTAATAACTGAAACCGGTAGGTAGCGCTGCGATCGATTTCAAGGAGAATTCAATTTTCTATTTTTTTACAGATTTGAACAGAACAAAGTCTGTTGGGTCAGCTAGTATATTCATAGTATTAGTACTCATAGTTCTAGCTATGTGCCGTCGTACAAAGATTACTTTGTATGCAAACTGCAAATAGCGGTGCACAGCAGCAGTTGATGCTTTGTGGATAGTCCACCTAAGTGTAATAAAAGAAGTACCTACACCAAGAGAGAAAACATTGTGCCTATTCCCTATGATAATAACATGGTCGGTTCATAATGATTTCTGATGTTTACTCGAGTATTACACTTTGTAAACACTACTTTACGGATTTTATCGAGTTTTTATTTTTGATTGGCCGACGTTTCGAACACTTTGCAGCGTTGATGGTCACGGGCGACCTAAGATGTCATACGTCCAACAAGTCATCGTTATTACAGAGATCATTTTCTTCTTGTACTGGCAATAAATTTATGATAAAATGTGGGTCAAAATTTAATAACTAATTTTCTGCATCAGGTAGATAATTATAAATCTCTGTAATAACGTGACTTGTTGAACGGGTGACATCTTCACCCGTGACCATGAACGCTGCAAAGTGTTCGAAACGTCTGGCAATCAAATATGAAATGTAAACGCGATAAAATCCGTAAAGTAGTTTTATTTACAATGGCGGGTTCAGTTTATTAAACCTTATTTATAAAGGCAAAATAAAATGTATTTCATTATTCACAGATCAGTAGCACCCAGCCTCAAATAACAGAGTAACAATAAGCCACTCGAGTGGTAAATTTTGATCTTTCAACAAGAATTCTAAAATTCAGACCACAAATAACAACATTAGACCCGCACCCATTCTCCAATAACAAGTAAAGTCAACAAAGGAGTCAAGTTGCTTGATCAACTAATTCTATTCGAGGATTTTACCGCCTCAGCCTCACGTTACCCGGGATATTTGACACTGGTGTAATACTCGCGAAACTCGACTAGGCTTAAAGGCTTCTCGACTTGATTAAATATTTCTCTCACCCTTAATATGTGCGATTTGGATTTTGATATCGTATACGTAGATGATATTATTTTTCACATGTGCTCAATTCTCTGTAACTGGAATGCCATATAAAAATGTTTGATATCGTGATATCAGATTTTACGATTTATTACTCGTTTGTATTTTATGTAAGTCAATAAATCTTCCGCTTTTTTAATGGAGATTGAATGGAAATGGACAACACAATTGAGGAAATTGAAAACTCGTTGAGGTACTAAATACCTATATTTACTTTTTACGACAATTGCGATCTGATACGACATGACATTTTTAACGGGAACGTCTATTATACTGGTAAAATCACCTTTAAAATTACACACATAAATTAGAGTAAACCAATTTAATAAAAAATAGATGGTTAATATTTTTCCATATATGTATTCCGTCCAGGCATTGGCAATCATAATTGTTGTAATAAGCTTTCCAAGAGAGTATTGTTTGCCTATTCTCTTCGTGATCCCTTAACCGATTTTTAGAACCCCACGGAATAGTAAAGGGTGATGATACATTGTTTTCTAACCTGTCATTACATGGGAATTATCATCATCATCATCTTGCTCTTATCCGATTTACTTGGGGTCGATGAATATGTACTCGTATTTAAGGCTTGGTAGTATTCGTAGCCACTACCATACAGCATGTCACATGGGGATGTCAATATTAAAATTAGATAAGCTGCAAAATTTTTTTTTTGGTATCTATTCCCGAACAATATCAACATTCTTCTTTTTCCGTACAAACAAAGAAACTCACATTCGCGTTTATAATATTACGTGTGTTAAAAAGACAACAACCAAAATTAAAGAACAGGAATTCGTATTGCTTTCTATTATATTCCAAAGAAAATATTACAGAAACAGACTACATGTATACTCGGAATAAAAATTTGCGAATTACAAAAAAAAAATCTTTAAAATTGCGCCCAGGATACGAGAGACTGTCTAGTTTTGCATTATTTCTTTGATAGGAATTTCAAACTGCAAGTTTAATTGCGCCTTGCCTGGAATTCATAGACACTCTTTCAAACTCATTAATCATACCAGAACTCCGCTGCCAATTAATTTTCAATTCAAACTCTAAAGTGCTTTGTAAAGTATTAGTAGTCTACGATTGTTAATAGTAGTAGTAAAGTGTATGGTCGTTGGCTTGTTAATTTGATTAAAGAGGCGTGGGGACAAATGAAATTTATTAGTTTTGTTTCAGAGCATAATTTTTAAGGTTATATATCATTGATTTTGTGTCAAGCAAGAATAACATGACTTGTTCCCTGGCTTGTCGGCGCGGCGTCCGCCCTTTCGCGGCTGATGCCGAACGTGGGCGGACCCAGCGCTACGCGCTGACGGCTGTACGTGGGGATGATCCGGTCGATGATCCTGTACGGCGCACCTGTGTGGGCGGGGTCCCTGACCGTCCGTCTGAGGGCCCTCTTGTTGCAACCACAGAGGGTCATGGCGTTCAGGGCTATACGCGGTTATCGCACGGTGGCGACGGAGGCAGCGTGCCTCCTAGCCGGAACTCCCCGTGGGACCTGGAGGCGGAGATGCTCGCCGTCAACTTCTTCCATAAGCCTATCGACATTCGTTGTTGCCCTATGAGGGTAGATAATGCCATAATCGTTTGGTAGACGAGGTGGCGATAAAGATGTGAATCAAACACAATTCAAACATTAAAAAAATTATTATCACGAGGGCATCTTTACAATACGTCGCAGCCATTATACCGGGGTGGCTAAAAGTGAACCGACACATGTATATACAGGTGATGTGCTCAGGAAGTCCCGCCATTTGTTGGCTTACCCATCTGCCTTGTTTACTCGGGCGAGTGGACTTGTGTCGTGAATGGGATACCCAACTCTCGAAACAAATTACGATGGTTGCGAAAAATGAAATAAAAAGATTTATTTTTCTGACATAATTCCTTCTTTCTACTTTGTCGTTATATTTTTTAGTAAATATATCATAGTTTCCGTTTAACGCAGTATATCGTTTACTACTGCTTCTGGTGATTAGTCTTGTCGTCGGTAAAATAAAATTATCTATCTACCTATGTAGTTTCTTAGCACGTACAGAGTAACTCGAATGATACCTTACTCAAATTGCTTAAAGTTGATAAAGATTTTTTAAGCCTTGGCGTTTTCTATGAAAAAGAACACTTTTAACAGTACAATCGGTGATTAAGTTATATAAATAAATAAAATTGAAGTGTTTGTTAGTAATGTGTTACGCAGACTTAGTCAGGGGACATCGCTAGTACATCGCGTTGTCTCAATATCAGCGACATCAATTGCGACACTCAACATGGGTGACTACAGAGAAAGATGACTCAAGAACACCTGGCGTACATCGGGTTTTCTTGCATCCTCTGCTGCCACCGCTCATAACTAATGTCAAAATAATGGGCTTTTTTCATGCTGATATAGTTATTTGCACGTTATCCACGCCTAAAAACCGGTTCAAAAATTTTTTGTCCGTCTGTTATTATTTTGGGTAATTCTTAAAACGATTCTGATAATATATTACTATCAGGTAGCTGTCTATATAGTGGGTAACTATAAGGGCTAAGGCTATATTTTATCCCGGTATTCCCACGGTAACGGGAACTACGCGAATAAGGTGACTAAAGCCGAAGCGAAGCGAGGGCTGTTTGCTAGTAGAAAATAAGTTTCATAATTCTTATGAGATTATGGATTCACTTGGGTTTCCAACTGACCACGAGGATCAAGAAGGCTGACATTTAGGGATTTTCTTTTACAGTGATCGTGTCTACGACTACTAATTACTATTAAGGAACGTTCTTTAGTAGTCGCCTAAGACACTTGTAGGAAAATAAAAATGATGCTTTGCAAGTCAGTCACCACACAGAAACAAGTTAATGTAGCTCTGATTAAATTGCCAAAAATAACAATGTTTTAATTTGTATTTACTATAAAAAAATTCAAGACTATAGCTATATCAAATACTTTCAGTAGAGTTATTAAATTGATATAAGTAAACAGCATTGTAGCCCATTCCACACAGTGATAGGTAGTTCAAATCTTGACAATAACCATGAGTTGAGAGCAATTTTCGGGCTTTTGACAAGAGAATTACACGTAGGATATGATTCATATACTCAATTAAAATGTTAGAGATAATAACTATAGGTTACATATGTATATAATTTCTATACTTGAAATAATAATCTCCAATTCATAGTGAAATTATTTTAACTACGATTTTACGCATTAAGAAAGGCGCGCTAAGTGGCATCTACAAGACATTAAAATTGCCTTTACAATCACCAGTAAAGTTTAATTTAGTCGTTAAACAAATAAATCAGCACGCAGTAATACATTTTTAAAATAACACATACATAAGGATGTTGTTTTATTCCAAATATGTAATACTTTTTTTTTTTTGTTTGGGGTGGGTTGCGGTCGGCGCGCCTCCGCACCACTCCGTCCGGGGCGACAGAGGGGCTTAAGCACACAGCTCCCGCAACCCACCCGAACACCACGTCGCCTTCGTCGTTGGGCCGATAATATATATATATATATATATATATATATATATATATATATATATATATATATATATATATGTAATATATAATATATCCATACTAATATTATAAATGCGAAAGTAAGGACGTTTGTTTGTTTGTTTGTAACGCTTTCACGCTTAAACCACCGAACCGATTTCAAAAATTCTTTTGTCAATGGAAAGCTATAATATCAGGGAGTAACATAGGCTATATTTCATCCCGGTATTCCCACAGGAACGGGACCTACTCCGCGGGTAAAGCCACTGAAACCGAGGCGAAGCGAGGGCGGGATGCTAGTATATAATATGTAATACTTGCGTATTAGAAATCATTATTTTTTTTTTATTATTTTTTTTTTATTTATTTATTTATTTAAGACAACAATTAATATTATTATATTCTATTCAGTGCAAATACAAGGTTACTACCACCCTATAACGACAGCAAGAGATTCAAAACTCGACATAAATTATCCAGCCAGCGTGGTGAAGTATAACAATTTCCCTCATATACATGAAAGATGTCCACGTCAACAGTGGTATGAAAATGTATGAAAACAAAAGTTTTAAAAGTAATTTAATTCACATTCTTAAAAGATTGTCATGTACAATGAACTTGATATATTAAGTTACCGTTTTGTTTTTCTAAAAGTTACGGCGTATTTTTCGTTGCGTAACGATAAGTTGAAAGGGTTTATCGAACATA
The DNA here is from genome assembly GCA_032191425.1 of Lymantria dispar. Classification (NCBI taxonomy): domain Eukaryota; kingdom Metazoa; phylum Arthropoda; class Insecta; order Lepidoptera; family Erebidae; genus Lymantria; species Lymantria dispar. Next base: position 16,621,281 of record CM063457.1, on the reverse strand, counting down.
GCTTCCAGAGTCAAGATCTCTTTACTTAGAATATACATAACACGTGAAATTTAGGTTTGTTATTCAATGTTAGAAAGTATACTCTGAAATAATATTCAAATTTGACAATGAATAAAATTTAATAAGGACTTGATATTTTACTTGTTTACTTGCAAGTAACCAATAGACTATACCTACCTATAACCCGAAAGACTAAGCAGCTATAGGTACAAACACCATTATATTTATTCAAATATTTTATTCTGAATAATCGTGGGTGACCCAATCGCCAATTACTATATACCTAGAATTTCAAAGTTCGAGCTGGTTATTGAGGATTTCTTTAGAACTTTGTGCAGTAAAATATCATAACAGTGTATATCCGATCAAGAATTCGTATCATAATAACTAGTTCAAAAGTCACCAAATATTAATTTTTTTTTCTCACATAGTCGTATACGGATTAGGACATCAATGTATGTGTATTTTTTTAAACATCACCCTGAACTAAGGAATAATCTTTTTATTGCAGAGGATTTTACTAAGATATAATAAAAGGGACACAATTACACACAACCCTGGCATAATAGGTCGGTATCTGAACCAACTACGTTATCTATGCAGTAAAATTTGTATGACATGAATATTCCATATTAAAGACTAATCTCAATATTCCAGATTACTAGAAGCTGACGTCAGCGTAATTTTATGGCAAGTTGTAGATTAATAGGAAAAAAAAAAACTATACGACGATACTAATATCACTATGATTAAAAAAAATAATTTTATTATAAATTAATTTGAAAAATACGAATTACATTAAGTGCTGATTGTTATCACCATCGTCATTATTATCATTACATTGTCTTAATGAATAAGGCGCCTTTTGACAAATTAGATATTTTTGTTTGTATAGTTTTATCGAAGTATTTTATCAGTTATACATTAATTTAATTAGGTATATTCAATTCGAAGAAAGAGTTCAAAGAATAGAAATGCTGACATAATAACAAATGGCTTGACAGTTCATTCATCAAATTCAGATTAATATTTTAGGGGTTAAAGCCGAACATATGTATGTATATGGCAAATATTATTACCGTTCCTCACTTTGATTGTACTCTAGGTGTATAAGAAAGTAAGATATCTTGCATTCTTTTATTTACATCAGATACAATATGTATAAGATCTCTCAACGCAAAAAACAGGACTTATAGTGCTATAATGACATTAACAATGAAGTATTAGCTATAAGAACAAGAATAACTAATACTTGAGGTATAGAATTCTATAACTAACCTTAGGAGTATAATTGTTAGTAATAATTGAGTATAAGTTAATAATAATAATAAGTTGAGAGTTTTGTCCAAGAAAAACCTTAAAAAGGTCCGCGTCAGTAGGATTGGGAATGTGATATAGAAGCCAGTAGTTCTGGATAGAGCGCGCTTTGTGAGACTTTTTCTGCAAACTGGTGCGCAGGTCATATGGGTTAAATTAAAAACGAAGACCGAAATATGTCCAGGAAAACATTAATATATAAAGAAAATATAAAATAGTTTTAGAACTCGTCATTTTCTACTCTTTGCGTAATCAGTGTGCCTACTCTGGAATCTTGATTCCACTCCTAAATCCAATCGCAGCTCGAATTTGAGCAAATTTGGTACTCTTGAAAGCGACACTAGCGCACTATTGAAATTAAATTCGGTGGAATATTTTTGAACTAAATGAATTCGACTCTCGTCGATTAAATCAAATATTTGCTACTCCCGACGCGATTTTGACGTAGTTTAAAATCGTTAATGTTGCACAATTGCAAGAAAGCGTCTTTGTAGTGATCGAATTCGATAACGTTATTAATTTAAAATAAGAAAATACGACACATTTGGTGAAAATAACAACGCCAAACGCGAAGAATTCATTCTCGATTTTGTTCAAGAGTACCAAATATAAGTTTGGTGAGATTGGAATTGAATCGGATTCGAAATTAGAATGGATTTCCAGAGTAGGCACACAGAAATCCGCATAAACCACAATACAATTAATTCAATAATAAAACTGAACAAAACCTTATTCAAATATACGTATAATTATATTAAATAAATAACGCAATCTTCACGATACTGTGGATGGAAGCAAGCTTATTTCACGCACGCATAATGCATAATTACCTTTATATTAACGATGAGAGGCAAGGCTTTAGAGATTAGATGGGATACACTGATGCTTTCGTGCTCGTTCGTAAATATGACAACCTTGGAGAACATTTTCGCCGGGAATGTTTGCGGTTGGTGTTGGGCGGAGTGGGAGGTATTGGCGTATATGTTTGCGCTTATTTATTTAATTAAATTATAAATGAAGATCAAAAATGATTAAGGCCGTAGCATTCTGCAAGTCACGTCTGCGGTAGTATACCATACGGACCTTGTAGCAACTCGAGAAAATTACCGTGCGTTCAGGCGTTTTTGCCACTGTCATTGAAACCAATCCTAAAGCTCACATATAGTCCCCTTAAGCACTGTTAAATCCGTGGTGCTGTACTGCTGCGCTTCATGTAGTTGTACATCCTCTCATTTACTAGCTTATTAGCCTACTTTGCTTCATGTCTCCCGTTTTTGTAAAGGAGGGAAGGCAAGTCTTTCTAACTCCTCCTTTTTTCTTTCAAAAGTGTTTCCCAGAATTTCCTGAGGGTCAAACTTATTATATCGAGACCATTGTGAATCCTGATTAACAGGAGTTACAGTGGTGGGATTAATCTCATGAAAAAAAACCCATAGCATTATTATATTGGCTTAAATGATAAGTAAATATGAGTTTTTTCAAGTTCACTGAACAGGGTAAGAGGTAACTATGTTATCATTTAACGGATGTATTTCCTGCCTTCATGTTTCTTAGTCGCCTGTCAACAGAATATGATACGATCGAAAATCATTCGCTGGAGGTCGAAATATCATATTAATATTAAAATATTGTAGTTTAGTATGTTGTAGGTATTCATTCATTTCAGCCTTTATACGTCCCGCTGCTGGGCTCGAGCCTCCTCCACAATAGGAGGCAAATAGACCTTGCTATACCATGCTAATTACACATGTTAGTACAGGGTTTTATTTTAAGTTTTCCTTCTCTTGCATAGGTGTTATCTGTGTTCCTGAGTCGTTTTGTAGATCCACGGGCTAGCTAGGGAATGGTGAATTATAATCTTATTCCGTCACCACAAGGATAGGTAAGATACGCGAGGGCGCCAAAACTAACCTCATCATAATTGCAGTTTTTTTTTTCACAGCTCATATAAGTACCACTACTGGGCTCGAGCCTCCTCCACATGGGAAGAGAAATTGACTCACTACACCACACTGGTCAGGCGGGTTGGTATAGGGTTTTTTATCGTGTTTTCATTCTCTTTCGAATTTTTCTTCTCTTTCGAGTTTTCCTTCTCTTGCATAGTTAGAATATCTAAAATTTATTATGGGTTGTTTTTGTTTATCATCCCAGTAAGCTTAGAAGAATATAATGTTTTATGCAATCAGAACATCTATCACTAATCTACAACCACAACCACATAGGCTTCTCCACGAGAATGCTATATAGACAGTTCCTTGCGTCTTTTATAATGTCGTTATTGCACATGGTGTGGTAACTATCCTACATTGCGACGACAATTTTGGTTGAATCTTCTAATTCAACTTGGCTAGAGCACGGCGGGGTCGTCATGGTAAGGGCTGTTCCAGCAGCTGTTCGCCGCGCACCGCGCTGACCGATGGGTCACAAGCTGAGCAATATACACCCTATCCGCATTTTTCTTTGTATAATTTAAATATTCGCCGCAGTCGCTATAATACTGTCAATTTTTAAATAATTTCCTGTATTCCCATTATTATAATATACAGGCCATGTTTTTTAATCCCCTCATCATCTGAGGAATCGCCCGAAGAATCTGCGAGAATACTTCTGCCTCAATTTTAGTCAGTTCGTAAAATGGTCTGGCTGGCCTATTGCTACTGTAGCTTAACACCCTATCTCGGTGAATTTCTTGGACGTTGTGGATACTATTCAACTAAAAAATTTGTTTTTAGGTACTTGGCGGAGGAACTTCTACAGCTATGCAAAACTGAAACACTGTGATTATTCCGTGTAGATGATAATTCAAATGTCGAACGACGGATATGTGAAGATGTAATTGCATTTTTACTCTAGTATTATGTACAATTTTATGCTAAATTTTGATATTATCTATTCATAAAGAATACAAAAGATTGTGTTATCAAAACAGTCTACTAAAAGTAAAGCTTTACTTAAAACTTGAGCAAGCGAGCACGACGCCAATACATGTTATTTAAGTTATTAAACAAGATTGTCTTTGTTGGCTAATTTGAAAATTTTGGAGCGAAAATTTTCATATAAATACACCGTTGCCGAGACAAACCCCGTATGGTATGCTTTAATTCTAAGAGTTGAATGTTGCCAGGCGTAATAACAACACACTCAGCTGCGTAATATTCGGTAGGCCCGAAATATATTAAATATGAATACATCACTTATTCCTTTATACGTTTAAGAAAATATAAGTAATTTGTTTTTATATCGCGTCGAATTGCGATTGAACTTTAAAAATATGTAACTAACGGACAGCAGACTCAGAATAACCACTTGTGGACCGTATAAGAATTGTGATGCATTAGAATTTATACACGACACCGATACGGAGGCCACGTCTAAGATTATTACAGGAATCGGGCAGTAAATTACACTTTCTTTAATTACTAATGGATAACATTCAAACTATATCTAATACATTTAAATGAACGATTCTTGTATTTTTCTATATATTCTTATCAAAGAAGAAACCATGTGTTATGGCGCTTAAATTCCAAGGAGAAACTCTCCAAATTTTCGACAGTATTCGGATCCTCGGCATCGAAATATCAAGTAAAGTCCAGTTTGGAAGACAAAACCAGATTAGAAAATAGTTAGGCATCCTGAACAGAGCCAGACGGTACTGTACACCTACACAGCGTCTTGTGTTATATAAAGTACAAGTTTGTCCTTATGTGGAGAACTGTTCATATCTCTGGGTAGGGGCATCTATCACCCCCTTGATCCCCTGCAAAGACACGCTGTTCCAATCATCGATGATCCCAATCTCACGGAAAGTTTGGGTAGCTAGAGCAGCGGACAGACTTTTGATCACTCTGTGTACTCTATCTCATCTTTCATAGCGAGTCTGAGGAACTGTGTGACTTGGTACCTCCGTCACAATTTTACCAACGTATCACTCTACACTATAGCAGGGATCATTCATTTCACGTAGATACGTTATGGTTATATTTTCAGCGATCATTTTTCTCACGTACAAGAACACTCTGGAATGAATTACCTGCTGTTCAGTTTCCCGAGCGCTATGACATGCCATTCTTTAAAAAAGGTTTAAGAAGAGCAGTTTTTACAGTAAGAAGCGGCCTAACCTACCTTGGTATGCGGCAGTTTAACTCGCCATCGGGTGTGTTGTTTGCTCGTTTACCACCAGCGGCAATAAAAAAAACCCTTATCGTATCTATAGTATAAACTGTTCATATTTCATCAGTATGTCATGTGTAGTGACGGAGTCAAATACGCCCTCAATTATGCGTGAGCGTCGTAAAAAACAACTAAGGGATATGCTATGTAGATAATATCTACACAAGAGGCGTCTGATCAGCGTATGTATAGTAGGTCAATTTCCACCTTATTGTGGAGGAAGCTCGGGCTCAAAACTAGAACGTATATGAGCTGTGATGATGATGTAGTTTGTATCTTATTATACTTCAAATCTACAAATATATCTAAATGTGGTAGCGAAGTAAGAATCCAATTCACTATCTCCTGTCTTTGCCATGGGACACCCATATAAAAGACGACTAAGGAATGCAATGTGCATATAACATCTCGTCGTCATCGTCTTAAATCACACACGTCCTCTGTTGGGCTCGAGCCTATTCCACAATAGGAGGGAAATTGACCTACTATACCATGCTAGACAGACGGTTTGGCATAAGGTATTATTTCAAATTTTCCTCTCTTGTAGCTGTCTGGGCTTCGTACGGAGTTTTATTTCGAGTCACATCTATCCAACTGGAAAAGAACTGTAACCTAATCCTATCTGATCAGCATAATATATATATTATAGTTTCTTTTCTTTTGTAGAGGAAGCTCAAGTGGGATTTATATGAACCGAAACGATCATGATGATGATACTCCAAAAATCCACAACAAACTATAATATCTAAATATATTTTTCAAAAACGCAATTTACTAAAAAAAACCTATCATTATAACAGATTAGTCAAAATGACGTCTGGTGTCCCGTTTTTGCTAAAGTTACCTGAAAATAAGGTAACACTAAATGCCATCTATATGAAATATATTAGTTGTTATGTGTCAATGAAATGGATATGAGTTAAGTAAATAATTTACAAAAATGTATTAATAATCCGTGCGGTGACGGAGTAAGATTACAATTCAACACCCCCGTTCTTGCCCATGCGTGATGTAAAAGATGACTAAGGTATTAAGATGTGCAAATACTATGCACGAGAAGAAAAATTAAAAATAAAATCCAATGCGAACCCGCCTGAACAACGCGGTATAACAGTGCAATTGCCATCCCAGAGGAGGCTCGAGCCCAGCAGTGGAACGTATATGAGCCGTGAGGTGGAATACATTAAATAAGTGAAATATTTTTATTATAATTATTGAAACACAGATAAGTAAGTCAGGCTTGATCCATATTGTGAAGAGCTATGCTAGTAATGTAATAAATACGTTATCCGAAAATTTCAATTCCAAGTCCAATCTTATAGGGATCTTTATTAATTAAAATATTTAAGTAAAATTAATAAATAGCCACGATTTAGCTTTCTTCTTCATTGAAAACGAGAGAGATATGGTTGAGTTATCCCATAATTAATTAGCTAGTATCTTACAATCTACCAACCCCTTTTGGAGATCCCCGCCGTAAAATAAGAGACGGATATTAATTCCTAACTTTTGACTTGCTAATGAATATCTTGGGAAAAACAAAAGATTTAAATTTTATTTAAAAAGCGACCTGGTTGAATATTTTGAAAGAGTAGAAGAACCGCGAAAGATTCAAAATATAACGCTATTTAAAAGGAAATTCGTTTATTTCTTTTAGCAGTCTAGGTTAGAAATAACTTAAAAAATAAATGTAGAAAGAAAAGGTTTTCTTACTAATTGCGCATAAATATTTATCACGTAGTGCCGGTCTGATGATGATACAATTTGCTATTACATATGTCGATATGGCTGTCGTGTAAAATGAAGAGTGACAAGTAACGTAATCCACAAACATCGGTTATCAGAGAAAATCACTAAATATAACTTTGTTAACCCATCTTCTCAGCATCTTAGAGTGAGCTACTTTATTCACCTAGAAGACATGGAAGTGTTTTTATGGCACGCGTATGTTGTATTTATACGAGTATATATCATCACTACAAATAAACGTCCCCCTATTGGGCTCGAGCCTCTTTCACATTGAAGTGTCGTGAAGAAAGTGTCTTTTTGGTCGTTGAATAAACGTACTCATCTTACCTACATCTGACCTACTATATCATGTTGGTCAGTTGGATTGGTATAAGGTTTTATTTCGAGTTTGCCTTCCCTTGCAGTTTTCATATGCACAAAATATCCTTTAGCCGTCTTTTGCGACACCCACGGGCAAAAAAGGAGTGGTGAATGAGTATTTATGTATATAGCAAATCTGCTACTGTAACTTTAATACGATCAGGATAATATGATTATTGTGTTGGCAATAACACCTAATTTTAATATGTAGTTATTTCTTACAACTACAAACTTATTTAAAATACGGCTAAGAATTTAAATTAATAGTGTTCTGCCCAATTGAAATTCAAGTTAGGACCGTCGGATTTAAGCTTAGTACGTACCGGACAATTGGAACAACGTCCGGACCATAATCCAGGCGGGTGATGGGTCTGGGTCTGACAGGCAACATAATGTGACTACTCGCCAAGTCAAGTGAATATTTGAATATATAATGATCTAGTTATTTAAATAAAAAAGTGCCTAATACATATGTTTATACAATTTATTTTATTTGGCAGATAAAGCCAAATATAGAAAAGTCAATTATATAATCTATACCAATAAATAAAATTGGAGTGTCTGTTTGTAATGTCAAAATAATAGGCTTTTTTCATGCTCACACGGTTCTCACACGGCACATTTGCACGACACCTATGCCTAAAATAGCAATTAAAAAATTTTTGTCTGTCTGTCTGTTTGTTCCGGGTAATCTTCAAAACGGCTGGACCGATTTCAAAAATTCTTTCACCACTGGAAAGCTATAATATCAGGGCGTAAACTAGGCTATATTTTATCCCGGTATTCCAACGGGAACGGGAACTACACGGGTAAAACGACTATAACCTATAACCGAAGCGAAGCGAGGGCGGATTGCTAGTTACCTATATAACTTAGCCCGTCACTTTATCCGGCATTCGATTTTATTTATAATTTTCAATATACCTACTTAGCAACATATGTACATCTAAAACCGACCTGACAGTAAACTCGTTGATATGATTTTTGCTTTATTAGCTCTCCTGCAAGCATGCCGTTGCTATTTAAACCCTGAACTGAAAGTGTTTTTTAGGATTTCTTTGCAAATAAATAGGTAGCAGAAAGCTAGAAAACTGGAAGTGTACTCAGTCCGTGCAATATAAGAGATCATTTCAAACGCTTACATATTAAGGATTAAAGGAAAAGGAATAATAACCAAAATTAATTTTATATACCAGATGGTGGCATATGATCACGTTACGACTACGCAATAAATAATAAAAAAAAATGTAAAGGTAAAGAGAAATGCGTAGATAATATAAAAGTCATATCTGCAAGAAAAATTGGAAGGCGAATGATTGACGACAAACTTACTTACGTTTGTCGTAGAGGAAATACATTGAGACGCCATGTCAGGGCCCAAAATATTTTCTTAGAAGACGATAAGTTGATTGTCGGTGGTACCGATATACCGTCTCATTGCCTTTGTACAAGCTGACGGAATAAATTGGATAATGTAACGCTCTCTGTGTATGCCAGCAAATGTGTTATTTTATTAGAATAACGTGTGTCAAAGGTAAAACAATCATGTTCTTTTTCATTCTCTTATATTTGGTGACGAGAATATTGACATTATGATTATTATATTTACTTATATTATTCACAAAAAAAAAGAATTGTTAGTAGAAATGCTAATGGTTAGCAGACACGTGAGCGCTATCAAACGGATAGTAAATGGATTCATAAAACAAAAGACATTATATATGTAGGTCTATAGTAAATTATAACTGACTAGCAACCCGCCCTCGCTTCGCTTCGGTTTTAGTCGTTTTACCCGCGTAGTGCCCGTTCCCGTGGGAATACCAGGATAAAATATAGCCTAGTTTACGCGCTGATATTATAGCTTTCCATTGGTGAGAGAATTTTTAAAATCTGTCCAGCCGTATTGAAGATTACCCGGAACAAACAGATAGACAGACAGACAAAAAAATTTTAATTGCTATTTTAGGCATAGGTGTCGTGCAAATAACCGTGTGAGCATGAAAAAAGACTATTATTTTGACATTACAAACAGACACTCCAATTTTATTTATTGGTATAGATATAAAATAATGATAACTTTTAACACATGTAAATTATTATCAATGCAGTTTAGTCATTTGCGTGTCGTATCCGAGTAATATTATATTTCAGCCCATGCATGCCCCACTGATGGGCTCGAGCTGCCAAAACGAGGCAGATTGACCGACTATTACCTCGCTGGTCAAATGTGTTGTCACAGGCCTTTATTTTCATTTTTACAGAGGGGCAAGATAAGGGGTGGTGAATGGTATTCTTACCCCGCCACAATACGGATAATTCTCATTTTAAGTATGATAATTTTGCGAGGATTTTATTAATTCAATTTCGTGTAGGTACGTATATACATAGCTCAAAATTGGATTACTATGAAAAATATGATTCTATTAGCTGAGACCTGTTTTAATGATTAAAAGCTTCTATTTATATCTTTATAGATTGCAAATAGTGCATCGTTCAAGTTAAATGATATTTCTCAATATACTCGGAGAACATTAAAAATCTATATTAAGCAAATAAGGAATATTAAGCCTTCTTCGTTATAGACTTTTTACTACACGTTGTTGAGCATTAGTCTCTTTCCTAACAATAGAATTAACCACGTTATGCTGCTATTAGCCATAGGGTTGGAAGTAAAATTTAAATTCGAGTTTAAGTCTTTTGAAGTGATGTTATCACTGTCTGTTTGGTGATGGTTTGACAATAAAGAATGTCACTATCCGTAACTTTTCCATGAACGCATCCATCAACCCAAAACTGTATAAGGAATCCCTAGAAGAATGGGCAGCAACATTCTTCAGGGAAACTTAAAACACCAACTGCGATAGTCAACATGCGTCCTAAGTAATCAGATTATTTGATTCTTTGGTGAGCCTAGGTTCAAGAGAAGATGTTCACAGGCTGTAAGAATAGGGCCTATCCGATAGGCTGTATAGATGGAATGGATGGATGGCAGATGTATTGTTGACTTAAGTTCCTTGCCTTTCCGACACCAGCAGACAGGGGCATCAGATAAATGCTGTTCTCGTCACTATAAGGATAAATAATAATACGTGAATTAGAACTAACAATAATAATCATTGAGAAGAACTAATACCATCTTCGTACTGCACAGTATATATACAAACATTATAAGATAGATTACATATATCAATAACCTCTATATATACCATATTTTCTAACAAAACCTTGACATGACGAAAAAAGGCCATGTTACAAAACAACCGGCTAAAATATAATATAATATTTTAACCAAGGTTACATGAATCTCAGCAAAAGTATTGTAATATGTATACGGGAAAACTCAAATAATGAACGTCGAAATTGTGTGCTCAGCGCCCGTTGGACCCATTGCTACTTTTAAGCTCTAAGCTTTCTGGAACGAGTTTAAATATATTTAGTATAGAAAAGTGGTAGGAACTCTAAGATTTTTCTTTTATAAAGGACACTACCTTTCATTACCCTGGAGACGCATTGGAAGCGCTCTAGAATGGTTCAATCACATGCACAAGTGTTATATATAAAAGCATTTCCATTTTCTTTGTAATATGGCTTTACTTAGTAATAAATAAATTTTATTATGTCTAGTACTGTGTAGGGAATTACTTCAATAACTTTTTAATTCACACGAGCTTTTATATAGTTAATGCGAGTTTGACATGTTTATTTTGTTGTTTTTTTTTTAATCTGGTAAGATGTAGGTCTTTACGACTAACGTCTAGAGTTTTAAAGCTACCTAAATCTTTAGTTATATAAGTACTATTAAATGAAACAAGGAACGTGTTATTAAAAAAAGGAGATTCAAATACGATATGTTTGTAAAATAGGCTACGATAACAGAGTTTGTATTTAAACCATAAAGTTTTAACAGTTGTGGTTTTAGGTCCACAATACGCCACGAATACTGATATTCTAAATAGTTCTCGCAATTATTATGTAAATTATAAGCATAATATAAATTTACATACATAAATCTGTTGTAAGTTATTCGATGTAATAGAAAAGTTTGTTTTATAGTTTTCGGACAACCCGTATACATATGTACATTTTCTTCTTCGGTGGTAAACATAACATTATGAAAATGCCGCATAAATTATGAAAATGTTTTATAAATTATAGTCGAATTTATGTTAACTTACAGTTACTTATAGGGATAGCGTAAAGTGGACGACGAAAGGCTAAAATACTAAAAAAATATTATAGAATAATGTTTTTGTTTGTTAACTTATTAACGTGTTTGTACCTACGAGGTGCAGATCGTTGCAACAGAGTTAAAAATCCACTACGACTGTACATCTGGTTTCTGTGATAGTATTATATACAAGTGGGCAGTAAAACTGTTTTGTAACAAAAATGAATTTATTGTACTCGACTTTTTCAAGACGGACGAGAATTTATTTCACATAATAGCAACCCGCCCTCGCTTCGCTTCGGTTTCAGTCGCCTTACCCGCGTAGTGCCCGTTCCCGTGAGAATACCGGGATAAAATATAGCCTGTTACTCCCTAATATAGCTTTCCATTGGTGAAAGAATTTTTAAAACCGGTTCGGTGGTTTAAGCGTGAAAGCGTAACAGACAAACATACTTTCGCATTTATAATATTAGTAAGGATGTATTGTTATTTTATTAGTTGTTGTCATTTATATTTAAAGCATACATTTTAAATTTGAGCGTTGATTATTACTATTTTGTTATGAGATATTTTGGCTAGTCAAGAATTAATATGGGACTTGTAATTTCTTAGGTTTTATCTAGATGGATTTTATTCTCTCTTATTTTCTAATATATGTGACGAGAAATTCTTTTATATTTCTATATGTTAAGAATCTCGGTGAAATCATCAGCGATTCGCATGAAATTTATTATGCAGAAGTTTTCATGAGTAGTAAATTGATTAATGAATTAGAATATGCAGGTAAATAAATAATTATTTATCTTATAATATAAGCAACTATCGTTATGAATAGAAATAGCTTAGTTGAAAAATCGAGCATATAATCCAGAAAGCCCCAGTGCGATATTTGGTTATATCTTCTTTATTATTATTTTCATTTATAGTGTTTATATTTTTTTATAATTTTCAATTAATTTTAATGTTTTACGTAAAATAGTTTTATTTACAATATGTAATACTTGCGTAAACATCAGAAATCGTTATTTGTAACATTGAAATACATTTTATAAAAAAACAATACTGAACTAAGCTCGGTCATTAAGATATCATAAATTACGCAAGTTATTAAAAGAAAAAATATTTGTGTAGGACGTAATACGCATAAATTTATGCATGCATTAATGATGTCATTTCAATCTCACATAATAAAATAAACTGAATTTATCATATTAGCTGAACTGTAAATTTAAGTACGTATACATTGTGATAAATCATCATTCATCAACAATAGACATAGTGCCGTTATAGATAAATGCCAAATCGGAAAATAGGTTAATAACCACAGTTATCATTATGAGTTTCCTAACTGAGAGCACTGCTAGGCACTTCCTTGGTGCTCGCGTATTTAGTTTTTATGACTTCCATAAGAAAGCAGGTGATAGTGTATTCGTCATCAATTACCCAATAATGACTTAATTACATGTTATCCTATCGAAAAACAGCAATGCCGAGAATGTGATCTGGTAACTGTTAATAGCAGCGATATGCTAAGCGTCACAGTGAGTTGGCTTTGAAGCGAAAAACAGGTATAAATAGCCATTATTCGAACGTGTAGACGGCATACGGTGATGACATCATATATCTGTTGGAGATTTTAGTATATTTGAAGTGTATAGAATCGTTAAGTGGTACTAAGTTATATGTAATTATAGAGATTAACGTGTAATAAATTATATATACAGTAATACCCCGATTTACGCTACCCCGTTTTACGTGAATTCGAAGACGCGGTTTTCTCTTTGAGGACTTAGGCCTTAGGTTTAAATTTTTTAATCATAAAATTTCAATTATTTTTATCTAACATGTTGACTACATTCTTTAAAATGATTGTCTTCTTTGAAATAGTTCTAAGTAACCATTTTTTTTTTGTACATTTAATATAAGCAAAATTAAATCCGGACTTATGCGAATTCGATTTACGCAATTATCGCTCGGTCTCGCTATCGCGTAAGTCCGGGGTATTACTGTATTATTCTGGCTTGATTTTGTCTTATATACACTTACAATATAACTTATATAACTCTAACTAATCTTTTTATACAGGATGCCTAATAACGCATCACCATACGGAAATTTAGTAAGTCTCATTTTAATTTTATTTCACTTAAGCATTTCATGACTAACTTCAAGTTCTCTACACGGTCGGGCAAAAAGCCTTTCGCCTGATACGCGAACACGATACTTATCGTATAACTTTCGAACAACCGTTCAAAGGTTCAAGTTTAAGCTTTAACTATGTACGTAATGAAGGTATAGGCCATGTACTTGTCAAACAGAACATAATATTAAAGAAACCCCGCCATCTTGTTTAACCTGACCCAAATACATACATACTTCAAAGTTTCAACATTTCTTAAGAACAGACTCCCTTTCAAGTATGAGACTAGTAGAAAATCCCAAATATAAATGTAGAATATCAATACATGGAATTTTGCAAATTTTGACTAAATTAATAAAAGAGGATGTCATCTAAACAAATCAATAAAATTAAATTAAGAACAGTGTAATCACAGAACGTTGTGGTATGAATGTTGATGTAGTGACAAGGATTGAGAAAGGTATGTTAAGTTGGTTTGGTTATGTAGAGGGAATGAATGAAAGGAGATAAAATAAAATAAAATAAAAATAGCCTTTATTTAATTACTACTTACCATTAGCTTAACATTCACTTTTATGTTCCTTCTTTTGTACACAACTACTTTCCTTCTACAACTCATTAAGATTATCTATATGTGTATAAATGTGTAAGTATATATTTTATAAATCTACATTTCTAGTAATCTATATATAACTATTTCTAATAATTTATGTATCAATACTTCTACTAATTTATACGTCTGTTTCTAATAATTTATATATCTATGTTTAAACATTTATTAGTAGTATATCCATACTAATGTGGCCACGGTGGCAGCGTGCCTATTGGCCGGGACTCCCCCGTGGGACCTGGAGGCGGAGATGCTCGCCGGACTATATCGGCGGGTGACGGGGGTGCGAGCGGAGGGCGGTGTGGTCTCGTTAAGGGATCTCACCGCCTGGCGTGTCGACGCCCGCCGAGACGTCATTGCCCGTTGGGCAGTCCGGCTGGAGAGGCCTCGGTTCGGGGTGCGAACCGTGGAGGCTTTCCGGCCGGTGCTGATGCAGTGGTTGGAGGCAGCACGGGGTGCTCTCCTTCCGACTGGTGCAGGTTTTGACGGGGCATGGGTGCTTCGCCAAATACCTGCACAAGGTCGTTAGGAGGGAGAGTACACCGTCCTGCCACCACTGCGATTGCGACGAGGACACGGCGCGCCATACGCTCGAGGCCTGCGGGGCTTGGGCAGTGCAGCGCTGTGAACTCGTCGCAATCATCGGTACGGACCTGACGCTGCCGGCTATCGCTAGGGCGATGGTCGACAGCGTCGGGAATTGGGAAGCGGTCGCAGCCTTCTGCGAGACGGTGATCTCGCGGAAGGAGGCGGCGGATCGCCTGCGCGAGGAGCGCAGCCTTGATGAGGAGATCCGCCGCCGGCGACTGGGGCGGCGTAGGTGCAACTATCTGCGCCTCATGCCGCCCTAGCCGAGGCCGCGGGTGACGTGACCGGGGATTAATCCATCACCCGCCGAGAGGCCGACCGCGTGAGGAAAGACCGACGTCCTCCCCGAGGGGGGGGACGTCGGTCGATGGGAGGGTACCCCAATTAGGGGTATTCCGTCGGGCCGACCACTGACGACAAGTTAACGCTGCTCCAGTGGTCGGCCCAACGACGAAGGCGACGTGGTTTTTGGGTGGGTCGCGGGAGTTGCGTGCTTAAGCCCCTCTGTCGCCCCGGACGGAGCGGTGCGGAGGCGCGACGACCGCGACCCACCCACAAAAAAAAAATACTAATATTATAAATGCGAAAGTAAGGATGTTTGTTTGTTTGTTTGTTTGTAACGCTTTCACGCTTAAACCACCTAACCGATTTCAAAAATTCTTTCACCAATGGAAAGCTATAATATCAGGGAGTAACATAGGCTATATTTTATCCCGGTATTCCCACAGGAACGGGAACTACGCCGCGGGTAAAGCGACTGAAACCGAAGCGAAGCGAGGGCGGGTTGCTAGTATTTTATAAATCTACATTTCTAATAATCCATGTTTCTACTAATTTATATATCTATATTTATACATTTATATTTCTACGTAGCTATCTACCTCTATAAACTAGTTTAAATCTATATTTCTTTACCTAATTATATGTGTATAAAATTAGGTTATTATTATTACGTGATAGTAGTAGTCGCCTCTGCTGCGTAGGCCTCTGCCAAATACTTGCTATATGTAGGTTTAGAGATGTTTGTTTTCTATTTATTATTATATTGTTGTTCTTGTTATATTGTTCTTGTTGTATTGTTTTTGTTTAAGATTTAGGAGGTGTTGGTCTGACTCTTCCACGGTGACCGGCCGGCTTGGAAGAGGTAGAGAGGTAGAAGAGGCACTAATAATTTTTTTTAAGTATCTTCGTTTAACGATGTTATTTAGTTATTTAGGTTTATTTATGATGGGCGTAAAAATACCCTAAACCGAAGAATATGCATGAAGAGATTAATGAATGTGGAGGAGGCGAAAGTAGTATGTCAAGATCGTAGCAAGTGAAGGGAAGTGGTCTCTGCCTACCCCTATGGAAAAACGGCGTTAATATATATGTAATATATGTATAAATATATAGTAGATTTCATTTCTACTTACACGATAATTTGTACGATACCTATGCCTAAAAACCAGGTAAAAATTTTTTGCCTGTCTGTCTGTCAGTTTGTTCCGGGAAACCTTCAAACCCGCTGGACCGATTTAAACTATATTTTACTACTAGGTAACTTAGGTTACTTTGCTTCTATGAAAAACCCAATAAAATTTTGCCTCGTCCGGGTCTTGAAGCCAACGGTATATCTTAGGAGATATGTATTATAATGTGAAACTAAATCACAGCGAGGGTGGATTAGCGATCCAGAGTACAAAATATAATTTGATTCGAAAACTATTTCTCAATAATGTCTTGATTATTAAATCATGATTAATATCATGATTAATAAATCCTAACTAATATTATAAATGCGAAACTAAGTTTGTTTGTTTATTACGCTATCATGCCTAAACCGCTAACTCGATATTAAGACTTCTTTCTTCAATGTTGCCTGTTGAAAACTAATTAACCTAAACCTAATTAACATTGAGGGTGAAGATACTAATCATTATTATAGCCCATACGCGATCCAATACTAGGTATACAATTCGCTATGAAAAGCCATCGACGATCATGGCTCATTGTGTTTTAGGCTTCTACTAGGCATAGCTTCAAACTTTTTGTCTGCTATTTTTAATGGAAAGACGTAGTTTTTTCAGTGGATAAATGTGATATTAGCGCTCTTTTCCTAACATCTGTACCCTGATAATGTTTAACCAGCAGTTATTAGTTACACATGCTATTGGATTAATAAGGCAAACATTTGTAATTAGACATAAACATATAAGTAAATACTCCTACTAATATTATAAACGCGAAAGTTTGCGAGTATGTGAGGATGTGAAAATGTTTGATGCTCTTTCACGCAAAAATTACTGAATGAATTCTAATGAAACTTCACAATAATATAGCTTACATATCAGAATAACACATAGACAATAATTTATCCCGATATTCCCACGAAAAGAGGAACTGCGGGTGAAACCGCAGGGCACTACTAGTTTAATTATAATATCTTTACACTTTACAGTATCGCCGGTAGTTTGTCAGTTTATATGTGGCAGCAGGTGTGATAACGAATTAAATGATATTTAGTTAATTATTTAATTTGTATTACCACCTTAAGGCACTAACTATTATAGAAATGCAGTATAACGATGGACATAGCGATACTAAAGACAAATGTTCAAGTAGGCAGTATCTTAAGAACACTCTACAAAACCTAACGAGAGCTGAGCCAGCCCACTGCGAACACTTTCATTTGGGCCAAAATATGCTTGATTTTTTAATGAATACGTCGCGGAAGAGATTTCATCTTTTATACTGCTTGTTCTAAATTTAATTTATTCTGTGACGCGTCCCCGAAATTCCTTTGAGTAAATAAAAAAGGAAGTTTTACATGTACCCCGAAGATTAATAATGAGCTTCGAGACATAAGAGTCTTATTAGAAGGCACTTGAATGATGAAATATATCGTTTTTTATTCCACTCTCGCAATGCGTAAATGAGAAATTAATAAAAAAAATATTATATCAGAAAAGCTGAATTACGTTTGAGAAGGCTTTTAAGATAGCTAATTTTTAAAAAATTGTTCATCTGTACAAATAATTAAAATTGAAGTGTCTGTTTGTAGTTATATATATATATATATATGTATATATATATATATATATATATATATATTTCTTGTGTACGTGTGTATGTCACTGAACTCCTCCTAAACGGCTGAACTCTTGTTGAAGAAAATAATTATAATAAAATAGAATAAATAAAATAAATAGAAATCTATCCAAAAATGTATTCAAATAATTTACTGCCAGTGAATAATATGTCCAAAATGCTGACAACTTCGCAATTTTAATGGCAAATTTATGATTATTAACTATTTCCTCCTCCAACTTAGTCCGCTCGTGAGCGGTCCGCTGAGGTTTCGAACACTGCAGTGTTCGAAACCTCATCGGGCAATCAAAAATCAAATACAAACGCGATAAAATCCATTAAAAGAAAATATTTACGTTGTGTAATACCCGCGTAAACATCAGAAATGCATATTTAACATAATTAAATCATCATCATCAACTCAGCCCATATATGTCGCACTGTTGGACTTGGGCGTCTACTACTCTGGGAGAGAAATTGACCTACTATACCACGCTGGTCAGACGTGTTGGCATAAGATTTTGTTTTGAGTTTTCCTTCTCTTGCATAGATGTTGTATGCATATTATATCCCTTGGTTGTCATTTACGACACCCACGGGTAAGAGAGAGGGTGGTGAATTGTAGCCTTACTTTGTCATCATACGGCAAATTAAATAGCAATTGAATATTTATAATTATTTAATTAACTACATTACTGTACATAATAAAATAAAGTTTTATTGCACCTACCATCATTTCATTAGTACCTTTAAATTTTGGCTAGTACACTTGTGTATAATTTCAAAAGATACGACGTGGAATCCTTTATCAAATTTCTAACTCCAATTCAACTTTGGGCAACAATATTTTTTGATACTCGCTATGGGTAAAATTTAATAATTCTGCGTCTCAACCAATTCTAGGGCACTTCATTTCATATTTCAAGCTTTTACGCTTGTTCGATAATATAATTAATAAAGATAATCCCGTAAACTTCTGCTGAAACGAGAAAATTTTGCGCAATAATTTATATACAGTCAAAGTTAGTTACACATTAGTTGGGATATATATTAGTTAAGTAAGTAAATTATGTTTCTGGTTAACTCTATTATAAATAAATACAATTTTAGAACTCCTTATAAATATGTATATAGTTATATATATGTATATAGTTATACAGACTGTACCAGGTTATGGAGCAACTGGTCAAAAGGGAGCTAAGCAATGGTGGTAGGAATCCATGAAAAAAATTTGAACGAAAAATATCGATTCGTTAAGAAATTAGAGACATGTAAAGTTTTCAATTTCGAAATCGCTTTTTCGTGTAAATCCGATTGAAATGTATAAAGTCAATGATACTTAATACGCAACATATTCATACTTTATTAAATGTTCATTAGAAATTGAATAAATCAATGATTACGTTCGCATAAGCAAGACAAACTTCGCTTTAAAACAGCTGATCGGCTGATGACCGTTGACGGCTCGCCGTTGTTCCCTATGCTCATTGACACGTTTGCGCAATTCTAGGTATGAATGAATGAAATTATACTGTCGAAGCTATACATGCCTACATGTATTCTGTCTGTACACGCCTACATAATACGTAACATTTAAGGCATAGACTCTTAGACACATTTTTTTGAAATCACCATAACTTTTATGTTATATTGTCTTTTGTGTAATGTACATTCTAATTACGATCTATGACCGTTAAACTACAACATACTCGAACAGTTGTCCCACAACCTGATACATCCTGTATATAAATATTCAGATTTTAATACATATTACTATTCTGAAAGTGTGTATGTAACTGAAGTCATTCTAAACGGCTGGACAGATTATGATGAAATTTATGTGTTATATAAATACTCAGATTTTAATATATATATGTATATTACTATTCTAAAAGTGTGTATGTAACTGAAGTCATTCTAAACGGCTGGACAGATTATGATGAAATATATTTGTTATATAAATACTCAGATTTTAATGCATATTACTATTCTGAAAGTGTGTATGTAACTGAAGTCATTCTAAACGGCTGGACAGATTATGATGAAATTTATGTGTTATATAAATACTCAGATTTTAATGTATATTACTATTCTAAAAGTGTGTAACTAAAGTCATTCTAAACGGCTGGACAGATTACGATGAAATTTATGTGTTATATAAATACTCAGATTTTAATAGTATTATTAATAGTATTATACTATTCTGAATGTGTATAAAACTGAAGTCCGAGTAACATCCGACAGCGATGTCTTAGCACCGATAATGGCAGCAAGTTTATAGTGTTGCTCTGCTCAGGTCGCGCAAAACTCCAGGGTATGCTGTATTCGACCCCATTGCAAAAACAATGATGGCAGCACAGAGCCATCTCCCTTCTCACGATCATGAACAGTTACTTGAGGAAGCAACCAAACTCCGACAGGACATGCATCATTTGAATTGTGTGTTTGGTTACGGTGCTCAACGGGAATTTTTCTCCATGTTGGCAGTTCAGGACTACATCAGCACTGGTGCGAGGGACTCTATGGTTTGAAAATCAGTAGGAACTGCGTGTCTGTACATTTAATAAATTTATCAAACAATAAGTATGACTGACAAGAGTAACAGAACACAAAAAAATCTGTTGTCTGGCTGTACATACACAGGTCTAAAATTAATAAACAGTTTTTTTCGCGGTTGTATTATTGAATTTAAATTTCAGTGAAAAAAATTATAGTCATTTAAACATGAGTATACAAGGGTTGCGTAATAAAATTGAATTTTACACGCACAAATTCGTGGGCACCAGCTATTTCAAAATTAGAATAAAAAAGATGATAAATGTATTTTTCAATATTTCATATTTTATTCCAAAATCCATCCAAATACGTATTTTATGGAGGCATAAAGAGAATCGAAATTACGCTGCCTGGAATCTCAGTGGTGTAATCTGTTCTGCAATGCTTACGATGCATACCCTCGGGGTGAGTTTGTCAGGCGACGTTTGACCAAAGCGTTTGACATTCTGTCGCTTTACGATAATATACGACTATATTAATAATTAAGACTACGGAATGAATACAGAATATAATGTACACATAATATTCTTAATTATTAGTGTTGATACAAATTATTTTAAAATCAACCTCTACAGATTTTTCATAATGACTAAGTATGTAACTTGACTAAGAAAATACGGTAAGAAAGGTTGGCCCTATCCATTTCAAGAGTGTTGAAATGCAGCAAGAAGAATGATACCTCTATACGATAAGGCACTGTATCTGATATGGATAAGTCATTATCAGTAGTCGTAGCATTCTTAAAATCATAACAAAATAATACACCTAGAAAGATAATAGGACATGAAATTGATACAATACAACAAATTGATACCTAATATTATCTTGTATCTTTAAACGAGCAATTCTTATATATATATATATATATATATATACATATATCTTATATCTTTAAACGAGCAATAGAATATGGATTCAAATTTCGCCGTCAACGTCAAGGGTGGCGATAGCTCAGTTGGGAAGTTGTCCAGTTTTTTTTGTTTTGTTTCGGCGTGCAAACAGCGTCGGATCGAATTTCAATGTTATTATTATTCTCTTTTTGTAATTTTTGATATTTTTTCATTATTTAATTTTTAGTTTTTATTAATATATATCTAAATAAATTCAACAAAATTACAACAAAATTATACCGAGTGAAGCTCGGTCAACCTGATATTAAATATAATTATAAGAATGTGCACACAACTCATTAGTTTTATGGTTTTTTTATGTGGGGACGAAGTAAAAAAATAATTCACCACCCTTTGTAGGTGTCGTAAAAGACTATTAAGAGATATGATATGTCGATAACATCGATGCAAAGAAAGGTGTATTCGATATAAAACTCTATTACAGGATGTCTAGCCAGCGTGGTATAATTGGTCAATTGCCCTTCTATTGCAGAGGAAGCATGATCCCAATAGTGAAACGTATATATGTTAAGAAAAATAGAACATATTGAAGCTGCATGCCTCTATCGAGCCTGTTATGAATATTACCAATACAGCTTATACATATGTGTCATAATAACCCACTGCAGTTATTATAGTGACATATCCACTACCGTACTTAGTGTTCCCATGTTATTGTTCTCATTTTATATTTATCTGTAGTATATTTATTACCTTAAGCAATACTAGCGCTATGAGTTTATATAAATAATACCATTTTAATTAATAACACATTTCATTACAGTTGGAAACACACTTTCACGATATGTTTGTATTTATTACTAGTCTATCGTTGACATTAAATCGAATTGATATAATTACGCATATGTTATGAAAAGATCTGGTACCGTTTAACCCTTCTGGGGAAAGAATTAGATCTCTGTGGTTTTATATAAGACACGAGACGTGTCTTAACCTATTATGACCCCGAGACATCTGCTGAGATGAAGATGTGATCTCCTTTTTTTTATTTTGGAGTGTGCTACGTTCAGCGCACCCGACGCCGGCCGGCTCCGTCCGGGGCGACAGTGGGGCGGCACGCGGCCCCGTAACCCACCCATAAAGCACGTCGCTTGCGTCGTTGATCTCCTAGCAGTTGTTTGGCCGCCCGGCTTGCCGCGGAGGTATGGCATTGGTGCCGCTGTTGCGAGCAAGACGATTTAAGATTTAGCGCTGCGTCCCTGTGACGCCGTGGTAGCCTTTCTTATCCTTAAACGATATGGCGATAACGTAATATCACACGTTGGTGAGTGGACATATTATTATTCTTCTTTGGTCCTTACATGTTGAACGCATGCAACACTATATAAAGTGTTATCAGCCACCTAGGATAATTATCCAGTTCTGCTTGATCAGATATGTTTCTACAGAGATTTGGCATTAAACTTAATATGTACCACCTGTGCAGAAATTAAACAAATGTTACAAAAATATATTCAAGTTGAAGTACGAGAAGGTTATATTATAATTACAACGCGACTACTATTAATACTACCCAAATAGACTGATGTCTGCACACCTCAAATTGCAATATTATATTCTAATCGAAATAACAATTATAGTTTTAAAAGTACCAAAAAGGAAATTTGTCAAATCAATTATTCAAGGCAAGTAAAATACTACGCGAGTTTTGTTGAAATTCAAAATTGTTGAAACCCAATAGAAGTTTTACATGCCTTTTTAATATAAAACAAACACGTATATATTACAAGTAGACTGCGTGGACGTACGGATATGTAGCGAAATTACACCTCGACGATCTCAACGCAAACTGCTGTAATCACAAACCATTTCAAAGCGAAGAAGATTGCTGCGATTCGCAATGTTATATGTGGGTATGGAGTAAGGAAGAAGTGACAAGCGATAAAATTATAGTTATATGAAATAAAATTATTTTTACAGATTTCTCATTGGGTTTGAATTTTATTTTTACTATTGCAAATTTTTCCAATACTTTTTTTTCTTTAGGATTAATAATCACAAGAGAAACAGACTAACATTAAAATTAAACTCCATAAAAATGTTTGGGGATAAAATATGTTACATACATATTTAAACATTCATCAAACACTAATTTACAATTGCTTTACAATGTTTAGTATGTAAGATCCTGCAGCATTTAATATTATATGCATTTAAGAATTAATAAAAATAGATTGAAAATAAATTTATCCTACAGAAATGACACAGGAAAAGTGTAAATAGCGATCTCCTGTATCGACAAAGGTTCGACACAAATGAATATAGCCAAGACTAGATGTAATTTACGCCGCTTAATTGTATATTTGATAAGTTCTGAGTATACATGTGTCATCAACAAAAATAATGATGATGATAGCTATTAAGTCAAAATAAAATAAGTAACAAACATACAAAGTTAGTAATACGTTCAAAGTAATATCAGTTATGACAGGGGTTACAAGAGCCCCACGTATATCAAAGACTCGGCATTAGTGGTCGGCCCAATGGCGAGGGGGGAGGGAATACGGGGGGATATAGGGCCGCGCACTGCCTTTTTGTCACCCCGGACGAAACGCACTGATTATAGCCCGGACGAAACGGACTAACCATAGCCCGCCTAAGAAAAAAAAAGGGGTTTCAAGAGTTACTGTATTTTTAAACACAAGCTTCCAGAGGGCACATAGTTGATCTGGGGGCACGGCAGTGCCCTCGCCAAGTCGAGCAAAAGAAAAAGTCGGGCAAAACGCAACACTGCCGTAACATACTTTTCTCGAAGCAATTCAGGCCATTTTCGACCCCCTATAACTTCGTTGTGAATAAAACTAGAAGCCTGAATTTTTAGAAATCCGGCAAGCATTGTCTACATATTACGTATTTCAAATTTCATTCAATATGAACCAATAGTTTAAGAATTATAACTAGTCAAAATTTCGTAATTTTGTCACTCACTGACTGACTGACCGATCATCAATATTAAAGAGGCACTTCTAGCAGACATAGAAGCTCCAAATTTAGAATACAATTAGTGTTTAGTGTATAAATGTAGGAAAAATTATGAAACATTGTAATTTTTGTCCAGTTTCCGAGATACACTAACTGCATAAATAATTTTGTAAACCTATATAAATATATAGGATTAGAAAGTTACATTTGCAGTTAATGAAATGTAATTTTGTAAAATATAAGAATACATTTGTCGCCATCATTGCTTCTCTATGGGAATCGTAAAAACCGGCTAAAGACTGATCGACGCAGATGACGTAGTGGTTAAGATACCAACGTACCGTGCCAGTGTCGCGGGTTCGAATCCCATGCAATACAACACCTTGTACGATCCACAAATTATTGTTCTGAGTCTGAATGTAATTTGTGTCGGTTAATTATATGTTCTTTCCATGTGGTGACGAAGTAAGAATACAATTCATCACTATCTTGCCCGTGGATGTCGTATAAGACGACTATGGAATATAATATGCACATACCATCTGTGTAAGAGAAGGAAAACTCGAAATGAAACCCTATATCAACATGTCTGACCAGCATGGTATAGTGGGTCAAATTCCCTCCCATTGTGGAGGAGGCCCGAGCCCAACAGTGGGACGTATGAGGACTGCGATGATGATGCGATGATGAATTATTTGTTTGTAAAGTCCCCCACAATATAAGGATTTATTATTCGCTTAGTGCAAGGACTTGTCATTTAAAAAAAAAAGATTCAACAGGAGAGTGGGCAGCAGTTCTTGTCGGGGAAATGTATGATATCTCACTGCAAAACCAACCCGCCTACCAAACGTGGCGATTACGGCATTATTCCTCATTTGGCGAAGAACAATGAGCCCTAGTCATGGCAACTCTGTTACCCTTGAGCGTCGTTGCATGCAGGTGCCACTGTACCGCACTTTATGGTGAAGCATGAGGGGGGTCTATGTTCTGCAGTGGACGGCGATAGGCTGAATATAATAATAAATAATCGCACTATGTTTAGTACAATTTTATATAATATGTTTTACTTGTGAGGTAAATTGTGTTTTCATGCGATTGCCAAGTCATTCTGTTTATTTAAAACATAAAAGATCTTTAATATTGATATAGTCACTATAAGAAGTTGTTAGGTTAGCTATTTACGTAATAACTTAAGAAGAAAGGTCCCTTAAGCAGGGGAATAATTACTATTAACTGAATAAGTTAACCGACTTGGTATAACATCGATCTCACAACTTTTTATGGTAGAAGAACTCAGTTGCGAGGCTTGGCTTTTTTTACAAGTTTTGTTTTTGATGGTATCTAATTTTCCGCTTACTGTTTTAACGTAGGACATTCACTAAACATGAAAGAAAAGAATAAATCCCAGAAAATACGGATAGCGACTTTATGAAATGTCATTGTGAGTTATATTGTCGTAGAATAAACCTCACATGCCATCAAACTTCTATTTTGTTTACCTTGTACCTATATGACAATTGAAAACAATAGACATCTAAAATGCTTTTCACAATTGTCATATCAAGCAATTTTGAGACATATTTAACATTCACAAATAGTTACTTATTAGTCAAGCTAGAGATTAGGGACTGCCTGAAGTTCCGATCTTGAATCCTAGTTTCACCTTATTCGCACTCTTCAGTTTTCTATGATGAATGACTACAAAAACAATCCTTACTAATGTTATAAATGCGAAAGTAAGTTTTATTGTTTGATACGCTTTCACGCTTAAACCACCAAACCGATTTCGAAAATTCTTTCACTAATGGAAAGCTATAATATCAGGAAGTAACATAGACTACTATGATACCGGTATTCCAACGGGAACGGAAACTACGCGGGTAAAGCGACTGAAAGTGAAGCGCGGCGAAGGCGAGTTGCTAGTACCTATACAATAATTCTTTTAGGCTAATGTACATATATGCTTATTATGTAAAAATCTCGTATCCAAAAGTGCAAGGCTTAGCTTACATAATGCTGTGAAGCTCCTTATAAAATGCCCTTCGTTTTTAAATTGGTCACAAGATATAAGAGTTTACAACCTGGGCTACTTTAACGATTTCTGATGATTACACGAGTTTTAAATTTGTTCAAAGCGTAAAAGAGGACTAACGGACATATTATGCAGATAGCATCAATGCAAGAGAAGGAAAACTCGAAATAAAACCCTGTTTCAAAACGTCTGACCAGTGTGGAAGCTTCTCATAAAGGAGGAGGCCCGAGCCTAACAGTGGGACATATAAGAGTTGAGATCAGTGGCGGCTGGTGGGTCAACAAAGTGGTGGTGCACTTTACTTGCTCACTAAGTATTAAGAGAGATCAGAAATTGCAATGGAACAACAATTTATAAAAAAAATATTTTTTTATTATTGTCGAACTCATTACATTTTGTAGGCATACATGTGAAGAAACATGTGGTTTTATTTGGTTTTCACACTTCAAAAGATATTTATAAAAGAATGCAAATAAAAAATACTTTGATTTGAACTCTTTTATTAAATATAACGAGGGCCTTGGCGGTCCCGCCAATTTTATATCAACTTTATTTTGAAGTTTTATCATGCTAGGCTCATTTATACTCACACCACACACGGTACACGCAGTATAGAATAGAACTAAGACCAAAATAAAAAAAAACAATTAATGTAAACAAACAATATTTAACGCGTCACAGGATACATCGAAACTGTAACTACTTACGTCGCCGCCGCCAGGCAAATTTCGTCCAAGGTCGAGTGCTCTCGCTAATGTTCGGTTCGCCCGTGCGCCGCTCGAGCAGATACTCATTTTTCGGTATATTTCTATGAACTATCTTCTGTCGCACGCGCCAGGCGTTCTAACTCATAACTAATACAAGTTGTATTACCAGTCCCCGTGCGCTCGCCTCAGCGCACGAGATTTTTTTTACAGGGAAAATAAGTTTTAATAGTTTAGTAAAGCGTTTAAATTGTTTCGTCATAATTTGAAATTATAGTTGTTATATGTTTTTGTATGTTTAAATAATAATAATATTTATTATATTATTTATATATCGTAAATTCGTAATCTAAAATATAAAGATGAACTAACATTGTAATTATTAAATCTTTTGAATTGGTGGTTCAGCGCACGAGCGCACTTAAGGTACAGCCGCTACTGGTTGAGATGATATTTATAAAACACGCAAAGATGGTGTTAGCCTGGAAAACAATGCATTAGGACTAGGCATTGATATCGATTTCAAAGAATTCAATTTTTATTTAATTTCTAATTCATACAGTACAGCTTGTTGGTTCAGCTAGCGATATATATTGAGTTTTTATGTAAAAAGACACTATTATATTGATGTTTGTTAGAATCATTGACAGAACACACATGTTTATCAGTTTATCGCCGTTTTGATGCTGTAATTTATTCGTGAATCATAGAACATTTACGGAGTCAAATTTATTGATACTTTGTAGGTTAAATCTATAGAAGATATAATTTTGTAGATTAAACCTACAATAATGGTCAAAAAATATTTATTAAAGAATAGGAACATAAGCTGCCTTTAATAATCAATAATAAGCCCTATGAGCTTTCCTGCCAATTGTTATCTGATCGGCTTATAGTATATTAGTTATAACATTTTTTAGGTATCAATAATTCTCCTTTTTTTCATTAATCGATATCAAAATGTGAGTTAAAATTTAATAACTAATACTGTAGCGAGTAGATACAAATCTCACTTATAACTGTGATTTGTCGAACGTGAGCTGACTACTATTAGTGACCATGTGATGAGCTGAGGTGCTTGAAATGTCGGGCAATTGCAAGTCAAATATAAGTGAGTTAAAATCTGAATTCAATTTTAAGTTAAAGAATGTTAAAAGTATAATATTCGAGTAAACATTACAAATACAAGTGTAGTTAAATATAGTGTAATTAAATTTAAAGCAAAGGACATTTAACTTACAAACCTAGCGCATCTCATAATGTCTATGCTGTAACACAAATAAGATTTAAGTTACACAGAATAGAGCGGTGAGGTACATCTTGAATTTGTTGTATATAAATCATATCTTACGTATTCACTGTGCGTTAGTAGTATGAAAATAGACATGGAAATAGAATAGAAACAGACATGAAATTTTTACCCAGTTTTGTCATATATTCTAAAACAAATTTATTTCAACGCTCCATATTCGCTATGTAAAATGCAATTACAGTCACGATTTCGGGTAATAGTTTGCTAAATTTATTTCCTGTTTCTCTCTTTTATTTTTTGCAAGCTGCGCTTAACCTTTCGCTCACACGGACAATGTATCTAGTTAAATTTGTCAGTGCTGCCTGGAGCTTTTTTCACTTATTAACAAAGATCTTACCCTACAATTTCGTGCAGCAGAAGTGCTAAATTACATTATATGACTCGTTTAAATTCGACTGAATCTGATAAAATAACAATTTAATTTTGAGTCTAATAGCATTAAAACTTATAATTGTGATGATCTAACGAAACAAAGCCATAGTAACTTTTCAAACTAACTTAAAATGACGGTAGGCCATTCTTTTCCGTATCGTACTTGCCTTTAACCATGACCTTGGTTGTAGTAAATGACTACTGAAGAATTAGATATGCATATGATATCTCTGTAAGAGAAAGAAAACTCAAAATAAAACCCTAAACGTCTGCTCTGCGTGCTTATAGTAGGTCAATTGCCCTCCTATTGTGGAAAAGGTTATAGCCGAATCGTGATTCATAGTGATTCATTTCCGCTTATATAGACATATATGGCGATGATGATAATAAAAAATACTTGTATGGGCTTAATCGCAATGTCGGCATTCATAGGCACACACCATAATAGGGTATGTATCAAGAAGAATTAATAATAATCAATAATACATCATCGTACATATAAATCAATGTATCAATTTTCATCCCAATCAAATGAAAATATCAATTTATATTTCATATAGCCTGAGGGAAAGAGGGACCCAATTATTTGAGAAGACAATTTGATCTATTTGCTAGTGCGTGCAAAATAATATTAAATGATAGCTCATGGATAATTTGTTTGTTAATAATATTGTTAACAAAGCCACCACAAAAAGAAAACATCATATTATTTAACAATTCAATGTTTCACAATAATTAATTCGTTAAAACAATTTACTTGTGTAGCGATGAAGTAATTAGCTCTAGTTAAAAAAAACTACAATATTCATAGATAGTCGAAGGATAATTTGTTGCCATTGTAAAACTAATTAAGTCTTATTTGATTTAGTCATATGTATGGAAAGAAAACGAGAAGTAAGGCGTATTCGTACAATATATATTAAATTTTTCAAATAATAATATTTTCAGTCATCTGCCTAAAATCACAATACACATAAAAATTTTAAATATAAATTACCATAACAACGGCTCAAACCATTTTGAACTCGTTTCATAATTATACTATAACTACCTACCACCTTATCTTCAAACCAAATAAATTATATACCCGGCATACTCGAGTATGCCGCGAGCATATAATTTAGAGTCGCTTTGGAAGGGTAGATGTAGTTCTATATATTCAGTTCTACAAAAGATATCACTTTTAGTCTGTAAAATTTATTATTTTAATCAATGAGAGAGTAATAGTTTTGAATTCACAGTTCCAATAAAATACATTGTAGTTAAAATGTTACATTACATTTGTATAAAATATTCTAGATAAAACACAAAATAATTGAGTGTTCTATTGATTACGCGCACAGACAAATTTTCGCCTGTTTTCATCAGAGAGGGTAGTCGTGCCTTTATAGATTTTTCTGAAGCCTTTTGTAGCTTATTCTAAGTAACGTATACGTCACTTACACTCATGAAATTGTTCGCCTTCTGTATGTCCCATTGCTGTGCTATATATAGCCTTTACCGTAACGAGGAAATTTGACTTACGGTTACATGAAATAATCACGTTATCCTTCTTATGCTTAAGTTTCATCCATCCTCATCCATCCATCAGCCTACAGACGTCCACTGCTGGGCATAGGCCTCCCCACGAGAATGCCACTCGGAACGGCCCTGCGCCACTTGCATCCAACGGTTCCCTGCGACGATTCGTAGTCGCCACTCAAGAACCTTTCTTCCCCAACGGTTGTCGGTTCGACGAGCGATGTGGCCTGCCCATTGCCATTTCAACGTGCTAATTCTGCGGGCTATGTCGGCTTAAGTGTTATAGGCATATCATATCCTTTAATCATATTTTATGATGCCCACGTGCATGATATACGGTAGTGAGACGTGTTCTTATTTTATCACCACACGGAAGGTTAGTTATTTAAGTATTTATAACTAACAATTATATTTATTGTGACGAGTTATCCTTTAACAACAATCTTGAGTAAAAGCTTTTTTTAGAACTAGCATCTATAAAAATATCTACATACCTATTTAAAAGGCTCAGGTGCTCTGCGAGTAACAGCAGTTTAAATTATGTACTTGGAAAACACTGTCAGAAACAGTGTCATGAAATTTTTCTCTTTATCATTCTATGCGAGAGAACTGAAAGAAGTCGTGAAACTTATCACAAAATGTGTTAAGAGAATCTACTACCCATATGTTCTGAGCAAACTTTTGCCGTATCTGAGACGGTCGATAAGTATCTTCAGTTCGAAGTATTCCATGCGCAGTTCAATTTGATATGTATTGTACAAAGGGTAAATGTTAAGCTATTCATTTACAATAAAGATAATTTGCTTAGTACGCTCCAAATCTATTTCGTGCGTTATTTAGTGGTAATTTAAGGTGTTCAGTTCAAATATTTTTCTTGGAAATTTTTTTAAGTGTGAACATTTGTAACTCATCATCATCTTGCTCTTATCCCAATTACTTGGGGTCGACGCAATATGTCATCTGTTTTGACATATTGCAAAGAGTTTCGGCAATGACTTTTATGACCGGCCGCCTGCCTGACGTCAACCCTCCTTGGGAATGTAATCGTTGACCCAAATGGTACCAGATGGAGTTGGTCCGGGTCAATCTAGGTGAACATTTGTAACTAATAGGTTTAAAGATTGTTAACCATATATTTTGTTAAATAGAAACAAAATCTAATTCATAGTTATTAGAGTGTTTTAAAAAAGTGTATATGTACGTACGTAAGAAGTTATACTTCTTTGGCGAAATAAGATAAAAATCTTTCTGAAAATTATATCCTTCGCGTTATCCTACATTTGTAGAAAAAACGATACTAATAATAAAAAAAAGGTATTTAATACATTGAAAGCTTTACTATAACGCATTATCTGGTTGATGTTTGTGACCACAGAAAAATTAATAAGATAGAACGGCCATGTGGGCGGGGCAAGCGTGCCACAATTGCGATCAAACGGTCTTAATATTGACGAAATTCGTTTTACCGGTTCTTAGTTGCGCTCATATAGTGCCCTTGAACGAAGCTCCGACAAAAAAGAGAAATATGCCGTCTTGCGCTGTTACAACGCGTCGAAAAAGAAGTCAGTTGCGTAGTTATAGTCTAAGAAGGCATTTATTTTCATCATTAAGTCCATAAACTTATTAATTCAGTGATATTTCTTAATTTTATGAAAGTATTATGTCGTTTATAAAGAAAAATTATGAAATCGCAAAAAGAGCCAAACATTATACATCGTCTGCCACACATGGATATCACCTTTTATTAGTCCAGCAACCGCGCAATGTACTGCGTTCAATGCGATATCACTAAGAACCGCCTTACTAGCGTGGTAGTATACGTTTTCATTCAAAACATTGACGTCGATCCACGCGTATCGATAGTGCTGTCCAACATACTATAAGTTATCGATTTCAATAATTAGCTATGGGTTAATTTTATCATATAAATAAATATTTTTAACACTTTTAATTTAGTGATCGTTTTATATAATTATATTAACAATATTTAAATAGGTACTTAAAAATCAATTATTCTGGTATACATTACCTACTTAATTTATCTTGTATATCTATAGTACATTCTTGTATATTTTCCGCGTGGTGACGGAGTAAGAATACAATTCACCACTCCCTATCTTGCCCGTGGATGTCGTAAAATACGACTATGGTATATAATATGCGCATAACCTCTGTGCAAGAGAGGGAAAACTTGAAATGAAAGCCTATACCAACACGTCTGACCAGCATGGTTTAGTAGGTCAAATTGTCTCCCATTGTGGAGGAGGCCCGAACTCAACAGTGGGTCGTATGTGGGCGGGAGGTTAGTATAGGGTTTTGTTTTGAGTTTTTCTTCTCTTGCATAGATGTTATATGCTTACTATATCTCTTAGTCGTCTCAATATATTAGGATGAGACATCCGCGGGTAAGATACGGAGTGGTGATTGGTATTCTTATTCCGTCACCACACGGACAATGTTAGTACATTTTTGTGTACAATAAACAAAAATGTACTAACAAGTAGCAGTACCAGTATATCTAAAAAAATAAATAACTGTTTTGTTTTTTAAGTTAAATAATAACACCAATAAAAATAAACCGAATTTCAATAAAAAATAATATTTTAACATATTTTAAGAATGATATCTGATGCTTACGCGAGCACTACACATTGTAAATAAAACTACTTATACGGATTATATCACGTTTGTATTTGATTTAGGATTGCCCGATGTTTCATTCGAAACATCGGGCAATGCTACGTATTCACTTTACAGCATTCCTGGTCACGGGCGGTCTAAGATGTCTGACGTCCAAACAAGTCAACGTTATTACAGACGTCCATGGCCCCCGTCGCAGACACCGTCTGAAACCATCCACAGTTGAGCGTCTCCCTGCAGTACTACCTTATGTGAAAGGAGTCACTGACAAGATTGGCTTCATCCTGAAACGGGCTTCCATAAAAACATATTTTAAACCACTCAAGAGGATTAGTCAATTCTTGTCACCTGTCAAGTGCCAGATCCCTCTACAAGATGCAGGAGTTTATAAACTTGACTGTGGTCTCTTTTTAATACATTTTAATTGTATCTTGTGTAATGGTGTGTACCATATATGGGACCAATATAATATACAAATCGCTACTCGCTTATGTAATTAATTATAGCACTTAAATTTTCTGTCACCTATACAGAGTGTAGTGAGGAGTATTTTATTTGCATGATTTTACTGTTAAATTACTGACTTGCATTACAAATAACGTCAACATATCACACAAGTGCTTAATTTAAAGACATTAATATTTTTGTTTCGATAAAACAGGCTAAATAAATATCGTGTAGTATATCGACCATGGCAAGCACTAGCGTACATGTGCTTTTTTATACGTTGCCTACAGAACTTAGTTATAGTTTGTGTACCAACTGCAGCTTCGAGATTGATGTGTGTGTGTTATGTTAGTGTGTAAAATTGTTGTAAGCATAGACCTTGCATATGTGTTAACATTAGCGGGAGGGGGCAATTATGCCACACTGGTTTTCGAACAAAATCAGCCGAATGGCCTTTCTAAAGTATTAATATTTCTGTGTTTGTGACGGTGTGTGCGCACGCATAATAAAAAATGTTGACTAGCTAATGTCAGTGTGTCGGTGTTTCGTGACGACTGTGTATGCGTACCAATAGAAGTAGGTATAACTTCAAAAATCAATTCATTCAATTATCGCGTTTACACAAATCGCATGTCCACTATATTAAACATTTCGTGCACTAGTTAGTAATAAAATATATCTCTGTGATTTAAGTATATAGGTATACGAGGTGTGGCAGAAAAGTAATGAGACTGGTCTTGTATTCACCAAAGTTTTCATTTTTCTCGAACATCAATGTTATCCCCTTCAAAGTAGTTTCCTTGGGCAGCTACACACCGATGGAGACGTTGTTCCCATTGTTCGTAGCAGCGCTGGAAGTCTTCAACTGATATGGTCTTTAGTAGGTCCGTTACACTCTTTTGGATGTTTTCTAAAGTCCCGAAATGACGTCCTTTGAGGACATTCTTCAGTTTAGGAAAGAGGAAAAAGTCACAGGGACTGAGGTCAGGTGAATAGGGGGGCTGGGGAACCACAGGAATGCCTTTTGAGGTAAAAAATTCTGCTATGGAAAGGGCAGCATGACATGGGGCGTTGTCATGATGGAGCATCCATTTGTTTGCAATGTCTGGTCTCACGCGAATGACCCTTTTCCTGAGCCTTTCAAGGACGTCATTATAAAAAACTTGGTTCACAGTTTGTCCTGGAGGAACAAATTCTTTATGGATGATTCCCCTTTTGTCAAAAAAACAAATCAGCATTAATTTGATCTTCGATTTGCTCATTCGAGCTTTCTTTGGTCGAGGGGAGTTTGCAGTGTGCCACTCTTCACTTTGCCTCTTGGTCTCAGGATCGTATTCAAAAATCCATGATACATCTCCTGTGATCACACGACTAAAAAAATCTTGATCGTTGGCGATTCTGTCAAGAAGATAAAGGCACTTGTTTTTTCGAACATCCTTCTGCTCAATTGTGAGGTTTTTCGGCACCATTTTGGCACAGACCTTTCGCATGTGCAAATGTTCAGTTAAAATTTGATGAACGGTAAATCTGTTTAAATTTAATTGTTCGCTCAACATTCTCAATGTTAAACGACGGTCTGATCTCACTAGAGTGTTCACACGTTCAATGTTCTCATCAGTTTTTGAAGTTGAAGGCCTCCCTGAACGATGTTCATCTTCAACGTGTTCTCTGCCTTCCAAAAATGATTTGTGCCAGCGATAAACTTGAGCTCGGGATAAAGAATGTTTCCCATAGGCAGATTTTAACTTTTCGTACGTTACACTTGCCGATTCACCGAGCTTAGCACAAAATTTAATTGCACAACGTTGTTCCAAATTCCGCTGTTCCATTTTGCGTGACGCACAACCAAAAACCAACTTGACTAATAGCAGTCACAAAAATCACGTAGTTAACGGAAAGAGCTGAAACTTGCACAGAGCTATTGGAAGGTACTGACACACGAGGTCAATCAAGGACAAAGGCGCAGCATTGTCAGATCATTTGCAGTGTTGCCAATCTCATTACTTTTCTGCCACACCTCGTATATAGCGAGCTTCTTTCAGTGTCGCTCGCATATAATAACACTATCTAAAAAGTTTTCAAAGGCGACATGTACCACTAAATTTAGTACCGTTACCCACAAAAGCTTCGGGAAAAATATGGCGCCGTTTGAGCTCGAATTACAAGGGCTCAGCGAGATATGATTGGTCTAATTCAAACACGAATAGAGTCTTAAAGATTATAGTTTCCTAATTATATTCTAGAGTAAAATAAGCGTTGAGTTATTACCCATTTATATGACAAAGTCGTTCAAAACTAGAACGTAAAATATACAAGAATTTTACAAATCAAAATATAACAATTTAGTTAACGGTCTTTTGTCAAATAAAACCTTTAAGAAATTATTATGGACTATTTTTAAAGATATACGTAAAATAATTATGGCCTTAAGAAATATGCGTACACAATTGTGCTGGTGTATTAAAAAAAATATTTTTTATTTTAATAGCGGTAGTACAAATAGTAATATCAATATACTGAGCAAAAAGCGGATATATCATATTTCCTCCTATCTCGTTTTATGTTAATATATTTTACTACAAAAGGACGACTTGCATTGTCCATAATTGTGGTCGTATTGTTTAATAACCCAATTATTTGTGGCATTATGGCTCGAGAAAACCCGATGAGATTATCTTGTTGTTACTTATCACTTTATTGTACCTGTCCATGTATGGTTTGGATGAATTGAATATAATTGAATTATTGATGTTTTTTTTTCCTATCGATAAAAGTCGTAAATATACCCGCGTATTCACCATGAGCTATAATTATTATTAACTAGCCGACCCGGCGAACTCCGTATCATATATATAACTTCAAATATTGACTGTTCAAATTTTATGGCTAATTTCAGTTTCACCAAACTTATAGAAATGAAAAATCGTATCAAATCATATTATCATAAATTTTATTTAGAGCTTACAATGAGGAAAATTTAAACCAATTCAGTAGTTTGGGCGTGATAAAATAACTATGTAGAAGAGAGATGTCAGGGGTCTACAAATAATAATAGATATGTCACATTGACATCATTTCACACAAAGTGAAAAAAAAAACAGTTCATAAATCATATGAAATACTACACCGACAAAGAAGGCTTTGAACAACAAGAAAAAATATATATAAATTTGTAAAAAAGCTATGAAACATGTTAAATCTTCTCTACCCTACGTTATTTATAAATCATGGATGGACGTATCAAATTTTGTTTTTAAATGACGGACATAGTTAATTTTGTTGGTAATTAAACGGGACATATCCAAGTTTGTTTTTAACGTATTGTACAGAGACCGATTTTGTAACGGATACTTGCTAGAAATAAATATGTACATATCAAATATACGTATATATAAATAGTTGGGGTCATAATACGACGTAACTAATTTTTGCAAAATAAAGATTCAGCTCTGTATAAGTGTCTAGTTTACCTCTCTTTCTTCGCCACATTTGCCTTCCATTTTTCGGGTTGTGCTTGCTTTTTCTAGCTTTATTTTGTAACACTTTGCAAGGCTGTTTATTTGTTATATTATGTTTATTTATATGTTATATTATAATAATAAGGAAATATTATTGTAATTTGTTGATAAGACTAAGCTCTTTAAAAACGTATGCGTTACCACTGTAAATGAAGCAATTCCATTGGCTGAAGTGGACTTTACCAGTTTTGTTAGTTCTTTCTAGGGATGTAACCAAATATGTTTCTGAACTGTGATTTCAATATAAAATATCTAAGGGACGTAAATTGTTAGGCTCGTAAGCTCATTTGATTTTAAAATAAGAATCACAGTCGATTCTATTGGTATAAAAATCTAAAATTTACCCATATAGGACGTATCTACTTTTGTTTGTAAACCCCTAATATATCCTACCTAGAACTCTATTACTATATAGTTCAATGGTGTATTAGTATATGTATGTATGAATACTGCAGAACATTTAAATAATAAACATACCTATGTTTTTAGTAAAAAAAGTATTTAATATTTGTCACATTACTTCAATATCATTATCAACAACACGGCAATGCTTTACAGACGGAATAAGGATTATCTTTAAACGATTTTGGCAAACATATCATTGGTTTTACGGAGCTTTTTATATTCTAGAATTAAATCAAATATCAGGATACATGATAATCAATATAGTACTTCTTCAGTCTGTATGCAACTTATGTACGATGCTCTTTAATACAAGGCGAATTTCCTCTATTAAATCAAGTTTTAGATAGATTTATATACGGTTTTAATTCGAATTTTCCTTCACTTAGAATAATCTAATGTACCTATATTCCCCAGTCATCTTTAGTAACATCCACGGAGAAAAAAGGTGTTGTGAAATTGTATTTTCTAGCTACTATTAATAAAAAGAATATCTTATGTTTTAATAAACTACGTAAATCGCTTATGCTATTACTTTTTGAACCAAACACTAAGGCTTTGTTTCAAGTGGTCGCATTTATTCCCCCCATGTCCGAGTCTACTTTAATTACTGACAATTTATATTCAGATTAAAGTAGCCAGCAGGTGGCCGCATCTACAGGCTCTATTATACACTATACGTGATTTTAATATCAAACTATTGGAATTCACGCGATAATATACGATAAGTTACCTTAGTTGGTAAGTATGGTGCTCCATAGCGACCGTTATCGCTTTGATGTTTTTGATTAGAATTTCTCACGTTT
Source organism: Lymantria dispar (assembly GCA_032191425.1). Lineage (NCBI taxonomy): Eukaryota > Metazoa > Arthropoda > Insecta > Lepidoptera > Erebidae > Lymantria > Lymantria dispar. The sequence continues at coordinate 16,582,964 of CM063457.1, read as the reverse complement.
GTCTGTTCCTTCCAAAATTATTTTGGAAAATCAACTTGAAATATTTATATTATAATTGAAGGAACTTAAGAGTAATGCAAGAGACGGCAAACTCGAAATGAAACCCTATACCAAACTGTCTCTCGGGCCGACTACTGAGGACAAGGAACTCACCACTGTTGGTCGACCTAACGACGAAGGCGACGGCGACGTGGGTACGGGTCGGTTTTGGGCCGGGGCGCCGTTCTTTCGCCGCCGCGGACGGAATGGACGGCGTATGCGCTTACCATAGCCCACTCATAAAACAAAAATAAATAAATACCAAACTCTCTCACCAGCATGCTATATTAGGTCAATTGCATTTCTAGTATGTCCTCCATACTCCTGACTCGAGTCTAACAATGTAACTAATATCAGTTCAGACAATGTTGAACAATATAATCCATGATCGAAGTAAAATGTTCATAGCGAACATACGGTTGATGGGTGTAGAATATTAATTTTATGAGTAAAAAAATAATTATATCTAAAAGTATGTATTCCACAACACAAGACGCGTATAATAAAGTTAGTTTGTAGTCGTTAAATTTAAAACAGCATCTATATCGCACACAACATATCTTATTCAAACCAATTTTCGTTGAAAGCGTTTAGTTTTACTTTGTTTAAAATTTCTAGAAATTTGCCGCCCCCAAAGTTAAAAAGTCGAAAGTAAAGCACTTTACGCTTTTATAACCACAGCGTATCTGTTGACGTTAATAATGAAGTGAGTCTTGAATTCAACATTATTAATGTAAAATGATAGCGGAAAAAAATTAATAAGTATATTTATAAGTAATTTTTTTTTGTTTTCGCATTATTGTTATTGCATCATCATCGTCATTTAGCCTATCACCATCCACTGCTGGACGTCATGTTTTGCCACAAAGCGCGCTACTGTGTTGCTTACATCTAAAAACGTCCAGCAACTTTCACCAAGTCATCAGTCCACCAAGTAGAGGGGCATCCTACAGTGCATCGTCCGAGGTTGTCATTCGAGAACCTTTCTTTCCCAGCGGTTGTCCGTTCATTCAAAGATGTTCATTGCCCCTCTAGCGTTCTTCGCTATTTAGCTAACACAATATATTTTTAAAACAGGCTTAATTTATATGTCGCAGCGTCACTACCTCTGGCGCCATATCTTGATAGTTTTTAAGAATCAATCGATTACGGAAACGTCAAGTATTATACTTGGGTGTTTTTGATACAACGTTGGCAATGATTTTTAATGTTTGTCGTTTGACCGTTAACGTTTGAAATATTACCGAGCTTTCTTTATTGAGAGCGGGCCGTTGAATACTCAGTTGAGTGCGAGACACGAGAGCGATCGGTCGTTGTTGCTGCCGTGTTGTATGAAATTCACCGCGTTTCCCTAACTTGTAAGTTAGCTGTCGGTATCCGTGTAATTAGTGGTTATAGTAGAAAAGTGTTAACGCTAATTGTTGAATACAGTTTAAAAGTAGCCATCTGAAGTATTATTTTATCCCCTCGCGATGTGTGACCGACCTGATAGTGATGCAGCACGGCGTGGGGCGCCGTGCTGCATCACTATCAGGTCGGGTTTCACAGTTATATATATATATATATATATCGAAGGGTCGAGATATATATAAACTCTGAAAGTGTGATTCAAATTAATTAAGATAAATGATAATGTCGTATGCTGAGGAATTAAAAATACAATTCACCATTCAGTCCTTTTCTAAGGGGTCGCTGCAAGAGAAGAAAAACTGAAGCCAAGGACTTATGCCAACTCTTTTAGCGAGCATTTTACAATTGTGCAATTTCACTTCTACCATAGGTGAAACTCGAACAACGCTGAGCGCGACAGAAATGAGATTATATAAAATAATTTTTATTTACTTGGCACCGACTTCAAAATTATAAAATAATTATTTAATAATTTCTATTTAACTAAATGAAAATACATATGACTTTGTGCAAAGTAAATTTATTTTTTGCTTTTTAGTTTACTGCTTGAAGTCGGTTTGTTTTTTGTTAAAAATTATTTTATTTTACGATTTTAAGTGATGGGCAGACCAGACCGAGTAAGGATGCTTCTCGAATGAGGAGACGTCGGTTAATTGAGACGTAAAATTATAGACGAAATCGATTAGACATAATTAAAAAAAAGCCAATAAGAAGAGAAAAATTAAAACGCCAGAGGAGCGCAAAAATAGATTGTCGGCTATGAGAGCTTATATATCAGAAAGATTAACTAACTAAAGTCAAGAAGATTGTGACCATCGCTTTTCTTTAATTTGTGAGAGATTATCAAATGAAACCGAAGAAACCCGTGCTCGCCGGCTCAGTTTGATACATTCAATACTGTAAATCGTTGAGGAAGTCCCCTAACTGCCTATGGTCTCCATCGTCAAATCAACTGCAAACCTTCATTATAACCCATATGGGTGCAAAGTTCTTATCAATATTTAATGAATTAAGTCCAAGTTCAAGGTAGCTACTTTAAGTCGTTGAGAAGTTCTAATCTGTCCTTCGTCTTCATCATCAGCCCCTAATGACAGTCACAACTCATCTAAATGTAAAGTTCATGTCTACAGATTAATCAAGCTCAAACATAAGGTAGCTGCTGTGAATCGTTGAGGAGTTCCCTGGACTGTCTCTTGGCTCCATCATCACATCTACTCCAGACTTTTATTAAATTGTAGTGTTTTAATAAAATACTTAATGATAAAAATACAAACGCAGCAGTCACCCCTACGATGTTATAAAGTTCCCTTTGACTTCTCTGGTCTGCCATCATCAAACTCTCATTTCCTTATCATGGAACCACCTTTGAAATATCTTCTTCATCTTTTATTTCTAAAAAGATGCAGGTGTACGAAATTTCGTACCATATAAATGTTCATCCGTTGACCCTTATTTTACCTCTTAGTAACATTATTATCATCAGCATCATTAAGATAATCTCCATACACAAATATTCAAACTAAATTATGTATAAAGGCATCAGAAACAGCATTTATGCCCTCCATTTTGAGGCATTCGTCTCAATTTCCCCAGGATCCCAGCATCAGATCCTGATATCTTGGATATGGGACCACCTTTGAAGTATCCTCTTTCTAACAAAAAAAGAATTATAAAAATCCATGCATAATTGGTGTTGTTATCGCGTAACAAACATACAAAAAAAAACTGTCGAATTGAGAACCTCCTCCTTTTTGGAAGTCGGTTAAAAATATCGTACTCTTCAAAGATTAATCTGGTTTTTTTTACAACAATTAACGTTATATTGCAAATTCGGTATATAGAGCATGTAATACACCTTATACATTTATTTTATATTTTCTATGGGTAATTTAAGGAAATATTATAATTCCCACGACCTCGTAATGAATATAGAATATTATTCCCATAAAAATTAATTATTATTCACATAAATATTTTGGTAATACGAATTACGAAGAACGTCTTCGTAATTCGTATAATTAATAATTTATCAACTGTTCAATTAACTGCAGATAAAATAACATTTTTCGTATGGTTAAGAATAATTCGTACGGGTAAGAATACATATCACTATCCCTATCTTATCCATGGGTGTTGTAAAAGACGACTAAGGGATATGTAAGAGAAGGAAATCTCAAAAAAAGCTCTATTTACCAGCATGGTACAATAGGTCAAATTCCCTCCCATTATTGAGGAGGCTCGAGCCCTATAGTTGGACATTTATGATCAGATGAAGATTGAAAATCTTCTTAATGAGTACAACAGTTTAAATAAAAAATCTCGACTCTTAGAACTCAATTTGCATTATATATTAGTCCACTATATAGCCAAAAAGCCGACGCACCGTATGGTCGACATCGGCCACTGCAGATAGTAAATCACGATCTTTTTTATATTTATTGTTAAATATGAAATATTAAAAATTTAAATAACAGACTCATAATTATTATCCATAAATTAACTCGTAATTTTCATATACGAAATTCCCCTTCAATACGAATTAAATTACTTGAGAGTTGCATTCAAAAATTCCTAAATCCCTGTTGAGTTTCTTTGTGATAGATAGGAGACCAAACGGAATACAGAGCGATACCGATCACACATTTTATTTCTCGCACCTGTCTCTAAGCACACATCTTTTTACAAAGCAACCACCAAAATCGTTCAGAAAACAAGAAATAGATTCTTTTTTTTTATATTTGCGGGCATGAAGCCAATAATGGTTATACTCGTAGAAAATACAAGCTACCTGATACTTTTGTTGTTTTGTTGTTGAAGTTAAAACGATTTTGCAGGTGTTTGTTTAATAAACAACGTGTATTTTGTATTCTCGGTAATTAGAGTCACGAAGAACAACTTTGCCTATGTATCTCTGACTTTTTAGAATGACATACATATTGAATATCCAATTTGTTTTGAATCATTCCGAACAGCTCAGTTATACGATTGTTTCTTTGTGATTGTTAAGGCAAGCTGTTTGGAGTTTGTGAGGTTTATTGTTTCCACAGATTCTGTGAAATTGAATTACTTTTAAAAGTACTGTACTGAAAAACTAACAAGCAATGTCATAAATTATAATATACTAGCTGACCCAACGGACGTTTTTCTGTTCAAATAACACAGCAGCGTCACCTACCGGGTCCAATTGTGAATATAGACATACACGCGTACACCTGAAATATATATATATATATATATATATATTTTTTTTTTTTTATTGCCAACGGTGGCAAGCAGCACACCTGATGGTAAGTGAAACTGCTGCACATGGACCTTTGCAATACCAGGGGCACAGCTAGGCCGCTGCCTACCGTGAAGGAAATACTCTTCTTAAACCTCGTTTAAAGAAGGACATGTCATAGCGCTCGGGAAACACAGCAGCAGGTAGTTCATTCCAGAGCTTGCACGTACGTGGGAGAAATGATCGCTGGAAACGTACAGTTGAAGACCATAACGTTTCCAGGTGAAATGGATGAACCCTGCTACGATGTCGAGTGGTACGTTGGTAGAATGGTGACGGTGGTACCAAGTCAAACAGTTCCTCGGAGCACTCCCCGTGAAAGAGTCGGTAGAGTACGCAGAGTGACCCAAAGTCTCTCCGCTGCTCCAGCGACTCCAATCTGTCCGTAAGATTGGGATCCCCGACGATTCGAACAGCCCGTCTTTGCAGGGAGTCAAGTGGGTCTAGCTGATATTTAGGCGCACCTGCCCAGAGATGAGAGCAGTACTCCACATGAGGACGAATTTGTGCTTTGTATAGCACAAGACGCTGTCTCGGTGTGAAGTACCGCCTGGCTCTGTTCAGGACACCCAACTTTTTGCTTGCCAATTTGGCTTTGTCCTCCAAATGACTCCCAAACTGGACTTTGCTCGATATTTTGACGCCGAGAATCCCAATACTCTCAGAAATTGGGAGAGTTACTCCTTGGAACTGTGGCGCCATGACAAACGGGTCCTTCTTTGCAGTGAACGCGCAAACTTGTGTCTTTGTGGGGTTGAACTGGACTAGGTTCCGTTCACCCCATTCCGAGGCCCGCCCCAGAGAGCGCTCGACTTCAGACACAAGTTGAACCCTTCTTTCCTGAGTACTCCGAGGGATATTCCGTTGCTCAGTGTACCGCTCATCACCCGTGCTGTCATCCGCATAGCAACGCATACTCTCGATAGAGAGCATGTCATTGATATGCAGGATAAACAACGTCGGGGAAAGCACCGAGCCTTGTGGTACACCAGCATTAACGGTCATGGTATCGGAGCAGGAGCCATCTACGACGACTTTTATAGTCCGACCATCCAAACAGCTGGCGACCCAATTACAGAGTCCCTCGGGGATTCCGTATGATGGTAGCTTCGATAGAAGTGCCTTGTGCCAGACCCTATCGAACGCCTTTGCGATATCTAGGCTGAACGCCAGCGCCTCACCCTTGCCCTCCAAGGCCTCTGCCCAACGGTGTGTGAGGTACACAAGAAGATCACCAGCCGACCGACCATGACGAAAGCCGTATTGGCGATCACTGATAAGCTGGCGATCCTCAAGGTACTGCAGAAGCTGACGGTTTATAACCTTCTCCATTATCTTGGAGAGCAAGGATGTTATCGCAATTGGCCTGTAATTCGATGGGTCAGACCGGTCTCCCTTTTTAGGGATCGGGTGGACATGGGCTACCTTCCACGAAGACGGAACCCTATTAGTAGCGTAGGAAAGTCGGTATAGGCGCGTGAGGATGGGAGTCAATTCAGGGGCGCACGTCTTTAGTACCACTGTAGGGATGCCATCCGGTCCACTCGACTTATGGACGTCTAAAAGCCGCAGCTCCCGCCTAACCGCTCGCTGCGTGATGCGGATTTCGGGCAGTGAGCTTTCACACCGTGGGATAGTAGGTGGTGTGGCAGCTCCGGCATCCAAAGTCGAGTTACAGGCAAAGAATTGACCTAGAAGATCGGCCTTCTCCTTTGCGCTGTGGGCCAGACTACCATCGTGTTTCTGCAGTGGTGGGAGATTGGGCTGGCAGAAGTTGCCTTGGGCAGCCTTGGCGAGCGACCAGAATGCACGACTCCCAGCGGGATAGCTTTGCAATCGCTCGCCAATTCTGGCAACATGTTCCGCCTTGGCTCTGGCAATAGCCTTCTTACTAGATCTAGAAGCGGCGTTAAATTTCCGCTTCACCTCTTTGGCGTTCGGGTCCTGGCATTTTTTGGCCCTATTCCAGGCCCGATATGCGGACTGTTTCTGGCATGCAGCCGTCCTGCAGGTTTTGTTAAACCAGGGTCGGCTGCGGCCACCGACGGGTATTTTGGTGTTGGGGATGAATAATTCCATCCCCGTAATAACCGTTTCGGTAACGCAGTCCGCACAGATGCCAGGGTCCCCAGAGGCGAAGCAAAGCCGCTTCCATGGGTAGGATGCATAAAACTCGCGGAGTCCATCCCAATCTGCTGACTTATATTGCCAGACTCTGCGAGTCCCAGTCGCCTTAGAACGACTAGGCCTTACAACAGGGGCACTGCTACGAACCAAGCAGTGGTCAGAAGATCCAAGAGGGGTCAGAAGATTCAACCACTACCTGATATCCGTGCTGGTGTGTAGTCAGCAGAAGATCCAGTAAAGAAGACTCATGGCTCTCAATATCTGGGATACGGGTGGGCTGTGTCACCAGTTGTGAGAAACCATAGGCCGAGACCATATTGAAGAGATGTCGACCCTGGAGGTCAGTGGTTCGGGACCCCAGCCACTCTTTATGATGAGCGTTGAAGTCTCCAAGAACCACCACCTCCGCTGATGGACACTGCTCCAATATTTCGTCAATCCCCCATTGGACGTTCTCAAATAATTGAATTGACCCCGGATCACTGCCATGGGACCTGTAGAGGCATGCGTAGATGCGGGTAAGGCCTCCATAGTCTACGCGTAGCCACAGGATTGACAAGTCACCATGTTCGAGGGCCCGAAGGCGGCGACAGCAGATATCACCTCTGATGAATACGCACACCCTGGCTTTACGACGGAAGGTATGCTCCAACTCGTAGCCGGGGTAATTTAGGTACGAAATGTCATCCGGAGCACTTATCTGCGTCCCCGTTAAAAAGAGTAAGGCAGGCCGCGCCGTCTCGAGGTGATGGTGGACGGCGTCGAGATTGCTATGTAGACCCCTGATATTGCAAAAATCCACATCAAATGTGGATAAGGGGACCGCTGTAGAAAACGTTCTCTTTTTATTTTTCTTGGCCATAAGTTATTGTTTAAGAAGAGGAGGAAGGGAGTGTGAATGTGTACAACGGAGTTCGGTGATACAAAAAAAAAATGGGCGGAGCATAGTGCATGGTCGAGGAGTGAGTTTTGTGAGGAGCTGACACGATGCACGGAAGGGCCCCCGATGCCCCCCCGTGCGTAGCCGCCGAGGTCCACTCCGGTTTCCCACACCGGCACGACAACTACCCAACGGGATTTTCGCCGGTTGGTGGGACAGCCTCCCAGGGAGGATGATCCTGGGTTCGGGTCCCCTGCTGACCGGCAGGTGGCCGGCGGTGACCATTCCCATCGGGTCTCCCTGTACACCATGCCAGCCCCTCACGCTCAATACCCCGACCAAGACCTCACCACCGCAGGTTTCAGGCCTCACCAAAACCCGCCGCACACAAACACACCCAGAAAGTTGGGCTCCCGGCTCTCTCGCTCACCGTACGAAGTGCAGCAGCAAGTTGCTACTACTCAAACGTCGATCTTCTGCGAGAGTGTGGTACTGCCTCGGACGGACCGGCCCGCGACTGCAGACAAAAGACTGTCTACAGTGAGGTCCTACCACCAATAAATATATAAATATATATAAAGATACTCGTATGTATATTTCTTGAGTACGTCGTGTAGTGATAGTGTACAACGTGACACGGAGGAGTTCAGTGGAACTTCTAAACGACTGGACCGATGCTGACGAAATGGTTTGTATGTTCAAGGTGATTCGAGATTGGTTTAGATTAAGAATTGAACCTGATAGGTGGAGCTGCTGTCGATTTCAAGGAGAATTTCTTTTAGTTTATTTGAACAACGTCTGTTGGGTCAACTAGTATATATGTATATAAAGACTAGTAACCCGCCCTCGCTTCGCTTCGGTTTCAGTCGCCTTACCCGCGTAGTTCCCGTTCTCGTGGGAATACCGGGATAAAATATAGCCTATGTTACTCCCTGATATTATAGCTTTCCAGTGGTGAAAGAATTTTTGAAATCGGTTCGGTGGTTTAAGCGTGAAAGCGTAACAAACAAACAAACTTACTTTTGAATTTATAATAATAGTAAGGATAATATTTTATGGAAGAGAAAAATAATCTGGTTGGCAAGCGTTGGAACAGTAGTTTGTTTTCCTCCTCACCTTAGAGGACGTCTCATCTTCAATTGTGACACATTTAGACTGAAGAGAGAGATAGAGAAATTTGTTTTGCTTTAATATAATACTTTCACAAGTCATAAAGCGAGCAATGGACCCTTTCGAAAGAAACGTTTTGAGTAACACAGGTATATTTTATATTTCACAAAACGGTATCTTGTTTTACTAGCAATTAGCATGCAACACTATAAGTACATGTATGTAGGTACGACTGTTTGACGGCGGAAAGTGCTGCTCCCTAAAGTAATAAAATGGAATGTAAACTTAATGTTAGGGTGTTAGGGACTGTGGGTTATTTAATAGGAGATTCTGTTGGGTAAAATTTGTATATTTTTTAACAGTTGCATTGCTTTTTTATGTGTTTGATAAGAAAATGGCGATATTATTATCGCAGTTTTGCATAAGCATAAAGGTTAAGTAATAATCATGATTGTGATAAAAAATGAGAAATAATATTACTAGGCAGATGAGGGGACACAAAGTTATTTTATTTCTTGCAAGCATCGAAGTAAGTTTCTTTATAAATAAGGGTATGTCTGTCACGATAGCCCAGTCAGATAAAACATGCGATTGAGATCCTAAAGTTCTAGGGTGAAATCCTCGAGAAAATAGCGCCTTTTAATAAAAGAGAAATTCAATTAATTATCACTTTATTATAATATGCTAATCAGATTGATTAGTCTAGACTAGACTTGGAAACAAATCTTGGCAGTGCTATTACTCCCAATGGAGCCATTTATTTTATTTACTACTATTTAAATTATCAGAAATCATCATTATCACCGTAGCCCGTATATGTCCCACTGTTGGGCTCGGGCCTCCTCCACTATGGGAGGGAATTTACGTATACCACGCTGGACTGGATGTGTTGGCATTTTTTTTTTGTTTTTGGGTGGGCTATGGTAAGCGCACGCGCGGTCCAGTCCGTCCGGGGCGATGAAAGGACGGCGCGCGGGCCCATAACCCACTCGCACCCACGTCACCTCGTTGTTGGGCCGACCACCGGAGCAGATGTGACTTGTCGTCAGTGGTCGGCCCGACAGAATACCCTTTCGGGTAACCTCTCACCTCTCCGAGTCGCCGGCGGCGGAACGTGTCGCCGAATAGGAGCTCTACTCGCACACGATCCGCCGCCTCCTTCCGTAAGATTACGGCCTCACAGAAGGCGGCGACCGCGTCCCAGTTCCTGACGCTGTCGAGCATCTAGCTGGCGATGGTCGGCAGCCCAGACGTGTTGGCATAGGGTTTCATTTCGAGTTTTCCATCTATTGTATTGATGTTATCCACGTATTATTCCTTAGTGGTAATTCACGACACCCACGGGCAAGAGTGTGGTGGTGAATTGTATTCTTACTCTGTCAATACACAGAGATCGTCTAAAACAGAGTTGTATTTCGAGTTTACCTTCTGTTGGAGTGTGTTATAACGTGTCTTAGTCGTCTTTTACGACCTCCTTGAAAGGAATGGATTAGAAGGAGGAGGATTATACATCTATATGTATTAAACATTCATTCTTCACCACCCCAGTAACGAACGAATATAGGAGAAGTTAAGTGTTAATGCAGTTAAGGTGGCATCAGTACAGTACGTATGGTCATGTGATGTGATGAAAGTATCTAATATTGTAAATAAAACTACTTTTACGGATTATATCGCGTTTGTATTTGATTTATGATTGCCCGACGTTTCGAACACTTTGCAGCATTCATGGTCACGGGTGGACTAAGGTGTCTCACGTCCAACACGTAATCGTTATTACAGACATTTATAATTATCTACCCGATACAGAAAATTTTGTTATAAATTTATTAAATTGTGACCCACATTTTAGTACAAATTTATTGCCAGTGTATGAAGAAAATTCATAATTTTCTTGTGTAGTGCTCGCGTAAACATCAGATATCAGAAAGTAATATTTTTAGAAAGAATAAATAGCAAAAATGATTATTAAACCTAAAAGATTTACCATTAATACGAACTTACTACTGGATTGATAGGTTTTGTAATTGAAGATATTAATAGAAAATGTGTTATTATAATACAGACAACATCTGACAGAAACGAGAAAAATATAGTATCTAGAAATAAATTTCTGGGTATTTGAGGATACTGACTTCCCATCACAGATGTTCATGACCGTCGAGAGTGGTAGCTTAACGTATTCGCAGAGGTATGATCTCGTATACCTACAAGAACTTTTTTTACTCATAAATATGTTTTCTTCGCAATATTTAAAATTACTATTGTAAACAAACTGAAAAAATACTAATTTGAGCCGTTGTGATCGAACTCAAAACTTTGGTAGCAGTCCACTGAAGTGCCATTCGGCTTTTATCGCTACTACAAGCTCTCGTCAATAAAATAACGAACCAAAAAATTACACAAATTCATGTTAAAATAATAAAATATTGAAAAAAAAAATTTAAAAAAATTGAAAATTTAGGAACATATAATTTAATATATACTATTTCTTTGAAGATGACCTTAACATAGTTCGTATTTCCTATAAGTTTACTAATAATTTTAAGACTGGCATTAATATTATATTATATATTTTTTCCCACGGAAGTAAGTTCTTAGCAAATAAAACTGCAGTAAAACTGTTGGATTTAGCCCTATCTATGGGTGAGATAATATCGTACTTGGCAGGTTGGTTAGCGATCACATTTAGGAATTTATTATAACTTGTGAAAAAAAAGTAACTGACATAGTCTGTAGAACGCTGAAATGGCAATGGACAACCCATTTCGCTTATGAAACTGGCATCCGTTAGGCAAGTAAGATTCTAGAGTGGCAACAATGAATCCATCAAGTGGAACGTCATCGTAAAAATTGTAGAGAAGTGTAGCATGTACCTACATGCTGTCACAGGAGTCAGGAACATTCTGAACAATATATTCCTGTGCAGATGTCCAACAGAGGTTGACAATAAGCTGATGAATGGATGGAATTGTATGCCTACACATATAAAATTCATTGTTGCGATCCTTTTCCGCAATAGATATCACTGATACCTAGAGACCAAAAACAGAAAATAAAATCATATATAATCGATTTGGTCAGCGTGCAACGTAGTATGTTCAAGGCCAATTTCCTTTCTATTATAGACGATAGTTGTATCTAATCTTGGTTGCGTATATGACACGAAAAGTATATGTGCACATCTTAAGTCAAGGCGAAATTTTATTACATACTTCCAAGTTCATGATGATTGACACGCGGACATCTGTGGCAGAAAACCAATGTGAAATTCGAAAATTTAATCACTTTTTATGGACTTTCTAATCATCCCAGCTATCATTATGAAATAAAACGATAGGTATCATAGGCGTTGATAAAACTCACCTCTCTCACACTCACATCTAGTTTATTCTCAAGTATGTGATAGATAAAAAAATAACTAATTTATAAATTAAACATATAGACGTGTGGTGAAGGGTTACCACACCATGTCACCACCCCTTACTTTTTTGTGGGAGTCATTAATTCCAGGTGATAAATCACTAGGAGAATGAGAAAGAGGAGATTGCGAGGTAGCCTCCCTCAGCCTCCCCCTGGCTGCGCGTAATTTGTTACGCCGACGACAAGCTCGGTACAGCCCGGGGTGAGACGCTAGAAGAGGTATGCCACCTCGTCTAGCAACTCTCGGCATCGAGAAGATTGTCAGACGGATCGAGGCGCTGGGGCTTAGGGTGCCATTAAATAAGAAGGAGGTCAGAATTAATAAATTCCACAACAGTCCACCAACCAGCGCCTCGATCACCGTCAATTGGATCCATCCGCATCCGGCCGAGAATTCGGGCCAGGCCTGAAATATCTAGGTCTGGTGCTCGACGGGCGATGGTGGTTCCGGGAGTATTTTCGCCTTCTTGCTCCGTGGCTTGTTTGCGCGGCGTTGGCCCTTTCGTGGCTCATCCCAAAAGTGGGCGGATCCAGCGCTACGCGCCGGTGTCTGTACGCGAGGGTGATTCGGTCCATGGCCCTGTACAGTAGGTGGTAAACCCCTGTAGGTGGACCGTCCGACTCAGGGCTCTCCTGTGGCGACCACAGAGGGCCATGATGGTCAGGGCCATAAGTGGATACCGTACGGTGCCTCCGTTTGCCGGAACATCCCCATGGAACTTGGAGGTGGAGATGTTCGCTGGTCATTACCGGCGGGTGTTGGCGACGCTGGCGGTAGGCGGCTATGTCTCGCTCTGCGTGCTGGCTGCCTGGCGGGGTTACGCCCGTCGGGATGCCATTGCCCGTTGGGCAGTCCGACTGGAAATGCCTCGGTTCGGTATTCGGACCGTCGAGGAATTCCGGCTGGTGCTGATGGAGTGGTTAGGTCAGCGGAACGGGGACCTCGCCTTCCAATTGGTGCAGATCTTGTCGGGGCATAGTTATTTCAGCAAGTACCTGCACAAGGTTGCGGGAAGGGAGAGGACATTGTCCTGCCACCACTTCGATTGTGACGAGGCCACGGGGCAGCAAACGATCGTCAAGGTGTCGGTGTCAGTGGTCGGCTCAATGGCGATGGGGAGGAAATACCATAGGTTATGGGGTCACATACCGCTCACTACCCCAGACAGATTGGGCAGGGTATGCTCAGCCCATTAAAAAAAAAAGAAAAAGAGAGAATGAGGAACAGCATTACTCTAGTAAGAAACCTATAACACCAATTACGATTTTAGTATTAAAATTATCGTGAGATTGGTACATATTATAATGTCTATAACGGCAAAACACTCATGTACTGGGATCGATTACGTCGACCCCGGTTTCGAGCTTATCCGATACTCATCATCAGGGCGAGTGCGTAGCGGCGTCTGCGATATGATTATGCGATATTATACAATTATAGCATTACCAGCTGTTGTGACACCTCTGTCGTAGTTCTAGCCTTAGATGGACTATGACTATGACTGGAGAATGCAGGAATATAGATTTTGAATTTAATTAAATAACTACAAACATACCTGGAGTATAATTAGTGGCATATACTAGTGAGCAGGAACTGGAGGAGTGAATATGCAGAAAATCAATTGTTAGAAATTTAAGCAATAATTGGTCGATGTGTGCACAAACTCTCTGCATATCAGATACTTGTAGAATATTGTCATGATATTATCGAAATTTAGGCAACATTATATTCTCTCAGTTATTGTGAAAGCAATTGGCGCGGTTAGTCCAAACATTGAACTAGTCTGTATATTATTGAGGTATAAAAGAAAAATATTTGTACACAAGCTACATGTCTGTGTGGGAAGGTATTACCGGAGTATAGGTTTTAAATTCTATGTTCATAAAACGATATCTGTATCAGTAAGGTATCAATTATAAAGTTGTAAAAGTATATCTCTGAATTTTTTTTTTTAATATTAGAAAAAATAAATTAATCTTTAAAACAAATTTCATAAGCAATGTTTTACACAAGCCGATGAGTGTAATATTTATTGAAAATGTTATTACAGACGGCATGGCATATTTAAGACATATACCCTACTCCGGTGGTCAGCCCAACAACGAGGCGACGTGGGTACGGGTGGGTTATGGGCCCGCGCGCCGTCCTTTCGTCGCCCCGGACAAAATGGACCGCGTGTGCGCTTACCATAGCCCACCCGTAAAAACAAAAATATTTAAGATACATAATGTAAAGTAATAAAATCAGCATTCATTGAATGAATAAATATCAAATGTATTGATTATTACTATTCAATCAATATCTACCTACATATATATAAAAATGAATTGCTGTTCGTTAGTTTCGCTAAAACTCGAGAACGGCTGGACCGATTTGGCTAATTTTGGTCTTGAATTATTTGTGGAAGTCCAGGGAAGGTTTATATGGTAAGAAAATATGGAAAATTGCGAGTAAAATACTAAAAACAATAATTTTATTTTCCCATACAAACTGTTCTTACCTGTCAAACATTTGTTGTTCGTTCTGTCAGTTCCAAAGTGATAAATACTAAAACAAAATAATTATGAAAAAGGCGGTGCGAAGTTCGCCGGGTCAGCTAGTATTATATAAAAACTTAAGTTTTTATATAATACTAAGTCTACGATGAGGTTGAGACCATTCGTCATAGTAACAGGATGGTTTATTTTTAAATGAAAATCACTGTATACACGCAGATTACAATAATTTATGCACCCGCTGCTCTTGGATATTAATATTTCATTTTTTGCGAACTTTGCGTATTCTTATATGTTAGCCGGAGGTTGAAATGCTGTTAACATTAAAAATTTTTATTTAAACTTAAGCCACCAATTTATGATGGTATGATGAGATATAGTGCAGCTTAGTTAAATCGTGAAGTTTAATTAAAAATGTGAAACATTTTCATCATCATTCTGCTATTATCTCAATTATTTGGTGTCGACCCAAAATGTTGTATTTTCAATGCTTTTTTTTTATGTCATTACGTATGTAATAACAAAAAAAAAATGCATAGTACGGCAAAAGTTTTGGCAATAGTTTTATGATCAGTGGCAAGCCTGACGTCTTCCTTCTTACGAACGTAATTGTTGACTAGAAGGCATCACTTGGAGTTAGCTCAGGTCGATGTTCTACATTCTCTAGCTCTTAGTCATCTTTTAGCACAACTACAAGCAATGTTAAGGTTAATAGTATTCGTAGCCACCATCACTTAAGGCAAGGAAAATTCGGAATAAAACCCTATACCAATTGTCTGAAAAGAGTGATATAGTAAATCAATTTGCCTCCTATTATGGAAGACGCTCCAGCCTAGTGGTGGGACGTAAATGAGTTGAGATGATGATATCTTAAAAATAAAGTATTAATTAAAAAAATGCTAATATCAAAAAGATTTAGTTCATTGTGTAAGGAATGTAATTTTTGTAAAGGTATGATATATCTTTCCGTGTGGTGACGGAGTAAGAATACAACTCACCACTTCCTTTATTGTACGTGGTTGTCGTAAAAGATGACTAAGGGATATAATATGCATATAACATCGATGCAAGAAGAAGGAAAACTCGAAATAAAACCCTGTACCAACACGTCCGACCAGTCTCCTCCTCCCATTGTGGAGGAAGCTCGAGCCCAACAGTGGGATGTATATTAGCTGTGATGAGGATGATGATATATCAGGAGAAAGATTTGTATCGAGATTTATGGAAGCAAAACCCTATAAAAATACAAAATACAATGCAAATCGCTTCAACCGGTTTCAAATATGCGAAATTCAAATAAATGAAGTAACAGATATTTGACATATAATAGATAACGTAGAAACACATATTTAAAATTAGCCCCTAGCATCGATTTTATTTAACATATGTGCCAAACAGGGCCGCACTAATGCCCCTACGCAATTTTACGTCGTCTCCTTAGGGATGGTCTTGTGATCCTACAATCTACGTGAGGGTAAAATATGCCTATATGTGCAGTTATATTTGTAAAGATACCAGATGTGATGCTCTAAGATAAAACGAGTTTCTGAGGACAATTGAAGGTACATTTAGAAAAACATTTACAATCTTGTTTAAATTACATGTCACTGTGGTAGTATAGAATAGTTTGATTTTGCATAATCGAATATCTTTAAACTATAATCAATAAAATATAGCTTGATCTCTATGACAGATGTCAATGAAAGTGACGAAGTAAGTTTGAACAAGCGATATGTTTACAATTTTATTTTGTATCACATATATTTTCATTCTTTACGTGCCACTTTTACTGCAACTGAAGTACAATATATTATAAATATAAAGATATTAATATTCGTGCCCAAAATACACATCTTAAGTCTTGAAATACTCAGAAAATATTTTATAGAAAAATGACGCTTACTACAAGGTTATACTGCACCGAAAATAAAAAAGTTGGGACAGTCGATATACATAAATCGATATCCAATCTTTATTAAATGATTTATGAAAGAAATAAACCCAATACAGTACCTATACAAGACTCAACATTTTTTACTATTACATCAGACAGTTGCATTTTTAAATACATAAATTGAAGGACTATAGTAATTATTTTATGATTCTATACATGCCGAATCTCGAATACGGCTACAACGATTGCCTTAAAATTTAGTATGTACCTACGACTTTTTGGGGCAATGAATCAATCTAACTAGGTTTTTTTATAGAAAATCTTGTTTTATCAGTATCTTAAGGTAATAAAAATATATTTAGAATAAGAAGATACATTAAGCTACTGCCATTGAACATAAAAATAGCTCATTTGGGATCTCGAGCAACCATTAATCCAGACAGTTTTAGCTCAATCCATGCTTATCATTTATTTAATAGTTTTTTTTATGAAAAAAAGATTATCCTTTGTGAGAAAATCAATTATTATTTAAATATATTTGGATGCAAGTGGCATGGGACCATTTTGAGTGGCATTCTCGTGGGGAGGTCTATGTCTAACAGTGGATGTTTACGATAAAATAAAATCCAGCCATCAGGGCTGGATTTTATTATATTTTGTGAACTGTCCCTAATGCAGGGACAGCGCTAAACTGTTAGATGGATAGATAAAATAATAATGCTAGTTAAGCGGAATGGTTATTTATTATTTTAACATTTACGGTTCACACCAACTGTATGGTACTTGGCATTACTCAAACGTACTTGGGTTGTGAGTGTCGTAAACATCGACTAAAGGTGTAACACTGGTTTGAAACAAGATTACCTAGTGCTGTGTGGTCAACGAAGACCTTCCCAAGGAGATTTAACGTGAGGCAGGTGACCGGTCGTAAAACTTAGCTAACGCCGTATACCGTGTATTCTAATGTTCTTCCACCCATGTTACAGCCAGTAGGCATGGTGCGTTGAAACCATATAAATTGGGATAACAGCAAAAGGATAATGATGATACTTTACGTGAGATTTATAAAACTACCTAAAGAAAAATTTTAATATTTTCATCTCTAATACATAACGGACTGAATGACGGATAAACAAATAATATGACAACCGATTGTCACAAAAAGATTTAGGCTTAAATATAATTCGAAAGCTTCATTTTCAATTCATTAAAAAAAAACCATCCTACTTACTGCCAATTTAAACTGCTAAAACAATTTGTCATGGTAAACAATGATACTATTGAACGAGTAAACGAACACTATGACACACCATTCCTACGTATTAAAAGTAGAATCTCGTGGCACAGTATTCGTACACATTAAATTCCTAAAACTAATGAAACAATTTTGATAATATTTTATAAATGTTACTTGTTTGATACAATTTCAGATACGATAAGATGGATTTTAACGACTACAAGAAAAAAGAGTACGGACAGCTAATAAAAACATAAATAATATATTTATAAGATACTAGTTTTTTTTTATAAGGTACTAGCTGACCCAACAGACGTAGTTCTGTTCAAATAAAATAAATGGAATTCTCCTTAGAATTGACAGCAGCGCCACTTACCGAATTCAATTGTGAATCTAAACCATTCTCGAATCCCCTTGAACATATAAAAAATTTCAGCAAAATCGGTCCAGCCGTTAGGAGTTCAGTGACATACACACATACACAAGAAATATATATATATAAAGATTATATATAAAACACATAAGAACAATATCACATAAAACAAATATAAACACAATAGCACTTAAC